>OY783203.1:43483243-44113243 GCA_963678705.1 Panorpa germanica
GTTTATCTACAAAACTTTGGTGAAACTTTAAAAGATGTTTACTTAGACGACAGATGCACGGTGACTTATTATATTTGCCGACGACGTGGTTCAAACTTTATTATTAAAAAGTTAGGTTTGAATCGTCTAATTGTAATCCAGCCAGCTGCAACCACTCCCAAAGCAACCATTATATAAGAAAATGTCTGCAGACGATGATAACTTTTTCTCTTTTCTTTCTAGTTTGATTTTAACCCTATCCCTAAGACTTTCTATAATGTTTGCAACTGTTCTCAGGTTATACGCTTACCAATGAACAGCATTCAATTTTTATTTATATAGATTGTATATATATTACGAGTATAGATCAAATATTTATGAACTTTATCGGGAACATAATCGATTTAACTTAAAAAACAACCAAAAAATATAGCGCTGGTTCTTATCATTATAATTTTATTTATTCTAGTGCAATCTATCTTTTATAGCATAGTCACGGAAGTGAAACATATTCCTAACTTGTTGAATAAAATATTAATGCATTCAAAATGACTTCCCAGAAAAAGCGCTGTATTCCTCTTTATACCATTTCATATACTAAGGAATTTGATTAAATAACTAGTCCCAGAAGCTGCTATAACTTAGGGAAGAGTGGAGATAAAATATATTACAACCATTACATTATACAGAAGCGTTCAGGCAGAATGACATGTTGAATAGAAAGCACAACATGAATAGAAAATTATAATACAATTGGGGTTGAGATTTTTATTTTGTAAAATATGAATTTTAATACCATGAGTGGTTGTTTGTGAAAGTAGACCATATGCGGATTGCTATTAAATGTTTTGGTGGAATTGGTGGATAAAATCAAAGACAAATAAATTAATAAATAGGAATCTATTTAAATAAAATATGTTATAGTTTCATGTTTATTTATTTTAAAATATTATGAAATAAGTTGAAAATATAATTCTTTTTAAATGGTTATTGAGTCATTGAAACTAATCAAAATTTTAATATTTTTAACCTTTTTCTTCGACAGTTAGTACAGTTAATAGAGATTAATCTTTTGCAAAATACATTTTTTTTTGTTAAATTAGGTGTACCCTAACTTCTAAACAAATTACATTTGTGAAGAGCCTAATGAGAGATTTAAGTTACCAAATTTCATAGCATTGTCGTTTTTCATTTTCGAAGATGACCCCGGTTTTTAGACCAGACTAGAACTGACTAGGTACAATTAATTTCGTAGAAAGGCAATTGTGATTGCGCCACGAACTATTGTGACTAGATACAAATGATTCCACATTACAAATAACTTCGATTTATTTACAATCCATTAAATTAAAAAGAATATATACTGTTTACAAATTTCTAAAACTTATATTTTTTTATATTGTTATTTGATATGTTTTTGATATGTTTCATAGTAATATTATGATTTTAGTTTTTATGCTATAATCAGTTAGATATGATGTGTGAAATATTTGTAAGAAGATTGTAAGTTTGTAGAGACATATGCAATAAATATATTCAATACAATTTGAACATAGCTTTTGCAACGATTTCTAAAATTAATTCAAGAATAATTTCAATCAGTAGTTGAAAATGCTTAACATCAAGTCCCTAAAACTTTGTATGCCACTCAACACTGGCTAAAACGTGCAAGCGGAAAACTACAGCTGTCAACCACTGTGCCACTATGACGTCAGTTTTAGTCTCTTGTCCCTTGCTTCCCTTTCGATTATTTCGATGCTTGTCAAAAACAATAATTTTGTACATACTCGTATACGTATTGATTTTAGTAATAAAGCCTTGAATGAGTATGACAAGCACGCAAATGTATAATTGCTGTATATTTATTGAGGCAATTAAACATGTGCCTTCCAAATCGCAAGGGACACACATTCTCAAAAAACACATGTTGATAGAATAAACTTGTATTAAGATTTTATAGTGAGAAAAGTTAAAAAAACTACTGCTACTATAAGAAAAATTTAAGGAAAGTTAAAATGAAAACAGATGTTAAGGAATCAGACAAATGTTGATATATTTAGTCTTCTATAAGGAATTCGATAAGAAAAATTTTAAACTCCAATTTCGCCTCTTAATAATATTAATAGTCGTTTTATCTGCTGTATAAATCGCGGTAAAATTTAGAATAATAGTTATTTTGTAATATAACACAAAAATATATATTACCCAAATTATCAATATAACAAATCCGTACTTCAACATTTTTTCTTGAGTAAACAACACCATACAACAATTGAAAAATTTATGTAAAACACAATACGATTTGATAAAGAACTGACTCAAAATTTGGACAGATACTACAGAGACTAAAATTAAATTATGTACATAAATTGCCAAAATTTGGTATTGTGCAAAATGATTAAAAAAACAGAATGGTTTCAACTACCTTTTTCTTCATATCAGTTTTAATTATTTTAAAGACGAATTCCTATAAAAATTAAAGTTCAAGTCAAAGTAAAGTTTCGATGCTGAATCTTATCATCGACGATCTCCTACTATGTTTGCGGTATTTTGTGGTGTCGTGACCTTTTATAAGTGAGCTACATTCTTGCCTAATTATGTGAACATATAGTCAATTTTATTTGATTACAATAAATCTCAGAAAAATATAATTCAGGTCCGGAGATCGAATTCGAAGACACAGCAGTCTAGCGTCATAAATGCTCTCGCCCATTGTGTCGTTAAACAAATCTTCTTAACAAAATTTTATATAAATAATAATATATTATTATTAATTCAGTTACAATATTACATTGAAATAACCATTTGAAATGGAAAATAACAGAAACTCCTTTAACTCCATAAATTTATAGAGACAATGTAAACATGTGTTCCTTAAAACGTGTGGTCTATTAAACTTCTAAATCTATCTATTAAACTTCTGATATTGCAAAACCGTATTAGACTACTAAAATGACTTTTACCAAGATTATTGAACTAATATCAAACCGAGCGGAATGCATCTGAAAATGCAGTACGTAAACAAAATAGCAAAATTTCGCGATTACGAATCCGAATGAAATAACACGAATGAAACAACATTACGTAATGAAACCTCTGCCTTGTGTGCCCCTTAACCTTGGGGGCCTAGTTGCCTAAACCACCTGAATGTTTGCAATGTTTAACCTTCCTTAATTCTCCATTCTTCAGGGGACAAACAAATAGTTAATTTAAATGTAAATATCGTTACTAAACTGGCAGACCATTTTAATTAACAACATTAATTAATCGATTTAATTGCAGAGCATGTCTGATATAAACAGTTAATATGAATAATAAAGCAACTGGTAAAACGTTAATTGTTGTTTCCAGCTCGAGTATGGAGAGTCTGTTTGGCGGAGAGCCTTACAAATGGCGGGATACAAGACTGCCGTATTCAACACACATCAGGTAATTGATTTAATATGGAAATTTCTTTTTCAGTTGACAATTAATATTTTTATAATTTATCTAATTGAATTGAATTATTATAATTTGTTAATTGAATTAATTAAATCATACTATTATTGGTTATCTATCAATATTTATTATCCAGAAAGTAATTTAAAATAAATACTCGTATTTCCTACTATGTTAGCAGTAGCAATTACTGATGGTAAGCGTGTGCAGAATAGCACGGAAAGCAGCCAACGCACGAAGAGAGACGTAGGAGAAATTTTTACCGAGATTTTTATTCATTTCTTTGCAAATATAATCACATGATTTCTCAAAAAATAACAAACCGATCTTGTTCAAATTTTGCACACTTTTTCAAGATAAGATTGACTAGTAACAATTGATTTTTTACCTCAATTAATGTTACAAGGCAATATGTGGTGAAAATTATACCAAAAATAGTACCTTTTTGTACACAACTCTGCCAAAAATTCAAATTTTATTTCATTTCCTTCGTCCAAGCACGACCTATCTATATCTATATAAGTGGAAGCTTCCACAGGGTAGCAGGGTACCGCAGGGTAGCTTCCACTCATATAGAAAGTGATAATGACATAAACGAAATCCTTGGTTATATAAGAAATGGGCTGTTTGTCACAGCCCTCTTATCCTCCTTTTCTGTCAGTAACATACAAACCGCTGCATGGAAAAAATAATAAATGACATTTTCGATTTTCAGATGTATCCCGATGCCCTGATGACGGATCTTGCAGAAGCTTTAGCAAAGCTAACCTCCTCCACAGCAGATGAGTTCATGACATTCTTTGGACGATGTTTCGTTAGGTTCTTCAGTAACTTTGGGTATGAATGTATTTTCAGATTTTGTTATACGAGTATTATACAGATTTCATTAAGATCAGTATAAATTTGTCATAGTCTCTAATCTTGCTATTCTAATACTCGATATCCAGTGAAGTGGGTAGACAAATGCCCAGATATCACATCTAATATTAGATACCGATTAGATTCAGACCTGAGATATATTTTCTGGGTTTGATTGTTATCAAGCTAAGTTAATTATCATATCTTTATCAGGCAGCGGTGTAGTTCCTAAAAAAGTCTCTGAGATATCAATCTACCGTCGTATTTTATATGTTTTAATAATATAATTAATATTTTTGTTTATATTATTACATTATTATTTTATTATTTTTATATATATATGTATTATTTATTAAATAATTATTTTATATGTGTAAAATTTGAAGTGTAATTGAAACTTTGTAGAATTATAGTAGATTCATTATAATTGCACCTACATATATTTCACCTAGAAACTAGCAAATCCATTAAACTGAATTATGGGAGCGCCGCGGTTTTCATTAGCTTCCGTTAGAATGTTATAACGAGGTAATTTGCAATGCATTGAATAACCAGCGGTGAGCGGAATTAGATTTACGTAACTTTACGTAGATGCAATTATACAGCTTTCCTGTGTAAAATGTTAACAACTTTCGTAAAGTTCTAATTATATTGCTATTCAATTTGCTTGTCAACAAATCAATGCTTTCCCACTAAACACTTTAATATAGGAGTATGAGGAATTTACATAATATTTTCCTATAAATGTATGTATTACATAGATATTACGTACATTATGCACTTGTCCTAACTATGTAATATTTATAAATACTACCTTACTAAGAATCAATTTTTCAATTAGTCAGTTAACTGCAGTTTATCATAAACCTTGATTGATTCTTTCCTTAATCATTTTGGTTTGAATCTAACATAACTATAGTTTTACCAAGTATAATACCCCAGTTACACTTTTCGTTAGTTAACTGCGGCCTATCATTTTTTTGGCTTTAAACTATAATAGTAGTTTAACTGAATGTTGAAAAATAGGACATCAGTATATTCAAAATGCATATATAGTTCAAATCACGATAGTTCGGCGTCGAAAAGAGGTTATAACAGCGGTATAAATCTATAATACGATAATGAATTTTATCTTATTCGTTTCTATACACATTATAGAAAAATAAGTGCTTTTTAGTTATATCGGAAACTTATACCCCACAACTTGTTTTAAGTATGAATCGCCGCCGAATCATATTAACGACCTTCTACTATGTTGGCAGTGTTAATGGTGTTGTAGCCTCATATAAGTATACTACACCTTACGATTATGTATGTAAATAATCAATTTAATTTGATAGTAACCAAACCCAGACTCGAACTCTGGTCTGGGGAAACCAGCCAGAAGACATCACACAGATCACCCACTGTGTCGTCACCATTATTTTATATTATTCCATTTATGATAATATCACATTCGTATTTTATTTTCAGTTACGACAAGATGATTAAAGCAACTGGTCGTTATTTTTGTGACTTTCTCCAAAATGTGGACAACATTCATCTACAAATGCGATTTACGTACCCTAAAATGAAAAGTCCATCTATGCAACTCGTGAATGTTGACGTAAATGGAGCCGTTTTAGTATACCGAAGTTCAAGAACAGGATTTTCAAAATATTTTCAAGGTCAACTAACTGAAATAGCCAAGGAGCTTTATGGAATTGAATTGGAGATTATGGAATTGGTAAACGATGGAAGAAATAGCTTTATACAAGAAGAATTAACTGGAAAGAAGAAAGTTGTTGCTAAATTTAGACTGGATTTTGATAATTCTGACTATGTAAGATACTTGATTACTGTAGCATATCCGCAAAATATTAAGATATTTTACTTTATTTACAAGGTATTGTAATTCCCATAAAGGGTATTACGTAAAGTAATTGCTACATTTATCTATATTCTTTTTATTAAAGAATATCATCTTTTCCAAATTTCTGTTTTTGAAATAATTTTTCTTTATAAATAGATGGAATCCAGAGTAAATGAAGTGTCGGTTCCTTCGCAGTCGCAGTTGAGTGACGTTTCCTGTGATATTCTGCTACAACTATTTCCATTTGGCATCATGTTCAAAAAAGATATGAAAATAATTGGTGCCGGAGAGAAGGTAAGAAAATTAGTATTCATTATAGATTGTGTGCCGTTGGGGTTTTCTTCCAAATCTCTTGTCTGGAGAAGAAGTAGCACTACTTACGCTTTACTTTATTCATTGCCCTGATAAGATGATACTCAGAGAATGCTACAGTAACGAGACTACACTAATTTATAGTATCTAGTCAGAATTCTAATTGTTTTACGATGAAGCTAAATTTTTTTTTTTTAATTGTTTCATTTCACGAAATAAATTCATTTTTGTTCAGTGTTAATTCCTTATGCGATTCTTGCGATTGGTACGATCCTGGTACGGCGAAAACATGCGTAATACAATATTTTTCGAATTATTGGGAGTCTTTAGGAGGATATATATATACATATATATATATATATATATATATATATATATATATATATATATATATATATTATGTTTTCACTCCGTTATAAAGCAACGTGTGGGAATTATGAATTGGTTATAGAAAGAGAATATTCTGTAAAATGTAATGTTTAATTTTTTAGTGAAGTTTTGTTGACTAACGCTAATTTAAAAACCTGTTTGCCTAAATTCGAAATATATACCTTTCTTTTCTCTAACTTACGAATGTTTCGGCTTGTAGTGATATTTACAACCTATGTATATAACCTATGTATATTATGTACTGATTAGGATACAGATTGCTTAATTGTTTTAGATTTTGGCGTCTACACCCGTACACACTCTCCTTAACGAAAATGTGGTTGATCATTTCAAACTTCGTCGACCTAAAGGCATACTTCTTACTTGGACAAACGTAAGTATTTATAAATTAAATTTAAAAAAATATAATTTACGTTTAATGCAAATTTATTGGTTTATTTTTTCTTTAATTTAATTTATCTGCCTATTTCCGATGCTAGACCTATCACCAACAATCTACTACTATGGTGATAGTATTTATGGTGTCGTGGCCTCATATATGTGAAATCGCTATAATTATGTATGTACATAATCAATTTAATTTAATAACAAATCCAGAAAATATATTCTAGTTCGGGAAACGAACCCGAAGACGCATCAGTCTACCGTCAAGCATCAATGCTCTCACCCACTATGTCGTCTATTTTATTTCAGTACTATAAATATTAATTATATACTTTATGCAAAAAGCAAACACTAATTATGATCCGACTACGAGTTATAAAACTACGAGCTCTTCTGCATTTTCTTTTTAACAGTGACATCGGACAGCTAATCAGCTTATCAGATAGCTTTTACATTACATGAAGTTATATTTTTTAGTAATTAATGTAGTTTCTTTTAACTATAAAAGGTATTTTATTTATGTTGTAAAAACTGGAGTAACAAAACTAACAAATTGATTAATATCTTAGATAATGCATAATATATTAAAAATAGATAAATTATATCATGTATAGTAACATCATTTAATGATAAAATATTATATTTACACTTGAAGACACGGTGGGCGAGAACATTGATGCTTGATGTTGTTAGACTGCTGTCTCTTCGTGTTCAATTTTTTTCACATAGTATTTATTTTATCTTTTGTTCATAGCCTGAAAAATATACGTTCCTCACGGTGTAGTGTTTTCTACGCATATGTTATTGATTCATGAACGTTATAGTTTGAATACGAAGTAAATAATGTTAATTAATTGTTCTGATCATAAAGCGAGTTACGCATTAGTAGGATATAATTACATTTACTAACATATAGCAGTTGTCATCCATTTTTATGGGGTTATTATATCGTTATGTATTGTTATCAAATTAATAGCATAATAAATCGTTTCCGTTGTTAGTTCCTTATTATATTTGTCATCATTAGAGGTCCCATTTAGAATGCAGTTATGTCACGTTTGGAATTTTATAAATTGTACATATTTACTTTCTGTTTCATTTATTGAATAATTACACAAATAACCTAATAAAGGGAGATATAAAATGAAATATAATATTCTGGAAAAAATTATTCTCAAAATTTCAACTTACTCTATAAGTTTTACCATTTCTAGTTTCTTATTATATTTAATTTTTAGTTCAGTATAAAATATTTTATTTTGAATATTTGTTGTGTTTTCAAAATGATTTCAGATAATGTACTTACACTCCGTGTTTTTCGAACTTGAATTGTTGCGCAGCAGTACTCAACCAGCAGCTCCCAGTAACAGCCCGATGTGCACTCTGGATCGCAGAGGAAGTCAGGGAGCACGCAGTATTCTCCTGAAGGGACAAATGCGATACATTAAGGAAATAGATGCTATTGTTTTCCTTTGTAGTCCATTGTGAGAATTATAATTTCTTAACATTTTATATAATATGAACTATTTTAATTACAATGTTTCATACATAAAAATAATCATTTTCAGAATCAATAATTTAGATGAGTTGGCGGGAATGGGATTATTCTTGAATGACCTTAACTCACATGGGTTGAGTAGGGAAATGGTTCTAGCTGGATGGCAACATTGCTCAAGGTACATTTATAACAAGTATTTTTAATTTTCATTCAATTTACAATTTATTTGTTCTTTTTATTTTAATTTTTATGATGTAGAATTTATTTTATTATATTGTTTCTTTCAAATATATCGCCATTGGTTGGTTCAAGTGTTTTGGTACTTATTACCAATTTTTAAACGGGACGAGATTTGAAAAAATTTCATCTAAACACTTACAAAATTTAGTTTTCTAAAATCGCTAATCATATAAGTATACAGGATATTTAGTATTTTAGTATAATAATATATAATGAGCTCAAATTTGACCTCAATTTTATTGACAAAAATACCCCATACTACGTACCCTCTCCAAATGACAGCCAAGCGAATATAAGAGTGTTACAGACGCGTAAAAAATCTTTTTAAATAGGTAAAGATATGAATTGCTAAAAATTGAAACTTTTTTTTTAATGTAATAACTGAAAAAAAAAATTAGAACAAAAAATATTTATTTTCTTGAGTTTATCTACTGTAAAAAGTTGGTCTTTAGGATACTTTTTTTTTAGTTATTCTACAAAACAATACTCTATTTATATCTCTATATTAATTGTAGTCTTGTAAAAATAAAGGGATGAATTATGTTAGATTTGTATTATAGTAATTTTAAGTTGCACCCTTATTGTGCAAGTTGTTTTCAGTGGTGATAAAATTTTATCGTTTAATAATGAAGTCACATAACTATTATCTTCACTGATAATAACTTACAGAATAAGCCTCTTATTTATAAGTTATATCATGTTATTTTTTATGCGGTTCTTAACACTGATGAATTATGAAATCCAATATTAGCTAAGAAACGAACCCACGAAAAGAAAAGTTTGTACGTAAATCTTTAGTTTCTTGATACTGTGTTGTGTTTTTCAAACTAAATACTAATTTATAACTAAATAAACAAATCAAATACGACTGCATTTCGACTTGATAAACAGGTGAAATGACACTGTCAGGTTAATACGATTTAAAAGATATAAATATTGATTTCACAGACTGGAGCTTATGTGCGAACGAGCCGAACAACGTTCAGGAGAGCTAGAAGAAAGTTTGGATTTAGCTGACCACTGGAAAAGGAAGGGCGATGAGTTGCTATACTCAATGATTCCAAAATCAGTTGCTGATAGATTAAGAAACGGCCAAACCGCTTTGGAGACTTGTAAGGTATATTACTTTGATTGTTAATTTATTAAGTTTATTTATTTGATTTAGTGTACTTTTGCCAATAAAATACGGACCATTCTATTTCGAAGGTATCAAAATTAACAAATTTTGCCTTGGTCTTAAGTTACGACTTTCTGAAACCTCAAAAAGGAAACATAATTTTCTACTAATAACACATGTAGTTGCTAAATTATTATTTATTTAATCTAGAGGTCAGACAGAATAAGCTTTCATAGGATATATTAAGTAAATATTGTTGGACGGCACAATTTTCAAAGTCCTGACTCCTGTCTATTTTCTGGGTTTGATTGTTATCAAAATAATTTGATTATATGCTCTGATATTCATAAAGCGGTGCAGTTCACATATACGAGACCACGACACATTTTCAATAAGTAACGATATCGTGAGTGATAGAACTCAACATCTGAAATATGCCGTCGTGAAATAATCTGTTGTTCTTTACGCTAAGGCCTACAATTACATTCATGACATTTCTTATCTCAAATTTAATATAGGGTTTATAATACAATTTTTAAACATTTTCTTTGTAGAGTTTTGATGATGTAACAGTTTTATTTTGTTCTCTGGAAGAATTAAATTCAAATACAATTGATGATGCGATGGAAGTCGTTGCAACAATGAATACAGTCTTTTCTCTCTTTGATGAATTGCTGGATTCCCATGACGTGTACAAAGTGGAAACAATCGGAGAAGTAAGTAAATTTTTTACTGATAACTATTAGCATTATCAAAAGAACTGAATAGTGTAATATTGATAAAGCATATACACTCCTAGGTAAATGCTAATTAAATGTTATATTACTACATAAAGTTAAATTTTTGTATGTTGCATATCAATATTTTGAACAAGACTTCAAAGAGAATGACAAAAGAAGATTGATTGATCTGATTTTATACATAGAACCATCCACTGATCGAGATTAGATATATCTTATCTCTTATACTATACTTTAAATCTTTTCCAAATTACCAAATGACATTGTAAATAAATCGCGTTTAGCGAAAATAATATCTGCAAGTAGTTTCCTTCTAAATAGTAAACATAATCTTTTTAGATATATATGGCTGTGTCCGGAGCTCCTGATTTCGTTTCTAACCATGCAGAGCATGCATGTAATTTAGCATTAAGCATGGTTAAGAAAATTGAAGAGTTTGTTTTACCATCTGGAGAAAGTCCTCAAATCAAAATTGGTATGCTAAAATTCAATTTAAATTAAAAAAATTAAGTTGTGGATTATTTCTGAGTAAATACTTTTTGGCAGGTATCCATACGGGACCTGCTGTTGCAGGAGTCGTTGGGATAAAAGTTCCAAGATATTGCTTTTTTGGAGACACTATAAATACTGCATCTAGAATGCAAAGCAGTGGAGCCATTGGAAAAATTCATATATCAAAAGAGACGAAAAGTATTTTGGAACATAAAAACTACAAAATTCTGTCAAGAGGGCTTGTAACAGTAAAGGTGATATATTCAAAATTTATTGCTAAAATATTTGGAATAATTCTTAATATATACGATAGTGGTCGATACATACTCGTACATAAAATACTTTATTTAAATTTATTGTATTAACTGTGGGCCTACTTTCGATTTATTTACGAGTTCTATCAACGATGACCTTTTACTATATTAGCAGCTTTTGTGGTCTCAGGCATCATATATGTGGAATTACACAGCAGCTTAGTTTATGATTATGTATGTACATAATCAGTTTTACTTGATAACAACTAAACCCAGAAAATATAACTCTGGCCCGAGGTTTGAGCATAAAGCTGTCGTCTACAATAATTACTAATTTTTTTTTATAAAACTATATGTTTCTTCTTTATTTATAAATTATAAGTAAAAAATTTCTTTGACATTTTATCAAAAATTGACTAAAGTATAAAGGAAGTATTTAATATTTTAACCATTGCCTCAGTGATATTATATTTGCAAGCTCATTATTACAAAATTACAATATTAGTTAATTAGTTACACAGTATATGAGCCTATTTAAAACTTTTTAGAATAATTTGCTCCATAAGACAAAAAGCATCTAGAAATATATTATTCTATATAAAATGTTACTTTATGTTCTATATAAAATAAGATTTCTGCATACTGTCAATTTATCAATAATCTTTGCGCTACAGCTCTTGTTGAGCACTGGACTTTTTAAGATATTTTTCCGTTGCTTCCTATTGCCTTCATCTTATAATTGCTCACACCTATTTTCTTTAGGTCTTCTTTCACTTGTTCTTTCCACCTCGCCAGTGGTCATGCACCCCCTGAATTTCCTTCTACAATTTTCTTAGCGGTTCTGTTTTCCTCCATTCTTTCTACATGTTCATGTTCATTGTGTGCATATGTGAGATTTTGAAATGTAACCTGTTGGGCTGATTATGTCATCTATGCATACGAGTCATTTACAAAACATAGTAGAAGAGATAAAAATAATAATATTTAAAAAAATTTCAGGGAAAGGGAGAGCTGGAAACATTTTGGCTGGAAGGGTTGCCTCCACAGAAGAAAACAATTTAATATAATATTTTTTTTCTAAATATTATTGGAATAATAAATAATAATTTATAAATATGACATGAGTAAAGTTAACTAACAGTATTCATTTTAATAATATTAAAAATATATAATAAATTTGTTTGAATTCAAATTAAAAAATTTAGAATATTAAATTTACTTATTCAATTTGTCTAGCTTTTAAATAAATGATTGTCAATTCAACATGTTATCTTAATTTGTATTATCAGTACAAAATAAACATTAAACAATGAAGAAAATGTAATTGCTATAAGCTTTTATAAAGTTGAGCAGTAACAGGCGTCCTTTGTATTACTTTTAATCCAAGACTTATATCTATTTACTCTGGAATAAACTCCTGGATATTTTGCTTGAGCACATCCGTCACCCCACGATACAACACCTGGAAAATATTATCAAAATTAGTTTCAGCATAAAAATATATATATAACATGGCGAAGTGAAATTTTATGATTGCCTAATCTTTTATTGCAATTATAGAACTAAAATTAGTTCCTGCAAATTGTTGAATAAGATGCAATTATAATAATTAGAGATATTCAGATCTTTCTGTGTCAGTAGCATATTTTCAATGATGTACTGTAATATGCTTACTATAGCTTTGAATACTGCTTTAAATTAATTTTGAGAAATGCTGGGTGGAAAATACTTCATTGTCTGGGTTTTCCGATATTCAACGGAAAAAGATACTTTCAGGTAGATTGGAAGGCAATTGTGATTAAATGCAATTCTTTTTCGCACAATTGTTGGACAAGGTTAGCAGCTTGTTAAGTTTTTAGTGATGCAAATAGTTAATATAGACACAAACGAATTTGGATTTATTTCAATTTCAATAGTTGCTAGGTTCAATCATGTACGTGATATCACAATAAACTACGAGTATTTGAAATCGTGAAGAAAGTAATGCGCATGTCTTGTATATACTTGTACACGAAATATGTTGGAAAATTCTTTTCAATACTGTATCTAAATCTCTAGACAATGAAGTAGTAAATAGAAGATAGTATTTGTAACTCTCTTGACGTACCAACAATATGATGAAGCGTGTCGTTAACGATATGTAGGGGCCCACCGCTGTCACCCTGTAAAACAATTGTTATATTAAAACATGTTGTATTACATCGATATTTTCATTCATTTTCAACTTACTTGGCAGGAATCTTTCATTCCTTCCTTGTAACCAGCGCATAACATGTTATCACTTATCCTTTTACCATAGGGAGTTTCTCTACATTCCTTATTGGATAATATTGGAACTTCAACTTCTTGGAGGGTTGATGATACTTCCCCATGCTCCTCAGTAGCACCCCAACCGGTAACGATTCCCTAAAATTACAATGGGTCGATTTTACTATTGTTGATTGAAATAGACGTTAATAAATGCATATTGGCGTTTTTATTTTAATAAATATCTAAATGTTGACGGAGATATTGCAATTAAAAATTCGAATTGTAGTTTTAGCGCTACAGATGTCGGCCATATTTATGACGTAACATGTCTGTACTATTAAGGGTAGATCAGTTTTTTTTCTATTCATAAGAGTTCTGAATTCTGAAGAGTGTTGAATAAGCTATCTCTTGTATGCTCTGTTGTTTTTAAAAAATAGACGAATTTTTTTATAAATATATTGTCTAAATTTTAGGATATTACCTTAAGTACATGTAACTTATATAAACCTACCATCAAACCAGAAAAACTTCTACCCGCTGTCGGTAGACAAACAGGCCTCAAATTATTGTTAAAAGTCACCGGAGAATCAAGTCTTATCAGCGCTATATCGTTGTTATAATTAGAATTACTGTAACCCCTGTGAATTACAAGTCGCTGAGCTTTCTTGTTAAATGCTTGAGAAGGTTCAGTTGAATCTTTATCATGCTCTAGAAATCTGACTTTAATTTTTTGTACATCGAATCCATTTACGCAATGTGCTGCTGTTATGACGTATCGATCGTTGATCAAGGAAGCTCCACAATAGAACCTGGTGCCGTATAACAACAACGCCATCCAGGGGTATTGGTTTACTTGAGTCTCTTGACCACCTACAATGCGGTTTTTTTTGTTTGTAATACCACATTCTGAAAAGATAAAGGATTTGTCTTATTATTTAGATAATAAGTAATGTGTGTAAGGTCTGTAATTCTGCAAATCATAAAAACATTATTTTGACAAAAGGGTTTAATTTAAACTGCTATTATAATTTTCCAATATGTAAAGAACATGGAATTATAAAGAGCAGCTATTGAAATTGCCATTGCGCTTATTCATTGGTTAAAATATTAGGTGCAGATTTTATAAAAAAACATATTCTAATTAGAACACACTTCAAAACTTTAAGATTTAAGTTTTATATTCAAGAAACAGGGCAACATTTCCTAGTCTGATTTTCATTTTACTTCAGTCAATATAATCAATCAACAATCAACTTACCACATGGATCACACTTTGTGGGTGCAAACAAAACTGGAGGAGGTTGAGTAGTACTCAGGCCAGCAATACCAGCAAGCCATTCCAAGAAGGCATTTTTGTCAGGGCTTTCAGATCCATCGGGATTATCCGTTGCGTTTGTACCAGAATTTAATGATATTACAGTACCAATAGTTTCAGGTGGCTTTATTGGATCTTTTGGTAAGTTATCATTGACGTTATCTTCTGGAATAGATCTTGCAAGTGTTGAAATTTGTACATTTTGGGAATCTGGAAACGTTATCTGAAAAAGATTTATTTTTTATATTTTAGTATTAATAAAGTATTTAAAAAATGTTTTTTAAATTTGTTTTTATTTATTCAATAAACCTAGTATGCTCGTAGTTCGAAGCCCAGTCTTATACTCGTATTGTAAATTTGTGTAAAAATAAAGAATAACATAAATTCTTAAATATACATTTCATTTTTACCGCGGTTATTATCTTTGCGTGGCCCGCGAAAAAAAACCATATTTTTAGAAAAAAATAATATTTTCGCCGCCAAAAAAATAATATTTTCACTGATAAATATATAAATAGAAATATATTCCATTACCTGCAATATACATTGAAAGCAGTGGCGGCCTTAGCCATTTAATTAATGTAATGTGATGTAATGTAAGTAAGTATTTTTGATGACAATGGACGAGAAATAAAATTTTATATTAGAAGTTTTATAAAAGTTAACAAGCGCAAAGATGACAAATATTAATGATGATAAACTAAGGTACATGAATACCTTAAAAGCAGACGCAATGATTCAAGTCTTTATCATCGTTTCAAGTTTGACATCGATGTACCTAACATTCTGTATCGCTACAATTTGGATCCGAAGTGAATAAAATTCGAATACGATATTTCATAACTCGACCTTCTATAGAAATCGACATTTGGGCGATATAGAGTGACTTTTGGAAAACAAAAAAGAGAAGAGTATCTGTTTCGAAGGCATTAAGGGAGGGGTTAGGGTTTGCACTTTCGAAAAATCCAATTTTTTTTCTGTCTTATCTTATTGTTTAACATTTCAAGAATATGTCCTTAAAATTTTAAGCCGATCTACGCAATATTCTTGAAGTTATTGTCTTATTAATCTCCTGGTCTTTAACGCTATAACACTAACAGCAGTGGGCATTCGGGATAGCAGTGCAGATGTCGACGCGTTTTTCTCACAACTACTTTTTCAAAGTCCGTGTTCACTGCCATTTAAAAACTAATTGACCGATTCATTTCAAACTTCGTACACATTTTCTACATATAAAATACCTCGCCCCAACGTTTAGATAAAAATTTTTTTTACATTAAGGATGTTTCCCACCCACAAAATAGCGGAATTTTTCGTGGAAAAAAACAGTTTACACTTTAGATGGCCGCCAAAAATTTTTAAATGAAAAAAAAAATTATCAGAGACCGTTGGGGGAAGATTTGATTATAATTTAACTGTGTCTACTTGTGGCTTAGAACAAGCTTCGAAAAATCTTACTCAAATTGTAATCAGGCTATTCGACATTACTACGATACGAAAAAATGTTTGCAGGGATGTATACTTTAATTATCTGCACATATATCTGGTTGCAGTATAATTAATTTTGCATAAACACCTTCTCTTATTGTAAAGTTACTATTAAACCTTATTACAAATCTTACCGGTTTTTCTTCTCTCTCTTTTGAATCATATAACCTAAATATAAGAATGTAAAACTTCTTATCTGTCTGTCGTCTTAAGTTAAAGGTTAATAAATGTAAATACTTAACACGACCTTTAGAGGAAGTATATTTTCAAGTAAATAAATATTTTATTTTTTAAGAATCTTGTCCCATAAAACCTTCATTAAGAATCCACTTAGAATGTTTGAAATACTTTTATTTATTTTAAATTTTATGCAATTAAACAGAGCCGGCTGAAAAACACGGAGCCCGATGCAAAGTTAACTTGTTTTTCAAACAAAAATAATTATAATTTATTACATTTTACTATTGATTTCAGAATCACTTGAACTTCGAACTTAGTTATTCGTAGAGAACAGTAAAAAGCTAAAGAAATGTGGAAAAACCCTTTTATCGCAAAAATCACTTTTAAAAAAATAAAATGAGTTTTACAAACATAATTTCCTGTTAAAAACTGTTCAAACTTTTCAATCTGCTTTTTTTTAATCAATGGCTAGCGTAGTTTTCTCTGAAACTAGAGGACCATATTACTAATTAACTAATTAATACTTATAAATTAAAAACCAACAATTTCTAAGTATTGTTAATTACAAATCTCCCGAATTTACCGGCCTCTAAAAATTCTCCAGAAAATTCGTATACATTTGCATTTCTCTCTTTTTGTTTTACAACTGGGTCATATTTGCCAGTCATTGTCGTCATATAAAGTTTTTTTATAACATTTTTTTTTTAATTTAATTTATTTAACGTCGATCTATTTCTGATATTCAGTCCTATCACCGACGACCTCTTAATATGTTAGTGATGTCGTGGCCTCATAGACCGATATGTTACTACATAGCTACCTAATAATAGTGATTATGTATGTATTCTGGTCCGGGGATCGAACCCAAAGACATAGTATTTAGCGTCAAACACCATTGCTCTTGCCCGCTGTGTTGTCCTAAATTTTTTTGATAATGTACGTTTCATATAGTAAATTGGTTAGTTGTATTATATTTAAATTTTATTTTCAATTCGATTATTTTTAGATATTAGTTCTAGCACTGATAACCTGTTATTATCTCGGCTGTTTTTTTATTGACTCAGGTGGTAATAAACAGTTCATTATATTTGCAAAATTGTTTAAAAAATAAAACATAAACCAAACCCAGAAAATACAGCACTGGGCCGGGAACATAACCTAAGTCCAGTAGTTTAAGATCAACGCTTCAGTGCTCTTAGACACATTATGTCTGAAGAATATTTTAATTTATGAAATATATAAGTTATAATATTTTAAATTGAAGAAATTTGTTCTCTAAGTCTTGAAATCCATTGATAATAATTAGGAGTAGTATTTTTATTAAATATAGTATAAACAATCACTCATACACACATGTACATATTGTAAAAACGTCGAAAAAGTACTTTAGGCGCCTGCCTCTGAGTCTCCATTGCGAAAAAGAATAGCGCAGAAATAATAGTGCGATTTTTAAATCAGCAGAGTGCATGTACATAATTTATGTGATATGTACTATAGAGTAATGAATTTATTTCCTCACTATTCATTTTCGCAGTGCAGCCTTAGCCTAAGAAAGGAGCGTCTAAAGCATTTTTCAACCAATTTTTTTTACAGTGTAGCTATCTCATGCTAGTGAGGTATTTGGTTACCACACTACACTGTCTACTGCAGAGTACAGTGTACTGTACAGTCTACAGTTCTACACATATAAATGAAATGCCTTTACCTGAGTGCTGGCCAGTGTAACAAAGAACAAGAAGACACTAAACGTACACAAGTTCTTCATGATGTTAGACACAAATTTAATCCAATTATATTAGTCGTAGTTACATTTAAATATTATTTAAACTATACATTTAGTAGTTATCAGAAAGAGTCCTGAGTAAGTTATGAACTATTGGCGTCAAATTCTTCAACCACATGTAAAAAAAAAGTACCGCTAGTTTGTCGAATTCAAATCCCGATTGGATGTATTCTATGGGTCATGTTTATTTATATATGTATATTGTGTATACATAAAAAATCATATACTGATTCTATTAATTTGAATAAACACTTGTACCTATCGACATTGTCAGGTTATACTGTCACATATACTGTTAGCAAATAGACGCCTAACAAGCCTACTGCTTGGATATAAGGTTTGGTATATTTATAGTAGTTGTAGTCGTATGTATTTCAGTAAAAAGACATATACAAGTTCTTCTGCAAAGTTAATTACACTTGATTGTACGTGATCTAATGTCTTACAGAAAACAAGTTTGATTTGAACGCTGCTCATTCGCCAGTCTGCTGTTTTAGTCTTATTTCTTCAGCGGAGTTGTTAACATAGCCTTTCAGTACAGGATTACGAGGAATATTTTTTCTTTTTATTTAAAATTCTTTTATAATATTTAATTTACTACGTCATAAAATACTTTTACGTTTTTTAATTTAATTTCGTGTTTTAATTCATTAGATGTATCTGTACTTTATTAATTTATGTGCTAAT
Organism: Panorpa germanica; assembly: GCA_963678705.1. Lineage (NCBI taxonomy): Eukaryota > Metazoa > Arthropoda > Insecta > Mecoptera > Panorpidae > Panorpa > Panorpa germanica. The sequence continues at coordinate 43,502,501 of OY783203.1, forward strand.
ATTTCTTTCTATCTCTGCAATAATCACGTACCGATCGCAGATGCTATAGAGATATGTAATTGATTCGTTTAGAAGTAAATGGTACGTAAATATTATGTAAACATATACGGTGAGGCAGTAAGATCCTTAATTCAATAACGCTGACTGCAATAAACATAATCAAAATTTACCGATATAGTGGTTTTCTGGTCAACAGAAAAAGTTATAACATATTATATTTTGCATGAATTTTATCATAAGAAATTTTAAAAAAATTTGAAGCAGATCTTATCCGACGACGTATTCGAAGTTATTGAGATTTGTGTTATCAGCGAGTTATACCTGCGACGGCGTGTATTATCATAAATTTATAAAATTCCATATCTGACGCTAAAACAGAATAACTGTGATACAATAACTGTGAACTCAGAAAATCAGTAGCACTTCATAAAAAAAAAAAATCCGTATCAAATTTAAAAAACGATTTTGAGTAAGTTAATATTAAATAAAGAAATTATTAGTTTCAATAAGAAAATATTTGTTTCAGGAACATTTGATCTCTAATCTAGCAGAAATCATTAATCAGTTAAGTGTACAAAGATTCCATTAGAATAAATGGACTGGAAACAAGGTTATACAGTAACTAATTACATCGATATAAAACCTTCAACCTGCATCGTATTAAGTAATTTTCCTGATAATTCAATTAAACAAATTGAGCGAAATTACCTTTTCATAAAACTCAATTATTGAGAAAAAAACGAACCACTTTATTTATAAAAAAAAAAATCTACGGGTGGGTATTTCTCATATTTAATATTTGTACTAGTATTTAGGGTGTTATTTTGATTTGAAAATAAGCACAACATAAAATAAAAATCATATTGTCCCACAACAACGTTCTTAAATTTTAAATATATTTTAGATTCAAGCAACAAGTGGTTTTCAATATGTAATTTGTAGGTTTCTTGTGACCTGCTGAAAGAGCTATATATATTTTAATTAATAATTTGTTTTTGTTTATTTAACGTCTAAATATTTCCTGAGATGCTGAGTGGTATCATCGACGGCTACCTCTAATGTTAGCAGTATTTACGGTGGCTTGACCTCATATATGTGAAAAACAGCGCTGCCTTATAAGTTTCGTAATTATGAGAGCACATAATAAAATTAATTTTGAAAACAACAAAACCCAATAAAATATAACAGTCGTCCGGAGATCGAACCCAAAGACACAGCAGATGGTGTGAAGCATAAACGTTCTGGGTCACGCCGTTTGTACACTCACTTATATTTTAGTATAGAATATATACACTAAAAAGTTTTGGTATATTAATATGGCGAATAAAAGAACATGCTTGTACGAAGCTAATCAAAATATTATTTAAAAAAATAAACAAATCAAACACAACTGAAAATGAGCCATTAAATCGGAAAGGTATGCAAACCACTGTATACGGTCTCTATCCTATGGATAGAAAGAATGCTATACTGTAGTAAGAATATCTAAATTCGAATTAAAGTGTCCCAATTTGAACATAGCTTGGACTTCATAAAGCGAAAACGTGCAAAGTGTAACATGATAGACTGTATTTTCAACACAGTTTAGCAATCTTTGTGTTGTACATATATGTTCGAGTATATTAATATTGCAAATATATTAACTGTAAATAATACCACGTTTATAAATTACCTAATTTATGTTAAGTAGTTTTTAATTAAAAATTGTATATTTACCTCTTAATAAATATAGGTGGCCTCCTACAATACGAGTTCTTACCATGCGGATTCCAATAACGCGTCAAAAATGTAACAGTGATCGTTTTTATTAAAAGCGAAATAAAATCGTGCATGCAGGCTGGACTACTGCCTCATAAGTTTTATATTTATGAGAACACATAATCAAATTAATTATGACAAGTATTTATCTAAAAAAGAATAATTAAGAAAATTATTAATTAGTATGTTCTGGTTGGGACTAGAGAAAAAAAAATTGAAAATTGACAAAAGGGCGCGCTTTTGAAATTGAATTTCTAAAAACCGGGTTCTTTTTACCAGTTATTTAATGTACAACATACGAAATAATTGAAATAAAAAATGATTCTACTTCCAACGATAGCTATTGATGTTGTGAATAACATATTACAATTTCAGACGATTCAGTTAAATAGTTTTTTTTTTAATTTTTCATGCCGAAAAAAGTAGTTTTGAGATAAATGAGATTTAAGTTTTAAGTATGGATTGCTATATGGTATATGCTATATATATACGGCTATAGAAACGAAAATATAGTCAATATTCTTACCAAAATTTAACAGTACGACTATTATGGAAAAGATCCATTGTATAATTGTATATTGATTAATATTTAATCAAAATATATATCTAAGGATAAAAGGTCAAAGGTTTTATGAAACTAAAGATATTTTATAACCCTGTAACCCTTACAAAAGTCTTAAGATACTAGTAATATAAATATTGAAGTTTTATATTCGTAGTAATTCGAAAAAAGGTTTCTTTATGATTTCAATGCAAATAATGGATCTTAGAACGTGTTATTTCTTCCGTATGTTTATTGTGATTGAATAGATCAGTTATTTGGTAGTAATCGGTCTTCTTAGAAATGTATGAAGACAACTTGCTTTAGATTCGAACCCACAGTACTGCTGCCGAGTGTCAATGACTGCACCTACGAGATGTTTTTCTCACGGAATTCAGTGAATATTTACAGGTCGGGATTACAGGCATGCTAAAAATATAATACTTTTGTTACTACGTAATATATGGATATTTAAAAATATTTTTTACAATGTTTATGTAAATACGACAAGTTCAAAGAACTCATTAGACAGACGGTAGTCACATTTCGTCATATGACCGCGCTTCCATATATTCGTATCTTATTTATTTATTTATTCAACGTTGGCCTATTTACTATGCTGACGGCCGTACTATCAGCGACGGGCGACGACCTCCTACAATGCTGGCAGTATTTATGGTATAGTATATATTTACCATACTGCTGCCTTATAAGTTTCATGATTATGATAGTATGTAATGAAATAAGTTGCAAACAACCGTACATATTAAATGTATTACTGGTTCGGGAATCGAACGCGAAGACACAGCAGTCTGATGTGGGCTTCAATGCATTCGGTCACTGCGCCGCCTGTATTTGTATTCTACTATTATAATTTTATTTACCGTTTCAGTATAGAATTATTATATAAAGAAATATTTTTTAATTCATAAATAAAAATATACTCGTACCATTTTTCTAATAGGTCAAAGTTAAATTGATGATGTGCTCACATAATTACAAAAAAAGTTAGTATACAGCACTGCAGTTGACATATATGACATTAAAAACATTTAATACCGCTAATTATATGTTTCAGCTGTTGATTTATTTTTAGCAAAACGCTCCATCTTACAATATAAACATGAACTAAAAATGGTTTAAAACTAAGATAATTATTATTATTCTATGGCTTAGGTAGGTAATATATTTAATGATGAATTTAATTTTTTATCGTAATCATGTTGTAGAAAAATTTGTTGATAAAGGCGCTGAAGCAGTAGTACATGCATGAACAAGTTAATATAAAATTCTCTTTAGTTTATGTGAGCTGTTATTTGTGTAGACTGCTTATCAGGCGATTTTCTTTTGAATAATATTTAAATAAATCAAAAAAGCTAATGCATATAAAAAAAGGCAGTTGGAGCAAGAAGTAGTAGTCTTCAAACAGAGGTTAACATACTCGCAGATCAGGAATCGAATATCTTCATTTGGCATTGTAAGAATTGGAATCGGTTGCTGAACTCATACTTATTGCAAACGTTACTCTACATGAGCAGTTAGTTAACATATTAGCTCGAGTAAAAGATTTACAGTTATTTCTCTTTAACAAGCCTTGTTAACTTACTTTAACTATGAGTTCTGGAACTGGTCCTTGATGGGGTATTTCATAATGTTAAGTAAATTTAATATATAGAAAGTCGGTTCAAATGAGACTCTAAATTCTATCATCGAAGACCCTCTGTTTATATAATTGTGTATATTATGTGTTTATAAGGTAATATACTGTTGTATACATCTAAAAAAAAAGTATTTTGTATTTTAAAAAGTATTTTTGTACACATCTAGTAGTTGGTAATCTCGCAACAAGTCAGTGTACCCCTGAACTCACTGAGCACATAAATTAAAATAATAATGTCTCATTTTACAGATACTATTTTATACCATTGAAAAAGAAATGACTGAAACAGAAACCTCAAAACGATAACTTTATAGTTGCAATTGACAACTGACCACTTTGGCCACGACGCCTGGTGGTCAAAAGAAGTACTAGTTCTGGTGTGCACTTGATACACAATTTTGATTGGTTTAGTATAAATTTTTTAACCGTACGGAAAAAATGCAAGTTAGATAAATTGTAGAGAATTTAAATGCGCATCTAGCCGTACTATTTTAAAAATTTAAAAAAAATATTTTACCATAGTTTTTGTGTTTTTCTGTTTTTGACCTCACGTTTTTTGACCATAACTAGGCGACAAAATCAAAAAGTCCACGTTGTTTGTTCTACAAGTTGTAAAACTTATTGTTTTAAACATATTTATACATTAGAAAAAAAAACACTTTTCATATAATTTTATGAAAAAAACGTGAAAAAACGTTTCGTAAATGTTGAAAATTAATTTTTGTTGGTCCACGTTTTTTCACGTTTTTTCATAAAATTATATGAAAAGTGTTTTTTTTTCTAATGTATAAATATGTTTAAAACAATAAGTTTTACAACTTGTAGAACAAACAACGTGGACTTTTTGATTTTGTCGCCTAGTTATGGTCAAAAAACGTGAGGTCAAAAACAGAAAAACACAAAAACTATGGCAAAATATTTTTTTTTAATTTTTAAAATAGTACGGCTAGATGCGCATTTAAATTCTCTACAATTTATCTAACTTGCATTTTTTCCGTACGGTTAAAAAATTTATACTAAACCATATACTTGTGTATCACAACGTCACTGTTTGGATTATCATTATTTTTACCACATTTTATCAAATGTCCAGCTTGCAGAATTTTTTCTGCATTTCTAACAATTTTCTGAGCTGGATTTGATCCAACCCAGTGAAAAAGTTGGTTTAAAGAAAACATAAATAATTAAAATTCATGACACTAATTCAATGTAAACTTATGGTTAATTCTTTGGTTGCACACCAGAAGTAGCCATGTTTTTTAAGCCCCGCCTACTGGTCCGTTGTCAATAGCTTTTTCTCAGATACCAGAAATAATATTAGATTTATTATCAGATCATATATAGATCAATCATACTCAGATGTGTACATACCGACAGCGTCAAGATACTGTTTAGAAGCTGCAATGAGATAAATATTCAAATAAATGAATTTTGAAATAAAACTGTGCCAAGTAAATGCGCATATAATGTGATCATAATATTACCAAATATTATAATCAAATATATATATCATTTTTTAGCATAAATAGGTCGTATTGTCTACAGATGATAAAAAATACTTGCAAAATCATTTTCTAATTTAAATATATTCCACATTTGCTTTATTTATTGTTATTTATTTACAATTGAATATGCAACTTTCATGTTTATGCAAGACTGCATATTATATATGTATATGTACAATACATTCTGGTATATAAATTTTTGTTTATTTTTATTTATTTTTTTTTTTTTTTATTTAACGTCGGCCTATTTCCGATGCTGAGTCCTATCACCGACGACCTCCTTCAATGTTGGCAGTATTTATGGTGTCGTGGCCTCATATATGTGGGCTACACCACTGCCTAATAACTGTATGATTATGTATGACCATAATCAATATAAGTTCATAATAACCAAACCCAGAAAATATATATCTGGTCCGGGGATCGAACCCGAAGACACAGCAGTCGGCGTCAAGCATGAATGCTCTCGCCCACTGTGTCGTCTGTTTATTTTTATATTTTAGTAAAAATTTATATTTTGCGTAAAATTAATCTTAAACTAAAGGCCATCCATTGATTACGTCAGACACTCACCAGGGGGGAGGGGGTCACCAAAGTGTGATAACATGTAGTGACATGGGGAGGAGATGCAGTCTTTGGATTTGTGATCATATTTAATCTAAAATTAGACTTAAAAAAAATAAGACCAAATTACAAAAAGAATAGAAGAGTAAAAAGAATTTTTTTATTTAAATGTGTACCATCACAACGGGGGGGGGCAGGGCACGACAATGGGGACAGGGGGGTTAAAAAATCATAAAATTTCTGTGGCGTAACTTATGGATGATCACTAATTGGCCTGTGAACCATAACTGTATTTATATAAAACTGCATTGTATATTGATAAAGTTGACTGTCAGAATCTCAAATATCTAATTATTTTTATTCAATTCGCAATATTATAAAAGATATTAACGATTCAAATAGTTATATTCATCCCTTCAATAATTAAAGGGGTAAAAATGTACAACAAATGACATAGCTCTTGACGTCATCCTTAACTTCTTCCCCACTACCATTTGGTTACCTTTGGAATCGCTGTAAATGGAGAGAAGTGTAAAAGAGATGCAGAATCTAACGTCATAGCAATAGCAGTTGTTGCGGCGAACCATAAAGTTTTCATATAATGTCGTGGTATAAAACGAAAAAAAAAAAGATTACTTCTCGAGTTACTTAAGTCATCAACTACTAGGATAACAACAGAATTATTACGCAGTAAAAAAATCGAATGTCAAGTGATTTCTAGCCAAGTAGAGCATCTCATTGTTAGACCATACGCGTTATTCACCGGATCTTACGCCGTGCGACTTCTATCTGTTTCCTAAGGTGAAATCTGCATTAAAAGGAGCAAGATTTGAGTTCGTTGAAGCTGTGAAAAAGAAAGCGACACCCATCTTGAAGGAACTGACAGAAGAAGACTTCCAGCACTGATTGGAACAATGAAAGATTCGCATGGAGCGTTGTAGGGATAGAGGAGGGCAGTATATCGAAAGTAATAATAAGTAAATAAGTATTAAATCAAAACAAAATGCAAATTACAGCGTCTCGTTATTTAATAGCCGCACCTCGTATTTCATGACGCCATAATTTAACCAAATTAAACTCTGCGAAGCTGTAGTACAAACACAGAAAAGTAATTAATTAATTAAAATTCTGTTACGTGTGTGTCTGTCCAAAATGTTCGTTATTTGACACATATTGCATATCAAGGTTCGTTTATCACACTTGTTGCAGCGTATCATCTGCATGCAGCTTTTTGGGCCATGAACATTTGTGCGATAGGATTACAACGAAAACAATGCTGGTAACAATTACGGGTGTCAGATCACGAGTCTAGTTAAAATCGTAATAACAAAGGTCACCATGTGAAAAAATAGAGCTTCTAAAATGTGTCCACTAATCCAATTGAGCGGTATTTAACTAAAAATATTAAACCACAATTTATGTCAGGGTCTGTGCAACCTACATTACTTATTGTTGTTGTACATTTCCATTTAGTGTACGGACATGTAGCATCAGTGATCTCATTTTAAGAATCATAGGTACTTCTTCTTATCATTTCAAAATCCATACATACAAAACATACAATTACTATAAGAAATAACAAAACGTCTTACGTCATTATTCCCAGAAATGTAATTAATAATTCATAAAATAACTTATTATTTCTTGTAAAATGTAATAGTAATTTATATATTGATATATTATATAATAAGAATATTGGTCTTGAGAAGCCAAATGTGGCCGACACACCCATTTCATTCTATTTTCTCTTGTGTTTTTAGATCTCAGTCTGGCAGATAGTATTTTTTTGGTTTTATAGCAAATTTAATTGTATCCAATCACAATTGAGTTTTTTGGTCAACAACATAACCAGTTTTGGTACCACATCTTTAATGAGCTTAGGATCCATCACCTAATATCTATCAAACTGCATTATATATTATTAAAATTAGCTACTAGAACTTCAAATGATGAATTATTTTTTAATAACTCCTTATATTTCAGGAGTATTGATTTTGTCTTTAAATAATTAAAGGGATCTAAAATTATAGAAACCACCACTGCAAGGTACGTCGCGTCCATTGATGTCCCATCTCTTTTATACAACAGAGAAACATATCAGTGTGATAATGTGATACGCTATTTACTAATAACAGCTCGGTTGTGTATGCCTTCAAGCTTTGCATTACAATACTTGTGGAAAAGGTGCAGTAATCTCGATTAATTATTTCTTCTGTGACGTCTTATGCAGAGCTAAAACATGCGGCAAAACTGAAGATAAAAAATTAATTTACATGCCCATTCAATTATTTCCTAAGCCCCCGGAGCACCACTGCTTCGGAGCACCACTGGCGTATGCAGCGGCACCAATAAAATATAAATGCATCACTTTTGAATTTTAATATGCTACAGTTTGTTTTAATATAAAATTTATTAAATTATTTATTAATTTATTATAGCAATTAATTAATTTTACTGATGCATATACTACATTATGTCTTCCTTATGCTCAAGATTACCATATGAAGATTTAATTCCCATATCACCTCCTGGACTTTCCCAACATGTTTTGATTTGTGTTGTATTTTCATCTCCCTTACTTCTTACATTTAAAAATTGCATAATTATATAATACTAGTAAAAACAAATATTAAGTTATACTATATAAAATATTATATTAAATTTATATTTTCTAATTTTCTTCCTTTTCTTTCAATTATTTAGGTCTTCATCTTCACCCTCTTCCACCCTCACCATATGTTGTTCGTCCAACTTTTCTTTTCCTTTCATTTTTTATTCTTATGTCTGCATCCTTTCTTCTTCTTACGTAACCGAATCATTGAAAATGGATGATGCTGATGAGAAAAAGTGTAAATCTTAAAATGAAATATAATAAGCTAATACCTTGTATAAATCTTTGTTTTGACATTTTATTCGTTCGTTCATTCGAGGTTGAATCCTTATTTAACTGAGTTGTCTTCATCCTTTTTTTGTTGTAAATATTCCCTTCGCATCCTCATTGTAGCACATAAATCTGGCGTTAAGTATAAATGCTCTCGGTCATTGCGCAAAATGACGTCAAAATATATAAATCGTTCAAATTCTAACATTTCAGCAGACTGTTAAAGTTCAATATTAATTTCTTTAAATTCTACCTTCGGCAGACTCAAGAGAAGGGCGCATTAGGACTTAATTAAATGAAATAATAAATAGATACGCATGTGTCACTGGGCACATACAAAGGATGTTGAATTTTATTTATTAAACTTATTGTTAAATCTCTATATGACATTCGCAATAAAAATATGTTTAATATAAAAACAGTCAAACATTTGTCAGTACTAGAACATTATTGCATAAGTACATAACTAGTACGAGTAAAATAGATAACAATATTGATGACGCTCCGAGCTATGAGCAGCAGTGTTTGACATAGACATTGACGTTTAATGATGGTTAGCAAAGGCACTGAGGCAAGCTAACGGGCCGGGCGTTGTGAACCTAGGACATAGTGGGCGTAGGCGTTGTTTAGAGCAACGAACAATACGTAAATATAAATAAATAAATGGGAACATCAAACAAACTGAAACACTTTGTGATGTTGTAAGAACTTAATAAGTTTATTGCATAAAAATGAATAAAACACCTTTTGTAAAGAAGCTATATATGATAAATAGGACAAGAAATACATATTAATAGATTTATGAACAGTGTTGTAGTTGTAGAATACACCGTGATATTTACCGCACAACTTGCTTGTCTAAGAAGATGATGCGTGTACCGTCTTCTTAGATGATTCCTCTTAAGAAGATATTTTGATTTTTAATGCTATTTGAGCAAATAGCTTTGTTCACACCGCGATATTTGCCGTACAAATTGCTTGTCTCGGAAGATATTGCGTTTATCATCTTCTTAGATGATTCCTCTTAAGAAGATATTTTGATTTTTAATTCCATTTGAGCAAATAGCTCTGTGCATACTGCGATATTTGCCGCACAATGTGCTGTTTAGGAAGATATTGCGTGTACATCTTTTTAAATGATTCATCTTTAGATGATATTTTGATTTTTAAGAATATCTGATGAAGCAGCTTTGTGTACCTAATGATATTTGTTGCACAACTCATTTTTAATGATATTAGAACAAGTAGCTCTGTATTTTCGAGTTAGGTTCCCAAATTATCGATCTATTTTAATTGAATATGGGATGTAAAAATACTCTTCAAAAATTTCGCGGAGTACTTATGGATCATATGAGTGCCGCAGCAAATAGCTGTGTCCATAAATATATATTAATTGTTTTCTTAATATAATTGTTGTTTTTTGTTAATAAAATTGTAATTACGTATGTTAGTATTTTATTGTGTTGAAGTCTTGCTCCTATTATGGCTTTGAAGTTAAATCTTTCAAATACCAAATAGGCCGACGTTAAATATATTAAATAAAAATATAAAAATCCACAATAACGACTACGACACTGTTTTTAAACATGGATGTAATTGTGCAAAACATAATGTTATAGCATTTCAATTCACAACTCATATTTAAATCCTATTTGACATATTGATTAATATCACATTCACTTTTTGTTAATATTATAATTTCAAATGTTTGCTCCCATTTCCTTTCTATTTCATAAGCAAGAGAATAAGAAGAAAATGCAACATAGCATAGGTGGTTGCCTATTCTACTATTCACGTTAAGCCTGGAAATATGCTGGTAATGTCAACCACAGTCTTACCATACCGGAACCGGATAGTTCTCTTACGAGTACTAGCAGACAGGAAAAGTATCCGGTCAGTTGTACAGATGATGCAATGGTTTTGAGGCACCATCATTGTGATAATAATTTATATTTAATATATCCTAAGGGTGTAATTAAGTTTTGGGTGTAACTCTTTCTCAAAAAAGGACAATCACCTAGTTTTTATAAAAGTAGGCAGTAGATTATAATTACATATAATAAGTACAAAAATTGAAATGGGGTAGGGGCGCCAGATACCGATCAGATCAGATCGATCCTGATTGAAGAGTGACTAAATCGAAATCTAAACTTTCAATTTTAGGTAATAAGTATCCGTTATTTCGAGATATCTGGATTTCCGTTAGACAATACTTTTTAGAAGATTTTGCAACGTAAAATATTTATACTTCATTCAAAATCATATTTATTAAACATAGTAGAAGGCCATCGGTAATAGGACTCAGCATCGGAAATAGGTCGACGTTAAATAAGTTAAATAAGAAAATAAATAATAAAATTTCCGTGTTTCATGAATTGATGCTATGCGTCAATATGTTATAAAGCTTTCAGTTATTACTAGAAAGATAATGGTTAGAAATATTAGTGGTATATGACTATACAATTATTTGTATATTTACTACTTCTTACTTCATGGAACAGATAATACTATTCTAGTTATATTTTATAATTGACTAACAAAAATTCCGTGAGAATGATGAAATTTATTACGATTTTTTGTAAGAGATTTTTGGAGAAACGCAGAGCCTAAATAAACGAGTAGAGAAATTAGTATTCAAGAAGGAATAACATGGCAGTATAAGAAAAATTGGTTATAACAACAAAAAAACCGTAAGAATTATGTAAATAAACAAAATCAGCAAATATTGTTTCTTACTTTGTTTCAAAGACGTTAAAATTTGAAAACAAAAAAATTAAAAATAAAAACTTTAATGGAAGAATTGTAATTGCTGGCAAATAAATGGAAGAAAAGGAAAAGCACTTCAAAACTTTTCCTTTTACTTGCAAGATTCTTTATTTAGTACGTCTCCGTAGTTCTAAATTTGTTAAATAAGCAAATTTACGCGAAAAGTTCATGGAATATCAAATCCAAAGAGTTATTTTATTTATTTAAGTTTGTACTATATTTTGTAATTAAGCAAGCCCATACGGATTCAACTTACCCATAGAATCGAATATATGAATGTCGTCTTTAACAATTGATTTTCCGACAAGTTTTGGTATTATTAATATTTTTAATTTGTATCACATCACTCAATACATAGTTCGTAGGATATAGGTGGCAAATCTATATGATATTTCGATAGTACCAACCTTCAAACGATATTTGTCAAAATTTTATGACATTCCACTATTACTTTATGAGTTACAGTGGAAAACAATCTGAATTTTGTATGTTAATAAAGCTATTCCTTTTCTTGAATGGTATTTTTCCCCATTAAAACGCGATGTACAAAATTCAGATATTTCCATTGTTTTGAAAATTACAAAAGTAGCTTCACTAAAACCAATGTAACTCATAAACTTATGGTTGAAATATCATGAAACGACACATATTATTTGGAGGTTGGTACTATCTACAAATCATATGGATTTATCAACAGTGATGTATATGCCAACTGACGAACTTATCGAGTGATGTGCTATTTGTTATATTTTTATAAACTGATAAAAATCTGCTGCAATTAAAATTTTCCATTAAAAATGTGAACGTTAAAAATGTTCCTGGCAATGTCTGAAAGTATCTACAGGTAAATAGATAAGAATCGTATGCGTCGTAAGCTCACCCTCTGTAAATAGAAACACAGTAATGTAGGGCACGCTGTCACGCACAATCATACGAATGGAACACAAGTAAAGACCTTGCTCTTCTGAAATAGGTAGCGATTTCAAGGCCGAACTACTAATCAGACAACATTACGAAATAATTAAAACAAGGTAAAGTAATTAACTATTTATTTATTATTATGAAGAGACATGATAAGAATAAATTTAGGATAATAATTACGCAGAGTGAAGTAAAATAGAAGAACGCATCAGGGCAATGTAGAGCAGAATAACAATGCCTGATTCGCTTATAAAAGTAATCTATTTAGCGCAAGGTCGGAATAAGTCTACTAGTCTAACAGAATAGTTATAAAATCAATAATCTGTAAACTTTTGTTTAATTCAAACAAACACTAAATAACACCTAAATGCAAAGACAAGGTTACCCCTACTTTTAAACGTAAAAAAATGTTACATTGTCATAATATTTTTTGTCGGTATATAAAACCAGCAACTGTCAACTTTTTAAATCATTATTCCTTTAGTTGTTAGTTTATATAGTTTAATACTATCTCATTTTATTCATTCCATAAATTAATTACAACATAAAGTTAAAAATTTATTTATTTATATAAATTATTTGATTACAATTTATTTTATTTTTATGTCAATTTCCCTGAGTGCAAAGTGTTAAAATGTTTTTTTTCTCGAACAGTGTTTTGCGTCTCACTTTGTGGATTTGCATTCTGGGAGCTGCATCGTGCTTGCCAGCGGCTGGGAAATATTGTAGTGATTGCGGTAAAAATATTTCAAATTTCATTTCATTTTTAAAACGCAACATCATTTTAGTCAGTCAGTTCGAGCTGTCGTCTATCAACAAGTGATTTAAATCATTTGTGTAAAATAAGTGTGGTGAATACATTAAATTTTCATTAAATTGAAAAACATGAATTGTCACCTGAATTTATTTAAAAATGTTTTTTGTGTTCAATATCATTTACTAATATAAATTAGCATTTAATATTGAGTATACACATATTTTTATTATATTTTCGAAATAAATAAGTGCGTTTACATACTTTTTAAAATTGAAAGTAAGAAGCATAAATCATTTAGAAATTCGTTATTTATCTGTATTTGCATATATGTAAAGTAACTGCATTGACTTCAAGAATCTTTTCATGCGTTTGTTTATAATTTAAATGTGATTCAGTTTGTGGCGCTCGAGGAAGGAATTCAAGAATTGTTGGGGGTTCAGAAACTGCAGCTCATGAGTTTCCATGGTTGGCGAGAATTCATCGACAAGGAACACTTCTTTGTGGTGCCAGTTTAATTACTAGAAGACATTTGATAACGGCTGCACATTGCGTCGAGAGAGTCGATTTGAGGGATCTCAAGGTAAAATCAACATTTTTTGTGACTAACATTAAAAGTGACAAATTCGTGTGGTATTAACACTTGCATACAAAATACTGTTCTTCTGGACATCTGCACAATATATATTTTTGAAAAACTATACCTAACTACTCAAAATGTCGCTGAAAGATTATCTTAAGTTAACTATATATTTTGTCTTTCGAAGTTTATTTTCAGTTAGTGAACACGAAATAACGTAATATTTACATAACAAATACGTTTGAACTGTCGTGTTTCTGGGGTTCAAATATTAAATTAAATTATTACTAAAGAAAACTACAAGATCAAAAATATAAAAATAGTTATCAATATGTAGAGATTTTGAAAACAACTAAATAATTGTAAAAATACTTAGATGCAAATTAGATCGTAAGCTATTGCTGTCCATGTACTAGAGTTATTATTTACGAGGTCTGTTCAAAATGGAAACAAAATTGTCTTTAAGTTAGTTTACCAATATATTTCGTTTATATTTCTCTTCGTCTCTTATGACTGAAAATTTGCCCATAACATACAATAATAATAACATGAGAAAAGTTTCAACCAACATTCTATACCAATGTGAAAATATTAAAATACACCTTAATTAAATACATACATATATATATATATATATATATATATATATATATATATATATATATATATATATATATATATATATATATATATATATATCGATAACTACAAAGTGTATGCTAATATTGTTTTGTTTTTGCGTTCTATTAATATATTTCATAACTATTGAAAGCTTGTTTAGAAAACAATTTGTAAGCTCTTATCGTTGTTTACAATACAAACAAAAATCTAGTTTTTGTTCAATAAATCAAATTTAGACATAACCATATAACAGACTCGTACACATATACAATTATACTACTTAAAATCTTGCATTTACCAAATACGTTATTATACGTTAAACAACTAAAAATATTCGCCTGACGCTGACATTCATTAATACTCCTGTAAATTATTTATTGGTTGTTATGTAACTCAATAAAAATCAGTTGTTTACATTTTTGTTGTTTTGGTTTGGACGAGTTCAAAAACCTGCTTTCTATTCTTATGCAAATATAAATAGACGTTATTGTAAATCACCAAATAAATATAGTATTTATTTTGCTGTACTCTACAAAATAAATACGTTCGATGCAAGTGCGTTTGTATTACAAACTGGCTGCGATAATTACTTCTTTAAAATTAATAAAACAAATCAGCAGGGCAAAATTAGAGTAGATTATAATACGGTTCTGTTTATTTGTAGAAAGATACCTTGCATGAATTAATTCTTTGTGTAAAATTTATATTTGCGCGGAAAAAAAACTTTTTTAATTAATTTCAAATTTACAAAATCAATTCACACGATACACGATCTCTAGAGCGCAACAATTTTACTATTTTATTTACTATGTTTATCTAGAATTCGTTATTATACTTCAAATTACGAGAGTTCGGCGGTGACTCATGCTTAAAAGTGTTTATAAGAGCCGTATAAATCTAAAGATGCGATGTTGTATTTTATCTTATTGGTACCTTATATGTACATTATAAAAAAAGTTAGTGAGATAGTACTTCTTCATTGTAGTGTAAATTTATACAGTAGAACTTATTTTAAGCATAAGTCTCTGGCGAACTCTCGTAATTTGAACTATAATTCAAAATTAAACGTATTATTTTGTGTGTAAAAATTACCTAAGTTATTATAGGTTTTGTTAATAATTAAACATAGAAATTTATTCATAATATCATGTAGCATGGGTGTCTTTCAGATTGATACTCGTAGCACTTTCTTTTGACATAAAGAGTTGCACATAAAGGTCCGTCCAGCGGCCCTATTTCCAACTTTCATTCACTAGTAACGTGACTCATCTTCTTTTCCAAAAAATTCGTATAAAATTTCTAAAAAAGAAGAAGAGATTTCCGTTACATTACTATGTTCTACTCTGTTAAACAAAACTCATGTCATATGTTGATGTTGCTCTGGTCTGGACGGACCATAACATTCAAAGAATTTAATAAAAAATGTGCAAAGTAAATTTTATGTACACCTTGGAAGCACATATTTACGAAATTATTACCAAAATCTCTTGCATTTTGTAAGCATTCCACAATTGTACCGCTGTAATATTATTTTCGCTAAATTACAACACACTAAACACAGATATGTAGCAGTTACGTATATATTACATAATCTTTAGACAAATGCTGCTGTTGTGGTTACAAGAAAATTACAATTGTAATAACGTAATAAAACGCAAATTGTTTAATATGATATTTTAAATACAATATACCATATGTAGCAGAATATAAAATACATATGCAGTTATGGCATAAGTTACATGGATTATTAAGGTTCCAATTAACTGTATAAACATACTCGTACTATATATTAATCAAAATATAAATAAGATATTTTGAATATAAAATAAATATAAACAATTGCATTACTGTACTTTACCAGTGCATATTTTAACTGTTTTTGTTTTATTTCTTGCAGATTGTACTTGGCGCTCATAACATTTCTTCAAGAGATGGCATAAAAGTAGGATTAAAAAATATCTGGGTCCATGAAGATTTCAATAGTTTCACTTTTAATAATGATATTGCTGTACTTGAATTAAAAAATGAAGTTGAATTTGGACCTAAAATACAAACTATATGCCTACCAGATAATGGTAAGTATATTTTATTTTAAATATAAACTATTTAATTATAAACAATTATAACTATTTAATGAAATCTTTATTTTTACTAATCTGTAAGTAACCCGTAAAATAAGAGGCGACACAATGGTCTCGATAGTCTAGTATCAGCGACTACGGTGTCTTCGGGTTCGATCCCCGGGCCAGCGGTATATTTTCAATGATTTGATATTATCAAGTTAAATGGAGTACGCGCTTACATAACTATGCCTTTATTAGGCAATGATGTACTTAAGACTCATATATATGAGACGTTATCATCATCAATAGTGCCAACATAGTAAGAAGTGGTCGACATATTAAAAAGTATATGCCGACGATAAATAAATTAAATGAAATCCTTTAGTTTAGGTAGCGTTTGTAATATATAAAATTTTTGCAGACGACACAGTGGTCGAGGCGTTAAGGTGTTCACGTCAGGCTGCTATACATTCGGGTTCGATTCCCGGACCAGTTGTACTTTCTGGGTTTAGGAATTGTTTTGTTCACATATATGAGGCCTCGATAATTGTAAAAATAAAATTAAATTAAAAAAAATGTTATGCGCGCGCGTTATTAATTTGTACTTTGAAAACAATAACAGAAATGAGTATTTTTTTTAAATATAGCTATAGAAAATATTACAATAAAACATATTTCAGAACCAACTAAAATAATTTATAAAATCGCAATTCTAAAGTTATTTATATTATTTTTATGATATCAAAGTAAACACCATTTTAATTGAGATTTGAGTGAAGTATCCGATTATCGCAGTATAGCACCATCACACCATTATAGCTGGTTGCCAAATATTTACTCCGTTTAATTCCTTTTTAATTTTAAAACGTGTAAGAATGTTGTTGCCTATTAGCTAAGAGATAGCTGTTTCAGGCTTTACTGCATTCCAAGAAAGTATACCATCCTTGCAATTTACTTTTTTTTTTCACTTTTTATTCAATATGATTATATTTCCGCCTATGTAACATATACATAAAAAACATAATGGGAATTTCGACCGATAAATACACACACCACATATACACAACACATATACGCATATATAATGTATATATAATATGTATATTTAAAAATGGGCATAAACATATGTGTGTCTTGTTGTTTATCAAACTGCGTATTATATTTATTACAGCTTTACTGCATAAAGCGAATATAATATATACCATCTTCCTTTTTTAAATTGCTACGTGTGATATACACATATTTTACATTTCTTTTTACTAACACATGTGCAAATATTTGAAATGAAACCGATAATATACTCAATTAGTTTTTTACACAAATCAAATTTAATTATCATACTCGTATAGCACGAACTCGTATAACTATTTCTTCCAATGAAATATACATATAATTTCGTTTGTCTTTTCAGTTAGTGTATTACCCGATTAGTTTCATTTTATTATTTTCATAGGAACTATATATTTATTTTGAAGACAACTTAGCCTTCAGCCGATTTACCAACTATGACAAATACTTTTTTAGTTATTCACAATGTCTCTTCTGCCTTCTTCTCAATCCACTGAACGGAGTCAGCGCCCTTTTCTCCATCTCTTTTTTACGTTACTCTCTTCAACCACTTTTCCATTTTTTTCACCTCTTCCATCTTTTTCTTCTTTCTTCCGCTCAGTCACTCCCACATCTTCCTTATGTTCTCTTGTATCTATCCTCTTTCCCAGTCATTTCTACCAATATCGGCGGGTGATATTAAGTTATTTAAACATATATGATATTGATATAAACTAATAACATTTCTTCTTTCTTCTCCTCTTGTCACTCTTCCTGTCTTTTACTTTTTCTTTTCCAAATCCACCAATCTAATCCAAAGGAAAGGTTTTAACGATTCTGTTAATGTAAATTAGATATGTTTCCTTCTTTCTTTCTTCCATTGTTTTCTCTTCATGTCTAGCGTTGCCATTCGTTACATTCATTTATCGGGTCATTCCTCTTCCTTTTTGGTTATGTGTCTCTTCTCCGAATCAGCTCCTTTTTTTCTGTTAAGTTGTTTATGTAATTTCAAGTTGCTAATAATGTGCCGCATTTTTCCGAAAGTTATTCAGCTTCAACAGTTACCAGTTCATAATTTAGCGATTTAGAAGAACAATAATACATACAATAAAATATGAACTTTTTAGATTTTGAATATACTGGAGTTGCCGTTGTAGCTGGATGGGGCCGTCTAGGAGAATATGAAGGTCATCCAGATGCCTTGAGAAGTATATCTGTTCCAATATGGATGGAAGACCAATGTAAAGCTACCAAATTTGGTCAGAAGATTACACATAATATGATCTGTGCCGGATATCATGACGGAACAAAAGATGCTTGCCAGGTAAGTAATGGAAGCAAAAGCTTATTATAGTAAGAAATTGGTAAAGTATGTACTCGGAATTTGAGACGCTTTTGAAAATATGATAAGTTCATCTTATCATCAAAGATGGTTTGCAAAGGTGGTCATTTTCATTACATTGCATTACACATTGATTTTTGATACCATTATATTTTATTTTACAATATCTAAAGTAAAGAAAATGATCATAAACATTTATGTGAAATTCGATGCACACGTTTACTGTGCGTTACCAGATTATGTGCTTTTACTGCTCCTCGAAGAGGTTAAATTTTACTCATATATTTTAAAACGTAATGTATTAATAATAAGGCATTAATTATTCCGCAGTAAACATACAGGGTATGTTCAAAAAGTTTAGGGGTATTTCAAGGCACTCAATTAATATACCAAATATGAGCAAGATCGGTCAACCTGTTTGTTTACAGCAGGTGGTTGAATCGGTCCAATTCAGTGCATGACAATTTTTACAATGAAAGAAATTATTGAACAAAGAGGGAATTTGACATAGTAATTGAGTATTGAGGGCTACCAACTTACGGGAAAAAATATTTTTATAAAATAATTATCGTGGGCCTATTAACATTACAAATTCTCGTTACTTTTAGAACACACCTCGTATACTTAATTACATAAATCATTTTGCTATCACGCAAATGGTATGTAAATGTTAATTTGGAGGTTTCCAAAGTAATGCACAATACGATAGATCTGCAATCTTAATTTCTATAAAAAAATGATTCATAGAAGTTAATTTCTCAATTTTGATAGTTTCAAAATATGATTCATTGAAGCAACGTTTGTACCAAATTAGTGTAAACCTATGAACCGAAAAAGTCCAATTTATTTTATTAATTTAAAGTTACTAACGACCTCCTACTAATATCAGCAATTTTAGATGTCATACACAACGGTTTCAATACTACCAAATAAGTCTGTATATTTTATAATATAATCAAACCTAAAATGCATAGTACTAGTTCGGGTATCGAACTCGGAAGCTTAGTAGTCTAGCGTCAATACCACAACGCTCATCGCCACCGTACTGTTGTCAAAATGAATTCAAAAAATTTATCAAAGTTTATTAATTTGCAGGGAGATAGCGGAGGCCCATTGATCAAGGCAAGCGCTGGTGGCAGCATGGAAGTTATCGGTATGTGATAATTATTGATTTATTTTTATTTCTAATAAAATTGCATTTTTTAAATTATCGTCATTACCTGCTGCAGATTATTGAGTAAATCGATAACTTTCTTTTTACTAGGTGTCGTATCTTGGGGGCGCGGTTGTGCTCGGCCTGGCTTACCTGGAATTTACACGAAAGTCACCAACTACCTTCCCTGGATTCAAGAACAACTCCGTGGACAATGTGCTTGCCCCCATAGACGCAGCGCCACCATGGACAACGAAACAGATTAGTCAATTACTCAACTATTGTCTAATTACTTTTAAAATCATTAATATAATATATCATTATTTATTTAGTTCAATAATATAAATTATGTATAGATTATGGATGTTCTACATTTTTTTCATCTTTTTTATTCATATTGGATATTTAATTAATTATAGTTTCACTGAAGTTCAGTGTATAAAATTCATTTCATTTAGTCTATATTTGTCTTTTTCTACTCGTCTATTTTATATATGGCAGAACGAGATAGATATAAACTTAAATGTTTAAATTTTGTCACTATTTATATTTAGTGTAGAAAACTATTAATTGTGTGAATTTCGTATTGAAAAGAAATAGAATATTAACTTCTTCTTATACATTAGAAATTATTTCTTTTAAAGAAAATGATTTTTCTGCAACTGTTTCATATTGCAAATAATGCTAAATGAAGCGTAGTAATGTTTTGTTTTACTTACGATGTACGACATCTTGGAAAACACAAAGCGAAGTTGTAGCTGTTTCTCACCCAAATTTAAATTTAGAACTTTCACATTCCCTATTCGTTTCATATTGTCAGTTACAATTGAACGCTTTGCTTAAGAGGGTTTCAATCGACTCCTAATGAACAACTTACTCTACTGGAGTTTTACAAGTTGTGGTACCTTGAAGATATCCATAGAATTAGATATATGAAAATATTGGACTATATAAACTACAGAATAATTTGCCCTTATAAGTAGCTCATTGACAAAGGGTCCATATTTTTGGTCTTCCTAAATATTTCTGATCTCAACAATCAGTTACATAATTAAGATAAATTACAGCTTTATACATACCTCGCTCATATACTTAATCATTAGAACAATTTCTTCGTCAAGCTGTGTTTCCTTTTAAGATAAAGAAAACACAAGTATGTTTTAAAAGTACATATTTCTATAAACACGAAGTAGCGAATACAAGAATAATTTAAATTCAATTTAACAGATAAGCTACATAATTGCGTTTAATGGAATATTGCATTATTAGAAATATACAAGTATTCTGTTACTATGTTTCAAAAGTAAATCATTTTCTTGAGAAATTTTTTCAAAGTTTATTTGTTTAACTCATTAAATTAATAGAATTAAATATGCATCCGTAGGTAAGAAATATATATTTATCGACATGTTATATATTTGTGTCATATTTATCGTATTTAAAAACTAAATATTTCTATATGTACCACTTTATTTAGAATATCAAAATACTTCTGATAAGTACTGTTGAACACTACCTTAATTATTATTGCGATCAAACAGTCTTCTTTTTATTTATAAGTTTTGAAATGCATTATTTTTTTAGCATATTTCTAATATAGCTATAAAATTATCAATTTCGCTTATTTGAAAAATTTGACGGTAACTAATTGTAACTAAGGTAACCAATTATCAACAGTATTAAGTCAATTATTATGAAGTTATTTAAATAAATAGAATTATTTGTTGATGAACTAAAAAATATATTCAAATATTTTAGACTTAATAATATGATTATAAAACATATATCTTAGGCATTATTTGTGCATTTTTATATGAAAATTATAATTTCATGCATATTACATTTAAAAAATGTTATTTAACATTCTCTGAGAGAATTATTATTATATTATTTAATTAAATAAAAATCTAGTCAAAAAAATAACATGATTTTGATTAATGAACAATGAACTTAACTTTTGATATGTATTATAGCTAAATAAAATTAAGTTTTTGATTTTAAACAGCCTAAAAAATCAATCATTAGAGAATGAGTTGATTTATTTAATATCTGTCTATAATAGAGATCGAATCTTATTCACCGAAGACCTCCTACTATATGTTGTAGTTTGTAGGACGTTGTTTACACAATGTTTTCCTATTATGTGAACACAGTCAATTTAACATTGATAACTACCATTCCCAGAAAATATAAAACTGGTCTGACGATCCAACTTGAAGACACAGCAAGTTGCGTTAAGCATAATTACTTTTGGTGACACTAGCATAATTATAATAAGTAACCAACCAATTTTAATATGAAAGATTTTAACGCCTGGAGCTATGCAACAAATATCACACTTATTTATAAAATGCTTTTACATCACCTAAATTAACAAGAAGAAATTAAAATACTCTTAATAAATGTTAAAATTACTAAATATTCTTTCTTTCTACTTTCTTCGGGCTCATAAAACCAACATAACGCTTTATTTAGACAGGAATGAGTAACCTTTTATTACAACGGACCATCTACAAATTTAAATTTTTTGAGCGTTACGCATGTAAGAAGCGCATTATATGATTTATTAACAGAATGTTTGATTTTTATTTTGTTTCTATTTTTATAACTATTCCAATCTAGTCTTAAGGACTTGCTCATCATAACACCTTATTGATTGATGTTTATTATAAAAATTAAACTGCATGTATTAAGTATGTTTTGCACAATTACACTAACTTATAAAATTTAAACCTTTTCTCCATCGTTGTCCAGCAGGTGTGATACCTCGTCATTAATATGTTGTTGGAGTCTTTCCTGATGACTCCTAGAAAATTTCCTTGTTACAATGCCCACAGTTTCCAACTATAAGTGTCGGTGAATATCAATGTTTCTAATATACTCGAGTGCTCCCACGACGTTCCTTAGCACTTTGTTTTAGAATCTTTGGATTAAATCCTGGTATAACCCTATAGCTGGATACCAAAAGTCCATACTGGTTTTAGAATCTGCTTGTATATTAGTAACTTATTATATACTGACAGAGTGGAATCCTTTCCAACCAGCTGATACAATTCTTTGCATTTTAATAACAAAACGAACATAATTTAAATGCAAAAAATTTCATTGCGGATAATAATTGCTCGTAATCATATTTACTTACAAAAAATCTACTAATTTGCATTTCCTGTGAGATTAATATTAAATTATTATGAAATGGAAACTGTTTTACAATATATCCATGTTTTTTTTATTTAATGGCTTATTTTCTAATATAAGATTTGATGGGCCGCACTTGCTCTTCCTTATTCCTTACTTTAGGCAAACAATAGATTGTCCCTGTGTATCGACTGAGTTAAATGAATACAAGTTTAAAGGTATTTTTTTTTGTACTTTTTTGTGAAGCAGATACATTCAAACTTGTTTGAGATATTCTGCGAATTCTCAAATAAAACAACGGTACAGTGGCTGAGAGTGTAGATACTTGTGCCATATTTTCTGAGTTTGGTTGTTGTCAAAAATTAATTTCATTATGTGCTCATAATCATAAGACTTATGAGACAGCGGTACAGTAAATACGAGTATATAAGAAGCCACGACACGAAAAGTATTGGTAATATTGTAAGACGTCGTTGATAATAGAACTTAACATCTGATATTGAATAAATGTTTCAATTACTCTTTTTATTTTAGGTGATTTAATTTTAATTACTAAAGAGATCCAGCGTTATAGAAAATTCTAATGCATGATACAACACATCCAACGATTTGCAATTTCTTTTATACAACAGAGACGCATATAAATGTGTGTGTGATACGTCATTTACTGAGTGTGAGTTGGGTTGTGTACTTCATTAAGTATTATATTACGATGGTTGTGAAAAAGAAAAAATAATCTCGATTACTTATTTTTTTCTATAACGTATAATCCATATCTAAAATAAACAGCAAAACTGATTTTCAAATTTGATAACTTCGTCATCTTCTGGATATTTAAAAAAATAAAAAAGTCAAAATATATGACATAGGTTCACCATTCCTGGTTCTCCGTTGAACTAAGCAATAATAAATTGTGCGGATAAATGCAATGTTATAGTTTTAAAAAAATATTTTAATAACTTATTTGCAGTGTATTTTAAAACTGTCATAAATTTATTATACATTGAGAGAATAAAGAAATTCGGTCAGCAAAACCGGATTAATCTGTGCGAGTATATTGTACGGAATTTAAATTGTTAAACATATTTTGTATTTAAAGATGTTTTAACTTTTAGTGTGGTTTTAGTATTCCAATTATATTTAATATCACAGCCACTTCATTAAAAATAGTGACACTTCAGACAGTGGTAGCTGTTTTTAAGGGGCTGAATTAATAAAAAGTAATTTATGTATTATTATTTTTAATTTATATATAAGTAATAAGAAGAAGGCAGATAATAATGATTACTGGATACGCTTGAACGAAAAAGAATAATGTACAGAAATTGTAGACATGTCAGTACTGCAGTGATGAATATCGATACAACTGCACAAGTGCCGATTATCAACAACGAATTCGAATATTTGTATTCACCACTTGAACTGGTTGGAGGTCTCATCAAGGACAAAATTGATGTGTAATATATGTCTAGTGAAAGTGTTCTTTCACTAATTCACGAATTCTACAGAGTAAAATAAGTGGACCATACGAAAACAATTCTTATTGTAAAATAAATATAAGAAATGCTTCATATAATATTTCATAAAGAATTTAAAAATTCATATATATATATATTGATCGCTAATATATTAACCATTCAACCCAATAAACATTTCTGAATGGGATAATGCAAACGAATTTTTTTTATTATTTGCTGGAGATAGCAATATGATTTGGAATATTTATACAGATCCATTGAAAATATTACGGGATGTTTATTACAGCCAATGACGTTGCAATATAAAAAAGTTTTCTTTTTTATCTACATAGTATATTCGCACATAAGCTCTGATGCGATAAACGCCCATTGCAAAATATCACGAACCGTCACTGATTTCACAGTTACGATTTCACACATTTTAATTTATTTTTATATTCTCTGTACTAGGGGTCCCAAATTACGGCCCGTCATGCAGTGTGGTATTGTAAAGATTTAGCTACACCTAATTCAACTTTTCACTATAAAGTTTTTCAAAAGAATTATATTATTGTAACAAACAAAAGTCCACATTTTATGATTTTGTTATAATTTTTTTCTAACATTGTCCCTTTCTCTTATAATAGTGTTTTAAAACAGTATCACTTCATTTGGAATACTCAAAACAACATTGCTATGTATTTTTCACCTAACTTTTTTTTTACAATTATTACTTGTTTGAGTTGTTTGGGTGCATTTTGGGTCGAGTTTAGCTGCAAAATCATTTATAAATAATGAAAAATTTGTATCCAATGCAGTTAAAATTTAGGCGATATTGTAAAAATTGCAGGAATATTAGGACAATGAAGTAGACGAAGTAGTGTCCATTTTAGAAAAAAATTGTTTCATATTTTTGGATCAATTTATTAACTACTTATCTAATAATGTTAATTTATATATATATATATATATATATATATATATATATATATATATATATAAATCACAACTTAAAAATTTCTAGACAAATGATATTTAATATTTATAAAATCAATTCTTTATTGCACCCGGCGCCTAGTTGAATGCAACTACTATAACATTCAGACCAATATTGATTTTCATGACACACTTTCCAAGTTGTTAAGTAGTATCTTATAGTATCACAAAAATTGTGTTTACTAATAATTTAACAATTAGATAGCTAGATATTAACTATTAAAAAAATATTAAAACAGAAATGAAAGATTTTATAAATTTATTTTTTAATTTTGAATTGTCAGCCTATTG
Source organism: Panorpa germanica (assembly GCA_963678705.1). Classification (NCBI taxonomy): domain Eukaryota; kingdom Metazoa; phylum Arthropoda; class Insecta; order Mecoptera; family Panorpidae; genus Panorpa; species Panorpa germanica. Next base: position 43,528,539 of record OY783203.1, read on the forward strand.
TAAATTATAATTGAATCATTGATGACGTACTTATGATGTCATCATGGCCTCAAGTCATCATGTTTATTAAACTACTGCATTATCAGTTTTACAATGATGAATAAATACATCATTAAATTAATTCTGATAACTATCAACTTCAGAGAATATGGAGACGGTCCGGGGATCGAACCATCAAACACAGTAGTCTGGCGAAAAGCATAAATGCTCTCGGTCACTGTACTGTTCTTTTTATTATTGTATAATGTTTTTTAAATATCTATTTAAATATTCTATAAAAAAAAAATATGAATTGCGCCTGAAACAGTTTGCTTTTATGTTTCAAAGGATACAAGAAGATGATCTTTTGTAATCCAAAAAAGAAGAAGTTTTATGGTTCTATTAATTCAAAAAATAAAAACAATTTAGAATAAAATAGATTACTTAATCAATAAATTACTTAATAATTACTTATTTAACGTAAATCTTTAAAGAAAATTATGTGTTTTTCATGTTTATTTGACATGAAAAATGTTATTTAGATAATTATGTTATCCATTTAATTACTACTATTCATAAGACGTCCTTTTTAAATTAAAAAAATCATAACAAGAAATAAAAACGATCATAAAATACCTTCAGTAACTTTAGAATCATAAAGTTAAACGGTTTTAGGTAAGTATTAAATCATTTTAGATTAAATATTACTAGGTTTCGCTTAAAATGTTAGTACTTAAGATAATTTCATGTTTTATGTTTAGCAGACACTGTGAACAAAACATGAGTCTTACATATAAATATATTCATATATGTAAATATGCTAATAATTCGATTTTTAATTATCTGTTTAAACTTCAGTTTGAAACATTCGAATGTCAAAGTCAAGCGTCGAAGGAACTATCACTTTTGCTCAAACCTCGTGGTTTACTTTCTTTAGAATAAATACTAAAACAAATATACGTTTATATATTATAGAAATGTCAATGCTAGTATCCAATCTGAACATTTATGTTTTTCTCATTTATGCAAATTTCTATTTATTAAAATATTTACCACTTTCTTAAAGGTGTTCTTCGACAATAAATTCATTATTTAATTATTTAAACCTCCCGCTAAAACTACTACAAACATATTATATAAAAACATCTACTATTTATATAAAAAATATTAGTATATTGTTTATGTAGTGTATACATAACTGTATTTAGCAAATTAATTATACTCTCAAGTAGAAAATTGTTGTTATGCTTACAAATCACACACATCTGATTTGTGGTTATTTTTTAAAATAATTTTTACATAAGAAATTGAAGTGATATTTTTTTATAATTACTGTACAGCTGTACATTTACCTCACTTACTAGCTATAAACTACAATAATCTCAAAAATCTACCTATAAACTATGCTTGTGAACTAAATAATGCAAAAGATATTGATTTCTGATAACTAATAGAAATTGACAGTAATGTTCAGCGCTTATTTCCAGGATGGAACTTCCCTATTGGCGTCGAAGTCAATTACATCACTAACAAGTTCTATAATCATAATTTTTTTAATCGCAATAACAGCAACTGCATTTGTTTTGGCCTTGGGACAGGTCTTTTTTTTATTCAATATTGTAATTCCTGCTATTTTAAGAATTTTCATTAGAATCACACTTTCTATTTTCAATAAATACAGTTATTATAATTAAATAATTATTAATAAATATTAAATGAATTATAGAATTTCTATAACGACAATATTGTATATTAATCTATTTATATTATTATTAAAATTGTATATTACGAGTATAATTAAATATTGATTATACTGAACTTAAAATAATTATTTTGCTATTTTCTTTTCCTTTAAGTTTACTATGTTTTAAATTTTAGTATTAATATATATTATATAGTATTATTTAGTATTAATATATATATATATATATATATATATATATATATATATACTATCTGATATATATATATATACCATCAGAAGGTGGAAGCAGTAGATCTAGCTGTTGCTAGAACACTATAGTAATACAAGCGTTTACCCCCAACAGAGCGACGTTTTCTTAGTGTGTTCCATTTGTTTTAGAAGAAAGAAATTATTTTGGCAACAACAAATTGGCTTGTTATTGGGTTGCATTTATGCGATGGTAAATAAAAGAAAAATTACTTGTTTTATTGTAATTATTTATAATTTGTTATTGATTAAAAGAATCCATAAAATTTTGATTTAGCAACGTGCTATGATCCAGAACGGAGTCTTGGAAGATCCCAACAATATTCATAGTATATCATTGAGGACGAAGAGGGTGGGGTTACAAGTACGAGAGTCGTTCAATAGGTACTCGTGTTTCAACGAAATCTCTTTTTTGGTCTATAGACTTTTACCACCGTTTCTACCATGTCTTTAACCCATTAGAAAAATGGAATTTAACAAACTCTTCATAAGCACCGTTAACCTCTTCGTTTGAGCTACTTGTTTTCATGTTGAGGGACAGAAAGGAGTCGCAGAGAGTATGGTCGGACCAGAAAAGTGCAATTAAATTCATGCAATTTGGCAGCGACAATTCATGATGAATGTGCTGATACTATATCATTATGAACAACCACTTCTTTCTTGGCCTTCGATGGGGCCGTATCTACTTCAATTTCTTATCGAATCAGTCTAATAATTCATTGCAGTATTACCCCGTGATCGTTCTTCTTTTCTGCAAAAAGTACATGAGGATTATTTTCTTCGAATGCCAATCTTTCTGGCCTATGGGACCATCTTTGCCTCCATCGTGACAGATTCAACTGGAAAAATCCATAATTTTGACTATCCAGGTTTCATGAACGGTATATGACTGATTGCTATGACAATAGTATAAAAATAATTTAAAAAAAAAATTGCTATCCAATCTAATCTTCACAGCATCAGTTTTTTTATACATTAGTACATTACACTAATGGAGTGTTGGAAAAGGCCTTTAAGAAACTTGTTAAGACAAGTTATCCGAGCATTCTCTTCAAGTGACCAGTACAAGTATTTTAATCATCTGTTCACTATTCACCTTCCTCCTTGGTCCTCTTCTAGTTATTGTTTATAAGCGATTTGAAATAGAAAATGCAGCCACACCATGTTTCAATGATAATGAAGCTGAATACGAGTGAATACATATATTTTAAAGATGAATCAAATGTAAAATTAAATTAAGAAGTAAGAGTAACGAGTATTAAATAAATTTTGTCATTGTTTGAATCATGAAAAAATATATTAGTTACTAACGGTAAAAAATAAATAGAATATAAATTGAGGCGTCGAAGCAAGGCTGCTAAGTATTCCGTCTCAAGCTCCAGAAGTATGAGTTATTATAGATATAGTAATTTCTATTTTACAGAGAATAGATAATTTTTGACATAACATCATTAGAGTACTTAGGTACTATGCTCAAGTAGTAATTTTTACTGTGTTTTCTCACAATGTAGATAAGCAAATTATTTGTTTTAATTTTATTTAATGTCGACATATATTCTATCTATATATCCCTGTCTCTATTCAACCTGAAAACTTTGAAAGGCATGGAAAATTAAGAGTGCCTTGTCAGTAGTACGCCCCTGCTTAGTTCTATCTACATACACTACACTAGCTCTACTTATGTATTTCATACGAAACAAATTACAGTTCATATATTTTTATTTGAATGATTTTGCTATATATTAACATGTCCTTGACATTCAATTAAGGTTAATATACAATTTTCTTCGAAGAGTAATAATACACAATTGTTATTTCTATGTTATACTATTAATAATACATGTTTAAATTTTAATTTGTATCATTTTTTTTTAGCATAAATATATTAATTAAAACGTAAATTATGATTCATTATATAGGGACTAATAAATATTAACTTTCATAATTTTACAATTTGATTTTTCGATTTGTACATAATAAAAAAAATTTGCTTTAATTTCTTTATAATAGTAACGAAAATTTATTTTATTTTTTTATTTAATTTAATTACCATCGGCCTACTTCCGATACTGAGTCCTATCACTGCCGACTTATTACAATGTTGGCAGTATTTGTTATTTTATGGCTTTATATTTGTGTACTACACCGCTGTCTAAGTTTATGATTATGGACGTACAAAATTTATTTAAATTTAACCAGACCAAATAATATAACTCTAGTCGGAGATTGAACCCGAAGACACAACAGTTTTAGTTAAGCATCAACGCTCTAGCCATCTGCGTCGTCCGCTATGTAGTATAGTATAAACCAATGGATTTTATATATCTTTTTTAAATGATTACAGCGGGATTATCAAAGTCAGAAATAAATGGAAAGAAACTTATTAAAATCGATATTTTAAAACGATAGTATCACCTTAAAATACACATATAGTTATTTTACAAACAATGAAAATGTACTACAATTTATTAAAAATGTTTTCTTCCTTAAACTATAAATTAATATTAATATTTGAAGTTGACCCATATGAAGTACCTTTCAACAAGGAATGTAAATTTAAATTTCGCACCATTTTTTAACTATCAATATACATCCGTCAATGCGGTGACATTTGGCAGATATTTTGTTCCATTACTAACCTCTTAGTATAAGAACAGCAACGTAGCGTAAAAAAAATTAGTTGGCTGGTTCTTTGATATTTCTTTTCTTATTGAACCTTGGTAGCACATTTGGATGCTAGGAAATTATTTTAGAATGATTATTTTCATCATAACATCCTTTTAGCAATGCGAACTTAAATCCAGACAGATTTGTTGTTGCTAACTCCGTGCCAGACAGGAATCGGAACCCGTTACGGTATTACTTCAATAAGAAAACGTAACTTTTCCTTACTCTAAAAGAACATTATTTTATGGTACTGCATTTTAGGTTATTTAAAACAACCGTAAAATGCGATTAACGTTATTTAAAATAACAGCCACCATTCTTATAATAAAGTAACATACATAACGTTACTTCAAAATAAATATTTTTTCCAAAATCGATTCTTTTTATTACTACTTGCTAATTATCATCAGTTTTGCTCATCAAACACAAGCAATAACTAGAGTTAAATCGAAGTATGTCGACTGATAGGATTACTCTCTCGAACTATCAGAGTTTTTATACGTTGGATTAAAATAAAAAAACGAAAATATTGCTTTTTTCTTGTTGAAAGACCCTTTATTAGTGTCCCAATTTAAAATAATAATACCTTGTAAAAAAATGTATAACCACAGTCAGCGCACAGTGCAATAATATGTATATGCAAAATATAGGACCACAAACAAATATATACGAGTATATACATACATACGTACGTCTTTATGTATTTACATCTATTTAAAACCAACAAAATCGAATACGTCGTTAAGTGTTCTGTATTACTGACGAAACGATTCTTACCATCTCTTTCCATTTTAAAATAAATTATGATTAAAACTTTCCCCGTTTGGAGAAAGCATGTTTTAATATTGAAGGCCACATTTACACGCCGCGCGCCGGCTTTGACTAAACTGACATTAATAAGTAAACTTCCATAGATTAAAATAAATAGTTAATATTGTGGTTAAATCTCCATAGTTTACATCCAATTATCTATCGCTGTCGTTATCGTTATCGTGACAGAGTGTATTGTTTGTTCTATTGTTAAATAAATACTATACTTGTAAAAATGACGCGGTTGTTTTAATATACTCGCATAATAATAATTGTTAATAAATAACCATTTAGTTATGTATTTAAATTATAAATTACGTATTATTGCAATTAATGTTATGTTTTGTTAAATTTAATAGTTGGTTATTAAGTGATGTAAAAAAAGATTCTAACAAAATTTGATTTATATTGTTTCTCTTTTTCTGTAAATTTTGTTTGTAAAAAAATGTGGATAGCTATGTGGAATAAATACATAATAATTTTAACAGTGGTATTGTCACTTACAAACGCGCAGAAGACTGGAAGATTCTTATTTGATACAATATTTGGATTTGATGATTCGTCCTATGAAAGTGATAGTGATACCAGGGTCAAAAATTGTTCTTGCGGTATGGAAATGTTTATATATTTATAAAAATCTATATTAGTTTTAGTATTTTATTTTCTTTCACTATTTAACGTATTTATTAAATTTGAGTTCTATTACATTTTTATCTTTTTACGTTCCATTATCAAATACCAAAGATAAATAGGTACCTAATATAAACCTATTTAGTAAATTGGATTACTAGAGATTAAATAAATTAATTATATCTTTCACGTTGTTGTATAATCGTTTATAGATGGTTAGGCAGATTGCTGAAACCATAGGAGAAATACAAAAAAAAAAGATGGTTGTAATATATATGAATAAAGAAATGCACAGTGGTCCAGAGGTTTTATGCTTGACGTCAGACTGCTCTGTGTTCGGGTTCGTTCCCCAGACCAGTTTAATACTTTGGTATTAAAGTTTAATTGATTATTAAGTGTTCATAATCATAAACTTATTAATCAGCAATGTAGTTGACACCACGTATATGACGCCACGGCACCGTATATATTGCCAACATCATAGGAGGTTGTAGGTGATAGTTCTAAACTCAACAGAAAATAGAGCGACGTTAGATAAATAAAATTAACATAATATGACAGTAACAATGACTATGACAAATTACTTAAATGTTTTTTTTATTAAAGTACTTTACAAAAAGTCGTCTTATTTCCAATGCTGAGTTCTATCATCGACGCCTACTTAATGTGTTAACAGGTTATAAGGTGTTGAAGCCTCATATATATGTATTATACCACTGCCTAACACATTAATGTTTACCAACGCATATAATCAGTTGAACGAAATTACAAAACCCAGAAAATATCGAAAATCGAACCCGAAAACACAGCAATTTGGCACCAAGCATCACTGTCATAGGCCACTGTGACGTCACATGCAAGGATAAATGTTTCAAAGCAATATTATATAAAGAAATTACAAATATTTATTGAGATCGGTCAATTAATGAATGCTTGAAATACTCTCGCCACGGTACGCTGTATTACGAGAATTTAAATGATTGAATGCCATTCATGTTTGATGAAAGACGGTAATAATAAACAACACATTAGGACTCTACAAGTTGTACTTGGACAAATATTGTTTTAACTAGACTAAGTTTGCAACACCTAGAGTCACTTTTTGTGAATTGTTACATAAATAATAATTAATGCTAATCTTACTAGTCTACTGTGTATATAATACTCGCCTGTAAATGTTTGTAAAACTATGTGTAATGGGGGCCCCTAATCAATTCCATAAATTACAATATATTCAGCATTGATTTATATAATCTTCGATTTCATTTTATATAGAGCACATTTTTTAAAGATTTGTTTTTATGGATAAAGATTCGGATGAATAGAATCACAAAACTTCTTAAGAAAAAAATCTTCGAGAATTAAATTATCCTAAGAAAACCTGACGGATATATTTTTAGATTAAATATTACTAGGTTTCGCTTTATGTATGTTTTGAGTTTAGCGGTGTGAAATAGTAATATTTTGATAAGCAACCCTGCAAAATCGTATTTCTCTATTTACTATTACTTATAAAAATTGTGTGGACGCTAATTAGATAGACGTAGTAATCCCGCAACTAGATCTCTTACTATAATTTCTTATTGTTAAATACTACAATTATAAAATATGAAATTTAAAAATTAAAAAAACATGAAATTTAAATTTCATCTTCTATTGGAACCCGCGTCTACATATAAATCTAATATATCACTTTCGTTTCGAGATGAAGGCATGGTTCTATCTTTTGTATTCTTAAATTAATTCAACAATGTTTTAGTTGACCTATTTCGTATGACATAAATATAAAGGAAAATATTGTAAAACTTTTTTAATATAGGACCACATGTTATTCACAAGTTATCACACATAGGGTATAAAAAAAGGGTGATAAAAAACCGTATTCCAGTGTATATATTCTCGATATCCACAGCGGGTAGCAAGTTCCACATTTAATGTTTTGTTCACATCAGCACGCCTTCAACATGCGACATTCAACATAAATTGTAAAGACAACACGTTAAGATAATTACGAATTTCAGTTTAAAAATAGTTTTAAAAGAAAAATAATTTTAAAATATTTATCAACAATATAAGTATGTTATATTTACGAATGAATCTAGGTCAGTAAGTTCTCATCGTAGTCAAATACCGTTAGACCAAGTTTAGTTTTCCCAGGTTTAGAAACTGGGTTGTGAACGGTAACCGAATTTATATAAAGCTGCACTGTAAGAGTATATTGAGAAAGTTAATAATCAAAACGTCAAATACCCAATTATTTTTATTTAATAAGCAATATTATAGAAGTTATTAACGATTAAAGGGGTAAAAATTTACAAAAAATGACCGAGTACACGACCTCATTGCTTCCTCTTCTTCTTCCCCTCTACCAATTGCCAAAATTTACCATCGCTGTTAAATAAGAGAAGTGCAAAAGAGATGCAGAATTAAACGTCACAGCTGTTGCGTGGACTTATATAAAAAGAAAAATAATTAACATTACTTATTATGGATAACAACCTATTTTAATGTTTAGGATAACAACCTAAATATTACGCAGTAAAACAAAATGCATTCCGTAATTTTTAGATATTTAAAAACGCAAATATACGTTCATTAACGAATATTTCAATAAAGAATTAAAAAATGAACTCCTAAAAAGTGAGTTCACAATACAATTGAATGTCCTACAATTTATAGTAAAATTGAATAAAAATTATAAATAATTAGTTGTAAAATTGCACTAATTATATATTGTTTTTAATGGAGCTTGTATTTTTATAATTAAATATTTTGGTGGATTAATTCGTTTATAACAGTTACTTAGAATAATTAGAGAATTGGAATTCCATCACTGAAAGTTATGGAGAAACCCATAACTAACATTTGTTTTGAATTTTATGCACTCTCACTTTTCGTGAACAAAAATAATTTAAACATAGTTATGTTATAAAATTATATATAAACTAGCCTCTGCCTCGTCGCAAAGCGATGCTTGTTTACTCTACACCTAGATCATTTAAATTTACCAAATTGTTTAAGTCGTAATTTAATTTCAAATTTGCTCATATTTTATCTTTTACATACTACATTTTATCTGCGAGGCGGTGCAGGATAAATATAAATGGGTATTAGAATGGATAAGTGTACTCCAGGATATCTGATAATGGAAGAGGTAAAGAAGAATAATTTGAGGGATGCGAGCGATCAAGTGGGAAGAAAAAAATAAGAATCGTGAGAGTGATAGAGAACAAATAAGAAATTGAGGAAATACAAGATGGGAAAAAGAAAGAAGAAGGTATTATGAAGGAGGAGCGATAGTGGCGGCGGAGGTAGAAAGCCTAAGGAAGAGGGAAGAGAGGTACGGAATCTCAGAAAGGAAAAAGACATATATTTTTAATTTAATTTATTTAACGTTGGCCTATTTCTGATGGTAAGTCCTACCATCGACGACTCTTACTATATATTGGCAGTATTTATGGTGTCGTGGTGTCATATATGTAACAACACCGCTGCCTAATAAATATACGACTATATATGTATATAATCAAATTAATTTGAAAACTCTGGTCCTGGCATCGAACCCGAAGACACAGTTGAGTGATATCGTAATTAAAATACCATTATTTAAGAGTTTCAAATTATTTTTGAACAAATACACTTTACAAGCACAAGCGTAATTTTGCCTTAAGCAGATAATTAATTCTATGTATCAACTACGTTGTTAATTATAGAAAAGAAATGGAATGTTCGTGTAAAACTAATTAGCAAATGATTTCCGTTACTTGAAACATTATAATACGACTATTATTGAGGCGCTTTATTAACATATCTGCACTATTAAATATTTTATTTCCAATGAGAATGACTTCCAAATTTAATTTAGATCACGAAAGTAAAACTGTATAAATAATACATAGAATGTGCATACCAGGGTATTCAGACCGTGAACAATTGTCCAAGACTTCCAAGCAACGAAGCAACGGTTTTCTATTTAAAAACAAACTAATTAAAACAACTTGGATGTATAAATATGATCTTGACAAAATATGTGTCACTTACACTGTGATGAAATATGTATTTGAATGTTACTTTCTTTTATGCATAACAATAACTAACTATTGCGCAAATATATATTTGACACTGTTATAGACGAACTTTCAATTTAGAGTCATATATGATAGTTAATAGTTAGTCTACTTTGTATTACTAATCATCATTAGCTATTAATCATTTTTATTTTAAAATATCATTGTTAATTGATTCGGTACGTTCTCTAAATATTAACTAGGAGTAGTTCTTCTTTATAATTGGATTGTGAAATGATTTTATAGGTGTCGGTTTTTTTAAACTTTTGTGAAACATTTGTTAGTTAATGTAACCTATTTCATTTATTAAATATCCAAAAATAGACATGGATTTTAATTTTATTTAGCTATCAGAATTTATGCACTATGATATTAAGTAAATTTTGTGTCACTCTACTACTGGCTTAATAGTAGTGGATCCAGTGATCCACTTCCTCCGACTTTAAATTAAATTTCTATGTAGTTCTTATGTACTTGTTTTTAACATATATATTAATTTGTCGGTATTTGTATTGGATATAAGTCTGTGACACTCGTCTCTTTAGTCTGGTACATTTCTTAGATTTCAGCAAATGTTTGAATTTAGTTTTACTTCGTAATATTCCTGTTGTTATCCTAGTAGTTGATGACGTCAATAACTCAAGAAGTAATCTTATTTATATTTCGTTTTATATCACAACATTATATGAAATGTTGGCTTGATGGCTTGCCACAACAGCTGATATCGCCGATGACGTTTGGTTCTGCATCTCTTTTACTCTTCTCTTGTTTTACAACGATGGGAAAGGTAGACAAATGGTAGTGGGAAATAAAGTAAAGAAGGAAGGTGTCATGTATTGTAAACTTTTACCCCTTCAATTATTAAAGATTATTTCAATCGTTAATAACTTTTAAACTTTTTCAAACTGTATGAAAATAATTAGATATTTGAGGATTTGATAGACAACTTCATCAATATACAGTGCACTTTTATATAAATTACGTTATGGTTTACAACTCAATTGTTAAGCAGAGTGCCCCAGCGCTCACAATGCTAAACCCGAAAATTACAAAAGTAGCATCACTACAACCACTGTTACTCGTAAACTAATAGTCAGAATGTTATGAAATTTTTACACATATCGTAAGAAGGTTGGTACTATCTAAAATGGATTTGTCAATAGTCTTTACTATCTTTAACCTTTAGGAGGCAAACAACATTTAAAACACATTTACCAGTTTCATGGATCTTAAGTGCACAGACCTTTTGTCGCCCTGTATTGGAAGTCTATGGTACGAATATGTAATTTTAGACCTATTCATAGACAAATAGTCGATGTTGTACAAAAATGTTCAGTTACAACGATGCTGAACAATACAATCCGTTAGTACTTTCATGTTGATAAAAAAGTAAATAAAAAAATGTATACAACGAAAATTTTTCTTAGAGTTAAGTACAAAATGCAAATGTTTATTAAACAGCAAACTATTTTAATTAGTTTCATGTTCGTCCGTGTTACACTACATGAACATTGATGCATTAAGCTCAAACTCGCGTTACAAAATCAATTACCTCTAAAAGCCTACATAATACAAAAAACTGTAAAACAATTCATGCGAAAGATATACGATTATGGATTTTAATGCAATAGGTTTTCTTTTTATATATAAGGGCTCTCTAACACTGCAGCCGTTTTCTTGTGGAGTGTACTGCAACTTTTTCATGAGAGTGTAGTCGCATAGGCATACTTTATCATGAGAGTAAATTTCTATTGCTACGCACTCTATGCACGTGCCTATGGGCCCGCATCACAAAGAGCCATAATAACAAAATGTAACCTTCCTGCTGACCAAGTAACGTACCTCTTTCTAAGCGAAAAAGATTTCTTTTCCTAAGAAAATAATGCTGAAATACACCATTAAATAGTGAATGCAATACTAGATTTCTCTTATCAATTTTTTATTAAAGCCAGCCCTACAGGGTCTTAGTCAGGTACGCTGGCTCTCCATCGAGTAATCATTAGATTAGCCCAACCATTCACGAAATCCTTGTTGTTAAAAATGGAACTGGTTTGTTTTATTATATTAATATTATTCGTTTAGAAGAAGTTTTACATAAAACAGCGCTATTTTCTGTGCAGAATACTGTTTCAATCATTGTAACGCCTGATTGACTAGCAACAATAGAAACTCATTTTATTTCACTATTAAATTTAATTCATTTTGTCAAATGTCATACTTGTTACTATTAGTTGAACGATACAGTGGTTGAGAGCGGGATGCTACTGTGTCTTCGTGGTTCGATTTTCGAAGCAGTACTATACTTCATGGGTTTATTTGATGCTTTGTTAAACTGAATATATTATTGTATTTATGAATGCCTATTACAATTGTGTGATCAGAGCTAGCCAAATTGTAACCCTAATGCACAAGCGCTAAATTTCAGATTTCATTTTTACCAGTGTAAATTTGAATTAGTCGTCGTATTCATATGCAAGTGTATAATTTATAATAATAATATTAATTATGTTTCAGAATGTGGAGTGACGAATCAAGAGATCCGAATAGTGGGTGGGCGCCCGACTGGTGTCAACAGGTATCCATGGGTGGCCAGATTGGTTTATGATGGACAATTTCATTGTGGAGCATCCTTAATATCAGCAGATTATGTAGTAACTGCTGCGCACTGTGTTAGAAGGTGAAAATGAGTTATTAATAGAAAATATTAGTTTAATGAGATAATATTACGTTGATCTGGCAAATATAATTAACTATCACTAATTAATAATTCTACTGCGCTAATGACTTATTAATTGATTGATGAGTAATTTATTACTAATTCAAGTAACAATAAAATATAAATTACATTACGTAGTTTTGATTTTATAAAGTCATTTAGGTACTTACTATTAATTGTTTAGGAAAATTTTTACTTAATTAAAACTAATATTAACACAATTTATTGTTCAATCCTTAAAAAATATGGAATATATTTTAACTAAAAATTTAGATTAATAATAATTAGGACATAGGTACATTTCTATACGTAATACGTTATACATAATATTTATAAAACTTTGCAAAACGATTTGATAAAAATCTCGATAAAAGCTAGAGAATTTTTTATCGCACTGAGTCTAAATGGGGCCTGTGATGATACGTTAATAAATTGTGTTTAGTGACAATTACCTTCCAGCCTATCTGAAGTTACCTTTTCTTATAGGTCCAACACAAAATCAATTAAAGTTAACAAGGCGGCACAGTGTCCGATAGACAAATTTGTCTTCGGGTTCGATCCCCTGGCCAGAGATATATTTTCTTATTAGTTTCTATATACATTATAGAAAAATATGTGAGTCAGTGCTTTTTAGTTATATCGACAGTTTATACTCCACAACTTGTATTAAGTATGAGTCGCCGCCGAACTCTCGTAATTTGAACTATACTTATGTTTATACATAATCAATTTAACTGGATAAGATTGAAGACACAGAAATCAGCATCCAGCATCAATGCTCTCGCTCACTGTGTCTTCTATTGATCGGTATATTATCCTTAAGTGATTAGTTACTTTGATAGCAAAAATTAGTATTTAGATATAAGGGCTCTACATTAAAAGTTTCTTTGTGCTTGAAGCGTCACTGTACGTAGTATGTAAAATCCAACCAAGGAACAGAATTCGATGGTTTTAATTAATATTATTATTTTCTTTTAATTGCAGGTTGAAAAGATCAAAGATTCGTGTAATTCTAGGAGATCATGACCAGCATGTCACAACTGAAACTCCAGCGATTATGAGAGCTGTCACTTCTATTGTTAGGCATAGAAATTTTGATTCCAATACGTATAATCATGACATTGCTCTTCTAAGATTACGGAAGCCTGTAGTCTTTGGTACGTTCAATTAATATTTAAATAATTAAGAAATTTATTTAGTCTCATTTCCACATATTTAATTTACGTTTTTATTTAATATTTTAATCTAGACATTTTCAGAATAAGCATTCCTTGTTACAATCGTGTTTTAATTTGAGTTTAGTTATTTTAGTTGGTAATATAAATTTTGACAGTTCGACATATGGACAGAATTGAATATGCAATAGTTAAAGTGTTGTTTTTAACAACAATTAGTAATAGAAATTGTTTTAATTTTAATCTGATGTTAAACTTCTTTTAAAAATAAATCCTGCTACATTTTGTAGACTGTTACATTTTTAAAGTTATAATATAATATAGCTTTTCTTAATTTAGTATTTTTAATTTAGAAACATTGAACCCTGCAGCGTTCTAAAAAAAACAAAGAAAACGTAAAATAAATTCTGAATTAAAAATGGTGCAGGGAATAGCTGCGCATATTATCATATCTTATACAATTTAAGTTAAATGCAAAATTAATAGTGAGTAAGAACGTTTCAAGACGAAGCATATTATATCGAATCAATCAATATTAGTTCGTAGGATGACATTTGATAAATCCATATGATTTTTAGATAGTACCAACCTTCAAATAATATGTGTCAATATTTCATGACATTCTGACTATCAGGTTACGAGTTACAGAGGCTGAATCTGAATCTGTGTTGATATAGCTTTGGTTTTTAATGGAAAAAATACCGTTCAAGCAAAACAGTGGCTTGACAAGTGTTATTCGCACTCGGTGCTATAATGGTTCTATGAAAAAAATTCCTATATCATCAAATAAAAATGATAAATGAAAAAAAAATTAGAATTCTTGTAATTAAACCATTATAGCAGCCTGTTACTACATTGTTCTCTTCAACATTTTTCGTTAGATATTTATAATTTAAGTGGTTTTATTTGACAAATGTATATTCTGAACGAACTTTAATAAATCTCTAAAGACTGTAATAGGATGGTTACAAAAATCTATTGACTCCGACAAGATTCCTGAATTGCAAAAAAATCAATAACCGTTATTATTTGAATCATCATCGATTATGCAAATCAGTTAAATGTCATTGTTATGTATCAAGAATATATTTCAAATTCTCTATCTTAAACACATCATTAAAATATATTACAAAGCAGATTTTAAAAAATACAGAAGATTCACAATAATCCTTTTAATTTTAATTTATTTAACGTCGGCCTATTTTTTATGCTGGCAGTTTTTAGGGTGTCAGTGCCTCATACATGCCTAATAGGTCTTATGATTGTATATGTACATAATCAATTTAACTTGATAACAACCAAACCCAGAAAATATAACTCTGCTGACAAGTTCTAAGTCAGTGTGTTTAAATACATTATTTAATTTACTGTTTCTTTTTTTTAAGGAAAAACAATTCGTCCAGTTTGCTTGCCTCAAGATTCAAGTGATCCTGCTGGTAAAATTGGTACTGTAGTTGGTTGGGGAAGGACAAGTGAAGGAGGAATACTTCCTGGTATCGTACAGGAAGTTAATGTTCCAATTTTAACATTAACTCAATGCAGGACGATGAAATACAGAGCTTCTCGGATCACGTCTAATATGGTAATATTTTTAAACGAACATCTAATTTAAGTCTAATGATTTGGTATATAATAATTACGAAAAAAATACATAACCTAAATGATGAGTATACAAACTTTACAAGCTCACAATTTATCATGCTGGAAACATATCGGGGTAAATAAGAAAACAACGACTAACTGTTTTTAAAAAAGAAACATTCTAAAAAAAATTGGTGGAAAAACACTCTTTCTATAAATAATATAATAATAATAAAAAATAAATAATAATTTCCGTGCGACTTTCTAATCTACAGAGTGCATGTACATTTATATGATTTGAATTACAGAATTACGGACTCATTTTCCCACTATTATTTTTACAGTGCAACCTTAGTCTAAAGAAGAGGCGTCTAAAGCATTTTATCGATCTTTTTTACAGTGTATTTAATATCTATTCACGATAAACACTAGTGTGTATTACATAATTTGACAATTAAATTTCTATTACTATTATAAGTATATATTTCACAAGTGAAAGTTATATAATTATTATATCAAATTACCATAAAAAATATGTACAAATTATCTTAAACGGAATATTTGTTATATATTAGTTAAAGTAAGACTAAACTAAAAGTTAAACTGAAATTTTATGTAGACAATAATATTGGTTTATGTAAATTATATATAAATTATAGATAACTGCATGGGTCTACATGAAAATTTAATTTCGGGTAAAAAATAGATCTTAACTGATAAACACTATCGTGGAACGTGGTTTAAATATATATTTTATTCTTTATTATGTATTTGTTATTACACTAGTAGTTTATTATTTATTATTACATATTATCGTTTAAAATGAGAAAGTAATTTATTTTATACTGATTAGAAATAATTTAAAGATGTAATATTAAAAAAAAATCATAGCTTTCCTCAATCTGTGTGTTATACTGTAAAACAACAACAGCCTAAATTAAAACCAAAACATAATTAAAATATTTTAATTCCAGCTATGCGCCGGTAAAGGAAAACAGGATTCTTGCCAAGGCGATAGTGGAGGGCCCTTACTTATTCAATCTGGTGATAGGCATGAAATTGTTGGTATGTAAATTTTGTTATTATAATATATAATTATTATATAATAATACACCTACAATATCGTAAGTACCTCTTTAAACTGAAACGTAAATATTATATAACATAAAAGTAAAACTTTACGTAATGAAACGTAATTTAGTCAGTTCACTGAGTTCAAATCTCAGACCAGCCGTGTTACGTCTGGCATGAATTCTGGGTCTTACAATGGATAATATGCAATATAGTATACAGAAATAAAGCTTCAACACCATAACTGCCCACAAATGGAAGAAAAAGATAAATGAACCTAAAATTTTAATTGGGATTATTCTACGTAAATGTTATGTAAAATAATATAAACATTATACAGTTTAAAATGATTTTATTGAAATTAATCCTGAGTTCATAATATTACTGATATCTTGTTCGTTACTCGTATTATTTTTAAAACTATATTGTTGTCGAATGTTAGTATTCTAAAAGTAATTTATTTTCAGGGATTGTCTCCTGGGGCGTAGGTTGCGGTCGACCAGGTTATCCTGGGGTTTATACAAGAATATCCAGATATCTACCTTGGTTACGATCAAATTTGGAAGATACTTGTTTATGCGGCAGTTAAAAATAGTTAATTTATTATCTATAAAACTTTTCCTGAATTATTTATTAGTATACATTATTTCTTTAAATTATATACAAAATTGTGAACCATTATTCCATTTCAGCTTATTTATTTTTTCTCACAATATGGTTATTAAGTCTACCTCACCTTTACTTAATTTTATATATAAAAATTCAGTAATAATTGATGGTTATATATATTTAATATTATATAGTGCCAAATATTTATTTCATCAACTTTGTTGATAATCTTTGTACTTACTTTTTGGAAATATATTTCTGTTATATTTTTAAGAAATTTTTATTTATTTATTCATACTTATTATGTTATAATTATTTTATTATTTTAAGTAATACTTTGTTGTTTATATTTCTTTAATTTATAGGCTTATTAATATTTTAGGCCTATTTCCGAGGCTGAGTCTTGATCTCCGATGTTTGCAGTTTGGCAACATAAGAGATTTTCGCTGATAGGACTCAGCATCGGAAATAGACCGACATTAAATAAATAATTTTTTTTTTTAAATCAAGAAAAAAGTATTATTTCACAAACTTTTTCAATAAGTAAATAATGAAATTCATGTCTTCGTTTGTTAACCTTGACCATGAAAATATGTTGATATAAAAATACAAATATTTAAGTATTTCACAAATATTTCAGTATCTACACCTATATATGTAAAATGTGTAGGAAGTAACCTTAAAAATGAATAAAGAATGTCATTAATCCTGAAATCAAACTCGTTATACGTTATAAATCCCATAAAGTGTCAGGATTTAAAACGTTCAATGCTCTTTTTATTTTAACATGAAAAAAACCAGTCTGAATCTGAATACAAATAAAAGGCTAAATATAAATAACAAAATTTACATATTTATAACTAATATAAATATATTTACTTTAATTACATGTTAATACGCCTTAAAGTGGCAAAAGTGCGATATATTATTCTCCATAGTTCATCAAAATTTATTACATACTATGTTTGACATTGAAAATAAAGTTATATCTACGTATTTTCCTTGTAAAAACCTAATTTACTTGAAATAATACTAAAATGTAAGTCGTAACCTATGGAATTATTTAGGCTACGGTCCGACTGAGAAATAATTCCACGCGGAAAAAAACGCCGATTCTGTAACAGTTGGAATCATATGAACATGCACACATTAGCAGATTTATTTCCGCGATTTCTTATATTTTTTTTGTAGAAAATATAGTTAAATGTGAACACACGCACTACGGAATTAATTCCGAAAAATAAAAATAAATGTCGGTGCATCTCTTTGGAAGCAGTATGCAAATGTCGCCACATCTCTTTGAACATGCCAGTCTAATGAGACTGGCCAATTTAAATTATTTAAGAAAAATATAATTTGAAAAATGTACTTTCATGGAATAACAGTAACCAAATAATTATGTACCTAAACTTCGAAATAAAAATTTATTTTTACTTAAAACAATAATTCCGGTATCGGTTTAATAACGGTTTGATTTTAAAAATTTTTGGTTTTGAGTCAGTGTGACAATCTCATCTCTGCGCTTGAAGGGCTGATATGGAATTATATGAACATGAACACTTTTGCAATTTTAAATTCGCTTGGGAAAAAAATTGCGAATTGATTTTTACCGCGTGGTTTTTATTCGCAGTGCGGTCAAAGCCTAAGATCATCACAGCATTCAATTTGCGTAAAAAAAAAACAAATACGCAGTCTGATCAGGTTTCTATTTGCAAATTTAGTTCTACTAAACTAATAAGTAAAATTGATCAAAAGGTTATAGTTTATAATACAGCTATTTAACATTTACCTTATTGAACTTTCTTTGCTGTTGCCAGAACTATACTAAATAAAAAATTTAATAATAAAAGTAAAGAAATTCATAATGCCAATTAGATCTTTATCTTTAAATTTCTTTTAAAATAAATTAATTGATGTGACGACACAGTGGGCAAGACTGCAAGAGCATTTACTCTTAACGCTGACTGCTGTATCTTCGGGTTCTATCCTCGCACTAAGTTAATCATAAACTTATTATCGACACTATAAAAACTTCAAACTTAGTTGGAGGTTGGCGGCTATTAGATAAATAAGAGTATCACTGCTTGTCGCATATATAAATTCTACAAAACATTTTTACAAATTTTATACATATTTCTATTAAAATAACCGTTTGGTCCTGCAATACTTTTATTAATAACATCATTTCTTAGAGATCGATTCTACAATAACATCTGCTTTATATATGATATTTTAGAAAATTCCCCATACTTAAAATTAATAATAATTCAACAAACAGTTAAAAACAACAACAAATTAAACCTAATCCTAAACCAATTTATCGAAACATTTACAATAACGAAAGTAAAGAAACATTTTTTTTTAATTTTATATATTAAAATTATTTTAAAAATCATGTTAAAAAAAATAATTCGTGCGGAAAAACAACTATTTGTTCTTCTTTGTGAACCGTGTTATTTCGAATCCGTGTAAAACGAGGGTTGGGTGAATTTGAAACCCTTATAGTATTTTTTTTAAATAAATTAAAAATTCCAGAACAATGTATTCATTGTACTTATAATAATTACCAATACCTCAAAGCGATTTTTGTCGTTCACTTTACATTGATTAAGACCTACTTATAACCGCGTTATGCTTACGCTTTACAAAAAGTGACTTTTATTACTCGTAGTTGTATCTTGATACCATCAACCGCTCTTGGTACATTTATGTATTTACTTTTTTACTCTTGTAATTTTCTATTAGAAACTTAGTTATTTAGTATTAAAGATAATTAGTATTTAAATATAAACTGTTTTTATTAAAATTCCTCGTACATTCCAATTGCCGCATAAATTAACGGTTAATTGTTTGCCGTCAATGTTAACAATAGATCGTGTGTTATAAGCTCTAACTACACCTTAAAAGAATAACATTAAGACTATGAAGTACTTGTAGTTTATTATTATCGACAAGTATCGTTTACATTCATGTATCGTGTATTACATTTGTGTTTTCCAGACTTAGTATACATATATTTGGTTTTTATTTCATTTCATTTATTTAACGTCGGCCTATTACCGATGCTGAGTCCTAGCACTGACGACCTCTTACTACAACTAATACAAAATCAACAGGAAAAAAGCAAAAGTAAATTCGTGTGACTTCACAAATAATATTTTCTTTGTCATTTAGAACTTTAGCATTTTAATTTGTTATTTATTTAACGTCGACGTATTTGCGATGCTGTGTCATATCATCGATGACGTCCTACTATGTCGCAGTTTTTGTGGTGTCATGGCCCCATATATATGAACACACCGCTGCCTAATAAGTTTATGATTATGTATGTATATACAGAAAATATAACTCTAATCCGGGGATCGATTTTTTCGATCATCTATTACAACGAGAAATAAAATTATGAATATCTACATATTAGAATGTTGAAATGCTACTTTTACTAGTATAACTTGAAAAGGTTTGTAATTCTTAGTTCAAGCTCAAGGTTTGCGCGGCCTTGTTAAATATCGAGCAGACGGTTTGACTCATAATTGTGCATGCATAGACATTAGGGTATTGAAACCTTTTATTTACAATATTTACAATTAAGAATATTACTAATTTAAAACTGGTTTTCATTATATGGCTCGTTCTATTTTGAATTGATATAACCTTTTTATCTGAATTACTATATATTACTAATTAAAAGCGGCCTCTCTTTGCTATGGCTCAGTTTGATATAAAATAAATGGGAAAGTAAATAAAAAACACACACAAACATAGACGACGATCAACTGGAAGGAAACGAAAAAAATGAATTCGATTATCGAACGTTGTGTCAAAATTTGAAGTCAATCGACCTACTACTAGTTGAGTTTTGCGACCATAAACATACATTTAAGCAAATTTAGGACAATTGCTTTTATTTTGCTAACCTTATATCAATAACGAAAAATAGACAATAACAACTTATATATAGAGTTTTGTTAAAGATTCGCAATTAACAAATATATTATATATTAACGCTTGACGCTGACTAATGTGTCTTCGGGTTTGATTCACAGACAAAGAGAGTTATATTTAAGCTAAATTGATTATGTACATACATAATCATAAATTTATTAGGCAGCGGTGTTTTTTACATATATGAGGCCATGACACCACAAAAATTGCCAACATAGTAGTAGGTCGTCGGTGATAGGATTCAGCATCGAAAATATGACGATGTTAACTAAACTAAGAAAATATACACATGTATTAATTTAATATGTTTATAACATTTTTAATTGAAAAGTACTGCTATTGAAAAAAATCTCGTCTATGGCTCTAATTTAAAATTTAGTGAAATTTTGTTTGTTTATTTCACTTATGTGGGTCTATTCTTACTATATATAACACCGCAGATTAATAAACTTCTATGATTATGTGGGGATACAAGCAATTTAACATTTAGAACAACCAAACCTAGAAAATATAGCGCTGTTCCGGGATTCAAACTCAAAGAGGCAGATGTTTGGCGTCAATTATAAATGAAATCGACCACCGTGCAAGCTGTGATACATCCAAAACACTCGATTTTAATTGTAGACAAATAACAAAAATTATTTGAAGAACCAACAATACAGTGTAGTCAAATACAATATCTTTCAAATATTATGATATAAGTTACGCTTATTCAACGTTATACATCTCTGAACTAATTAAATAGAAACCTTGAACCTGACTTTGTCCACATATGATTTTTGTGATGATTTGTATTATACATTTATATGAAACAAAAATGTAACATTGTAATTCTTCATGGTAATGAAGAGGACTATATGTTTAAACAATAGATTATTATGTCGTAAAATAAATATGTCAAGTTCGAGTGCGTTGTCGGTGACTTTCATATTATTCTTGTACTGTGCAATCGTCGTACTTCGTAACGTATAAAATAATAAGTATTATATAGTTTCCTGTTCATAAATGCTTACACGTAAATAATAAAAAAGCATTGTTCTTATGCTCTAATGTAATTCTAAATATTATCTACTTTCACCAACTGGCGACAGTGTTGCCGAAGTAATGTAAACGTAAACTTATCACATCGACACATTTATTTTATTTTTTTTATTATCTTAAGTATATACCATAGTATAGTGATTTAAATTAATCTGTGCATCTAGCCAATACAACTTATAAACAATTTTCGTACTAATAATGCTGTAAATGAAAAATAAAAGATTTTCTCGCGCAAAACGTCTGATACCTTTGGTTTAAAAATTACGGTTGAAATAATTACTTCTATAAATAACTAAAAATATATAAATACAAAATAAATAAATACTCCTGTGTTAGAAGAAGTAGAAAGATTAATAATAGATAGATTTATTACAAAGCAACTTGCTAGAGATAGACACGGATTAATTGGATTTAGATTAATTTCAATGGAAAAAATTGTTTCGGTTTGCGAACAATTCGACTTACGAACGTGGAAAAAAAACGAATTAAGTTCGTAACCCGAGATACCACTGTAATGTACGCAAGTAAAAATGTAAAATGTATGAAACAACAATACTATTAATCTGTCCATAAAGAATAAATTGAGAATAATAGAATGAATTAACAAAGAAACTTGACAACCTGAAAGTAGGACTCGTATTTTTCTTTGTCTTTTTCAAAACAAAAATATTATCAATGGGTCTCATATTTTTGCATGACAACGTTTACAGTTATATTAGGAAATAATATGGAACGCATTAAGAATTCCAACTGCAAGTCATGTTGAAGACAACTCAAGTTAAATTTAAATACCTCAAAGATATTTATCTTATGCAACGGCAATGGACAATACTTTGAGTGTCAGTGTCATATATTGTATATACTCGTATATATTACACAAAGGAATATATTTACAAGTGCATGTATGCATTACAAATTAGACACGATATGTAGTAGCTTACGAGCAGTGGTGAACTGGTTATAAAATCTTGGTGGTGAGAAGATAAAAATCAGAATAAAGGTTTATACGCACGTGGGTTTATCAGTCGTGCCGTGTCGTTTTCAACTAGGAGAAATACTGACATCGCTGAACGTCATTGACACTGACAAGTACGAATAGCTATGTACAAAATGTACGGAACAATATCATTTTTCACTGACACTGATCGGCACAGCTCTGATCGGCACATTGCCAGTACACAACTGTTTACCACTATGTATATACTTCATATAGATGGTATTGAAAAGACGAGAGATCTTCGTGGGTTAACTTCGTAAAAAATGCACCAAGCACAAGTAATACAAAGGTGGACGTAAATAGAACGCAAGAGTCCAGCAGTTAAACGAATGATAATGAATGCTTGTTAATAAATTGGTAAACATCAACGATACAAAAAATATACCTAAAATACATACAACGTGATCAAAAAAATTAACAAATTTAGCTTAAAAGTTAACTGACTATTACAAAAATGGCCCTAAACCATCTCACGCACCTTTTCAACAAAATACAACTGTATTGATTCTATTTAAATTATGAAGAGTAAGTACTCTAAAGAGTCTGATTAATTCGTTGATATACTGTGCAAAAATATAAATAAATAATATGGGAGCTTATCGAAAAGAACCAAACCAAAAATAAAAATAATTTTAAAAATGCATTAAGGTAATCGTCTAATAAGGGTAAATTTTTGACTTGCCATTCCCCACTATTACGTACATTTTCAAGAAATTTTCTATTTTTTTAATTAAAAGAATTTCCAACATTATTTTAAAACATTATATGACCTTTGGTTTATTGGCTATGTATATCCATTAATAATGGTGTTATTTATTTTTGGATTGTATTAATTATACTATAGACTTACTACAATATTATTAATGTTGTCCTGCAATGCAGTATTTATGGTGCCATGGCCTCTGACACGCTGGCTTATAAAATAGCAACCAAACTCAGAAAATATATCGCTGATCCGGGGACCAACCCGAAGATACAACAGTCTGGCGTCAAGCATAAATACTCTTGGTCATTGCGCTGTCAGTAATAATTTAATAAATTTAACGTAACACATTAAATTATTTATTAATTACAAAATTGTATTTAGTAGTCTCTAATGCTTAATATATTCCATATGTAATGCGAGTTGAGTACATGGAATCATGTACTCGTAAGACGTATAGTACTGCACATGGTTTTGCCGTTGGTACGTTTTATGTACCAAACCAAACCATATTATGTTAAAGAAAACCAGACCAAACATGTTGTAAATAAGAATCTCACTACCACATATATAGAATGGCGTCATGAATATGTATACGAATATAAACGTATACTTTATATATAGAATACAGGTTGACCAAAAGAATCTCCTTTGAAAATGAAGACAGAAAGACATATATTTATTAATCTTTCAACCACTGATAGAGTCGCAGTTTTAAGATTGTCATAACGACAGACAAGTGCTAAAATATTAATATCAGATATAAACAAAACATAATTATGAAATAATTCAAACAACTTTAAATAAATTATGTGTTTTAAATGTAACCGCAAAAAGGATTTTAAGGAAATAATAATAAATTTATATTTTATTTGAATAATTATATTTATATTGTGGTTTTGATTATAAAGTGGTAAAAATGAGAGGCTGCATTTTAATAATTTTGTCAGTGTTGATAACTTCTCCAGTGGTATATTCAGCTGTGAATGGACTGGGCAGAAATTTTTTGGGGGTTTTTGGTAACCATCCACCTGCACATGATACTCCTTCATCTTCATGTAGCTGCAGTAAGTATTCTTTGAAATAAAGATAATGATATGCTTTAGTTTATTAACGACGCCTAACAAACGTCTTTATTTTTGGCATTAGTAAAAAGTAAGGTTATATAAATTAATGCACACCAGAAAAAATTTAAAGATAAAATAATTCACTTAACTGTAGTTTGTAATTGATTGAAATTTGGCATCTATATATAATCTCAATAAACCCGACTACTAAGAGTTTTTAAAATGCGTTATCATCAATGTTTTATATTTTGAAAAAGAAATAGTGTTATGAAGTGGTGTATATAGTAGCAATGTGAACGCAATGAAACAAAATGAAATGCAGTTTTTATATTCTCGCATCATCTTGTGATTAGGAATAAGATCTTTACCTGATCTAATAATTTATCGTGTAAAAATATTATGGAGTGATTAATGAGCATCATAATCTTGAATTCTGTTCCTAACCACGTTTCTGATACACCATTCTTCGAACATCATTAGTTGGCAATGTTCATATCTCTACTTATAATTTAGTTAAACCAATATAAATTTTGAACCAATGCAACGAATAGCGTGCAAATGGATATTTCAGCAACTCATTTATATATTTTTTGTTTGTTGTTTAGTGTAAATGCAGTGCAAAGTTGGAATTAGACTGCTTAAAATTTTATATTAATAGGTTAAGGTCTTGAATATGTGAAACATGCGGCTGTAAAAATTAAATTAACGATCTGCTGCGATCGGGTTATTTATAGTATCTGAAATTAATTAATAAGCACTTGTTTCTGTTTTATGTGGTATTTAAGTTTCGAGTTATTTTAGCATTATCGAACTCGGTTAAGGTCATCATTCAACGTCAGGCATTATTTGTGATGTACATATTTGCTTGTGTATATTTAAACTATGAAAAGTATGTGGGCCCTTTTTTGTTTAATTTCTTCATATATTCGATGAAATATATTTATTTATGACAATACTACTTTTTAAATTAATTATTTATCATCAGGTATACTGTGGAATAACTGTTGTAAAGGAGAACAGAGTACACCTAATGACTTTGTTTTACAAATTTATTTTGTTAATTTGTCTGTTACATTTTATTACTTCGATATTTTTATATGATGATACTGGTCCATTGTAGGTTCTTGTTACTTTTATTTCTTGTATTTTTCCAGTACATATAGAGGATATCATCCAATAAGGGATTAATTAACACATTATATAAAAGCCTAGACGTCACAGTGGGTGAAAGCATTGATGCTTTACACTGACTTTTGTGTTATCAGATTCGATCACAGGACAACAGTTATATTTTCTGGGTCTCGTTGTTATTAGCTAACGGTTATGCGTTATTACATAATCATAAATTTCTTACTACACCACAGAAAATACCAACATACTAGGAGCTAAATAAAGAAAAGGATGCCAATATATAAATTATCACTGACCTTCACCTGTAGCAAAAAATACTTTTTGAGCAAAAGTAATTGTTTTACTGTTAATTGGTTTTATGTTGTACATTTCTTTACCGTAAAATAGACTATCCCCTAGATCCTAATTGAGTTTCGAGGGAAGTAGAATAATTAATGGACAATGAGTTTTATCTTAAGTTTATACCACTTCCAGGCTGCGGAGAAAGGAATGATGCGTCCCGTATTGTTGGCGGACAGGCAACTGGAGTGAACGAATTTCCATGGATGGCTCGATTAAGTTATTTTAATCGATTTTACTGCGGTGGAATGTTGATTAATGACCGTTACGTTTTGACTGCAGCTCACTGCGTTAAAGGGTAAGTAATTCTGTAATAGAATGCAATTTCAAAACTAATTACGGTACTATTTCTATATATAGTTCACATTACTATAATAGAAAGTAAAATTTAGTCTAATTGAAACACCATTTCATGCCTAATTTAAAATTATAGTTGTACTTTGTCAGAGTCTTACATTTTAAACACTATTACTTAAACGCGTATGTTCAGCCCTAATCTTATTTCTAACAGCCATTTACCAAATTTACTAATTAATGTATCACAATATTTTTAATGAACACTATTATCCTTCCTAATTATAGCTTTTCGTTATTTCCGTTTTATATGAAAATTTGCATATTCTGTAATATAATAATTGTAGACGTTTCTTAAATATAAAGCAGTAATGCAGCAAGCAATTAAAGAAGCATTATATTATTAAATCAATTAATGAAAATTTTCTGGATATCAAAATTTTTACATTTTAAAGAACGGACTGGATAGAATGGATTATGGTTTGCCACTACCTGTCATTTTTTGCAGACGTCCATGTTATATAGATATTTTGTTTTAATGTTTTTGCCATTAGGCACAACATTCTTCTGCCTTAAATCATTAAATTACATATCATTGTGCTTAATTACATTTTGTGATCCTTATTATATCTAACGATTCTCACAAAAGAAAAAACGAAAAATAATAATAAAACAGATAAATTTAAACCACTACTGCTTCCCTCTTTCTGCTACTCTTCCTCCTGTTTCTACTCTGCCATTCCTTCTCTTTCCTCGTTTCTTTTCTCTATCTCAGCCATCCACCTCTTCCCTTCACTGCCTCCCTTTAATAACTGCACAATATTCATTTCGCTTTTTACCTTTTTCTCACATGAAACGTCTGTGTTACAACGGAAATGTAAATTAAAAATTAAATTTTACTTTGCCCAATGAGAAATTTCTTAACATCATGTTTAGAGAACTCTAGTCATTGAAAATATGAGTAGTTCATTTTGAAAATAGGACCCAGTAAAGTAGGAGTGAAGATATAGTTTATTTTCTTATTGTAAATATAGTTAAGGGATTCCGATTTAATAAATAGATAATAGATTAACTTTTTTGTATTTTGAGGTGTGTTATCATATAAATTTATTATGTTTATCAGTGATGGCTGAAGAGAACAAAGACTTTTTTATGTTCAAATGGACTTGCCTCACCTACTAAAATGAATTTGCTAACTAAATTTACATGCCAAGTATTAGGAATTTTGAATTATTTATATATTTAAGTTCATAGTATGTAGATACACCAATGTTTGAATCCGTTTTTATGTATTAAATCTAAAGATAAACAAGAACTCCCCCAATTCCATCATAGATGAGCAACAAATATTATTCATTGTGTAAGGAATATAAGCGCGAAATTTGTGCTATTTTATGTGTTTCGAGTATTACGTTAAGACTCTTTTATTTCGGACCAAAATTTAAAAACGCATTTACATTAAAATATCATAAAATTAGTTCTCATTAATTTTTTCTT
Source organism: Panorpa germanica (assembly GCA_963678705.1). Classification (NCBI taxonomy): domain Eukaryota; kingdom Metazoa; phylum Arthropoda; class Insecta; order Mecoptera; family Panorpidae; genus Panorpa; species Panorpa germanica. Next base: position 43,556,809 of record OY783203.1, read on the forward strand.
TTGAAAATTAGTCTTGTCTCACTTTCAAAATAAACAGCTCATATCAAGGTTGCAGTTAAGACAGACAGCATAAGGTAAAGGTCGTTGGTGTTTGAACTACTTTTGTAAATAAATCGTAGCTTCAATAAATTGAACAAACATAATTTTATAAATTCTAATAGTGCTATATATATGTAATAAGCCCCGCCTACTGTAGTAAATAAAATTACGTATTATATATTGAGTATGTATTAATAATATATTTGTTATATACCTATTATGTTTAAAGAACAGATTCCAAGTAATATCGTGGTTCAACACAATACCCAAGAGCCCAACACGATAACAACGGACTCTAACCTGCTAACCTTGGTGATTTTATTCTTCTTTATATTGAGTTCGTTATCCACTATAAATATTTTTTGCTATAAATGTCTTTCCATATATGTTTATATCTCTATAAACTAACTGATGTAATAATATGCCAAGTTTATCTCTTAATCTTTTGGATATGCTAAACACTAAAACCAATCCAATAAAGTTCAAGGTCATTTGATTGAACTGATATTATAATAGAACGCTATTAATTTCATACAATGTCAAGTCAAGTTTAGTTTTATTAAATGTTGTACACGCTGTATTATTTTATATAATTCTAAACATACATGTAATGTAATATTTTGGTTAATTAATACGTCTACAACCGATTAGTATTAGAGTTAGTAAACCTAACCTAATGTTTTTTAAAGCTTTTATTTATTTAGAATATATAAAATGTTCAATTAACTAAAAACAAGGAAATATCATATAGTTGAAGAATTACAAAAACCTGAAATTTTGATTAGTAAATTTCAATATTTAAGCGCCACAAACTTTTATTATTAAATATAAATTATGAAAAGAATAAAATCGACTTTGATTATAAGGATTAGTTGCAGGGATTCCCAATTAATTATAGATAAGCATCTACATTATGGTTTATCCAGACCAGAACAACATTAACATATGACGTGTTTTATGTTTCACTCACACTTACTGCAATAAAATGAGTGTGACTGAAATATAAAACATTTCGTATGTTGATATGCTTCTGTACTATTAAAGCAACACTAACACGCAATATTTTTAATGTCTCACTCGCACTGATTGTAACAAATGAGTGTGAGTGAAACATAAAAAATGTTTCATATTGGTGTTAATTTATTCAACGCGTAACATATTAACCGCGTTGTAGAAGAGTCTACACTTTACATATATAAAAATGTTCCCATTAGATGAATTGTAATAATATGTATGGCACAAATTCATCGGGGACTAAGCCACCTTCATAATAAAGTATTAATACATTCTTTAAACGTAATCGATTGTATTAAAAAAAAATAACGGTTAATTTCATTTTATAAGTTGAATATATTAAACAAAATAATTAGTCATACCAACAAGAATGACTTTTGTAACAAAATTAATTAATAATGCTCATAAATAACTTATAAAAAGTCACTTGTGTCAGTTTAACCTTCAACCGTAAGAGTTCAAATCACTTTATTTTTATTTTCATCCCAAATTATTTAAAAAACTTGTTCTGAGTTATTGTAAATAAAATGTAGAAAAAGACAAAATAATAATAAAATTTAAAAGGGTGTAGCTTAATAAATGCCGATGTTTCACCAATTCTGCGTTGGTCAATAAACACTAAATATTTAAGTATATTACACCAGTGGCGTAGAATCAGTATCTTCGACGTTCCAAGAACTATAACTATATATAAATTAATTCGAAATTTATGCAAACGTGATTAATAATAATTGTTTGAAAAATTATATTAATTATATTAATTGAAAATTGAAACATCCCGGTTCTTAATTTTAATATGTATTTGTCTATTAAATTTGTATTACATTTAAGATCATATTTAACCTTAATCCTTTAAATGGACATTTTTGTTTCTATAATCATTAAAAGGGTGTTCTAAAGATGTTTTATGATATAGTGCGCAAAAGTGTATATAAACAGAAATATTTTTCAATCAGCAGTAAAATAGATCACAAAACGTTGTATATTAGATAAAATCGTTTACGTAACATGTAACTTTTTTATGTTAGATAAAACTTAAATACGCGTAACTATGTTTAACGGTGTATTGGTAAAGTAAATTAAATTTAAACACACAAAATATATAAATTTAAACTAAGTGCCGATTTTTCAATTCTCAGTTGACTGAGGTTTATTATAAACCTGGTTGATAATCTTGTTTCTCAGCTCTCATTTTTTGCAGTCGAACATTACTGTAGCACAACAAAAATATAGTTTATGATTTATGTATGTACTGTACATAAACAATTTATAATTTGATAACCAAACAAAGAAAATATAAATCTGGTCCGGGGATCGAATCCGAAGACACAGCAGTTACCGTCAAACATCAATGCATTCGCCCACTGTGTCGTCTCAGTGTTCATTTATAAAATTAAACTTTATTCTATTTAATGATACTGTTATATTCAGTGCCGGCTCAATAATTTCTTGCATGCGGACCATTGTGGTTTTTGGCAGACAACAAAAACTGTCAAACGTAAAAGCATTGTAAAAGAAAATGAAATGGTGTAAATATCAAGTTGTTCCCATTTCTGATTAAATTTTTTTTACATTTATGTAGTCCATGCCGAAAGTAGGTATACACTGTTATTCTCGTCCGAATACTGTAGCAAATTATTACAGATATAAAAATGTTTATACATATTTTTTGTTAAGAGAAATGAAATTGATTTTTTATAGTTTCTGTGGTCAATTAACGCTCATATTTTATTGCTATTTCAAATAACATTTTAACGTTCGACCAATAAAATGTTTACTTTCTTTTGTTTCAGGTTTATGTGGTTTATGATAAAAGTTACATTCGGAGAACACGACAGATGTAATGATTCCAAGAAACCTGAAAGTCGATTTGCTTTGAGGGTAATTGCACAAGATTTCAGCTTTTCAAATTTCGACAATGACATTGCTTTACTTAGGCTGAATGACAGGGTCCCGATAACAGATTTTATCAGACCTATTTGCCTCCCCACTAAAACAGGTTTGTATTATTTGATATTGTTTAAAGATGGTCGTGACATAATTAATACGAATAATACGAGTATTCATAATTTCAATGTAAAACATGTACGATGTAAGGAAGTTTGTTTGTTGAAACATAGAATACAAAACTGAATGACAAATCAGTCAGCATAAGAAGCAGGATTATTTATCTATTACTAAACTATATGATTTTTACATAATTTGTACAAATATTTATTATACTTAAATAAGTATAACCAAAATATGTTGATTTTTTTTAATTAGAATAGTTGAATAGTTAAAATTACAGCATACCTATTGGACAAGTAAATTTAATAATTAAAATTGTCATCTTACCAATTTCTGTAATCCCATTTCTAAATTATCTTGCAATTCAACAGCTAAAAGTGGAGAATTTCATAATTCTGGCCAAATGGGCTTTTTAACTCCTTCTTTAGGGTTCGTCTTTTAAATTTTTGATTGAAATAAATGTTATCCAAAACTAAGTCAAGTTTGAATATCAATTTTGCCACATGTTTTAGTTATGCACAAGATTATTTTTCGAGATTATTTTTCCCTTCTCACTACTATCGTAATATAATACTTCATAAGATACACGACACAGCTGTTGGTAGTAAATGACGTATCACACATACACTCGTATGCATTTCTGTTGTATAAAAGAAATGAAAAATCTACAGACTTACTTATGCATTGGTATTTTCTATAACGTTGGATCCCTTTAATAATTAAAGAGACAAAGCCTTCTTTAATTGTTAATATCTCCTAAGATTTAAGAAGTTATTAAAAACTAATTAGACATTTGAAATTCTGGTCACACATTCATAGAAATTAAGTCACGATATAATTATTTATTAAATATTAATTGTAATAAAATAAAATATTTATTTAACAATTTGTTTTAGATAATTTATACGTTGGCACGAAAGGAACAGCAACAGGGTGGGGAACTCTGGCAGAGGATGGAAAACCATCATGTATCTTGCAAGAAGTTGAGGTAATTTGAATACACTACTTTGTTTTTTCCGTATATTCAATTAAAAGTAAAAACTTACAAAGTTAATACAAAGATTTCAAAAAAGTCTGGCAGTCAGTAACCACGTTTGTAAACGCATAGTAAACGTAAATGTGCATGAGTTATATTACAGGAAGTAACAAACCTGTCACAGAAATGTTCTGTGTTTACTATAGTATGAGATCCGACTGCGTGATTTCTACGTCCATCTGTTTTTAAATCAAAATACAATTTTTATAGATAATTATTAATAGAGATATAAGGTACGATTATTTACCGAAATTGTTTAAAAAAAGTTAATTCATTAAATTTTAATTAAAAATTAACTTGTAGTATTATATTTTGATAGGAAAGAACTGAAATTTCTCTATTAATAATTATCTATAGAAATTAGTAAGTAATCACGCAGTCGGATCTTATACGACCCACAGACGACCAACATGGTTGACAACTAGACAACATCAACAGCAACAAAGTTAGTAAACATGTTGCTTCGTCTGTGGCAGTAACGACCAACACGGTTGACAATCTTGTTGGAGTAGTGCGGAAATAATAATAATTAAAATATGTATAATGATAATTTCCGTGCAACTTTTAAATCAGCAAAGTGCATGTACATTTATAAGATTCAATATATTACAGAATTACGGATTTATTTTCGTGCTATTCTTTTTCGTAATGCACCCTTAGCCTAAGAAAGACGCGTCTAAACCATTTTTCAAAAAAAAAATTTTTTTTGCAGTTGACGGAGTATGTAATAACTTGTAAGGGAATACACCGGCGAATATGATTATGCACATAAAATATATTTTTAATATATATGAACCTATAAATATAATTTAATATTTTATTTTACAATTTTAGGTGCCTGTTATTAGTAATGCTGATTGCAAGAAAACTAATTATAGTGCGAAAATGATAACTGACAATATGATGTGCGCTGGATATCCTGGAGTTGGTAAAAAGGATTCCTGCCAGGTATACTTTAATTGTTACTTTATATAATTCTAAACATCTATGGTATAATCATAATGAATTTAAAAATATTCATTATCGGTACTATCTGAAAATGCGTTAGATAATAATACAGAGGTCCTCAAAGTTTGACATGCTGAGTTTAATAAAATGAATTATAAAATAAAGTTAAATGTAAAATTATAGAAAAATATATAGTAACACAAAACAACTAATTAATAATACTTATAAACTACGATGTAATTATAATCTAACATCAATTTATAGGGTGACAGTGGCGGTCCGTTAGCCGCTGAACGTGACGATAAAAAATATGAATTAATCGGAGTTGTGTCATGGGGAAATGGATGTGCTCGACCTGGATACCCTGGAGTCTACACCAGAGTTACCAGATATTTGGACTGGATCCATGAAAACTCTAAGGACGGCTGTTTTTGCGAGGACTAATAATTAACGTACATATAAATATTGTTAGAGTAATTATGTTTAAAAAAATAAAAAAGTGATTTTATCTAATTAAGTTGTAAATGAATTATTATAATTTTGTTTCAGATTACCTTAAACTTATAAATATAAGTTAAACCCGTTTTTAGTTTACCAGTCACGTACTTTTATTTACTAATACGATTTAGTTTATTACCTGTATTTAAAAGTTTAATAAGCTTGTAGACATGTTATTATAATTTAAGCTTAATTTCTCAGAATGAAGTTCATTAAAAATATGAAATTGCTATGAATTATATTTAAATAATATTTTATCAATATATGACATATTATATATAGTATATAATATATATCAGGCATACAATATGTATGAAATAATTTATTCTTTAATAATAAATGAGTGAATGTAGCGATTGTGTCCCTATTTCCACACATGCGTGTTCGCCTATTCGTGCTTTTTGCAGATTGTCAGATTCATTCACTTTGCCCTGTGAACACGAACTATCGCGTCATGAATATTGAATATTCATATCCAAACACGCACATTTGAACGTAGGGTCACATTTGTTGGTATAAAAATCTTAAGAATAATCCTATTTGTAGTAAAGAAAACAAATAAACCATTGTAGGATAAGTAGGTTGGCTTTTGTGTTCAAGCCTTCCTAAATACCGAACATCACATTAGCCAATATTTTCTATTGACCACTAATACAACAGTAAAATATTTTGTTCAGTATAACTCAAATATACCAGATTACAGGTTACAAGAAAACTTCTATTTATTCACATTAATTAATTTATTTTGCTTAGTCTTGTTGACCTATACTTTAAGATTATTTATTGATTTTAAAATTTCGTTAAATTTATATTTTAGTGTTGTGCCTTTTTAAAGACTCAATTAAGATAATGAATAATGTTTTTATAGGGTCTCAATCAGAGATATGCACAAATAGTTTTCAAAAGCACTTAAATACAAAATAGATCAGGCTCCAGTTCGTTTATCGTTTGCAAAATAGCTTAGTCTATTTTATATTTAAATACTTTTGAAAAGTATTTGTGCACATCTCTGGTCTCAATAGTAACTAATTAGATCAAAAATAAAGAAGTTTAAAATACCTTCTTTGAATTTGGTTGAATTAGGTTTAGTGATTGAAACAGCTCTGAATTTTATTTTAACACATTTTTTATACACAAACAATTAAATAATATAATTTATAGAGTACAATGTATGGTTATTCTTAATTTTATTTAGTTGGCGTTTATTTTGCTGTTTTTGGCTGTTGATGGTTTGCGAGGTGTACGAGCATTAAGAGTAACGACTTGAATCGGCAACAGAACGTTGAAAACATCGCAGTAATTAAATACAACAGAATAAATTACACTAAACAATTACAAAGCAATGGATAAATAAATGAATAATGGTTTAAGAAAATTATTAAATATTATATTGAAACTAAAATTAAAATATAAAAGTAAATTGTCGTTTTCAATCTATCAGTAGTATTTAAGCGCCATAAAAATATCTTTGGCAATAATATCATTGCTCAATCTTAAACGTAACATTTTCATTTATTTTCTCCACAATTAATTTTGAAGCTGTTCACATACTTTATAATTAAGATGTGATCTCAAATTCTAGGTACTATTGGGACAATATTATCGAAATTTATTTCTTTAGAAAGTATCTTCAAGTATATGCTAATTTTACTATAGTAATAATAAAATTGTTAATTCTATCTTATGTACATAAATTATATTTATATGTGGAGCAAAATCTTATTATTTTGTGTAAGGTATGCAGTAAATATAAATATTGTCATGCTTGTTTTACCATAAATGTTAGTTTTTTAAATATTTTAAACCTTTAATATATTTATTACCCTTTCAAAATATATAATCAATTAACTGAATAAATAAAAAAGAGATTTGAAAAATTCCGTCAACAGCACTTATTTTTACAATCGATTTGTATTTATAGAAATAGTTTAAGTTAAACATATTCGTATATAAATACATAATTATGTAACCTGTAACCACAAAAGTAGCACTTACGTAACATTACGTAAATTATACGTAAATATTACATTCAGAAAATAAAATATATAAACATATGTTTAAAAACAGAAATGCATTAATTTAATCCATTAATTTTTTTTTAATTAAAAAATAATACATTTTTTTTGTTACGTACTCTATTATCATATATATTAAATTAAATTAAAAATTATATGTATATATATACAAAACATCTTGTACATAACGTGATATTTATAGAGAATATACGAACATTTGTCTTCTATAAAAACCTCAATTTTTGAGAGGATAAATAAAAGACGGAAAGAAATAAGTATTTAATTATACCGGTTGCATTAATCAAACTTTTGAAAAATTCACTCGGATAAAACTATAAAAAAGAGGTCGTCTTGTACGATTATAAATAATCTTAGTCAATATTTTAATATGAAGAACAATTTTGGAAAGAAGTTTAGGGTGGAATTATTATAATATTATTGTGTATAATGGGTATATGACTAATATTTTAATAAGAACATGTTTTTTAAATATAGTATATTATGAAAACCACATGCTTATTTACAAAAATGGCAAAAACCAAAAATTTGCTTTTGGTCTGTATAAAAACAAACAAAATAATTTAAGTCTAAACCCTTGATTATTGGAGGGACGACACAGTGGGCGAGAGCATTGATGCTTGACGCCGACTGCTGTGTCTTCGGGTTCGATCCCCGGACCAGATATATATTTTCTGGGTTTGGTTATTATGAACTTATATTGATTATGGTCATACATAATCGTACAGTTATTAGGCAGTGGTGTAGCCCACATATATGAGGCCACGACACCATAAATACTGCCAACATTGAAGGAGGTCGTCGGTGATAGGACTCAGCATCGGAAATAGGCCGACGTTAAATAAAAAAAAAATTAAAAAAATTATTGGAGGGTACACGTTAGACGAAAATGCGACACAGCAGTCAGCGTCCAGTATAAATGCTCTTGCCCACTGTGTTGTCCGATATGCTAATATTTATTTCGATTTTAATAAAGGTCTTTTAAGCCAACCATTTAAAGGAAACGAAAAATCAATCTGAGTTGGTACAGTAAACAAGTCTTGTCTTGTGGTGATTCAAATTCTGTATTTCAGAGAGATTTGTCTTTTATATATTTTTTATGTAAATATTGCGAAAAGATATGTAGACCTACAAAGCTGTTGAAATTCTTAACAGAACAACAAACCCTACTTAAAATATCTTTGCAAGAAAATTGGTTTTCCACACAGTGCATTCGGTCATCGAATGGACACTTCTCACTTATCTCGTTCGCGGTATTCATTATTAATAATAATTATAATATACATTATTTATACCAGAGTTACCAGATTATTATAACCTGTATTTATGGAAATATTATACATGCAATTGTTATTTAGCAATATATATTTAATCAATTGCAGTATTTACAGAGAAAATTATTATTTACAAAAAATACATAATATGTAATTCTAGTAAAATAATTTTACGATGAAATAAGGTTTAATATGCGGGCATTTTCTAGGTGTACATCGCTATAATTAATTTTTATTGAATAGGTTCAGACATTATATAGGTTTTAATAGCTTTATTTTAGTCAGCTTGTAGCCATTTCTGCATAACCTAGGGACTTCCATAAAAAGGCGAGCGTTTCCTCGACCCATCGAAAATATTGGGTTTATCATTAAATATGCAACTCAAAAAAACCAGAGAGGAAAATATACATTGTATAAAAAGTTTGTCGGAAAAATGCTTTAGACGCTTCTTTCTTAGAGTAAGGCACCTAGATAAACATTGACAGAATAATTACAATTATTAATTATCTATTTGATTTATTTTTTATATAAACATATAAGTATTACTAGGCTGAGTATTCAGTTTAATTTTGTGTAATAGAGTTACTTACATATTAAAATTAATTTAGAAAAATGTTTGATGAAACCGGTTAATACATTAAAAGGTGTACATTCAAGACAATAATTTTAACTCAAATAAATAAAATTATTTGTTGACTATCTTAATTGTCACTAATATAACTTAATTGAGATAATTTGTTCGAGAAACTTTTATTTTCAAAATCATAATACTTACAATCACATTTCTTTGTGTGATTTGATTGTGTTTTACACGAAGTATATTTTGTCGACATTGATACATTATATAATTATATAATTGAGAAACAAGCATACATTAAGAAATTATTTATGTAATTTCTTCCACGTCGATCTATTTCCGATGCCGAGTTAAATCACCGATAATTTCTTACTACGTTTTCAATTTATATAGTGTAGAGACTACGCCACTGCATAATAAATTTAAATTAAATAAACTTGATAAAAACCAAACCCAGAAAATATTGCGCTGTTTCAAATAATTTTATGTAAAGTGTCCGTATTATGCGGATCATACACATAACGATTGACCGGACAGTTTTTACGAACAGTTCAACTTTACCGGCAAACCGGACTGTGTATGTGATAAAACTGTACGTTCTCCGATACATTCACGGTCCGGTTTACCTGTAAAGGTTGACTCTTTGTTAAAACTGTCTTGCAAATCATTACGAGTATGCTCAGCATTAGTTACGAAAAAAATAATAAAAAAATAAAACCACAATTAGAGGATGCAGTGGCAGACGATCCAATCAAGATTTAAACAGACAGACCTGATCAACAGGATATTCCAGTTGCTACAGTTATTTTTATGTAATATATACATATTGTGTTTAATAAATACTTATTAATGCTGCGAGATCAAAATGGATACTTATTACTTTTTCCTCAGATTGTCCGATGGAGCAGCATGTATTTAAACTTAGTTGCTTCGTATTCTAAGGGCACTGCACTCTGAACTTATTTTGCAGTAACATGACTCTTATTAAAATCATTTGCGCTCCAGCGACATTCTTTTGTTTATTATTCGTTGTATCGTTTGTTGTAACACAGGATAATGGATCAGCTGATATATTTAAAGATGCAAGTGGTAATTTAGAAGTAAGACAAATTATAAAATAGTAAGTATGTAGATACAATAAATTATGGTGATAAATAGTGAGATTATTTTGTGACATTCGTTTCAGGAACGCAGTGTATTTAGTTTCTTGTTTGGAGAATCATGTCCAGTTTGCAGTAAGTTTTATAAATAATCATTTTATTTCATAAATAGCTTTGTATATATATATATATATTTATAACAAATCCCTTTTGTTGCAAGAATTTCAAATGAATATAAAAATAAAATAATTTTAAATAAAAGTGTTACCACCCAAAATTAAAACAGAATGTAATGTATAATTAATTTTTTGAAAATCGGATATAAAAGGTTCCCACTTAAAATTACGCATAATATCTTCACAGGTTTTAGTACATCAATTTAGAGATACTTTAATCCTGAAATTCCGATTAATAATATACATGTACAAATTCTAGCAAACTTTTTGAAATTCATTTCTATTAAAATTATGCCTAACAATACGGTAATGCAACCTATCTTACATGTTGACAATTCAATATTATTTGCAATAGTACTTTCTTAAAAAAAGTTATTTAATTTTCAGGATGTGGTATACCAAACCGTCAGAAGCGTATTTTAGGCGGAGAATATATGTCACCACATGAATTTCCATGGCTAGTCCAAATTAATATAAGAGGACTTTTAGATATCGCAGGAGCATTGATCAGTGATCGCTACGTATTAACTACGGCAAGTGGATTAGTTGGGTAAATATTAGTTCTTGTGAATGTGAATATTTTATGCTTCCAAAATACCGTAAAAATAATTATAGATTTGGTTTTATCAAAATTAATTTCTCGCATGTTACAGTAAAATTGAGACACTTATATTTTATACCTTTTTTCAAATGCCGTTTAACTTTAGACAGTACTATTTGAATAACGTTAAACTACAAAAAAATGTAATGTAAACGACGTCGGAAAATGTTACAAAATATAAGCTGTTTTCCAATTACGGCACAAGAGCGCATAATCGCATTGTCGTTATCCGGCATTATCCTTCGCATTGAATGTTCTAACTACAGCATGTGCGTAGCACATGAGCACTTTAAAAAGCTTTACTCTCGCATGATGTGCGCAATTGATTGCAACCAATTAGCATAAAATGTAAAAAATCTTAATATTGTTGACTACCTTTTATAATAATTTATATTTTATTTAATTTAAAAAAAATATTTTGTTAAATAAAATTAAAAGTAAAATTAAATTTATAAAATTGAGGTAAAAAATTGAAACAATTTTTGAGAATAAAAACAAACAAGTATGGATGAAGGTACAGATTTAAAAACTAATGAATGTTCCAATTAAACATCTGCACAATGCGACAAAGTGCGGCACCAAGTCAGAAGTATAAATTAAAATATTTCTAATAGAAATTAAAATTTCTTTTTAGGTTAACTCCATATGAAATTAAAGTTGTATTGGGACGACATGATCGCTGTAATCCTGATGTAACTGAGTCCCAAATAAGTGTAGAAGAGATCAATCTTCATCCAGATTTTGGACAATCAAGACGTTTACATGATATCTCTATATTAAGATTGAGTCAACGAATAAATTTTGGAAATGACATAGCACCTATATGCTTACCTAGATCAGGTAAATGTTATTTCTTATGTAATATTTACATCGTATACGCAAACTTAGTCACCGATTGTTTAGCGTGCCAGGACAGAATAATATCAGGAGTGCAGTAACCAAGAAAGTAGAACATTGTCTAGGTACAATAGCATTCCTTTTCTAACATTTGTATTTTTCGATAATATTTATTTATTTGTTACACAAATACGAGTATGAGTTAGTCCCCGTAATCAATATTTGTTGGTGTTAATTATTCGTATATGTGAAACAAAGACTTTTTGAAATATTTTTTTGTTAAAACATAAAATTTTACTGAAGCCTAAAGATATAAAGAAATTGAAAGTGTTTGTCCTTTTAATTAAAAAAATATATAATATAAACAATAAATAATATAAAAGTTATTTATTTTTAAATAAAGGAAAAGAATTGAAAGAGATATAATTCGAGTACGTGCCAAATTATTTTATATTTTGTTACGATAGATTAGTTTGAACAATAGTTCTAGCGAGTACAATAACACTTCATGCTCTTGAATACAAATAAGATTTCTTTTTATATTTTGTTTTGCCATATTGCAACCTCTCGTTGAAAAAATACCGTTAATTTATTGTATTTACTTTCATAATTATAAGTTTATTTATGGAATAATGGTATTATTCACCATATCTGCAAATTTACATTTTTGTATTTTATACAAAAAATATATTGTTTGTATTTACAAATCAAATGGAATTGAAATGGTAACATTTATAACAAGTCTTCGGGTTTGATCCGCGAATCAGAGTTATATTTTCTGGGTTTGGTTGTTATCAAATTAAATTGATTATGTATGTACATAATCGTAAACTAATTAGGATGTTTTGTAGTACACATACATGAAGCTATAACACCATATGGAACCACTACCAACGTAATATGAGGTAGTCGATGATAGCTGCGGAAAAAGGCAGACAATAAATAAATTAAATGAAGAAAATTTAAAAAAACAAGTGGTTATAAATATTCACCGGTGGCCTCCAACTATATTGACAGTGGTTATAGTGTCGTAGCTTCATACATCAAAAATACATACACTTTACACCGGATATAATTGCATTGTTTTTAATTATTATTGTCTTACAACGTTAAAGCCTATACAATAATCATATATCATATATATATATTTAATTATCTAATATAATATATAATCATCTTACACTTTATTCTTTCGAAATATATCTCTCAAATTTTAAACAAAAAAAATCCTAAACTCTTTATTCAAATGTTTTGTTTCTAGTTTAACTATAAAATGATAATAAATATTAAAACTTACTTAGGAACTTATTTGGGTAAAGTTGGAACAATAGCCGGTTGGAATTATGGTGGTGCTGAGGAAGAAACTAAAAAGTTTTCATGCGAACCAAGAAAAATTGGTCTGCCTATTTTAAGCAAAAAAGAATGCCCCGAAATTATGGCATACCAGGGTTGTATTGGAGTAATTGGAGCTCCTAACATTATCTGTGCGGTAAGTGACACTTTAAATAAATTACTGTATTTAAAAATATGTATTACTAAGATAGATGTAACAGCTAAGATTTTGTTTAACTTATTATATGCCAAATTTTACCAAAATTATCCTTAGGCGGCTATGTAGCTCACATATAACAGACCTAGATGTTATAAATCTGCAAATATTTGTAGGAATCGATGCTGGAGACATGTTTTACAACAGTTATTATTCGGATCAACCATGAACTTACCCATATACTAGACCATATTTTATGGAATAAATAAATCATTTTTATGGAATTGCTGGTAAATTACGCCATACACTAAAATTGTAGTCATTTAACTACGTAATAGATAACTAATTGAATAAATAGGGTAAATACATGTTTTAGTCGAGTCCGAAAAGTCAATATTTTTGTACATATTCTTGATCCTAATAATTTATTAAAAATTTAATTTAGTAGCTGAGAAAGTTAAGCCTGTTATGTTCTGGTTTGATTCTCGGATCTTCTGGGTTTTATTGCTGGGTTTTCTTTAACTGGATATATTATAATATAGGTTAATTTATAATGCAGTCGAATAGCCATATAAACTACTAACATAGTACGAGATCATCGGTAATAGATCTTACGAGACGAGATATATTTTGTAATATAACAATATTTTTTTTCAGGGAGATGCTGGAACACCTATCCAGTATCGAGGCTACGGAGGTTCATACGAATTCGTTGGGGTATTGACTGATAAGGCTGATTGTCGCCCACCAGATCCTAATGCAACTGAAACTGATGACACGGAAACAGATAGTGGTACAGCAATATTTATTAAAATATCGGACCACATTAACTGGATCTTAAATAATGTTAGAAATACCTGTTTTTGTACAAACAATTAATTTATAGTATTATTATTTACAATACTTATTATATTTATAGTACTATATACGAGTATATTGAAATTGGGTATAATATTTGTATTATGTATACTTGTTACGTAAAATATACGTTTATTTAAATGGCTTATTTCTTTAAATAATATTTTTATTAATGTATTTAAATATATGTCATGAAACTGTTGTATCCTATTAAAACATAGGTTATATTATGTTATGTACATTATTTAACATATCTGCCGTTATGCAGTCGTTCTTCCGCCTTAAATTCATAGATTACATATCATTTTATTACATACACCGTCTACAACTATCTTAACACTACATATCAAGCTTCATCTTCCTTTTCGTTAATTTCCCTTCGCTTACTTCATTCATCCATTTTATTCTCTCGTTATTTCCTATAAGATTTTTTATCAGGTCTACTTCATCGTCCACCTTTTCTACTTCCTGACCACACATCCTACATAGCTTCTCTTCCTCTCCACTCCAGTATATACTGCACCTTTCTTCATTCCCTATTCTAAACCTGGCGATCGTTTTCTTTCGTTTACCACCATGTTTTTTTAGGTATTGCGGCATTCTTTTCGATCATAAATGACTATGTACACTCAGCTATGTATTCAGTTTTAGTAAAGAAGCGAGCGAAGCAAACGCTTTTAGGTGTCTACTTCGCTGTTAGTTCAGTAAACTATCCGAAATCAAGATGTAACTTCGCATTAAATTATTCAAATTGCTTTTCTAGATTTTTTAACGTTCTAAATAAGTAGACAAATTTCCCTACTGAATCCTATCCTGTTGTCCGAAAATGTGGTCCTTGTTTATATATTTGTGGTACTGCAAAATCCGTGTTCTCTATGTTTGCAAGACTAGAATTGAACTCATGGTAGAATATGAGTATTATTATATGCAGGGCCGGATTAACCTTTTTGTAGGCCTTGTCTAATGGCAAATTCCTTTCCACAAAATCAAATGTATCCAATCACAATTGGTTTTCGCCGAAATAATTTGTATCCAGTCACAATCGCCTTCACTGATTTAAAGGCAGGCTAAACGTAAGTGTGCCTCCGGCGCCATAGATAATACGGGACTAATTATATCTTAGGTTTCGTATGTCAATTTCCTTTTATGTTAATTATTCATTGTTAATTACATATATGAAGTAATTGTTACTGATTTAGGTAACTCGGTAAAGGTTGTCTTGATAAGACTTTTTTTTATGTAAAACTATTTAAATTAATTGCAATATTATCAATAATATATGCAAGTGTATCATTTTAAAACTTACCGAGTGTTATTATAGTTTTGATTAAGTTTCATATATTATAGAGTTAAGACGTTTCCAATTTGAAAATAAAATTTTATAGTGTTTACCATGATGTATGTAAAACCTTCAATAATATTTTCATTCTACATTTTACATGGTAAGTTGAATTTTAATTTAATTTTTAATTAAAAAGAAATATGGGCTGTATCATTTACTATTTATCATTCATTTCGTTAATGTTACATTTAGTCCAGGGATGTGGAACGACAGGAAAATCAAGAGTAATTGGAGGATCCCCAGGATTTGGTTTTATGTATCCCTGGTTCACCATATTGGAATATCCAGACACTGGAAGCAATGCATGTGGAGCAGTTTTAATAAGTGATAGATACGTTCTCACTGCGGCCCATTGTTTTGAAGCGTAAGTAAAATGTTTTATAATAAAGTTATAAGAGCATTGGTGGTGAATGAAGCGGCTAATAGTCGATCAACTTTGTGTTAACCTGCCAGAGACGTTCAACACGGCTAATTAACAACCTTTGGACGTCTGCAGGCAGATTATCGCAAAGGGCTATTAGACCATCCACTAATTACGTCACACGCAAATGGGAGAGAGGTGATCTAGAAATTGTGACAAGCTTTGTGATGTCACATGTAATCTAAAATATTAAAACTACAAAGAATGCTACTACGAAATGAACAATATATAAGAATGTTATTTTGAATTTATTTATTTGTTGAACAGTACCTGTTGTCCCAAACTGACTCTAATAAATATACTAAATTGTTTTTGTGTGAAATTCCAAAATTTGAAATTACCATACTAGGCTAATGATATCTATTCGAACGTCCGAATTATCAGGGCAGAATTAATTATTAGATCCAATGTTTAAAATTTGTTTGTTGTTATTCGAAATTATTATTGATTTTATAAATGCGTTGTTTTAATAAAGTTCTAAAATTAAATTTTCAAAACGTATGACGTAACAGCAGATGGAAGGGGTCCACAAAGTGTGACAAGCAAGGGGTAGAGCATAAAATTTGTGTGACGTTATTTATAGATGGCTTCTTAGCCCATTGATAGGTGTGCTGCTTTCTTAAATGTAAAAGTGAAGATGAAAATTATCAAATAGACATCTCACTAAATGAACAATAAATCCTCAATCCTTCTACTCCAGATGGAGTAAAAATAAAAATCTTTTTTTTTTAATATCTATTTGAGAAAACAATATATACATTGTAAACATTTGTAATACATAATTTATAGTTTATAAATACGAGTATATTTACAATATAGAGATTAAATTACTAGTTTTGTTACATAAGAAATAATAAAAAAGGTTAGTTGAAGTTTCATCACTAGAGTAAACCTCATTCACTGATGGTGGCACGAACTAGTACGGATAAAATTATAATTAAATAAATTTAGATATTTAGATGAGAATGGGCAACCAACTTCACCTTTAGAAGATGTTTACGATATTGTACTTGGGAGCTATAATTTATGTGCCGCAACAGAGCCTACAAGGAGAAAATATAAAGCTCTAAAGGTAGGTATTTTTTGAAATGTTTCTCGAATATCACTAAAAGACCGACATTACATTTTACTAATTTGTTTTATTATAAATATCCCGTTAAAATCAAAATGGGGAATAATATTGGATAATTCTGTATAATGGATAATTACTCAAACAGTTTTCTATACCAAACCGGCGACGGTCGTAAATCATTCCAAGAAAAGTTGCGAGCAAATTGAATTTTTGTATTATTATTCACTACTAGGCAAGTTTTTATAAAGAGAATCAAAAATTTACTTACAAATACTTATTTATACAATTAAATAATTTATGTAAACATTAAATATATATATAATTATTATTAGTTTTGTACACAAATTGTCTAAAATAAATTTAAAAGCCCATATATGGTTAAAAATCCGGCGTCAAAACATAGCGCAGAAAAAGCAAGGCTGGCTGTCATTTCAACAATTCGTTACTGTATATGCCTACTAATTTTTTTTCAAGAAAACTTTACCTAAAACTATAATTAGGAATCTATAATTTCGTTAGATAACAAATTCCCGAATTCCATATTTCGCTAATATATTTGTTTAATTATAGGTATTCGTTCATGAGGACTATAGGCCACAAGAATTCTTTTCTGACATTGCGTTATTGAAACTGGATAGAAGAGTATCACTATTTACACCAATTTGCTTACCCGATGTTGGTGAGTAGAAATATGATATGTCTATGTCATATGCGTGTTCGCCTATTCGTGCTGTTTGTCGATTGTCTGACTCCTACCCTTTGGTGTGTTTTAATTAGTCATATACTCGTATTATAGTTTTATTCATACCACTAATAGTAGAATGAGAAATAGAAAGAATGCATCCTGCATTGGAAGGAAGGGAGGAATGGAGTAAGGAAGAGGAAAAATTAAAGCACATTAAGAGCAGGTTTCAGGAGAAAGTGGAAAGTCGATTAGAAATGGAGGGGATATTGCTAGGGCGAGTATCGCTGTTAAAAGTAAGGAGAAATCAAGAGAGAATGAGAAGAAACAAGAGCAAGATAGATTTTAATAGTAATTTGTACATCAAGAATGGGTGGCGGGAGAAGGTAGAAAGTGGATTATGAGCAGATAGAAAAATTGTTCACAGGATGAAGAAATACTGAACAAATCAGCAACGAGTGCTCATTAATTAATTTTTGTTGACACAAGCAAACGACCAGCGTATAGAAAATACACAGTGCATACTTGACACCTCACCACTAATATTGTATTCATACCCGAACACGCATGTGTCCTCCAAGTCTAACAAACGTTAAGAACAAAACACTTTTACTACATTCATTCATGCCGTTCTAGTGAAAATGTATTTTCAATTCCTTGATTTAACACAACTTATTATTTTATTAACTTGTAAGTGAGGGGGGGGGGGTACTGGGCTTGTTACGTATTAGCAACTTGCACTGTCATCTGTTAAAATAAAACTATATTTCAGAGAAATAAAGGACTTACAATTCAGCAAGAAAAACACCGGCCTTGACAACACCAGGCGTTCTGCAAAAAAATAACAATCGATTATTACTAAATATACGATATACTAACAGATACGCTAAGATTACATATGACATTTGTATTTTAAATCGTTTTCATATCTTTCCTTGTTATTTAAAAATCAACATGTTATGTTAAAAATAAAAACATTTATTTCATTTATTCTTATAGCAAAGAACTTACATTTGCATTGCGCAAAAAGTATCTTTGTCGAAATACTATCCTTGCTTCTTTATATTATTCACACATATATTTTCGTTTGAAAGTGAGGTTAACTTTCTCACAAATACAAATAATTGCATCACACAAACTATATTCGCCATGTTAAAGATCACGAAATTAACTTTTGTTATAAAAGATAAGACTTTTAATCAGTAAGAACCAGTATTAATTAATAATACATTTTATAAGTGAAACGCATTGTAAATTTCACATAATCAAACGCCGTACCACCGTCATAAGCGTAAATTAGCTACTGATGCCATTGAACTCGAGGGGTGGATACGACCATTACCGAATTTACAGTACATCTACATTACCGACAATTTTTACATTACGTAAATTTGAATCTTCGGACCTCGTATAAAAGTTCCCCACGTGGGTAGATAACCTAACAATGATATTTAATCTAAAACTATAACAAATCTCAATGAATCAGTTTGGTATGCATAGCTCTGTTTGCATTTGCTAGGTGGAGTTTTATATTTACGATTCAACGAGATATGAGCCACTACAACTTCGCTGAACCTCACCGGTGCTCTTTATGAGTTACGAGTATCGGCTGGAGCATTTACAATTTATATTATCGTCGAACTGTAAAAGCCCTGTATTAACAACTAGATTGTAAAGTGTACTAATATTCAATTTATAGTCATCATTCATTTTTGTGTAGTATTTTCATTTTGTATTTTTGTGCTGGCTATTGACAAATCTTGAACACATCCTGAGTAGCCATTAGTTTAGATATTAAAAACAGTTTATAACATTTTGTGAATACATGTATTTTAATTTTAACACACAGAAGATAACCTGCCTCGCGAGGCGCAGGTAATTGGAAACGGCGTGACGTATTTTGGAAACACTAAAACCCCCTGCGCAACGAGAAGTGTTAAAATGATCATTTATTCCACTGAAGAATGTAATGCTACTTGGAATCCACAGTCTTTCAATGGGCCTGGAACTTTTTGTTCCGGGGACACAAGAGGCGGAAAGGATGCCTGCCAAGTATGTTTTAATTATATATAATTACTGAGCTTATATGTTATGTATAATCCTTATATCTAAGGCTCCGACAGTATAAAAGTCTGCTGTCTGCTACACATGAAATAAAACTTTACTATAAAACTTAGTCGACGCAGTGGTTGAGAGGTTTTATGCTTGATAAAACCGAAACCTGAAAGTGCATATACTATAAAATAATAAACAATATAATATTTAATATAATTAGTTATATTTCGTTATCTTTCACAAGGTAAAATTTAAATTTAATGCTGCAACTAAAACTCATTAGGTTGAAATTAGACTTTTCAGTCTTTTTAAAACCATAAAAAAATTTCATCTCAATATCATACAAAAAATATTTTAAACATTTAGTTCCATGCATGCATGTTCCGAAAAATAAAATTTGCAATTAAAATGTAATTAATCGGTTAATATATTATGCAATATGTAAGTTCATATGAAAGCATGAATATATTAGAACCAGTGAAACCTAAATTCTCTTGGCACTTTAAGTGATTACGTATAAATTTAAACATAAACGAACAAAGTAACATAGTTTTGTAGTAATAATAAATATATTTTACACATACACACAGACACACACATATACATATATATAAATTTAAATATTTGCTTTGTTTCAATGCTGGCTGGCTAGAAATATACATGTTTCAATATTATCCGAAGTATGTAATACTGTAGAAAAAACCTCAAACAAATCAACAATCTGGCTGGGAATGAATCTCCAGATCTTTATCTTTGTACGATAACGCTTTGATTACTAAGCTACCAGACTCGTAGATAATATTCTAATATTTTTGTATGAGAAACTGACTTATACTAAGGATGCATCTTTACATATATATATATATATATATATATATATATATATATATATATATATATATATATTTAGAAACAGATATGTTTTAGGTTAATTTGAGACTCGCACTATACTTTAAGCAGTTCTTAGACATGAAAAAAATATCTTAAAATATTGTAGAAAAACGTGATAGGCCTTAAGGATAGGATCTTAAGTAAAATTGTATTAAAAAATAACTTTGATTAATAGATGTAATATTAATGATGCAGTGCCTCTTTGTAGTTTGTACCTCATTGCAATCTTTATTAGCTATTGTTAAAGATTTTACACTCTTCCTTTTAATTATAGCAATATTAAGCATTTGGAGGTACTATATATATATAATTACTAGCTGTCCCGGCCACGCGTTGCTGTGACTAACGTTTTTGTCATATTGTAGTTATCTTAGACTACTATATTTATTAAAACAAATCAAGTGCGTTTTTAACAGAATGTAAAGTTTATATTATATATTTAATGAAATGAATGATTATAACAAGTGCGATACAAAACTTATAGTTGTAAGTTTGAAACGTGTCGTTGTAATGTGTAGAAGTCCGTGCTGGTCGCTAGTCGCTGTAGGAATGGAGGATTATACAGTTCTTAGTTATGTCGTCTATTCGCCTGTAGAGGCGTGACGGATGGCGCTGGGCCGCCACATCCACTCCCCCCTAAGTGGCTTTCAAGGTGAGTTTTGAAAGTCACTTTATTTTCGTAAGGGTTTGTCAAGGTTTGAGGTCCATTGATGTGGCTGCGTTGGCTGCGATATCGAGTCATCCTGGTGATCTGCATCTGTTTTGCTAGTGTAGCATGGTTTTGAGTCTCTCTGGTGCTGGTGTAGCTGGTGCTGGTGTAGCTGGTGCTGGAGTAGCTGGTGCTGGAGTAGCTGGTGCTGGAGTAGCTGGTGCTTCTGTTGTTGTTTTATCAGTTGGTTTTTTAGATGTTGTTGGTGTTGTTGGTTTTTCTGTTGGTTTATCCGTTGGTTTATCCGTTGGTTTATCCGTTGGTTTATCCGTTGGTTTATCCGTTGGTTTATCTGTTGGTTTATCTGTTGGTTTATCTGTTGGTTTATCGGTTGGTGGTGTTGTAACTGTCGGCAGCGTTTCTGATGACGTGAGGGAAATTCTGAAGACTTCAGTACCTAGAGAAGGTAGAAGGCAGAAGGTATGTCTGCGACTGGTTGTCGTTTTTGAGAACACCGTCACAGTCTGGTAGACTGCTGTGCTCTTGCCGAGAGGGTACGTTTGACTCTAGCACGTGTTGCATTTTGTTGTAGCGTGGGTGAATGTAAATTATTAAATTTTAAAAACGTGTTTTAGAAAGTTTGTCACGTGTTTTAGAAAGTTAGTCACGTGTTTTAACACTTTGTTAAAAAAAAACTTTGTGACGTGGGTTTGAACTTTATCACTGTATCACGAGGTTTAAAACTTTAGCACGTGGGTTAACACTTTGTAACGTGCGTTTACACTTGATCACGTCGGTTTAAAACTTTAGCACGTGGATTAACACTTTGTAACGTGCGTTTACACTTGATCACGTCGGTTTAAAACTTTAGCACGTGGATTAACACTTTGTAACGTGCGTTTACACTTGATCACGTCGGGGTCACCAATGTAGTTATCTTAGACTACTATATTTATTAAAACAAATCAAGTGCGTTTTTAACAGAATGTAAAGTTTATATTATATATTTAATGAAATGAATGATTATAACAAGTGCGATACAAAACTTATAGTTGTAAGTTTGAAACGTGTCGTTGTAATGTGTAGAAGTCCGTGCTGGTCGCTAGTCGCTGTAGGAATGGAGGATTATACAGTTCTTAGTTATGTCGTCTATTCGCCTGTAGAGGCGTGACGGATGGCGCTGGGCCGCCACAATATTACATTACATAGCGCCATCTATTGAATATTTACTCAATCTAGTCAACAGAATATTTACTCAATCTATTTATCAACAGATGTCATCTTTTAAAATCAGATAATTAATAATAAATCATAATAATTAATCATAAATTGAGATGTAAGCTATCCTATCTTTCAAGTTGGATCAAACTGCACCCGGTGTACAAATTTGATTAAAATCGGTTAAGTAGTTTAGGAGTCCATCGCGAACACACAACGTGACACGTAATTTATATATATTAAGATAATGTAATTGTATAATGAACTTAACATTTACATTAACACCCGTGTTTTAGTATGTTCGTGTGATGTAATCCACGTAATAACCAACGCTTTTTATTAATGACTAGGTTATTAAAATATAAATAAATTTTTAATGAAACTTTTATTTAAAACAGTGTAAATTATGGTTTAAGAAAAGTATTAATTAACAAAAAAAACAATTAACAATACCTCATTATCAAAAAGGTATTGAATAAATTAACAATAATTTTCATTGAAAAATATTTAAAAAAAACTCATATTTTCTTTATTTGGAAGTTTATTAAGATCATATATATTAATCAAAAAAACAATTTGTTTTTAATGATGTTATTGTTCTGACAAAATAAAAAAAATTAAAATACTTATTTATCGGACCATAAATTTAACAATTCCAATATTTGATATAGTTTTTATTTTAGTCGAGATTGACAGCTGTTTAATTTACCTTTTTAAAATTTAGATCGCACGGTTTCAATCACTTAAACTGAAACCTAGTGTTAAAGTACATTAAACTTTTAATCTAATCAATAATCATAGATAGCAAAACTACATTTTCTTGTATTAACTTTAACATTCCTTGAAATTGGGTTGCGTATTTATTTATAAAGAATATATAATTCTACTTTACAGTGCCGCATTTAGATCTGCAGCGCTGCCCCGTAGACTAAACCAGAGGTGGAAAATAGAATTTAATAATAATTTTTATAATCGCCTGAAAAAAAAATTGAACTAAAAATAACAAATTCTTCCTGTTCAGAAGAAATTCATTTATTAAAAAATACCTTCATACTTAATTATGAAACAGATTTTTTTTGAGTGATGCGATCCTCTATGCTGCGGCCTATATGGCCTATATAAATTGTAACTATCAGGACCGCAATTGCATATACATATATATATATATATATATATATATATATATATATATATATATATATATATATATATATATATATATATATATATATATATATATATATATATATATATATATATATATATATATATATATATATATATATCACCAACGTTTTATTGTTGTTTCTGGTGAAGCGGAGTCCCCATAACACTTTTCAAGCCATTGCTTCGCTTGAACGGTATTTTTTCCCATCAAGAAGCAGTGTAAAATTAAAACACGAAATTGTTTTTGATCCATTGTTTTGAAAATAAGAAAAGTAGCGTCACTCTTAGCACAATAACTCACAAACTATATCATGAAAATTGAACAGTTGTCTTTTGAAGGTTAGTATTAACTGAAAAAAAGGTGACTGCAATAAAACTAGCGCCATCTATGTGTTAGGCCCGGGACTTTTCAGCCCATGTGTTATATATATAAAACAAGTTTTAAAATAACCGAAAGTTTCTTATATAATTTTATGTTTTCTATTAATTAAGACAAAAGTGTGAATTGCAAACTATTGTATTACCGTGATAATAGTGCACTTAAAGGAAACCAAGTCTCGGCCCTACTTATACAGATTTCCTGATAATGAATTTGATGCTACTGCAGTTTCTTGTATCATCAATTTATTCGATGTTAGTAAATTTATTAATATGACTAGAACTACATAAGATTAGAATAACTGATTCATCTACACCATATTCTATTAATTAATAGTGTAATAGTTTTGTAATGTTTCAGGGAGACAGTGGTGGACCAATACAGTATATAAATGAAGAAGGAAGGTATACAACTGTAGGTAAATATAACTAAAATAACATTAATTATGAGAGAACACTAGGAGTACCTGAGAATTTCGATTAGGGTTCGATTTCCGAAACACTACTTTATCTGAGTTTGGGTGTCAAATTATTATGTATATTTATTTCAGGTGTTGTATCTTTCGGAAATGGATGTGGTTTCTACAACCAGCCAGGAATTAATACTGACGTTCATTTCTATCTGGAGTGGATAAAAGAAAAATTTCAAGAACCAATAGAAAAAAGAAAATTTGCAAGTAAAAGGAAATATTTTCATTCTTCTAGATATCGGAATGCCTTTAAAAAGCGTCACAATTAAAAAAAATAGTATTTAACTTACAACTTTATTGTTATAATATATGTAATTACTATAGCTTAAATTACGAGAGTGCGGCGGTAACTCATGCTTAAAACAAGTTGTAAAATAAAGAAGAACTACCTTGCACTTTGTTTAATAATGTCTATAGGAATTAATAAGATAAAACTCTTAGATTTATACGGCTCTTATAACCTGTTTTAAGCATGACTGACCACCGAATTCTCGTAATTTGTGCTATAAATTTTTTGATTGTATAATAAATACATTTTCAATATTTTTGCAAATCTATAATCTTAACAAAGACACTCACCTATAAGTTTCTTAAATTATTATATTATAAATAAAGTTAGCGCTGACGCATGCTGTAGACACATCTATATTAAGGGAGGGGTTAGGGTTTTCACTTTCGAAAAATCCAATTTTTTTTTGTCTTATCTTATTGTTTAACCTTTGAAGAATTTGTACTTAAAACTTTAAACCGATCTAAGCAATATTCTTGAAGTTATTGTCTTATTAATCTGGTATATTATATATATATATTATATGTTAATCAGGTATACAGTTTATTCATTGCTATTGTTCTGAAGCGTTTTTCTCAAAACTACTTTTTCAAAGTCCGTGTTCACGGCCATTTAAAACTAATTGACCGATTCATTTCAAACTTCGTACACATTTTCTACATATAAAATACCTCCCCTCAACGTTTAGATAAAACTTTTTTTTTTACATTAAGGATGTTTCCCACCCACAAAATGGCGGAATTTTTCGTGGAAAATAACAGTTTACACTTTAGATGGCCGCCAAAAAATTTTAAATGAAAAAAAAAATTATCAGAGACCGTTGGGGGGAAGATTTGATTATAATTTAACTAAATTTTAATGGTTTTTCATTTTGAGATAATTTCCGGCCGAGTTAGAGTGAACACCGCAAATTGTCTTTTTTCCCAAGACCTTCGGAGGAAGCTCTGTTACCGGCTTATCCTTCAATATTGCTGCATGATAAAATTATACAACATAGTCAAAAGTATGCTCAATAATGTACAAAAGGTTCGAATAAAATTGCTCAATCTATACTTGAGAAAAAAAATCGCAAAAAAAGTGTTTTTTTTTACGCTGAAACCCTAACCCCTCCCTTAAGGCAACTCTTGCTTCAGAAAGGTACAGGCAATACCAAACGAACTTATTAAACAAATGAAGACAACAAATGTGCGCAATGTCTTACAAAACAGTCAGATTCTATTAAAATGGTTGTGTCTCAAATGCGTAATCAATCGTCTATAAAACGTCGATTTTTCAACTCAATAAAAAAAAAACAACAAAATGTGTCTTGTGATTTACCGTTTTCTAACTTCTTAATCTTTAAATAAATTAAGTGTTTTGTATAAAATTTGTTTGACTGCTCTGCTTCAAATTTGATAAAAAGAATTTATTGTAAAATATTCAATAAGAAAATTAGGTGAAAAGGTGGGAGCCAAGAGATATTTCGTTGGTAGAAACCGTTGTATACATCCTAATTGATTATTTAAGTTAAGAAAGAAAGACTTAAAAAAATGATATATTTTGAGGAGACGCTGGTATGAAAGATTCCGTCTACGTTCGAAAAATGCAAAATCTCTGTAAGTATTATATTTTTTAAATTAAATTTTATACACATGGAAAGCACATTCCATTGAAAATACAAACTTTCAAATGATACTAAAGAATGTTGATTCCACATGCATGCACTTTTTGAATTTCGATTACTAATGCTAATATCATTTCTTAAATCTATCTCAACTCAAATCATCAACCACAATGTATTAACGTTTTTAGCAAACGGAATGGCTCTTGACATCTGCCCTAAAATAATAATAACACATATAAATGTATTTATTAGTGAGATGTTTTCTTTCAATATTTATTTGAGTGCATCAACTTTCAATAGTTATTAGCACTTTAAACAATATATACTATACATTTATATACATTTTAATTATATCTATTTCTTTTATAAATTCTTTATCTTTTTTCTGTTGCTCTAGTAACTCTTTCTGTTTTCATATATTTCTTTTTCGTATTTTTCTTTGTTACGTCATTGTCTGATGTTTCTTTTTACAATACTATGTTTGAATCCGAGCTATAGTCAAAATCACGATAGTTCGGCAGTGACTTATACTTAAAAGAGGTTATAAGAGCGAAATAAATCTATAATACGATAATGAATTTTATCTTATTCGTTTCTATATACATTATAGAAAAATAAATGAGTCAGTGCTTTTTAGTTATGTCGGCAGTTTATACCCCACAACTTGTTTTTAGTATGAGTCGCCGCCGAACTCTCGTAATTTGAACTATATCATCCTCATTATCTGGTTCGGTAATTGTAATTTCAGTTGTCGAGCTCTCATTCTTTTTGCTTTTATTTTCTGTTCTTGGACCTAGTAATTTAAATATATATTTCTTTGCCAATAATATTTACCGCTTCGGCTTATTTCCTTGTACTATTTTTCCCGTATTTTTATTCGTATTACCCGTTACTTCTATATTGTTTTTCGTTATTTTCTTGTTTCCAATTATCGAATTAATTTTCTTATGTTAATTTCACTATCATATACTTGTCAGCTCTTTCTTATAAAACCCTGTATGCCTTATTATCGGTTCCTATATATTCAATTTCTTCATGTTTTTCTAGTAGTTCAACAATTGGTCTGTTTTCTTTTAATTTAACTAACATTTTATTCCCATTCACTTGGATGGCTAGCACATCATCTACATTTATTTCTATCTTATTATCTATATCTAAAAAAATAGATGCAGTTCAGTAATTGTAATCCTCTATTCCCCGTTGACAAACTCAACACTTATAGTATTTTTCCGTTTTGCTCCATTTTATTGTCTTATTATTCACTTCAATTTAATCCATTGATTTTTGTTTATTAAATAAACCATAAAGTTAAATGAGTTCATGCTTATAATCAAAAATGGAGTACGTGTAAAAATTGTTAAGTAGGAAATTTTTTCCGAACATCCAATTAAATTGAAAGTAATTTGCATACACTCAACTAGGTAAAGGTATAGGAAAATTAATAATTATATAAATTTCCTAGTATCAGGTTAACAGCGCATTTGCAAAATTATCACTGATTATATATTATAATGAAGGCCACGACATATTAACTATAGATAAGTCAGCTGTTTGTCGGCTTCTTCATAAACTAAAAATGTTTTAGTAGAACAATATATTTAGTCGTGTTAAAGTATGATACACTAATTAATTTAGTCATTACTGATTTAATAAAAAAATATGTTTTATAATATAATTAAATTATGCGCATGTATTGCATATTTTATGATAAATTTTTCTTGTGTTTTATCAAAAGAATGTGGGCGTGAAATTTATGATTCTAGATTGGGGCGGATTGTAGGTAAGCGCTATTTCATTATAAATTTTATTATATGTGCAAACTCATTTGTTATCGAATATATATATATATATATATATATATATATATATATATATATATATATATATATATATATATATATATATATGTAACTATATGTATGTGAGTAGCATTTTACTATTCCTAATCGTAATAAGTTTAAATCTATTGATACAAAGAATAAATATAAGTCGTTGGCAACGCTGTAAATGCTATGTCCAGAAAATTGCGTGAAACTGCGTAATTTTGGGTTTATTTTTAAAAAAAAACTAAAAAACAGCGATTTATATGCATCTTTTACAGAAAATCTTATGTTTTATTTATTTAATTTATTCCACATCCTATTTCCGATGCTGTTTCGTATTTTGTTTACGGTGTCGAGATCTCATATGTACGAGTACGTGCACAACATAAGCCTCATAAGTCCCATGATTATAGAAGAGCACATAATGAAATTACTTTAAACATAGCACCAGTCTGGGAATCGAACCCAAGGACATAACAATCTGGCGTTAAGCATAAATGCTCTAGACCACTGTGCCGACTTTTTGATATTTTCATATTTACTTTAAATCTATCAGCGTATTTAACAAATTCCACGATAAAATATTATTTTTGTACGTTTTTAATTTGTGCTACCAAAGGTTTACATTGACAGCTAATAAGTGTACATGAGATATGCAAATCGTAACACATTTAAAATGAGTCACTGTTGTTACTCATTAGTTACTCATTAAGTTGATATTTTACCTGATAAATTACACATAATTCTGTAATGTATTTGATACTTACTTAGTTTGCAACTTTAAAGGTTAATATATAGTTTTTCAGTTTTCTTCAAATACTGATTTTAAAATTACGTATAAATTTTTATAAAATAATTAACGCGAGCCATTTAATCCCTCTAAACTGTGCCATAAAGTGTCCGTAGCCTATCTAAAATCCAATATAGACGTTAAAGCGCTCTAATTCCAATTTCAGACGCCCTATCTCAAATTCAATTCTAACTACGAAATTGTACCACAAAGCAATATCAAATTAAGACATTAAAATAAAATGTGTTACATTATACTGCAACTAACCACGGCACATTACGACACTAAACAGGCATTTGTTAAACAAAAAAATAAATATCGAATTAATATTGATAAAATATTTTTTCAATATGCACAGGTGGGCAAAAAGTTGGCTATTATAAATATCCTTGGTTTGCAATCCTAGAACTATCTAACAGCAATATATTTACGCGACAAGTACAATGTGGAGGATCTCTTATCACTCCCCAACATGTCGTCACAGCTGCCCATTGCTTTGAACAGTAAGTACTGGAAAAGCTATTCTCACACTGGAACAGACTACGTACGACCGCCGAATATCATCGACTTTATTACGTGGATACAGCTCTCACAATAGAGAATAATTGTCAGGTGGTTGTTATCACAAACCTTATATCGACTGACACCACGCCTACTTAAACTTCTGTCGTTTTTGTGTTCAGAAAGGTGTATTGGAGATATCTAGTATTAACAAAGCTTATCATGAGAGCAAGTTTCTACTTTAATGTTTATCAGTACACCACTGTCGTTGCATATTAGAAATAAACGAACGGATCTGTACAGTTTCGTCGTTGCCAGTTGCCATTCTACTAATAAGTACAATCAAAAAGAGCAAGTAGTTGTACAACTACATTGCTTTTTATGGATTCTGAAAGTCAGAAAAGGACCGACGTGCTAATGTTCTGTTCTGTTCTAATGTGAGAGAAGCCTATGAGATAATATAATCATAGAATAAATTAAATAAGTTTGTTTCAGTATGAAAAAATTAATTAATTATTGTTGAGTGTCCAACTGGAAGAGTCAAATTTTGATTAAAATAGAACTGAAAGTATTTTACACAAAATCTATTTCAAATTTAAATAGAATTGAGTTTTATCTATTCTGCTTAAACCAAGCATTTCTGTTAAACCGGGAAAATTTACTGTACGCGTAAACCTATACCTTGCTTGTTCTAGATACGTTCCAGAATAGTTCGCCGTAACGAATTAATTATTTTTGATTCGTACAACAATTCCACAAATACACTATACCCCCAGTTTTGTCAAACTGGCAGTGTATTGAATTTTATTATTTTTATACAATGACTAATGCTTTTATTAGCTATATTAATTTTAATAGCTATAATAATAATTTCACAAGTAATTTACCGTGTATGCAATTTGTTGCATATTTTACATTTATTAAACATTAAATATTCTTAAAATCTTAGGAGAAATCTATAAACAACGATTTTCATGAAGTATCAAATGAAATGTAACAATGAGTAAAACATTAATGAGCCATGTTAAATTAAAAATCCAACGATTTGATGTATAAAATTGTTCAAAATATGTTATTTTTGAAATTACATAACATTTATATTTTTTTAAATTAATTTAGTTAATGTCGGCTTATTTTCGATCCACTATAATACTAAAGCATTATATGTACGATATTCAATTTTTTCGAACCGGGGCAAACACTAAGAATTTTTTTTTTTAATGTTTTCTTTTTTATTGATGAAATAAAGATAAAATCAAAAAAAAGTAACAGGATAACTTAGTTGCCTCTGACAATCTTCGTGAGGACTAAAAATCGTCATTTCCCCAAAAAATAATCCTTTTTAACAAAGTAAAAGTGGTGTTTTTTTTAAATTAAGCGGCCCCATGAATTATTGCACTGCTGTTTACGAGTATTATAAGGCCGTTCGTATTATCAAAAAATTTCTAATTTTATTTTCACTCAATACCCAAGTATTGTATAAATCTATGTATCTCTTATTCCAAAATAAAAGTTCACTAAATTAAAACAAATTGTTCTTATTCTAGGCAGGACCCAGATGACTATGCAAGTTTGTACGATGTTGTTCTAGGGGTATATAACAATTGCAAAAATGAAAAAACAAGAACAGTATATAAAGTAAAAAGTGTACTAGTTCATGAAGAGTACGGCCCCCAAAATCCGTGGCATGATATAGCTTTAATTACACTCCAAATGAAATCAGAAAATGAAGTCGTTTGCCTCCCAACAGGTACACTCTTCGCTAAACAAACCCTAATAAAAATAAGAATAAACTCGCTCTGTCTTAGTGTACGTATACTCGTACATCCAGCATCCAAATCGTATCAGCAAAGGCAAATTATTATGTTCTAGGCCCGGAATTACCATCTGGAGCAATGGTTACTGGATTTGGTGTTGAAAAATCTGGAGCCTACACTGAACCATGTGAACAACGACAAGTTGATGTAAAAATCTACAATCAGGTACCTAGCGTACTGTCGGGAATTCCCGGACTTATTTTTATCTTTATTTCGTGTCTTTAGCCTCTATAGTCATTAATAACTACTTCAGTCACACGCACACATGCGTGTTAGTGTACGAATGGCTATAGCAAATTTACGTACACAAGATCACAGCGAAAATATTCGTGCTACCAGAGCAAACATCCGAACACGAATATTTTCGCTGTAGTAATGATAAATAACACACATCGAAGCGTACAAATTTGACAATCGGCAAAGAGCACGAATATGTGTAGCACAAATTAAGCATATAGCAAAAGAAACTACTAAGGATTCGTTACATATTCTATATAACCCTTACAATATTGCAGGCAAATTGCACGACAATGTTGCAGTATCAAGAACAAACTGACAACCTAGAATTTACATTTCCATTCGGAGCTTTCTGCGCAGGATATTTAGAAGGAGGAAAGGATTCTTGTCAGGTAACAAAAACACAATATCAATTATATTTTTTTATAAAATATATGACATAAAATAATATAAATTTTATCACTTTAAAAACGTGACAAGGACGGGATGGTAATTTATGGATCAATTTCACTCGTATTTTTTAAATCGATTAAATTTTTTTATGCAGATTTCAATAAATATGAAATAATGGAAATCTATAATGTTAGTGTTATAATTAATGACTCAAACATCTTGGCTATACTGAATACTGTAGACGTACACGTGAAGTGTTATAGAATATTTTATTAAAAATAACCGACCTTAAAAATATTAAGTCCATTAAATTCCACCGATAACAACACATGCAAACTCCCATTAACAACAAACAACTCATTGTTTAGTAAATCAACGCAAAATGAAATTATAATGCATATCAGAAGTAAAAGTAGTATTGAGTCCATTTCGAAATGTATTTTATCTAAAGTCACTAGTTTTGAACCAACAAAATCAAATATTCTACAGTTATTCCTTAAGAGTTATCGCAATCTATACAGGAAAACGTGTCAGGTAAACCGTTATGTGTATGGCCACTACTTTTTCGATCACTGTTTAACATTAGACAGTTTACTCTTTTAAACAAACTTAAGCCTTTTGAACGAAGTCTTTAAATGAGCTAAATTCAATATAATTTTATGTTTTAGGGTGATAGCGGTGGCCCTATAACATTTTCACCTAATACAGGAACAACTCTTATTGGTAAGATACAAAAATTACATATTTACTTCATTCATTATTTATTACAAGTTAATAATTAGCTAATGAATACAAATAAATTTAAATTTATTAGAAAATAATTTTATCTTCACCGAATATCTATCGCAAAATAACTTATTCACCAGTTGAAGCAATGTTACTTTTAGGCTAATTAGTATTTGAGGTTAAAAGTTCTAGTTTTCCATAAAACTACTATTCGATTTTTTATATGGAATAATCAAAACCCAATATATATTATTAATATATTATTTATTACAAATTAAAAAAACTTAATCATCTTATATTTTTGTAAGTTAAGGTAAGTGCACATTTCTCTAAAGCAAACACCTGGCAGTAGTTTTATTAATTGATTATGCCTTCGGTAATAAATCTGTATAATTGATTTGAAAATAAAATATAAAATAAATTTCATAAACTCTCTAAATATACCGCAAATAGGTTTTGTTTGTTATTTAAATGCTAGATTTAACCAAAATATTTATGCAGAGAATTATTGGGCCGATATTAACTGAATTAAAAAATACAAAACATGTCTGCATATTTGTTTATTTAAATTTTATACATTATTACAGTTTCTGTCAATAATACTAACTAATCTTTTGCCAAGTAGCTAACCTGATTAAAATTTAATCGAAAATAAATTGAATTCGAAATAAATGTCATAATAAATTATTTTTTAGTTCGATTTTTTAAATTATATAAGATTTATGTAGAATAATTTTTCAAATTAATAATTGTTTCGCATGAAAAATAAAATTTGAGATTCAATTGATACGCTGCATTATATATAATATTGGATTCTATTGAAATTTATACAATTATTTTAATTACATAGGAATTGAAAACTATATTTAATTAATTATATCGATCACAGGAATGTAATGTTTACGTATAAATTACCAATGAATTGTATGTAATTTCAACGTAATGTAAATGCTACGTTAGTATTTCATTAAACTTTTCAGCTTATGCCTTTCATAAAATAATTTATCTCTGGCATGAGGGCGGCGGAAAGGTACAATTTATTGTCTGAATTATATTATAATAAAATTGTTGTTTTCTGCAATAGAAAATATAAAAGAATATAATACTTGAATTAGCTTGTTGTAAGCTAGCTAATATGAAGCTAATAGCTTGTATGAATCTTGCACTGTAAGGAAATTAATACAAGGAACATAGAAAATAATAATTAGTTTGTGGCAAGTGTGTTACACTGTAAGACTATTTTCTACCTGGGTCAGGAACATAAACTTTAAAAAACTACCAAAAAAAATATTTATTTAGAATTTCTATAATTACATTGTGCTATAAATAGCAGTAACGGATCAACGATTTTTTCGAACCAGGGCAACAACTTGACATTAGCACAACCAACCATAAATATTGTGAATTTTGAAAAAAAAAATTTTACTTTCCCTTTATTGGTGTAAAAAAAAAGTAACAGGATAGGTTAGTTGCTCCTCTTGACTACCCCCTCACCACTCAGATCCGGGACTGATAACTGAGCTTTGTAACATTAGTTGTATGAAAATATTTCTCTTTCTAAAACCTCAGAAATTACCTATGTATCGACAAATAGATCGAGTATAAATAAATGAATTAAAAAAATAAAACGTTTTACCATTATATCACGTAGCATACTTTTTTATCAGCTTTATCTAAGCTATTAAAATATAGAACCATATTTTGTATCAACAATGCAACACGCTAATAAATCTATAGTATAAATCGTGATTGAATATCGATAAAACTCGTACTACAATAGCATAAAAATATGTTTAGATAATAATTTATATTCGTACTTTCAATTTATAGTAAACAGATTTGAACAGGTCCAAAAGTGGGTATATTTTATCATTAAAACAAAGTTGCATTAATAAAAAACCAGTGATTTCCTGGTTCTCAAAGCTAGCTGTTTAATTATGACGGCACAGTTAAAGAGCATTGCCTCTGAGTCTTCAGATATCTGGATCAGTGCTTAATTTTGTGGGTTTAAATGACACATAATAAGTATAATCTATAACATAGAAACTTAAAAGAGAGAACGAGTTCGAATTAAAATTAATTGCTACATAAACCTTAACCCCGATCCTAAACAATTATTATTAATCAAATAAAGTCAATAATCATGTCTAGATATTAGTCTGACCCACATTAAACCTGGGTATTTGTACCAACAGTTAAATATTTTTTTAAATCTTTTAAATACTACCTAGAAATATTACTTACTAAATAATAAATCCATAAATTTACATAGACATTTAAACTAGTTAGAGTAAACGAAAGATTAAGCATTATAATATTAAAACCTATAAATAATTAATTACTAACTATCATTGCACACAGACACACACATATATATATACCAGTCCATCAGTTATAATATGGGACCCAATGTTTCTGAAGCCCCTAAAATCAAAAACTGTATCTTATTTGTATTCATCCGTAATTTACTATGTTGGTTATCATTTCCTCGGCCTCATGCCAATTTCAATTAAATTCAGTCACACTTTACTGATATGGAGCTACCTGAATAACCGTGGCAAAAACACCCCCTAACAGTTTCTCTGAATCCACTTAACAGCGCAGTAAAATTATACTACAACATTGGTAACTAATGTTAATAAAATGAATTAAGAAGTGCGAAAAAAGGACCGTGATCCTAGGAAGCCCGTGAATTATTATTAAAAAAATAAAATTGGTAACAAGATATTCTAATTTTTTTTAGGGCTTGTGTCTTTTGGATACGGATGCGCTAGTCGTAACGCTTTAGGAGTGTACACCTCGATCTACGATTATTTAGATTGGTTGGTATCCAATACAGATGGGTACATTGATACTCCTACAGATCTGCCTCCTACTACAGCTGACCCAACAACTACTAAACGACCGAAGAAACATAAGAAGCCACATAGGCATCCTCATAGACCTAAACGCCCAAACAGATATTCTGTATGGGATACTGTGAACTACTATGAAAATCTTAAAAAAATTAACCCGCAAAAACATAACAGAAAATCAAGAAAAGTTTAAGATGTTCTCAACATGTCGAAACATATTACAACACGACAAAAATATATGACATGTTAGATTTAAGTAATTTCATATATTGTAATCTCTTTGCAAAATAAATACACATTTGATCTTAAATCTTTTTTTAATTATAATTTCAACAACTATATAAGCAATTTATTATTATTTATTATTATTTCAATATTATTCAATTGTGTATTGTATAGATTTGAACAATTTGTTTATTAATAAGCGAGTCATTTTGTTGCCAGTCACGGAATATTCCGTCTTCAGGAATCTAACCCAGTTCTAAGCTAAG
Source organism: Panorpa germanica (assembly GCA_963678705.1). NCBI lineage: Eukaryota > Metazoa > Arthropoda > Insecta > Mecoptera > Panorpidae > Panorpa > Panorpa germanica. The sequence goes on from OY783203.1 coordinate 43,593,169, forward strand.
TTCTAGCAAAGTATTAGTATCTGCAATGTTCTAACTACCTCAACCATGTCAATAGGAGTGTGAACTACTTTTTTAGGGATCGTTTCTTTAATTTTTGATTAAAATAAATATTGGCATTTTTATTTTCTTAAATATTTAAAAATTTGATGGAGTTATAGTTATCGTATATCAAATGTGAATTTCAGTTTTGTCGCATGTTTTAGCTTTGCATAATACATCACAGAAGAAAGAAGTAATCGAGATTATTTTTCCTCTTTTTTTACTCCATTTACTACTAACCTAGCTGTTAGTATCACACATACACTCGTATGCGTCTCTTTTGTATAAAAGAAATGGTAAATCGTCGGATGTGACGTACGATTGGAATTTTCTATAACGTTCCCTTTATAATAAAAAGAAATGTAAATGTTAAAAATAATTGTACATTTGAGGTTCTGGTAGTCAACTTTATTAATATATAGTACAGTTTTATGGAAAATAAATCTTGATTCACAACCCCATTGCATTATCTATTTTGTATACACAAATCATCACTATATTATAATGTTCCAAGTGTATATTTCTATTCTTATATTCTTTCATTCTTATATGTTTGGTACTGAATTTTGTATGGTAGCTCGAAAACGGCTGTGTCCATGTTTTTGGAAATTGCCTATTTCGTAAAGAAAATTTTTTTAAGACTTCTGGCGTCCCTGAATTTCCTGGAAACCCGTAATTTTGGAAAAACTGTTTTTTTCCGAGAGTATAAATTGTGCTAGAAAGTTGAAATTTAGTATATGGGTATTTGGTAACTAATTTATGAATCAAAAAGAAAAACCCAAATTTTGAAAAAAAGTTGGTCAAATGCAGAATAAATTGAAAATATTTTATATTTTGTTGATTTGTTTTTATATGTAAAATTAATATAAAAGGAGTTAAATATTTCAATTTAAAAATGAAATTAAAATTTGAAATGAAATTCAATTCATACCAAAGGACAGTCGTCGCTTGCAACGGGGGTAATCTTTAGTAATATTTATAAATTGCTTTATATACAATTGTCTATTAATTTTATATCGAATGTTAAATTTGCAATCTATTATACTACTACCCGTATGTATGCACATTAAGTCGTAGATCTAGTGGGGAAGCCGAAATTTTTGCTCAGAGCGGTAAATTCAAGTTTCAAGTGCAGCGCACCGAAATAGATTTCTCGATAATTAGCAGAATTTATTCAAATACGCGGATGAGCATTTTTTTTATTCAATAATTTAAAAAAAAAGTAAATTAAAAAGTTATTTTATATATTTAATGACCAAATATGAAAGCATGTAGCATAAACTAACTAAAATTATTGGCGACAACTATTAAGATAGGACGGAAATTTTAAATTTTGTCCAACTCGAAAAAATCCAAGTTTCGGGATGAGTACATTTAGTATACTCGCATGTGTTCATGACGAAATAGGGAATATAATTTTACGAAGCCATTACATATACGAGTATTCAATATTTGGAATTCATGTTATGAGTTTCAGCTTCAATATTGTACATGGTTAGATTTTTATTAGCATTTAAAATTTCAGTAACATATTGTTATAATATGATTTGTTAGATTTAACAATAACATGTAAAAGCAATTTGTTTTTGTACATATAAAAACTTGTAAATGAAAGGTCAACATTTATAAGCTTCCTTCTTATTTACACAAGCAAATATAATGTCCGAGTATAATAGATGGATTTCTTTTTACTAAAGCTCATAATATTTCTTAATTAATATAATTAATATTAATTTAACAGAATTTACAAAATATAAAAATAACAGTTTCATTTTCAATATTGACTAGCAAGTTTTCTTTTACTAAAATTGTACTTTCATTGTACTTTTGTTAATAAATTGAACGCAGTAAACAAACAAACAAAGTAACCGAGGTATTTTGCTTGGTTAAGCTATAGTTATTTTCGACACAAACACAAATGACAGCTTAGAAACAAAATTAACAATGCTACAGTTTAAATTCAACCGAAAATTGGAAAATAGTGCTTTACTGTACTAAGAAATGTTCGTACTCAGTAATATAATTTATAAATATCATTCTATTATTAAACAATTATTTATTTATTTCATTGTTTAAACATTCACAGCTAACCGTGCATAACAAACTGTTATTGTATAAATAAATATTGAAACGAATTTGGACTAATAATAAACAACTCTTGGATTGTACTAAGAAAACATTTTTCCTTAAATCGTTGGAAAACCAAGTATGAAGCATTACCGATGCGCTCTGATACCTTAAGAATGCATATCTGCATCGTGATTTTAAAAAACCCACCGAAGAATTCTAGTAGATTCTAGAAAAATAGACAGCTAGTAAACATTTTTTGAGCCTACAGAACCACCTGAATGAAGAAATTTCGCGCGCAATACCAAAGAAGAGAACCAAGCTACAGGACCTGACCTTGTGAAGTGCTTAATAATCTTTTGGAACTAAGCGGTGAAGTAGAATATAAGTCGTTATAAATAGCTATATATAAATTACTAGATAAACGAATTAAATAATTAAAAAAATAATTTCATTGTTTGTAATTATGTAATGTTTTTATTTATTATTATTAAATAGATTTAAAAAAGTAAATAAATGAATTATATTAATTATTAGATGATATTCACCATCAGAATATTTTTCCATCAGTTGTCAGAGTCATACTGTCAGACACTATTTTTTCTTTCATTGTTCTATACCTAATTTAACTGTTTTTAACAAGGTATAATTGCTTTCTAGAAATGATTTCTTAACTCATTTCTATTTGAAAAATCTCATTAGCAATTAAACATTTACATTTTGATTAAAAGCAGTAAAATAAAGTAATACGACATTAATAATCCAGATGAAGGTTCGATAATTAGAAACATATTAATTTCACAACGATTATTTTTAATTACATATGATATTTAATATATTATTCCACTAATTAGTTACAGGTTAAAATTCTTTTAAAAAAGTATTAACAATTGTCTCAGTGGTGTATGTAAATTCCAAATTCAGAACTAATGTGATTTATTTATTTAAAACCCATAAGAAGAACAGCAAGGTTTAGATTGGGAAATGAGGAAAAAGGAAACAGATACTGGGAAAGTAGTGAGGAAAGAAAGTGTAGAGTGTGCGGAGCGGAGGACGAAACACTGGAGCACATTAAGTTTGAGTGTAAGGAAAAAGTAGCGAGCGAAAGGAATATTGGCCAGCTATTAAAAGGAGACAGTGAAGGAAAGAGGTGGATGGCGGAAATAGTAAAAAGGAAAGAAAAAACAGGATAATAAATAAGCTGGTGGCTGGGTTGCACAAGGAACAGGAAGAGAAAGGAAGTACTAAAAAGCAGAAGAAAGAAAGAAGTAGCGAGGAAACAGTTAAACTTCAGCCCAGAAAAATAGACTAGGGAATAGACCATTCCAGAAAGAAGACTACGGAAAATGAAGGAAGAGGGTCAAGAGAAGAAGAAGCAGAAGGTACTTTTGGAAATAAAAAGGTCTAGAATAATGTAAATTTAATTGTAAGTTGAAGTATATGAAATGTATTAAGAATGTAGATTGTAAAGCCGAAAGGCGAACAATAAACAATTAATAATAATAATATTTGAAACCATTTCCATTTCACTTCTCTTACAATTATCTAGAAATTTTAATATATATATATATATATATATATTTATCAATGTACTTTGTAATAAATGTTTAGATTTTGTAATGTTTTTTGGATGGAACGAACGTTTTATGATATAAGAATGACAATTTTCTTATGGTTGTATTAAAAAACTTTAATTCAAACGAACGAATCATTAATTCAAAATTTGACAAATGTTGTCCTGTAAATAAAATTACAGTAACTCGTTTTTCGCATTCGCATGAACTACTTTTTTATTGTATACATATTCTAAACATGTTACTTAGTGGGATCTTTCTGTAGGTACATAACGACTCCTACTATGGAACATCTTTAATCTCGGGCTATTTCCAAAGCTGAGTCCTATCATCTACTACGTTGGTAGTTTTTATATTGTTGTGATCTCGTATATATACAACACCTAATATGTCTATGATTATGTAAATACATAATATATGTAATAGAATAATAATAATAATATAAAAAATATAATATGTAGTATATAAGTACATATGCTACAATCTCTATATAGCTGTATGCCAGTTATGTATTTAGTTTATTATAAAAAGAGAAGCATGTACAAAATCATGAATTTTTAATTCTATAATTAATATTTTGTGTCTAAATTTCTTAATAGGATTATGTCGCCTACATGTTAAACTGATTAACTGTTTAACTAAATTTAAAATATCTACGTCTTTCTCACTTTTCTGCAGAACTAGTACGAAGTGCAATCGCATGGGACGCCAAGGTAAGAGTGACACTAAATTGTAAATAGGGGGCTCCTACTATAATTTAATTTCATAACAGACTCTTCTAATGTAGAAGAAGTACGCCAAATCATCAATTCACAATTAATATAAATTTTACTCGAATCGGCCCTGTTTTTATGTTATTTGAGTACTTGAGCATTCTTTCGAAAACTCAATATTTATATTTTTTAAATATGATGTAAATTTTCGAACGCAATTTTTTAAGCTGTTACGTTTAAGCTGTTTTTTTAAGCTAACCAAGAAATCTTAAATCCTCAGATGTGTATAAAGGGCAGTGGTATTATGTATATTTAATTAAATGCAGGCCGCTAGGCTTTACATTCTTCCATATAATCATTATTTACAATTCATGAATTGTAATCTCTTCCTTCCTTTTTCTCCTTGTATCACTCTATCTGTCTTCTGCTGCTCTTCTTCCTTTCTCTCTGTATCTGCACCATCTACCTTCTTCTTTCTCTTGCTCCTTTCGTCAGCTCCTTTATCCTAAACAATCTCCATATCTGCTCTGCCATCCATCTTCTTCCTTCCTGGTATCTTCTCAGGCGTGTTATTAATTTTTCTAAATATAAATCTCTCTACGCCTCTGAAAATTAATGACGAGTTAAATCGGTATGTATATATATACAGCCATTGTTAGGCATTAGCGTCACATTCACAATGTACTCCAATATGGTACATATAGTTTTTGTTTCTTTATTGGCGATTCACCAGGTAAAGTTACAAGTTTTCAATGAAGCATAAATATACATACATACCCATACCATATTACATACTAGAGCATACATATACAGATTGTTAAAAGAATTATGTAATGTCATTCCTTGTTAAATAGTTAATATTAAAAACAACAAAAACCTAAAAGTAATGCATTAAATTAAACTATACGATGAGATATAATTAATGCCAACTACCAAAACATAGTGTTGTAACATTTTTGCATAATATACGTCTGTTACTTTTTACTTATATAATGACTAATGCGAGTACTCCACAGAAATAAATTGAGTAAAAATAATTTGATTTAAGTTTTAATTTTCTAAAAAATTGTCGCCATCTTACCAACACTATAAGACAAGTGTATAATCTTTTACAGATTCAAAATAATATTCATTGAAAACAAAATGAAAAATCAAATAATGTGACGTGACTTTTAATTATAAAACATTTCACTTGCTACATTACTTATATTTTATCTAGATTCTACTAAGACAAAATTTCTTTTTTATGAAACCGCTCAATTAAATCAAAAACATTTACGAACATTTCTGTTAATTTCTTATCATATGTACACGCATTTTGTTCAAAGCTATATTAATATAACTTAAACGAAGTATAAGGCTCGAACACTTTACTGATACTTCACTTGTTTACTTAAAACGAACAGCATTTCAATAACATTTCGTTTACTCGAGTACAAAAGTTTTTAAATGACACATTTCTCTTCTCTCATAAAAGTGTTTACTAAGATCTCTCGCTTATAATTACAATTTAATATTATAATAAGTTAATATTTCATTTGCAGGCTACAGCTATTCGGTTGATGCAATGTGGTAAGTAAAAAAAAGTGTTGTTAAAAAATGTGATTACATTTATAAATAGTGAAAAGAAGAATAAAAATTGTGTAATTTAATTTGTGATGGAGAAATTTTACAATAACGTGAATAACAAAAAATTAAATGTTGTTTAGTGTAATACTTAGTGTGATACTGTTTTATACTAAGTTCATTAATTGACTTTTAAAACCACATTTAACAATAATATATTTTTAATAAAAGTAAATAATTTAAAACAAAAAATTAAATTAAATTCGTAACATAATGACGGTTTTGATCAGTGATAATTTTTCTTTTATTAAAAATTGAACGAAAATAAAACTAACTATGTTTCTGCCACTTTTCTTTCAGTAAAATTCAGTAAGGCGTCGATAATTAAAACAAATTGTGGAATGTTGTCCGAGCTCCCGGGAAATCCCGACATAAAATCAAAATATTAAAAGTTTTTTAATTCTAATATCTAAAAAGCAGTAAGCGTAATATTAACGTGTATTTGTATCTAGTTTCTTTAATCGTTCTTAATAATAAATTGGGCAAAAACAATTATATTTCACAGAATGTGGATTATCAAATGAAGGCATAGCAAACAGAATTGTTGGCGGATATGCCGCTGCTCCTCATCAATTTCCGTGGATAGCTGCCATTTTCAATAACGGTGATCTTCATTGTGGAGGAGCACTGATTAACGACCGTTACATTCTTACAGCTGGACATTGCGTTAAATGGTGAGAACTTCTTTATATTATTTAATAGTTTAGAATTTAGAAAAGTATGCTGTCAATGTTAATACCAATTAACTAATTACTTCGATTGTACCACAAAAATGTCGCGACGGTTTTATGAAGGAAAGCAATAAACCTGTGTTTAACCAACAAAAAATCTAAATAGATAGCAGTAGTACAGCCAATCAAATCAAATAATCATTCATCATCATCATTCAAAGCAAGAGTAAAAAGCAATACCTTTATAAAAAGTGGTGATATTTAAATTTTAATCCAAGGTACATATTCTGAGGTTAGTAATGGAACACAATATCTGCCAAATGTCACTGCAATGCAGATTGTATGTTAACAGTTCAAAAATGATGCGAAATTGAACATGACATCTCTTGTTGAAAGACCTTATGCATTATACGTAACCAACGTTCTTTAGAATAACATTGAAAAAACCTTCATGCAATCTTCAACCTACATACGTAACGAAAAAGTTGAACAATTTAGGACTCATACCTAAGCCATAATTGTTTTATACCTGATTTATTCCTAAGAGATTTGAGGTCGATCCCTATTAGGTATATTTGATTATATCCTTACATAATCATAAACGTATGAGACAGCACACATATATTAGGCTTTAACACCATAAAGTCTGCCAACATAGTAAGAAGTCGTTGGTGATATTGATAGCTCGGATAGATAGCAACTAAAACTAAATTTAATGCTCGTTCTGTTCGTCTTTACAAAAAATGTTTTTATTTTCGTATTGTAATGAAATTCATGTCAAAAAGAATTGTACACGTTGTAAACATAATTCATGTATATATTAAATTTTTAAGAGAAATACGTGCCCAGGTAGAAAATGTAACGCAACGAATTAGATTGTAGTAAGCTAGAAAGTGTGAATCTGCATTGCAAGTCAATTTCTATTTTTAGAAGTAGATATTAACGTTGGAATTAGCTTTTGGAAAGCTAACAAGTATGAATCTAGCGCTGCTTAAGGTAGTCAGGCAAACAGTGCTTATCTTTCACGAAATTAAATGTATTAAACGAAACTACAGCATATTAATTGGTATCGTATAATACTAAAGCCATAACCAATATTATTTATGTCTCGAACTTCAATTTATTATGCGTTTACTAATAAAAATACAATAAAATAAATTCAAATGAACACTAACAATTTCAATATATAGTGTTCAATCATATATCGTAAGAAATATTTCGATTCATAATAAAACTTAATGGAAAATTTGTCACAGTATTGTTTTTCTAAAGTTTAATGTATAAATAACTGTCTATTACATGGTTGTTATAGTAATCGATTGCAAATCATTTATTGAGAATTTTATTTGAGGAACAATACCAAAACAAAACACCTTATTTGTACACAATAGTTACTTTTCAATTAAAATAAAACTTAAGTGAACTTTCATGTTTTCAGGACCAAATTAGCAAGAATGAGAGTCCGACTTGGGGTTCATGACAGAGATAAACCTGATGGTGTTACTATCGCTGTTTCCAAAGCAATTATTCACAGAGATTTCACCTCCGATTACCTTCATGACACGAACGATATTGCTTTACTAAAGCTGGAACAAAGAGTTTTATTCAGTGATACTATTTCCCCAGTGTGTCTACCTCATCCATGTAAGTTATATTCTTTTTGAGATTTACATATATGTAGAATTTTAAAAAACCTTTATATTATCGATTAAAAGTTTATTTATCAAATTATAAAAGTCAGTAGCTACAAAAACACATCTTTCATCTACAAAAGACAAACTTACATGAAGAGATTGATGCAAAGATCGCTAAGCTTTTATACTCTTAACCTAAAAAGCTTATCTTAAACAAATAAACTAATCGTTATGTCTGACCTGGCTAAACCCTGGTATTTCTAAGTACGGTTAATGTTTGCTTAAACTTTTTAAAAAACTAACTAAAAATATTGCCTATTAAATAAATAATAAATTCTTAAACTTACATAGATATACATTTACAGAACGAATTGTAAAAAGCATAGTACTAAACTAACCTAAAAAATAATTATAATAATATTAGAAACTTATAACCAAAAACTTACTACCAGATAATCTTACATATTATATCTTTCATCACATCATTTGAAATTTTAAATTAGAATTAGTAACTACAGTTACTAACAGTCACACTTAAAACATTTAAACTTTTACATCAAAATAATGGGAAATAGTGATTTATACCTGATAGGTAATATTCCGTACTAGTAATATTCCATTTACTCTGCTATGTATCTTTGAACTTTCATAAATTACCTAAAATTGATGAATTTGGGAATTAAGATTTTAAATATTCGCCTGTGTATATTAGCATATGCAACAGTAATAACACGTTAATACTTACATTCATAGGATAAATATAATATATTCTGTTTACAATAATTTCAAATGTTGAACGTAAAATTGACATAGTCTCAGAGAAAGAACCTTTTTACATAGTGTGAAGTAAATTGTTTAATTTTCATAAGGTTTAGAGCAGATTTAATAATCATTCGGCAAAAGTTTATTTATTTAATTTAAATAATTTGGCCTATTTTAGACTAGTATCACCGACGACATCCTATATTATTAATAGCATTTATGGTTTCCAAGCCTCATATATGCATACTGCACAGCTCATCATAAGCTTTTAATAACTGCATCACCAATTTAATTTGGATAACAAACTCAGATAATACAGTAGCGATCCAGGACTCGAACCTGAAGAAAAAGAAGTCTGACGTTAATTATTAAGTTTTTTGTTTGTGATTTAGTTAGGATTTACACCTACAACACCAACTGTGTAAAGTGATGTCGAAAGTTTGAATAATATAAAATAACAGTTAAAATATAAGAAAGAAGATAATAAGATAATAACTCGTTTTAAGGATTAATAAAGTATCTTTCTTTAGACTCTTCTAAAGTAAATATTACTAGGTTTTGTTTAAGTAAAATATTACATGAATGTAAGGTAAAATTCTGTGTTTACAATTTTTTTATATTATATAGCCTTAGACCCCAAATATTTTATTTGCAATACAACAGCAAACGGTTATTTTTCAAATATATTTTTTATAGTATGTATTATCTGTTTTGTTTAGTTTAGCAAATGTATTATACCCAACGAGGTTGCTTCCTCCCGCTTACATGTTTAAATAAAACCAATACGTATTATGTGAGTAGTGCAGACCTGTGAACGCTTACCTTAATACGCCACTGCAATCTCTGTTTTCATTTTTAACAACCTTAATTTCAATAAATGTTCGGATGAATTTTGTTTTACTACTACAGTATGAAGAAAAATAATCAAGAAATGGCTTAGATTGTTTTTTAACATTTATTACGTAAAAAGTACGAGTTTACTTACTTAACGAGTCATATACTTTGAACAATGGCGAATAAAATCGCACAATCAAATTACAAAATAAAAAATTTCATGGATTTAGAATACAATAATATTAAAATTAAATTATAAAAAATTGTTAGGAAAAAAATTCACCACAATGAATACAATATGCATGAGTTCTACACATTTTAATGAAAAAATCTGCACATAAGAACTTTGAAACTAACATGATGCGTAGTAATATGCTCCTGTAGTAGAGGCCATCTATAAACTACGTCACACAAATTTCCTACGTTTTGTCCATTTCATATCGTTTTGTCCATTTTCAGGGAATGACCTTTTTTTATATTTTACTGCTCTCATAGAAATTACCTTTTCTTTAGCTCTTTTTTAAACCTACACTATTTTTCAGGGCTTCTATATTTTATATTGCTTGTAAACCCCCCCCCCCCCATTTTAGGTTAGTTTTAGTTTTTAATAGTGTCCCATATTGCCGCACTAGTCTGGACGTTAAAATTACAACACATTTAGTACAGTAATCTCTGAATAACGTCAACTTATGAATGAAAATATATAAATGTATGAGCATAACATATTACTAGAGTTTTACGTAAAATATTATCCCAATTTATATAAATCTCTGTCTGTAAATGTGTTTTCTAAAATTAATTAACTACGCTAATTATAATTTACAGCATAGTCTTTCATCACTTTCTAAATAAGCACTTAAATAAGTAAATAATGAGTTAATGCCATCTAAAGTTCTTCTAATGTACTGGTATTATTATTTTTAGCATAATGTTATATTTACATATCCATACTAATATTTACACACACACAAACAGGGCACAGTTGTACATACGAGTATGTATACAACTTGATATTCATTTAAATATACATTGTTTATTGTTTTCATATATAAAAAGCATATATTTTCACGGTGAATTATTTATATTGGTGTAACAGTCAACGCTGTTTTTCTGTCCTCGATAGTAGACACGATACCCGATTAATTCTTCGCATTGTAACTCATCGCAAGTTATTCATCGTAAGTAATTTATGACTGAAGTAATTCATAAGGATATATGATTAACTATACGATGGAATGCAGTAAAATATAAATATATAATTTGGTGAATGAGCCTGGAACCGACTAGCTCAGACACAATGCTTGTTGCAATTAGTGTATTTATGGAGCTATTTTACTTAATTTTCCATTTGTAACAAACACATTAAAAAGATTTTTGTGATACAAGTTTTGATTTATTTAACGTCGGCCTATTTCAGACGATTTCAAACTATGTTTGCAGTTTTTAAGGTCATGTCTCCAGTACCCTTAAGTACCTTTAAGCCTGTCGCACACTGCAAGCGAAGTTTGACCGCGTGTATACGCGCTACTACGCTTTACCTATCCGAACGTTGTAAATTTAATGAAACTCGCTCGCACACTGCAAGCGACAAAACCGTCCAAATTTTTGAAGTTACGTAGTTCTCATACTTCAGCCGTATCATCAGTGAATTTTAACCAAGCTAATACATGCGACAACGCTAAATCAATCCGAACCTTATAAATGGAATCAGTCGTCTCAAACTGAAAAAAAACTTAATACGTTTTTATAATTATGAGAGCACATAATTCATTTAATTTTGATAATAAGCAACCCCCGAAAATAAAGCGCTAAATCGAACCCGAGGACACAGCAACCTGACGTCAAGTATTAATGTTTTTGCGCCTGTGCTGTCGGACACGTTAGCCAATATAATAAGCCAGTAAACAATTTGGTGAAGTGCCCTATTTAGTGACGTTTCTATCACTATTTCACTTCAATTATAGTTCGCATGAACTTTATCTTCATTTGTATTCCGACAGGTGGAGTAATTTCGCCATTTGTAGCCGATAAAGTAGACATTTTATATGAAAAAATGTGAGAAACTGAACTATAAATGAACTCTTTCATGACAAAAAAATCATGACGTATCTTCAATATGATGTCAAAGTGATTCCAAAATGTTTACTGGGAAGGAATAAAGGATGTGCACAGACGCTACAGAAAACGGTTTACAAAAATTTACAGCTCTGATGACAGCTAGTTCATTCAAAAAAGCACAACGAAGTAATGACACCAGATTTTTTCGATTTCCTGACGATAGCTACATTTTCTGAACTTGATTATTGTTTATATACCACGTACCACATCACTCTAAAGTTCATAAGATGACATATAGATGGCGCCAATATGGCAAATCCATATAATTTTTAGATAGTTCCAATCCGCAAACGTTGTATCCGAACCGAGTACGAATAACACTTGTTCTTCCCATTAAAAAGCAATGCTTTAACAACACGAAATTCAGATTTCTCGATTGTATTTAAAGTAGTAGATTGTATTTAAATTTAATGAGAGTAAACTAATGGTAGTAATGTCATGAAATTTTGAAACATATCGTTTGAAAGTTGGCATCTACCATCTACCTTAAAAACATCTACCTTATTGATTCATGTGTTACAATATATAAATATGATCTTATTAGACATACATAGTAGGATTATATCGATTTCTTTTTGTAATTGCAGTATCAGATTACACTGGAGGACAAGCAATTGTAGCTGGTTGGGGTCGCCTTGGACAAGACTCCCACGCTTCACGAATTTTGCAACAAGCCACTGTTTATATCATGAGATGGGAAACGTGCAGGAATACGTCTATAGGACAACATTTGACTGACTCCATGATTTGTGCTTATGCCAATGATATAGACGCGTGTCAGGTTTGTACAATAGATTTCTTCTTCTTATAACAAATACAAATTGAATCTGTTTAATTCATTATTCCGATAATTCAATTCTATCCTAGCAGGAGCACTTTTGTTTTTATTTTTATAGGGATGATGTTTAGATTTAATAAGGATCAAAATTGAATTAAGCACAATGATATGTAATTTAATGAGTTAAGGCAGAAGAATTTAGCGCCAAATGGCAAAAATATTAATATATAATAAATATAGCCAATAATATATGCAGTCCAATTTTATAGAAATTAAAATGCAAGAAACTATAAACAAAACGAAGTGCACCACTGGAATTTATATATCACGGCTTGTAATCTTATTCCTGTTTGATAAAAAAATACGCAGTACCTTACAGCCACAACATAATGCATTTCCAAGAATAAGTTTTGCGCATTTATTTTGCACGGGCGTCTACCAATAGTGGCAAACGAGACATTAGGACCCGCACGGATCTTGAATAATAAACTACCGTATTCAACCAAATCCCATTGGAGTAATGCAGTTAATACTAGGCTTGAATGGGAGGCCGCAAAGAACAATGCGTGCTACGATATAACAGTAATGTAGTATACATATGTGAGGCGTTATTACTGCCAATATATGGTGAAATAAGGCCTGTCACAGTATGGCACCGTATTTAAGCGACGGCGAATTCGGACGTAAATCGGTGGGTTGGATGAGCTGGAAATTTTAGTTATCAATCAGTTCTCGTATCTTTAATCAAGCCACATATAGATAACAGATAAAAAATTTATTAAATTTTTAAATAATTATAAATTAAACATAATATTAATTTTTTTTATAATTTGCAGGGCGACAGCGGTGGTCCATTGACTTATGAAAGAAGTGAAGGAAAAATTGAACAAATTGGTAAGCTAAGCTGAGTCGCTCATTGAGGAATAATTCCGCGCGGTTTTCTTTCACATTCCGTATACTAAAATTTAACTACAACACAGCGGATAAATTCATATCAGTTTATATGCTGTACTTGACTTGGTTTCATATTGTTGTATTTATATATCTTATCATGTTAATGGATGTCCAAAGAGATGCAGCGACACATAATATACTGCTTCCGTAATTTCGTAGTGCGTGTCTCCACATTCAACTATAGTTTCTACAAAAAAAAAAAAAAAAGAAAAAACCTGTCTGTGCCGCGATGATTTGTGTAGAAATTTACAGATATCTTTTCACGTAGAATTAAAGCTGGTGGTGTGTACATGTTCATATGATTCATGTGTTACAGAATTATACGCCTTACATTACATCAGTCCTAAAAAAGATTTCGAATTTACTTGTTTTAATGACCCTGCATCTCGTTATCTGTACTAAATTAATCATTTATATTGAATTCTAATATCTCTTCATTACAGGTGTGGTCTCGTGGGGAATCGGATGTGCCAGGCCAGGAATTCCTGGAGTTTATACCAAAGTGACAGATTATTTGGATTGGATTGCCATTCATACACAGGATGCAACATATTGCGCCATCAACTAACTAAGAAATTGCCTAGTTCTGCAGTTTTACAATTTATATAGTGACAAATTGCACTTTATAATTATATTTATTATTAATTATTATTAAATATATACGGATGTCTATTTTAAAATATAAAAAGGAAATTATTTTAAATTTTAGAACAATATAATTTATATTACAATTATAACACGAAGGACTTAGTTATTTTTGAAACGCACTTGTATTTTCTGTCATTGCTTATTGTATATTTTATGTCACTGGATTCAAACTGTTATTGTATGTTCTTTAACTTGGCATGTGCAATTCTTGGAACGTGTTACATTTTTAGATTATGTCTACATCTATATATACATATATATTATAAATAAAATTTATCAATAAAGGACATTAACATATTTATATTTTAATTTGGACACCCATATAATAATTTATATTCGTTATTAATTTGCAATGGTATAATTAAAAGTATCATAACTGTTGTAACAATTAGAATAACTATGTTGAATATAATAACAATTTCTGGAATTTAAATAGCAATTTTACTTGGGGCCCTAATGTGATGCTGTCATTTCACTAAAAGATCCATGATACAGGGTTTTATGTTTTAAGAATATTATTTTATTTTATCAGTGGTATTCTCTTCATCATGTAAATATGACATAATATATGTAAATGACGTCATTATTGACAAATCCGTATGAGTTTTAGATTGTACCAAATTCAAACGATATATATCAAAATTTCATGACCATTAGTTTATGAGTTACTGTGGATTTAGTGTCGCACTTTTGTCTTTTGGAAAACATTGGAAAAATCTGAATTTCGTGTGTTGATTGATAAAGTATTGCTTTTTAATGGGAAAAATACCGAGTTCGAATAACACTTGTCAAGCTTGAAAGATATTTCTCGTTATTTTGATAGTTGCTCCGGTTTGGACGTGACATACAACTTCTTCCACAACAAATGTTGGACGCCATATGTTGAAGTCGCATTGGTTTGTACGCCATCAGCAAATACTCGTACATACGTTATCTCATGCGTCGTAGAATAATACGTTACCTCATGAATTGTTTAATGGTAAACAAATTATTAACTGCACAGTTTTATTGCGATAATCTCTTGACATTTTCTGTTACTATGATATCAGATAAGGTTATGATGAATAGATGAAATGATTTTTGTTTTATAAGTAAATATACTAATTAGATTTTGGAACTAATAAGTTTCTTTTATGTGTACATAATGCATTTTGCATTATATGTAAGATTATTTTGATATTTAGTTTTTTTGACATATTAGTAGTAGATGCTTAGACAACTGTTACAATAAATTCAATTTGGCTCGAAAATCACATTAAAATAATAAAAATCCACTATAAAAATGGTGGATCTGTAAGTTACATTTCTGGAAAAATCTTTTTTTCAGACGGAGCTCATTTTCTGCTCATTTGTCTGAACACGTCAACAAGCAAAATTCTGATGTTCAACGTGTCGCTGTATGGTGCGCTATGTGGTCTGGAGGCGGAAAAGTGATTGAAAATTTTGATAAAAAATCGAATTCTGTTTGCGACGTCGAGGTGGACATTTGTCCGATATCCAATTTGTTCGAAAATATGATGACTTTCTATAGGAAGCAATAATAATAAAAAAAATTATGAAACAATAATCAAACAATGAAATTATACTTTCTCTATAAGTGTTTTATTATACATATTATATTATTCAATTTTTAAAGTTTTTACATAATAATATTACAAACATTCTTATTAGTGAATAATTTTATTTACAAACATGTGTAGAACATGTAATGCGAAAAATATTTTAACTTGTGCTATTCTTATATGTATATATGTATAACTATTTAAATCTACTTATACTTCCTGCTTAGTATTTCAACTAGTAAGTAATTTTATATTATATGATCAAAGGCAATTAACGCACATATTATTGTCAAGGGCGTCATAAACAATTATTTTCAAACCCTATATACACCACACCAGCTAAATACAAAACGTGTATATTACTTTAATTTCATATAATATTTTACATATACGAAACCTAGTAATATTTAATACTAGTAAAGTTTCTTCATTTTGTCCGAAATTGATATTTTAGAATCCTTTAAACGTAGAAAAGGTCTTAAAGAAAATTCATCAATACGTTCTTAAAAAGTTTTATGAAACCGACTTAAAACAGATTAAAGAGTAATAAAATAGGTCCCAATATATTGTATATTAGGTAACATTTTTTAAGTAAACCTTTATATACGTTACTGTATTTAGCGGATGCATTATATATAAATGTTTATTTATATTTATAATAATATTAAAAGCGATTAACAAAAAACAAGTAATAATTTTTAACAATTATTTTTCAAAGCTAATTTCACAGTGTACATCTCAAACGCTGTTGCACATAAGGATGTGAATATGATGCTCTTATAAAACGCCGATGCAACAAACCAACCAAACTAATAATTGCAATTAGCTCGAGAAGTATTATATAAATTTCGTTCTTCAAATCAGATCTAAGTAAAGTCAGTTTTGTTAATATGATGTAGGTATACAGGTTCTGGGATCTTACTCTATAAGAGAATCGCACAACTGTTTAAAAAGCATAAAACTTAAACATCAAAATTACATGAAATTAACCAACATTAAATCTTCATTTAAAAAATCTTAAGACTTTTAAGTTTATGTGACGCACGAAATCTATTTAAAAATAATCTATTAAAAAAATATATTATTATAGACAAGGGCGGCCATGTATGTACGAGTACATAAAGGACTTCAAGTACGCATAACTTCTCGGGTCACATGTATTACTTATATTCAACATTAAATAAGCTTCAGTAAATATTAGTAAGGTAATTTATATCATTATCTTTCAGAATAGTGTATGAAATCCTTACTTTCTACAAGTTCTTAACGTTTCTGCAAAAACATTAGATCACAAACAAAAGATTTATTTTATTAAGAAAAGCTATGTAGTTTTAATAAATTTGCATATTACCTACTTAGAATTTCTCAAATGACGCCGTAACACTGTGTGAAACACCCTCCGGATGGTCGGCCCTGATTTTATAGCTAAGATAAAATTATTGCTATTTATACCATTTTTAAAATTATTTACAATTTAAAAAACTAACCAGACAAAAATATCTACAAATAGAATAATAAAAATTAGAAAGAGCGATAGAAGCGAAGAACTATTTTCAAATAAAACCTATTTTTACTGTTATTTATAATTACTTATAGTTACTAAATAAATGTTGGAATAGTAATATTAGCTTCGTCTTCTATTATATAAAACTGATTTCGTCTGATTTCGAAAACTATTATATATATATTCAAAACTATGAATCTCACAGAAAATTTGTAAAGGTGTTTTATAGATAAAAAAAATTCTCCCGAACAGTCTGGTATTTCTTATCTCTTATCCGTCTGAAAAATTATTTTGCCGGTTTTATTTGAGAAAACGGAAAAAATATTATAGACAGAACAGTTTCTGCCAAAACAAAGCTTATTTATTCATGAACTGAAAAGTAATTAAAACACTACAAATATTTAAAAATTAATTCTTGTGTGTTTGATATTGGAATTCCGCGACTTCCGCGAATAAAAATTGGAATTGTTCGATTTTAGAATCATAGACACATTTATTACCATCTCTGTCATATAACGAAGTGCAAAGAGATGCATTATGAAACATTAGATACTGATTACAGCTGTCTCGATCAACACATTAAGTTGATGTTATTCGCAGTTCACAATTCAATTATAAATTTCATTCCAAATAAATTTACTCGAAATTAAAAAAAAAAATTCGGATCCTCTATGATGTAAATTTCTACTTTATTTCATTACTATTTTAGACCTTTATGTTAAAAAAAAAGTAATAACAATTTCTAATGAAGTAGATTATGAATGGAAATTATCTGTACGAGATAGAATTAAAAAAAAAATAATGCCAGTGATAACAACAAGGCAAAAACAAGAATAATGTATTAGTAATCATGGTTCATGAATGATTAAATAAGAACAGGCGTTGATAAAAAATAGCAAACCAATTTAATTTGTATAATTATAAGATTAAACCAAATCCAGAAAATATAAACAAAACGGAATATAAAAATAATTTTTTTAGCAAACTGTTAGGTCTTTTTAATAATAGCGCCGGATTTAGTATTATCCTATATAAAACAAACACCCTGTATATCAATACAAGTTGTATAAGACGATACTAAATTGAAAAACCTTAGGTGTCCAATTCTATATTTCTTCCACAAATTTATAAAAAGGAAAGGAAAATTTATAATTCAAGAAATAATAACTACATGCAATGAATGCATAATCTTAAGAAAAATAAATTTTTGTGTGAGTTGAAAATCAACCATTCAACACAATAAATTAGGAAACAATTGGTTTTTATCCTTTTATCACACAGTAATTAAGGCTGATACATCATTTCTATTCGAGTGCAATCATCATAGTTTAAGTGCCGTAACGGTAGAGTGCCAAAATAAACAAACAATATGAATATTTTGAATAAAACTTTGTTTATACAAAGTAATCGTATACCACAAGCAAAAGAAATATTCTAGCACAGCCAAGCTTTAAAATACAATGAAGAAAGTATTTCATTAGATTACAATTAAATACGTTGTTTAATTTGATAATAAAAATATAGATCTATTTATTATTCATGTACAGAATTATAATTATATACTAAAATTATTTTAACATTACAATATTAATACCAACGAAAATATGTATTCATGTGCATTTTTATTTAATTATATCAAATATATAAGGAGTTTAATAAAGTTTAACCTAGAAGCTGAAATGTGACTTTTCGTGGGGCGTTACTTATGTAATAGTACAACCATTTAGGATGCTTATATACTGAGTAACATAATAAGTATATAAGTATTTGTACCTTGGAATAAATAAAATGATACCAAATCCACTGCTGATTTATGATAAAACAGCATTCGTAAAGGCGAAATAACTCCTTCTTACAAAAACTGGCGATTTTATCATATATATTATATCTATTTAAGATACTATAAAGAAATTATTAAATAGACAGCCGAATATGTAAAATAAAGGTAATATTTTACATAAAAAATGTTAACGTAAATAAATGGTAAATTTAACTAAAATAAAATATATATAAAATGTACATAATTGTGCTTAGCAGGATAATAAAAAAAATATAATTTAGGTCAAAAAAAATAACTTCTTTAGCATATATGTAGGTATGTATCAGATAAAATTAATTATGAGCCATACTTTGTTTTTATGAGTGATTTCGCCTTATTCCAAGTTTTAGCAAATGAAGAAGATAAATATTTCATCTTTATCAGTATCCATCATGTAAGATAAGAAGTTATGAATATTAGTTTCAGTCAGATTCTAAATACATTCATTTCGATTTAAGTTCGATTCTAAATAATCCCACATATTTGTTTATCAAATTACATATATTTCATAAAACTAAGAAAAGTAAACATTAAGTAAACATATGGTAGCACATGGGCTAGGAACACTTTTCCACAAATCTATATATCTATAGCTTATATGTGTATATATATACATATATTTATATATATATATATATATACATATATATATATATATATATATATATATATATATATATATATATATATATATATGTATGTCTATATATATATGTATGTCTATATATATATGTACATATATAGATGGGTGGACCTTATTTTTCAACTTTCTAAAAGATTTTAACTGATTCGGAAAATTGATAGGCAACCCTCAAACGTATTTAAGTAGAAATATACAAAAACGGTGTACTCTTTTCTATGTCGACCATTCTTCTTTCTTCTTATAGAAATTGACATATACACATCCAACCCACTTAATTTTAAAACATTCTAAATACAGTTTTCGAAGAGTTATTTTAAAAAATTTCAGAAATAACATGGTACTTTATGGTCGATGAAGGTCCCCTTGTAGTTGTACGATTAAGCTAAGCTTTTAGAAAGTTGAAAAAACCTTTATATACATGACCTATTATTTCACCACAAGAAAGTTCCATTTAAGAAAACCTAAACCCTAATTTTATTTATTGCTTCTCATATTTCATATTTTCAAGTAACACTCCTAATTCTGAAGCTTTTAAAATATATATGCTAATATGTTTAATTAAAATATCGTTTAACGTGTACAATGGTTAGTATTTCGAATGATAAACACTCAGGCACATTTTAACGAATTTAAAGTCATATAAGTTTTAACAAAAAGAGTATTTTTGACACACCTCAATTAATATAAATAAAACATAATATATACAAAAAATTATAATTTTTTTAAAGTTACTTAATGAACGAAAAAAAATTTAAACGTATGAATTTTTTAATAATTTCATTTCAAAAGCTATAGATACATTTCATTTGGTTTATATTTTAATAAAGTAAAGCATCTGTGGTTTATAGTTTAACTACGGTATACAATTAATGCAATGTTTTTGATACGCGTGTATGCAATATACTCATAATATACCCTGTAATTGATTTACAATAAATCAAATAAACTAAAGATCCCATTCATTTTGAAATGAGAAATGAAAATAATTTAGTATATGTATATTTTCGTTATACATCTACAAAATAGAAAATTAAAATTATATCAAATACATAATTTTATTTCATTCGTACAAATTACCAACACACAAAAAAATGAAATTGAGTAACGTTTTTTTGCAACAGCCTTAGAATTAAAATACCTTATCTTCGCCCAACAGTCCGTTATATAGAAACATAATTTTCCTTTTATTAATAAATGACTTGAGTAACATTTGAGTTCCCGCATGAAGTAATTGCTTCTTCCAAGTTGCTATCTAATTTACGGTAAACTGCTGTATGTCTTCTTCTGCCATTTCGTCCTCCTCTTGACCTCCGACCTTCAAGTACAAGTGCAAGAATTTTTTGCTTGTTATGAAATCCAACATATGCCAATATACATACTGCCATTGCACCGAGGAAGTATAAGAAAAAATGGGAATCTTCTGCTTGTACAAAATCAAGATTTGCATCTGGCATAGATGATTCACTTTGACGTAGATTGCTATTAGTTGTAGGATTACTGTCAGCATCCTGATCATCTTTCGATTGTTCTGAAAAACCCTCATCTGCCTCATCTGGATCATCTCTCAAGATGGTACTTTCTGTATCTTTAGCTTCATTGTTAGTTGCTTGAGAATCATCTTCACGAGTTGTTGAATCTTCAGCTATTATATTATGAGCATTTGCATCTTTAGATTTAAGTTCAATATCTTCTTTAACATCTTTGGAGACAGTGGCCGACTGACTCGTCTGCGCGTTATTAATAGGACTGCCGATATTTGATGCAGATTTGGGAGGTTCATCAGGATGTGTTGTTGTCGTTGACTTAGGCAATATACTGCTATCTTCGTGTTTTGTTTGTGATACCTTTTTGTCTTTTTCCTCTTTGTCAGCGCTATTATGTCCAATATCATCACTGTGTTTTGCACTTTGCTGAGAAGATTTTATATCAGTAGAGGTCTTACTTTGAAGAGATATGTTCGGTTCTTGTTTTCTTGAAGGAATTGGCAAATTTGAAGTGGAATTATTATTAGATAAAAATTTATAACCAGATAATATAAACTGGCATATATTCCGAGGAGTGTTATTATCTTTAGTAATATCAGGACAAATAATTAAGCATGATTTCGTGAAACTTAAGACGGCATCTGTAAACTCAGTTTTATTTGTTGTAGTAAAATTTTTTAATTCCTGGCAGAGAACAGTTGTGTTCATCTCTGTAACCAGTTCAAGATCAATCTTTTCTTTTTTCTCATATTTACATAGTTTTGTTGCTATATAGAAATAAGCGGAGCACCTGTAATATATTTCAGGATATTTTTTCGCAGTTTCATTGCTAAAATTATCGCATTCATCAAAAGTTTGTACACTACAATTTTTCATATTTGATTCTAATAAATTCACTTCTGGAGATGCAATATTTGGTTTCATAATACTACCAGAATCTACATTATTAAGTGACACTGAAGCAATCAAAAATATAATATTTAATAAATGTGTCATTTTTAAATATATTTTATCATTACAATATTTTGGTTTTTATTTAATATAGTCAAATATTAGTACAACAAAATAAATTAGCCGCACACACCAATTTATAATCACAGTTTATAATTAATAATGACACCGAACCGCAACATAAATGAACAATACAGAACAACACAGAGCAATATAACAATCGCGAACATGTGTGAAGTATAATGTCAAACCAACATAGATTTTTCAAATATGAAGTTAGCCAGTTTAATTTACTGAAAACAAACATGCAAAAATAGCACTTGGTTTTTCTACTCAACAAAAGAATAACGTGAAAGTGGAACAATAAATTTTTCATAGTGCCAAATACACATGAAACTATTTTTAAATGGAAAATCTTATACCTCTTTTATTAATTAATTTGGAATTTTGTTATTCATATTTAAAACGAAGCAAGGAAAGATATATTTCGTAATTATATTTTATAGACATTCCCATTACAATTTAAACTTATAAACAGTTTCCAATTAATTGATTAACTGAGCCTTTAACTATGAATAACTATTACTAACAGAGATTAATAATATTTCTAATTTACGTACCAATTGAGGTATTTTATGAGTGCATTTTTTTAAAGTAGTAATTGCACATGTGCACATTTCCGCAACCTTTCAATCGAATTCCAAGACCTCAAAAATACATTATTTACTAAAAATATTTATGAATTATAGATGTGTTTCATTTACTCAACTGAATAAAATCTAAATTATATTATATATGAAATTAATAAATTTAAAAATAAATTAATTATATTATATTATATGAGAACACGGCTTAAAATTTAGATAAATGCATCATTAATATTAATAAACTATACACAAAAGTGTAACAAAATACATTCTGAACGTAATCCATTACTATTTATTGTTTTGTAGATAACTTCATTGAGTTGAATTTATATCTATGGTGGAAATATCTTTTCAATTGTGTGTACAGTTCAGTCCAGTTCTTTCAAAATAACAATACTATGAGAAATGACTCGAAATGAGTTCGTAAAATATTTTTTTTGACATATTTTTTGTTAATTGATTTTAATTATATAGTTTTGTTTGATGATAAATCCCGCTGAGCGGTAGACAGATATTTGTTGGTATAAACATTCAGAACACATGATCCAAATATAACATACAAACAAAATACTTTTCTCATTGAATGTAATTGCTTTTACTGAATATCACATACATAATTCTAATTATTCTATTTACTGAAATATTCTATATGCAATCAAGTTTCCTTCAGAGATAATAGTTTCCATTTGAATTAATGAGTTTACAATTTCACTCCAATAGTTTTTAAATGCAGCTACAGTATCGAATGGTAGTTTCATTTTTCACTTTGACGTTTGTTTACTTAAATGTCAAATTCGCCCTATTTATATCACGTCATTACTAATCTCTGGTCAAAATTATATTAAACTTTTTATTTCAAGCAGTTTTCTTATTTGTATGGACTAAATATTACATTTTTATCTAAATATATTCTTCTAAGTCTAATTAATATATTTGTTATTGTATCATTATTTTATTATTTTTTGTAATGAAAGGATTGTAGTACCAATGGGGTAATACTAAAATAATAAACAGGTTTCATTTGCCACAACAACAACAAAGTCCACTTTTAATTTTTAATAAATATTTGTTTTTTAAAATGTATGTTATGTTTTCTAGATAAATGACTTTAACTTAGGTTTTTATTGTAAGTGTAATGTGCGTATAGTAATACTGTGTGTGCAATGTCTGATAATAGTGCATCTCTATCAAGAAATGGGAGTGAGGATGATTCCGTTCCTAGATCTCCTTCATTATTATCAATTCGTGAATGGGGCTGGCCTGAACTCTTGGTTTCCAGAAGCCCTCCTGTTCAAGTTAGAAAATCCAATATATCTAAAAGTAAGTACTTGTTATAGGTTATTTTTACTTGACCCTTACAAACTTTTTTCCAAATAATATTTATATGTACATATGTATGTATATAACAGCTGTGATTACCAATTTATAAAAAATGGTTTGAAGTTTTGTATTCAGCACTTCTTCACAGCAGTTCTTATATAAACTTTCGCATTAACATTGAAAATAATTACCATTAACTGAAGGACCAACAGTTGCTGCGGTACCTGTGACATATCAGAGATATACATACTACATATAAAACGAATCACGGTAGCTAAACTTTATGGCAATCTATCACATTGCAACATGTAGAACTTGTCATTACAACTTTTATTTTTTCCAGTGTCAATTTTTGATGTTGTCGTCATATATATACGCATTCGCACTGTAAAGGAATAATGGTTTCTAGAACAGGAAAAAGCAGTTAGCTTCCGTTTTGAAAATCGCTATTCTATATTTAAGACATCACTGATTTCTTCCGTATTCTTAGGTGTTATTTTCAATTTTTTTACGAGTTTTTTTCTACTTTGTAACTCACAAATACTGAAATATTAAATATTCTGCCCTCAAGGCAGATGATCCACGATTTACATAATCTCTCAGGGTCTCTAACTCACTAAATTGTAACTGGATTCAACTAAATTTCGTGTGAAACAAATTACTCACATAAGAGTTGATACATACTCGTATTCTTTCTCATATATTCTTTCGTCTGATGCAAATATACACCACCAATTTTTATCAAATACCAATTTTTGTTTAATAAACTTGTATTTGTATTTATAATTAGATTCTTTACTTTTATCTGTACCTTTGTAAACTTACTTTTAATGAAAAGTTATATTTTTTTATAATTTTTGTCATAATTTCATTATATATGTATTTTTATTATACGAGTTTATTACATATTTTCATCCTAATCATTGCTATTTGTACCTTTATAATGCTGATCAAGTATGATGAGGTCATTTGTAACGATTTTATTCTTTATTCGATTGTATCCTTTGTACCAATGAGAGTCAGATTTCAGCTGTTTAAGTTATTTTTAAAAACAAATGTATGTTATGATTCAGAACGTATATTTGATAAGTTTTATATTTACATTATAATATACTCGTATATTTATTTGTTCCATCGAAATCAAGAAATATTATTTAATAATGGTTTAAAGACTTCATTGATTCACATGTCGTTCCTGCCATTTATTGCCAATTCGTGGTAGCAACGCCATACATAAATGAACTACACCACACAGCGTTAACCATCAGCTTAACTTAAAGTACTTCAGTAATCCAATGACCATTGGAAATTCTTTTCGCAGTCTCGAAATAAATACATGTGAACTGTGGGAATCGAATCTGCTTCGAAGCAAATAAAGTATTATAATAATAAAGGGACCCTATCAAACTTTTCAATCTTGAACCCACAAGGCTTAATTCGGCTCTGCATTTACACCTTAAAACATATTAGAAAATTTGATTTTTTTGTTCATTCCTTTTGGTACTGTCGATACGTCGGCCTAACATGCTAATTTAACATGCGGTTAGGTTTTACACTTACCTTAAATTGGATTTATTAAATTTATTTTTATTATTTATTAATTCGTATTGGAAATAGTTATGTAAAAGCAAGTATTGTGTGGGTTTGAGTCTTGGGTAGTTGCCATCTATAGCATAATAGCGACAATAATATTTTGCATTATTATTTGAGTATTTCATAATTGTATTTATCATTTAAAATGTTTAATGTATAACTATTAGTCTTTTTTTATAACAAAAGCTAAAAGTGTTTGTTAAGTTATTTATTTTTCTAATTTTATACTTTATTTATAATGTATAGTCAACTTAAGACTACGTCACTTTTGTAGGAAAATCAATAATTTCAGTCGCCAAAACGTCGGAAAATGCAGGAGTTGTTAGAGACCTTCTGAAATTTCAGTGCATAACTGCATATTAAAAATAATATTATAAGTGTGTAATTGTTAAACAAAATATTTAATTGATATTAATTTTTAAAACAAGTGTTCTTTTGCAATTGATATTTATAAATCTTAAAACCAAACAAAATGCGTGCTTTGGGAGCGAATAATCATTCCGGTAACAACCATAACGCATTAGAAGATATGGCGGGGGCACAAGACACCATTTATTTATGTAATTTTCGAGTATCTGTCGATGGAGAATGGTTGTGTTTGAAAGAACTACAGGACCTTGATCTTCAAGAAATGAGTCCCGACAGAGATGAATGTGCTGATAGAGAAAAAGAATGGATTCAATATTGTATGTTTATGAACTTCTATCTAAAGTAACTTTTGCTTGTTGCTCATTACGAAATAAATTATTATTAATTTAATAAATTAAAGTAGCCTAGATATAATATTATGTCATGGCTTAGTGTAGCAATAAAATTTTCATCTTAAATATCGATTTTTAACTAGAAAATTTGATTTTTTACCAATTTTATAGACTCCAACAAAATTATACTTCTCATTAATTTTCTTGTTCATAATATCTTTAGTATTTAAAGATAATAATAAATATTTCGTAGTGATATGCATTTATAACATCAAATGGAAATGTTTAATATTTATCTAAATCTTAGTCATTTCTCAGTTATTAACTTTTCTATATTTAGGCGTATTGATATAATTATCAATACGACTTATAAATGATAATCAAATTGTTTTGTACATTGTAGTTACAATTTAAATTAACTAAAACTGAACTCAACAACCCTTAATATACCACTATAAAGCCTTTACTAGAGATCTGAATTATCCTATAATTTTTTTACATGTGCTATGGACAACACAAGTCACAAATTCGTAACAACCTACTAAATAGAAAATTTGTGTTTTAGCAATATTGATACATACTCGTACATTCTGCTTTGTCACTTGAAATTAAGATAATTTTAGATGAGTACTTGACAATGTAATTTTTTCAAACTTTCATCTCATCACATTTCGCTTCTCATCTATTATTTAAATAATCTGGCCTAAAAAGTTTCATATACGTTAATTAAAGATAATTTTTTTAAATAATCTAATTTTATATTAATAAAAATTTAAAGATAGAATTTTTCCAAGTGTGCAAGTTGACAACGTATATATGACAGTATATTTTGGTACTTTTTGTGCAGCTTTTATTTTTAAAACATTTATTATTATGTATTGATTAATAAAATAATACTAACACGTATAGTATAAACCACGAGATATTTTCTTTGGTAGCTTGCCGTCCTTCATTGAATGCACTGATAGAATGTTTATATGCAATGTCAAATTCTGTTTACACGAAAAAACAATGCAATCTAATTAAAATTTAACATGCTATTAAAATTAAGTACTGTGAAAAAAATTGTTTTTGTCTTCAATATTTTGTTAATATTTATTTACATATAGCCTGTAGCTCAAAATGAAACTGGATTATCAAGCCAAGTGTAATAATACTATTTGCAATTATCAACATCGCTAAATATAAAACTTATTTATTACATAAATTGAAGGTAAAATTTTGGTTAAAAAATAACCAACTTATGTTTTATATATTATTTACCTAACATTTTTAACTATAAGCGCCACTATTCCAGTAATACAACAAATTATTTATATTTGAATGTTTATGAAAATTAAATATGTTTCACTTCTAAAGAGTATAGTATCATTTCCGTCTATTTAGTTTTAGTTTAAATTTTATGTTTTAACCGTAAATGTAATTATCAACTTTTGAAATCACCAGTCCAATCATCATCATGTTCGTCAGTAATAAAACTTGTATTTAAGGTTAAAACATAAAGTTAAAACTAAAACTCAGTAGCTAGGAATGCGAACCGCATACGCCTTAACGTATAACCCTTATTATTTTATAGAATATTTAATAGTGTACCTAATATTGTTTCAGCTCGGGACCCAGCAGCTATCGAACGTAGCAATTTGGTGAACATCTGCAAGCTTGTTGTAAAAGAATTATTAGAACAGTCTTTAAGATTTGGTCGTATGTTAGATTCTGACCATCTTCCATTGCAACACTTCTTCATAGTTTTAGAACATGTTTTACGCCATGGGTTAAAACCAAAAAAGGTATTAATATGATTATCGAAAGCCATTTTATTTACAGATATAAATTTCCAACTTCTAACCAATCAATTTACTAACAAATAACAATTTTTAAATACATTACAAATGAAAATAAAGATAATTGGCGAAAATTGATTCCAAAGTAAATTGGAACATTGATATTTATTATTATTATTTATTTTACACAATTTATACAATTTTTTTTTTAATTCAACATAGGGTTTACTTGGACCAAAGAAAGAACTTTGGGACATGCTTCAAAGTGTTGATAAATATTGTCCTGAATCTCAAGATATTACAGCCAGCGTTAGAGATTTACCTACAGTTAGGTAAATTAATGCTTTAAATAATTTTTAGCAAATATTTTCTAAATAATATGTAATAAATTATATAGGACTCATATGGGAAGGGCGCGTGCTTGGTTGCGGTTAGCTTTGATGCAAAAGAAGTTAGCGGATTATCTTCAAGCACTGATTGAACATCGCGATCTTGCTTTGAGCGAATATTACGAACCCCATGCGCTTATGATGAGTGATGAGGTAATTTTTTTCAGTAATATTACAAGAATTTTTTTTTAATATGTGTAACGATATTAGTTGAAGGCATTATTGTCAGTAAAAAAATATTAATCTTAGTTTAAAGGTAATTTTTGTTATGTTAAATAAACAACAACTACATGTCACTATTTTTAGCTTGGAATATAAGAGATATCAATCTGACTTAAATGTTATTATCAGAAAATTTTAAATCTACTCTGCTACTAATTACTTGGTCGCGATCATGCTTAGAAAATAAAGTTAAATCTTGGTTCTGATACCTTTTTTTTTTATTGCAGGTCATCGTTATAATGGGTCTGTTAGTTGGTTTAAATGTGATTGATTGTAATTTATGTGTCAAAGGAGAAGATTTGGATTCTCAACAAGGTGTGATTGACTTCTCTTTATATTTACGATCTAGCTCACGATGTAGCCCGGAAGATGATATAAACGTAACAGCAACTGATCAAAATACTGGACATATGACTGCTGTTTTGGACCAAAAGAATTATATTGAAGAATTAAATAGACATTTAAAGTATGAGTGAATAAAGTTCCCCTCTGTCATAATTGAAGTAAATATAATTGAATTTTATTTCTTTTAGCGCAACTGTTGGAAATTTACAAGCTAAAGTTGAATCGTTAAGTACCACTAATGCTTTAATGAAGGAAGATTTATCAATCGCAAAAAAATCCCTATTAGCATTACAGGCTGAAAATCAAAGTTTAAAATCCAATATTAGTGAGTGCATTGAATAAATTACTATTCATATTTATCAGAAGTTTTAGTGACAGATAAATTAATTATTTTTATTTTGTAGGTCATGATACAAATAGTGAAAAAAGTTTTGAAAATGTGTCAAGTGCTGAAATCGAAAAGCTATCTTCCGAAATGGCTTCAACATTAGCTGAAGAAGTACGCAAGCGTCAGGAAGTTGAAAAAGAGCTTGAGTTACAAGTAATCTTTTTCTGATAAATTATATCTTCACAAGTTTCCTTTTGATGATAGAGTTATTTCAAATGTTCAAATATTTACAGATGTGTCTTAAGGCAGAGACTGAAATGGCAATGAAACTTCTGGAAAAGGATATACATGAAAAACAGGATACAATAGTATCTTTACGACGCCAATTGGAGGATATTAAGCTGATCAATTTGGAAATGTATAGAAAATTACAGGTAGGTTATAATGCTTATAATTCTTTGAGTAAATGAAAAATGTTGTGAGTGCCTAACAATATTAATGTATAAATTAATGTATACTGCATTTTATATTAAGATACATAATTATTAAGGTAATAACTAACAACTTAACTACATTAGGAATGTGAAACGGAGTTAACACAAAAAGGCGAAATGGTTTCCCGATTACAAGCAAAAGCATCCCAGATTGGGAAAATTCTTAATAATCTCGAAAAATTCAACCAACATCAAAATAAAGAAAGCGGTTCGGCTGAAAATAAAGAAGGGCCACCTCTAAAAAAAGCTCTTTTGAAATGTGACCAAATTCCACCTTTTAAAAATAAAAGCGATAAAAAAGACATAAAAGAAACTTCAACTTTTTTAAATAAACCATCAACTGAGGAATAAATCATTGTCGACAACTTGATTAATTAAATATTATTAAAAAGTATCTATGTGGTTATAATCGATTGTCTGCTATTACGTATTATTTTTGTAAAGTATCAAACATTGTAAGATAACTAGCTTCAAACATTGTAAGATAATTAATTAGTAACTAGCGTCAATCGAGTAATAACATAGAACTCTTCTTATAGTTATTTTATTCGCCATTATAGACACATGATACTTATTTAAAATATTCCTGGTAAGACTTTCTTTTTTGGTCATATATATTTAGTTTTTATAATTTTATGATATATATATATATATATATATATATATATATATATGCATACATAATTATATCTAAAAATAACTAAATAGAATCCAAAATAAAAAATGTCCAGTATATATTTAGTTAAATTACTTCGACTTAAATTACCCAAAAATTCATTTTATGATTCTATCAAAATATGGTTTATATCAGGCAATCTATAGCAATCACTATTACACATTCAATGATTATTTGGAATGCTTGATTATATATTTATATATATTAATATATATATATATATATATATATATATATATATATATATATATATATATATACATACATACATACATATATATATATATATATATATATATATATATACATATATATATATATATATATATATATATATATATATATATATATATATTATATTAATATCGCTCTGTATTATACCCAAATAGTTGTATTTTATCATTGTTTTCCAATAATGCAGCTTACAAAAATATGTTATAAAAAAAAAGTAACTTTTAATGGGATGTCTAAATAATGTTGAAAAAATAACTAAGTGGACTGCATGTAATCGCTTACAGGCTTGTGAGAGTTCGTTGAAACACAAAAAAGAGCTGGTCGAAAAACTAGAAATACAATGCGAATCAATGAATGGAGCCATTCAGCAGTTGCATAACAAGTTAGTACTTTTAAAATTATAGTTATTACAAGTACATATTTATCAACATATATTTACTTGTAAATTATTATCAAATGAAAAATAAAATAACCAATATTAAATAAGACATAAACTGATAACTTGAATGTAATTTTTTATTTATTAATAATTATATCCATACAGTTTTAGATAATTTTCTGATGTTTCCACAACTGTTTGCTATTGCAGTCTTAATTATTATTTTTGGTTAAGGAGATATTGTTCATATTTGGTACCTATTTTAACTTGATAAGCGCATAATATAAATTAAAATAAGATTTCAGTTTAAATTTTATACTACTATATTGCATTATTTTGTTGTATCAAAGCTTTTAAACATTTAAAGCGTTGTACACCACAGACTAATATTTAGTATTTAGTCGATTTCTAGCAAATTTAAAATAGTTAAAATAGTATCAACGTATGCTTGCCCAAACTCTAAGATTGTAAACCAATGCCTTGTTGCATTAATTGTTAAACACAATTAGTCAAAAATTTGTAGAAGCCTTAAGCCTTAGTAATCAATAGAATATCAAAAAACTATATTTTATCAATAATGACAATTTGGCAAACCTTATATTTATAAATATAATATACAAGTTATTAATATAATCAAACAAAAAACAAAAATACATGTATAAAAATAATTATATAATTGTAAAATGTGTGAACAATAAAACCTGTTGTAACAATAAAAACTCAATTATAAATTTAAAAATATTCCGAGTTTTAATTACTATGATTTTTAAAAAATATGTTTTGTTTATTATTTATAATTGGGTTTGCCATTTGATAAAATATTGTTTTTTTTTATATTTCTTATTTATTTTAAATTTTGATTTCGTTTTTACTTATTTTATAATTAATTTAGGTATTCTTCTGAAAGTTCCAGTCTGCAAGCACTACAAGATTCTTCTCAAGCGTTAAGTATGCAGGTAATTTTCTTGCAGAATATTAATTGTGTATATACATTTATTGATATCAGAGTCACATGTAAGTTTTTAAATTAAAGGTAGTAAATACAGAAGCTCGAGCTTCGAAGGCGCAGTGCGATTTACGAATTGAACGTGAGTGGAGAGTCACTTTACAAACAGAAAGTGCAAATGATAAAAAACAAATAGCCTTATTGCAAGCTCAAATTAAAGAACTGCAAAATATGTCAAAGGTAATATATTCTTTTAATATGAATTAAAATTTTAATGATGAAATTACATATGATAATTAGAATATGATTCAAACAAATAACAAACACATAAAGTGCTCTTACCTTTGGAGAACATCCGACATGGAACTTTATTCAAACTGCTATGCGTCTAGTTTCCTGTTTTTTTTTTAACAAATTAGTGAACGAATTATTTGAATATTTTCTTACCTTTCCCAAAACTTTTTTTTTGTACTTTATGAAATTTAAATAGTCGGAACCTCATGCGCACACCTATGTTTATTTTAAAATAACTTCCTACAGCAATCATTTTTATTATGTAAGTGGTCTATAAATTACTTCTAAATTCATCTATTATTCAGACCCAGCCACTTGTGACTTTTTTTTACTTAGAAACATAAAGTTTTCTGAAGCTGGAAGAAAGCTGGAATACTAATGGAAAAATAAGTTGAATTAAAAAATGTTTTTAAGTCACTTTACTATTGTATAATAAATCCCCACATAAAAGTCATGATTTTAAAAAACTTTTGAACTGACGATCCTAATTTTTTTTCGAATATAATTCATTGTTGAAGAGATAATAGATATGACAGATTTCTTACAATCTTCAATCCTCTTACAATCATGAGCCTTATAGAACTAGCTGGTAAAAATCATGAATGCAAATAGTAATAAATGTATTACAGTTATGAATAGTTTAACATTTAGTTTTAGTTTTAACATTTAAAGTATAACTCTGATTTTATTTTTTGCTTGACCTAAAATTAATTCAATTAATATTGTTCATACATAATAATTTTGTTTAGAAAAATGTACAATTGGATCAGGAACTTTGTCAACTGAGAGAACAATATAAAGAATCTCAGAAAACGTTAGAAGAACTTGGCATTCAACTTAGTGTAAGCAAATTAAAAATATCTGATCTACAAGAACGAGCTTTAGAAGGTAGTTTAACATCTAGTACAATTGAGAACTCTTGGGCTCCTGATAAAAATGCTTCCAATTGTAAAGGATGCAATAGAGAGTTTCACATGACAAGAAGAAAGGTATAAATAATCAACATTAGTTCATAGTATTATTAATTACAGTATATTTTGTTTACTAATATAATAGTTTAATAATGTGTTTAATATTATTTTCAGCATCATTGTAGAAGTTGTGGAAATATTTTCTGTCATAATTGTTCTGAAAAAGTAGCAGCTCTAGATAATAGTGGTCACAAACCAGTTCGGGTTTGTGATAATTGCTTTGAGATTTTAAATAAACTGTAAATTTAAATAGAATGTTATAAATTAGTTGTATATAAGCATATTTTTCATTAACATAGTTGATGCCTCTCTTTTGTTTATTTGTTAACTGCTATATAATTATTCTGTTGTAATTAAATTATCTATCTATATATATAAATAATGTTATCCTTAATTTTAAGTATAAGGAATATTCAAAATCTATTTATGTATGCTATATATGATATTTATTTTTAACATTCTATTATTATTAAGGTGGCTCTATATATTGAGATCATATATTATGTCATAATAATGACATATGTGTCTTAAAATCTCACCTTTTATGAAAGAGACGTTAAAAATAGCTTATATGAAAGGCATGAGTAACACGCATAGGTATCGCAAGCTGTTATATACCAATTTATTAAAGATAATTTTATACGAATAATCTTATAATAAATAACAATTGTAGCTAATATATATAAAATTCTATTTTTATTATTAAATGAGCTATAGGTCTCGTTATTTCGCTATCCATTAAAAAACATTTCTTTCCTTCGAGATGTAAGAGCTATTTAAATTTAAAAAAAAACATTTAAACATATGGTCTCAAGGTATATGGTACATTATACATACTAGTACAGAAAAAAATAACTACATTAAATGTATGTATTTTACTTTCGTGTTTCTTTCTGTTATATATTATACTAATAAACTTTATAATATTTACTTTCTACTGTTGTAATAAAGTAAATTATGTAAGTAAAGATATTTTATAGATCTTATTCAAGCCAATGTATCACATTACAAAAATAAAATTTGTATCTAATAATATATTCTCCTAATTGTATGTCTTTCTTTTAAATGCATGAGTAATTAATTTTGCTCTTCAAGTCCTTGCTTCTACTTTAGGAAGTATAGTTGACGTATTTATATATGTATATCAAATTATAACAAATACAGTATAAAATAGATTTATTTTATTTGTTTAAGGTATATATTAAAAATTATAAATATGTATATGGAGTACAAACATACTAATTAAAAGCGTTATAAGTTGTTATATGGTTAATTCTTAGCGATTTAATCTCCAAAATAGCTTTCTAAAGTAATAATTATATTTGGTTATTATAAGTTAAAATAATTAAGATTTTTAATATCAAATTCATTATTCTTTATCTAATTAGGATTTTATTTATTTTTTATTTATTTAAGGTTGATTATTTTTTCATTGGGATGATTAACTATCTGTATACAATCTGTAACAACCCTATAAAAGTTTATATTAATAGTGGTGTACCAAGAGTGAGACATGGGGCCTGTGACATTTTTTTTAGCTCCCATGCTAAATAAATTGTATCTAAAATATTTTTGGGAGACTCAGTTTACCGCAGGGCATTTCATAGATCCGTTAGATAATTATATTGCCATAGCTATCCGTAGCTACGATCGAATTTAAGAGAGACCATCTGAAATTTAAAGTGGGGCACCTTGGCGACAGTATTTAAGGCATGACAAGATAGGGTATTGTCCTTCTATGCACCTGTTAGTTACGGCACTGTATTGTCGTAGTGGACAAAAGCTGCAATGTTACAATATTATTTTATTTTCTATTTCAACCCCTAATAGCTAGACTACCAAAATAACACACAATAATATATACAAGTATAAATAGCAATTTTTGAGTTGTATTGTTTAATAATATATTATTTCGTTTCATTTTAAAATACATTTATAGAAATTATTGTTAAAATATAAAAACTTATAGTAAAAAAAAATATAGTAAGCAATATTTTGAGTAAAACTTGTTATAGTGGTACCTGTTAAATAAAATTATGTGTATTTAAGGTATATTTTACTTAAACTAATGGTACGGCTTCCATACATATAGGACTTCCATAAAAAAATTTCTAACTATATTAGTAAAAAAAATTATATGTAGCTGTACTCGGAACTAAGATCAACAAATAGAATATCTTGATCCGGCACTGTAAAATATATATATATATATATATATATATATATATATATATATATATATATATATGTATAAATTTATGTTTATGTATAAATTTATGTTTATATATATATATATATATATATATATATATATATATATATATATATATATATATATAGTTTGTTAGTTTACATACTATTCACACATTTATATTTTCAATTTTCTAATATGATTAGAACTTACATAAATTTATTTTGTATTTTAGTGACGTGGGTTTAAATATAATATTATTTAGCATGTTTGTGTTTTGAAAAGATGCCAAATTCCAAATAAATTATCAAAGGCACTTACACTTGCAAGTTATAAATATATATATAAATATCCTCATCCGGCCAGAGGGCCATCTGTCCGCATTAATTCCAAATTGTGCCATCATTAAATGAATTTGTTCCCATTAAATAAAACAATATTTACTAAGCAATTATTTCAGATGAGTGTATGCATATACGAGAATGTGTAGCTTAACTTTTTAATCTAAAGCACTTACGATAATGTAAACACTTTTTATCACATTTCACAGAATTTATTCTACCATAATTCTAAATTTGTTTTAAATGTCTTTTATATATAGAAAGGAAATCATTAATGTTTAAATGGTCTATTGCAGTTGTTATTAAATAATTAATGTTTAAAGACCTCGGTCGTATTTTTTCCCTCCACAACAATGCATAAATTTCAGTCTTAAATCTTCTAGACATTGTCTCATATCTTCACGCAGATCTCTCATCTTAACTCTTACTTCTTCGCGCATTAGATTGTAACACATAGCTACTAATCCTAATCCAAGAAGGAGATATATAAAGTTGATTACTAATTTTGTGTTATTACCACTATTAGAATCACTTATGTTAGCCCCAGGAACAAAATCTCCTATTCCTATTTTACATAAACTGGTGACACAGAAGTAAGTTGAATCCAGGTAATCCCATTTTTCCCATTCTGCAAACATTATAGTACCAGTGAGGACATAGAAACTAATGACCCAAAGGCAAGCTGTTGATGGAACTATTATTTTTCGTTGGGGAGGTAGTTCTCCGTCTTCTAAACTCAGATCTTCTTTATCACTACTACACTCATGGAGCCAAGTATAAAGCCATCTGAATGCTTGCGCTAAAACTTTGCCCATATTCATGAAGTATAAAATATACAATGGAATTCCAAATGTCGCATACATCACTGTGACTCCTTTGCCCCACGATGTACGGGGGATCATATTGCCATATCCAATCATAGTAATAACCGATAAACAAAACATTAATGCTGCAGGAAAGGACCAAATGTCAGCAATAGTCCTTCCATCATAACCATCATTAATTGCAGTTGCTAAATCGGTTTGAAATCTCTTTAAAACCTTATCAGCTTCATTTACCCATATCGATTGGTTGAAATTATTTTCCTTTTCTACAACGCCCCACAGGTCATCAGCACATTTTAATCTTAGTTTTTCAACAATTTCCAATAGAGGATCTTCTTCTTGTGTCTCTATCGAAAAGAAAACTGTTGCACCAACAATAGCGTAGCCTACTACTAATCCTCCGACACCTACCTGTGTGCACATAAAAGCAACAAGTTTTCGACAACAATCTTTCACTTTTTCGCGAGGATCACTTGTTGTTGTAGAAGAAGATCCGCGACTTCGAACGGAACTTCGCGGAGCCCCGTAAGACCCCATTTCTTTTTAATTCATGCAACTATTGTTTGATATTTAACACAACAAATTTAACCAATACTGTTTAAAATCTATGCGTATACTAAAGCACAAAGAGATAGAATACTGAAATAGATCTTTCACTGTAGTGGGAGAAGTTATTTTTATATTTTATTTTGGCCGGATGCCACGATGCTGTCACACATTGAACGTATACATTTTATATTATTATTGGAGCCTGGAAATATAACTAAATCATCATCATTTAATAATCATATTTACATTTGCTTATACTCTGCACTGTAATTTGTGAAATAAATATGAGTAGTTAGATTACTTTAACACTGATGACACATATGATAAAAATTTAAACTTACTACTGTTAATTAGGTTTACTGCTATTAATTATTGCAAAAAAATTCCAATATTCCCACAAGGTCGCATTAAACTTTGTTAGAGTTTCTAAACACTATTTCATTGACTTTTTCATTGTTTACGTTCTGCCCCAAATTCAATTATTTCCAGTTCTATCTTTATTATTTCATCAATCCTTTTTAGACCAATCCAATTAGAAATTCTAGTGCATATGCTCAAAAAATGTAGTTAATGTACAATATAATAGAATAATACGTAGTAATAATAATTTTTTTAGAATTAGACGTTATGAGACGTTTCTACGATCAAACCCTCTTTCAATTTTTTGAAGTAATCATTCTGAACAAAAAATCGAAATTCGAATGTTTAAATAACATTTATTGACATATTTTCTTACATCCAGCAAACAAAACAATCAATCTTAGTATATTCAATGGATTGCTTCAATTTC
The DNA here is from genome assembly GCA_963678705.1 of Panorpa germanica. NCBI lineage: Eukaryota > Metazoa > Arthropoda > Insecta > Mecoptera > Panorpidae > Panorpa > Panorpa germanica. Next base: position 43,631,565 of record OY783203.1, read on the forward strand.
AAAACAAATTATTATTTTATTTTTCCAGATTTAGTACGGAATTACTATCTTCATTTGTCAATTAGATAAAAAGAAATGAATTACTATCCCATTTTAGTTGTTAAATTTGATCAATTTTTTTGAAGTCAAAACTTATATTTGTGTAAATTTTTTAGAAACCGTAAGAATAAATTATTAATACTATTCTCTTTCTTGTTTGGTATAGTAAGACTATAAAACTTACCTTTTCTAAAAATGATACAGATTATATTAAAAGTACCATTTATAATGTTTGTAATATTTTAGCTACATATTGTATTTCAAAATCATTATAAATTGTCATAGTCTATTCATGTTTATTTATTATTTAACTTAATTTTTTTAATGTTTTTAGATTCAAATATATTCAGCAATGTTGGACCGTAAGTATTTTGAGTGTTTTGTTTGACTAACTACGAGGTTTTGGGGGCATTAGGCGTCTTTTAAACATATATCTCGTATATGTGGTTTTCTGACTTATATCTATATTACAGATGACCTGCCGTCATTTGCTAAAGACCATGCGGAAGACGTGAACCCTTTGGAGCCACCTTCTCTAGAAAATGATGAGCTAGCTACTATTATTACAAATTCGCGTTTTAATCAGAATTCCTTATTTCACGATGAACTGGTTGGCGATGTGATTCCCGAAATTATGGAGATGTTCCAGGAAGTGAGTAAAGAATATTTATTTTTACAATCTATATTCTTAAATCCATCATTATTCTTAATGAAGTTGAATTGATTCAAAACTGTAGAACAGAGCGTTGAGGCGTCTGCAAGTTCTATTGCTGGACTTGTGTTTTATTTTCTGGTTCGGTTGTTGTTGCGTTTAACTGATTTCAAGAGACATATAACCCATACACCATATACTTGTTAGACAGCGGTGTGGTAGCTTTTATTAGGAAGGTTAAATTAATTTTAATAACACATTCCTTTAAAGATGAAAGTAATATTTTTCTTACCAGTGACACAGTATCCTTATCACATAGCGAAAATAGGCAATGGGCTTGTGAACCATGACTTCCTTTCTATAAAACGGAACTAAATATTGATAATGTTGAATTATTCTACCTCTTATTGAACCTCAAATGTTCAATTATTTTTAATAATTACTTATATTTATGAGATATTAAAAATTAAAAATGTCATTTTGTCCCTTTGATTATTAAAGGTATAGTGCCATCCGACGATTTGCCATCTCTTTTATACAACAGCATGTCATTTACTACTAACAGCTAGTTGTGCATTTCATAAAGTATTATGAAGGTTGTGAAAAAGGAAAAATAATCTCCATTATGCATATCTAAAGCATGCTGAAATTCAAATTGATATAGCTTTAATATAAAAACGCCAATATACATATATTAAAATTAATTTCAATTGAGAATTAAAAAAACGAGTTCACAAGCCCATTGTTTAGGCCCACAGCAACAGGGGTATAGAATTGAATAATTTTTTTTGCGAAGAGAAAATTATTTGAAAGTTATAGAAATATATGATGGATATTTTTACAGACAGGGCGTTTTGAAAAGGAGTGGGGTAAAAGGGGCTTATGTAGCGCTTTTCGTAAATTTAGTGGACCATCCAATAAGTATAATGCGAATGGAATTCTTTTTTAATTTTTAGCTTCGCGAAATCAGACTTCAGGGAGCAGAAGTCGAATTAAGACATCAAGAACTCCTGGAGCAGATAAGGTTACTGGAAGAAACAGCTGCGGTAACAATAGATGCTGGCGATGATGTAGAAAGGAAAATCACAACTGACAATGTAAACCAAGATCACGATAACGATCAGTAAACACATCTAAAGCGTACCAAAATTGATTTTCGCTTAAAAAAATATATAAATCCAGGACCACAACCTTTTTTTATAACGTATTATTTTTCTATTCAATTTTTTTTTATTCATTTTTTTTTATTCATTTATTTAGTTATTGTGTTTTTTTATTTATATATTTATAAAATATTTTATTTTGAATTTTTTGAAATAAATGTTTACCTGTTCTTTTTTACTTTAATTATAACTATTTCATTTTGAATTAATTAATTTAACGTTGGCCTATTTTCGATTCTAAGGGGCCTATTTTAATTTTAATTTCCGACCCGTATGTTAACTTCTGACGATTAGATTATAGAGAAGTGTTTTAGTTTACGAGATAACATCATATTAAACTCGAACCTTAATGGATATCTTCTTTCAAATAATGAAATCTTCTTTTCAACGTCTGATCATACTTACATACTGTATACTGATCAGGTGTAGGAAATTAAAACTAATACTGTGCCATCTATGACACAAATTATTAACTTATTCTGTAAGATCTACTGTTTAATAGATGGCGCATTTTATGTATAAATTAATGCTAAGCAATTACATTTAAAAAATTAATTATCATATTTGTTATATAATTAATAAATAATCTATATGATAAATAATTTACTAAGTATTAAGAAAGTATAGATATCTATTGTTACAAACATTTAAAATCTCTGTTCCTTCTTTCTTTCATTCAACCTTCTTTCATTTCAAGAATAGCAGAAAATCTTGATTTCACTAAAATTAAAAATACAACATATTTGCTACAGAAAGATCTTACACCTTAAGAAATAAAGAATTTCCTATTTTTGTTAAAATAAAAAATTCAATATATTTTTAATTATTAACCTTGTATTAGTTATTATACACTTACATTATAATCTGGTTTTATCTCATAAATGCATATAATCTTATTTTTGCACGAATGAAAAACTCATTATTTTCCTTCATTTGTAACAAGAGTATGTAATTAAAAGTTGTTTTCTATTTCTGAAAATAAACATCATTTTAAAAAATGAGTTTATCTAAAATCTAGTCATGAATGCATACATTTTCTATGAGGTTATTTGTATTGCCATTATTTCAGGCGTAGAATATGCCTTTAAATATTAACTAGTTAAACATGCATATTTATTATAAAAAAGGCTGTAAACCTAATATCAGTTTCATAATACGAAGTACCGAAATAAGTAGTACTTTTCGTAGTATTCGTATTTTCACATATTATTAAACGAATGCAGTGAGATAAAATACTTAGAATAGAAGAAATTAAAATACATTACATTTTACATTAATACAATACATTTTTTGAAAAGGTTTCAAAACATGAAAATAGGGCTCTGCTTGCTGCGTCTTCGGGTTCGATCCCCGGACCATAAATATATTTTAATGGATATGACTCCGGTGGTTTGAATACCGACTGATACCTGAATCGCGAAACAGTTTATCACTTATTTATTTACAATGTAATGTTTTTGTTTAATGCACAATAAAATTGTCTTGTGCAAAACCTAATAATTGTAGATTCAGTTTATGAATCATTTTGAAAAATGTCTGTACACCATCTTCTTTTAAGGATTTTGACGACTGTTTCTTGATTCAAATAATAGATGGCACTTTTTGGCACTAGATGGCACTAGATTACTTTTTTATTTTAAAGCACGTTAAAATAAAAAAGTAATCTGGGAGATTTGAATGAAAATGAACAAATCGACGAAAATGGCGTACACAGAATAACTACAGATTTTAATGGCATCTAAGTGGTTTCTCTTATAAATGTGATACCGTCGGCATTTCCAAAGTTTATGGTTCGAAGATCAAACTGATCTTAGATACCCGATCGGATAGATAATCAAAAATGTTTCCATTTGCGCTTTTTCATACTCAATCAAATGTAAATTACGATATTTTAATCTTTTTGTTAATTTCTTCAACTACTGAAATTGTTCATATTTTGTACCACTTTGCAACTGGGACTGCAACATGTGACATCTAGTATTGTTGGAAGTAGTTGTGCAGCACAGCCAAACTGAAGTAATATTTAATTTAATACTTAGGAATTTTTATATGTTAAAAGTAATTAATTACTTTAGGAGTTTGGCCCACAGAAGAAATTTAAAAAAAAAATTAATTAGTATTTTGATGCCTCAGTCTCATATATCATGTACGATAATGCAAACGCAAATAATGTATTCGTTCTAGTCCACAAAGGATTATGTCTTTTATAGACCCACTGTAGGTAATACAGACTATAATAAAAATACTTTGATGCCTTCGTAGAGTATTAAAGATTATATATTTTTTTTTTTTTTTTATTTAACGTAGGTCTATTTCCGATGCTGAGTCCTATCACCGACGACCTCCTTCAATGTTGGCAGTATTTATGGTGTCGTGGCCTCATATATGTGGGCTACACCACTGCCTAATAACTGTATGATTATGTATGACCATAATCAATATAAGTTCATAATAACCAAACCCAGAAAATATATATCTGGTCCGGGGATCGAACCCGAAGACACAGCAGTCGGCGTCAAGCATCAATGCTCTCGCCCACTGTGTCGTCTAAAGATTATATTGAAATATATCTATTTGTTAGGAATTGATTCTGTACATATATAAACGTAAACTTATTAGGAAGCGGTGTAGTTCGCATATATGAGGCAACGACACTATAAATACTGGCAACATAGTAGTAGCCATATGCTTTATAAATTAATTACAAAAAAAAAACAATGGTTTGGACCATAAAAGTTCAACAAATTTGGTACACTCATGTTCGAAAAACGTCAACTTATAAATAAAATATTGAATGCTGGATGTCGAATGTTGAAGTCGCACAGGTTGGTCCGAAGCATTGTTTAAATAAATCTATTTATTCTTTGGTATACTGAAGCATTTATTATTAGTTGATTATGTTATGAAATTAGAAAAATGTTGGATGAGCCTCGATTATTCAAGTTATTTCTAAATAAAGATGTAACTATTTCATAAATAAATGTTTTAAAATCTTCCATTATAGCCTTGCTATTTGTGCATATTATTATTTAGCAAACGGAAGAGAGACAGAATAGCTGTCTCCTTCACTTAAAAGTTCGATTGTATCAATACGCTTAGATTCACTTACATACTGATTACATTTGTGACCATAGCCAGTTAGTACCCACCAGTACCACAGACAGTACACAAGTCTCTTTAAAATATACCTGACCTGATGCTTGTCTGATACTCTGATTAGTTAACGTTATGTTCAATTTTATTTGTTAAATCAAAATATAAATTTTGATTTCGTTTTCTCTTTAATCAGTTTAATAATACTCATTCAAAGTGATTACTTCAACGATAGGTAAGATGTTAAATATTTATATATTATATTTTTTTTGCATGCGTGTTTTACATCTATATAAATTTTTATATGTAAAAATATTGATATGCTTAAAAGCAAAGAAATTGTTTTCAAGTTGGTAAAGTTCATTTTTTTTTAAATATTATGAATCAAAAATATTTGATTTATGGTATTTTGTATATGCAGTTGTTTTTAGGTTATGATTTTTTGAATTGGGTAGTTTTATATATAATTTTAAATCAGATAGTATGAAGTTGAATTAATAGTGTTGGTTCATTGTTTTTTAAAATATACAGAGCAATCTTCGATATATCGAATCTCGATATTGCCAAGATTGATTAATATTGATTTTTAAATGTCATGCAAATGTGTTATCATTTTGTAAAAATATTAAGTACATCTTTAACAAAAATATGATATTGTAGTTTGTCTACATGAAAATATCACTCTATTTAATGCCTAGCTATATAATATAATTCTTTTATTTAGGGAGGTTCTAAACAAAATCATTTTTCTTATGATCATTTTAAAAATTTAAAAATATATATATATATTGGGTTTTTCAACAAGAACTTTGTTTTTCAATAGCGGAAACATCAATGCTTTCGCAAATGGTACAATAAATTCAATTTCGAACCGTTTTTTCAAAGATGTAGCAGGAAATCGAAAGATGTAAACAACTCAATATTTAACTAATATTTTTAAATTAATTTTCAATTACTAACTATTTATTCCTACTATCATTTAGTGCATATGTGACTTACTGCTACCTTAAAAATTGATATTAGGCAAATTATACATGAAGTAAAACAACACTTAACCTTGTTTTAAAACTAATTTCATGATCAGTTTATCAGGTAAATATTTATATAAATACATCGATGATTTCCTTCGATACATCGATTGTTGGATATATATGTTGCCGATGTTCTCCCTAGGTGCTGATGTACATGAAACTTTTATTTTAGTATCGACAATTCTGCGTATTTGGTATTCTTACAAAAATAACCTAGCATTTTCATTTTCAGAAAAAGAATCGAGGTTAATAACCAAGATGCTGAACCGTAAGTAATTTGATGACTATATTTATATTGATTAATTATAACTATTAATATTCGCAACTGAATCTGATACATATATAAGATAAATGTATTTTAAGAAAAGTATAAGATAAATTCGCTTTTCTTTGATGCAGCCCACAGTACCTTTAGGAGAGAGAGGAGGGGATTATAAGTACCCTCTAAACACAAAATGTAAACTCATGTATTATTTAACATAACGTTACGTTTCATTATGTACCAAAGTTTAATATAATTATATTACATTTTTATTAAATAAATGCTAAACATATTAAACATCTTTTAATATTTTGCATAAAACGCTAAATTGGCGTCAGAAAACATATATTTACGTCGAAAGATAATTTTTGTTAAGTATTGTATTGCATTGTTTATTTTACAAAAATTTTCCTATATAATAACAGTAATAAGCTCCGTGTTTTTCCTCTTTTTTTTTTTCTCCATCTTTCTTCTTTGTACTTCTACCATCCATCTTTTTCCTTCGTTGTCTCTTCTCAGCAGCAATTTTCCTAACATCCTAATTTCGTTACTGCTCCCTCCCCCCCTTTTCTTCTTTGTCTGTTTTTATTTTGAAGTCGCATGTCTCTTTAATGCACTGTAACATTTCTTTTTCTTTCTTGAACATTTTGCATATCTTTTCCTCTCTTTTTCCACCAACACCTGCTGCCTTGTTCTTCATTTCACATTCTGAATCATGTTATCTAAAGGGTATTTCAATTTTTCATAAATGAAATTCCATTTTCAACATATATTTTTTGCTTTTACATAGGTGAATTACCAGACCTTCCAGATCGTGAACTGCTACGTCTTGATAATTTTGAACATGATCCACTAAGAGTCGAAGACGTGATGATAGATCCGGATACTGGGTATCCGTATTACATGCCGACGAATCCTTACGACATAAGACGTTTAATAACGACCGTAAGTATATTTGTTATTAATTATAATTTTTTACAAATTAGGTTGAGAGTTGTTTGCATTAGTATATATGTGAAGCGTTAGAAAACCATTGAAATTTCATCGTAGATGCTTTTCCTGGATGCTCGTAGCAATGACCTCACATCCTATTTAACGGGATTGTTCTGATTTGCAATTATTGGAATAATTCCCTAAGTAGTAGGTTATATTTACGTTATAGCAACTTTCTGATATGCTATAATAGTTTCAGTGGATTTCCGAAGTATATGTCTGATCTTACTCTATTAAGAATATTTGAAGAATACTCAGTTAAAATAATGTCACTCAATTTTTTCAATTTATTCACTCTTTTCCGCAGAATAAAGTTTGTTTTGCTATGCAAACAAATTGTTTACATTTTTTAAACCGTGTTTATAAATGTTTGAATGCGAAGTGAAGTTATAGAATGCATGTTGCGCAGATAAACAAATGTAGTATTTATAAATTGATAAGTACAAACAAATATTCTTATTTATAGTCATATCTTTTAATAACATAATTCTTATAGCGTTCTTCAAATTCTATTTCGATTGTTTAAAAATATAAAACGATGATGATTCTTTGATTCGGTAGCTTTCTAACTTAGACTAGTACACATTTGTTGGGAATATATTTCAACTTTACTAAATAATTTATACCAAATATGTAAAACAATATGTTGTTTTCCAGATACACCGCAGGCAACACGATGTTGATCAGCAAAGAAGAACGCAGATTTATCTGTATCCTGAAGTTATAAGGGAGGTGGAACTGCGTACCGATTTAAATGGGGAAGAACTTTACATCAACCCTGATGACTATGAAATAGTCTACGTGGATACGAACGCAGCTCTTGCAGAAGAAGACAATGGCAGACAGCAAAATGCTGGGCAGCCAAATGAAAATGAAGATGAGAATCCTGAAGAAGAGAGCGGGGATGAAAAAGATGGCGACGAAGAAACTGTTGCGTTTGATTCTGAAAACTATGAACTGGTTAACATGAATTAGAGGTCGCGTGTCGGTTTTGTCGAATTGGGTAGATTCCTTTTTTCTAATTGTATATATTGAAACTTTATGAACAGTTATTTTCAATGTAACATATATTTTTATTAATGAGAAAAACATATTTACAATTTTAACTATTTTTTCGGAAAAATATTAGGTGTGATACCTTAGTTGTTTCAAATATCATTAGTTTGGTATACGCGTATATTCGTTAAACAATTTTAATGTTGAAAAATATTTTATTGATTGTAAGCGAGTTAAATCAAGCTTAAATTTATAAACTCAACTTGTACTCACTGTGCTTATTTTGTCCACGGAAGGCAAAATTTTTCTTACTAAAACTTTGTCCTGCTTTGTGTCCTTTGGAATCACAATTTGTCCTGTTTTTATATACATATATATTAATTTAATTCGGGCTATTTTCGATGCTGAGTCCTAACACGGTAGACTTCCTACTTAAGTCGGCAGCTTTTAATATCGTGGCCTTATATGTATAACTTGATAACAACCAGAAAATATAACTCTGGACCGGAGACACTTTAGCTAGCGTCTAGGATTAATGCTCTCGCACACTGTGTTTGTTTTTATAAAAGGCATTAACATTTTTTACAACATCTTTTATAATGTTTGACATCTGAGACTCATCATATAGACAAGTTAACAATATATTGTGCAATTTTATGGATTTTAAGGAATCTACTTAATAGATAAGCAAGATATTGAAATATTATTAATCTGGATATATTTACTACGAATACTTATAAAAATATATGTCTGTTATGTATTCTATATTTTATGTATGTTTATGTAATCATATACATACTCAGTAAAAAAAGAAATTGATGTATTTGAACATTATATATACTCTCATTGTTGTCTTTATTATTTGTATATGTTTCTTATATATCGTTAAACCTGTTATTTCATATACAACTTAATATAAATTGAATTTGAAGATTAATAGAAGAAAATTGTGTTTAGCGGGTACATATATAATATAATTTAATTGTTGAATTTATGTAAAAAAAAATTGGATATTAATATAATTATAACGTATTATATAACTATTAAATGGACCAACTATTTAAATAAAAAATATATAATAAAATCTTTAAATTATTTTCTTTATTTCATATGATTAAATTTTATTTTCTTAAATTAAATTGTACTTTAATTTTGATCTGTTTATCATCTAATACTGCTTATCCTTCTTAAATATAACAAAGTTATGTAAAATTTTTCGAATAATTTATTTCTAAACGTATCTACTACATTACCGTTGCGTAAATGATAATATTTGTACAGGGAAGTAACTAAATATCACACTCATTTATAAAAGTCGTTCTAAAGATTGAAATTAAAATGCAAAATAACGAATAAAAGAAACAACAAAAATCACAAATGGGAAATACGTACTCGTAATTTATTTCAAGATATTTATATAGTAAAAAAAGATATAAGTAAGGTTATGTGATTATTTAATACGTAGAATGATTTAACCAATTGATTTGATTCCTTAAACTGCTCAAACAAATCGTTTACCATCCACAATATGTATCAAACTAGGTTATACACCAAGATCTTAAATAAAGGAGACGACACAGTGGGCGAGAGCATTGGTGTTTGATGCTGACAGCTGTGTCTTCGGGTTCGATCCCCGGATCAGAGTTATATTTTCTGAGTTTGGTTATTATCAAGTTAAATTTATTATGTACATACATAATCATCAACTATTAGTTAAATATATTAAAAATACATACGTAAAGAACAAAATCAAAGTTAAAGATGATAATATATGCGAAGATTACAAGATCAATTTCAGGTAAATGTCAACAATATTGGAATATGAATATCCACGGAAAAAAATTTAAACCAGTTTTTTTAAGTTAGGTCGTGTACTCTAACACTTAGCTACGATTAGGTACGACATGTCAACAGCAAAATAATCTCGCTAAATGATCAACAACTTTTTTAATAATGAAGAGTATTTTTTTATTAATCAATAAAATCATGTACGTTAATTATTATAGAATAAAATAATTATAATTCTCAATATTTCATGTCCAAGCTTTTGAGAAATAAAAGTCTGTCCAGTCAACTGGGATACGTTCAACTTAATGTAAATATTTGTATAGTTATATTCGTACAAAAAAATTTTCGAGTGTTTAAAATCTACTCGAAGAATCGATCTCAGATCGCCATCCCTAATTTACTAGTGGTAGACTGTTACAGGAACTTTTGTGGAGTGTCAAATTTTAATTTGCGGAATATTTCTGGGTAATCAACAAATAAAACAATAAAAAATATTTTTATTAATTTTATTATAAAAACATTTCATAACATTTTAAAGTAAAATATATACAATTAAATAATAAGGTTTACATTTGATTAATTAATATCATTTACAATAATAATTTACATTCAAAGAGATCGTATAGAGTATTTTATGAATGAAATATTTAATTACTTAGAATTAATTTTATAATGACAAACTTACATATTAATAATTTCTTGAATAATTTTGAGTAAAAATTGTACATTTTATTTTTTTTACCCCGTTTACTAAATAACTTGTTTATAAATAATTTTTTTAATTTTCATAACTTCATTATTAAATTCAAAATTTGATTTGATTATTGTTGTTTTTTTTAATATTCTTAATTATGTTTTATGAATTTTTGTGCAGATCTGGAGAACAGATTCCACATACTTGTCTTTACTGTTGTTTTATTTTGGTATTATAATATTCAGGTATTGGTATTAAAATGTCACATAGCAAATTGTGTAATTGATGAAATGACATCACCTTATTTGGGTAAGTGTATATAATATATACAATAAATATATATTGTCAATAATTGTTAAATTAAATTATTTAAATGAAATATTGGACGACACAGACCAAAGTTATATTTTCTGGATTTGGTTGTTATCAAATTAAACTGGCCGCGGTGTAGATATATATGAGGCCACGACAACATAAGTACTGCTAACATTTTAGGATATCATTAGTGATGACGTTAAATAAATTTAATAAAAAAGAAATAAATATTTGCAAAAGAATGTTTTCATATTCATTCTTACTTTTCTATAATAATTTGTTGATTTCATATTTTACGTTTTACACGAAACTCAACACAATAAGCTTTAGTATTTTAAAAAATTATTTTCCGTAGATTTGTTCCATCGTTTTCTTTAAGTCATTATATCTTTCTATAATCATAAACATATTAGGAACTGGTGTAGCCCGCATGTTAGGCCTGCTCTTCATAAAAGCTGATAAACCGGAGATAATGAAGTTAACTACAAAAGTAATACAATTTTATTGGATTAAAGTAAATTAGGTTTGTGTAAATTGTTTATAATACCAAAATAATGCAAAAGAAAATTTTTGTAATTTTTAATTTTGTAAGTGTTCTTACACTTCAAATATTTGTTCATATTTGACATAAAAATAAGTTATGACAGATATTATTTGTCACTCTGTATCTATAACATTGTTTCTTATATTCAAAAATATGCAAAATTATTTAAGGTGTGTAACTCTTATGTTTATGTATACTGTGTATTTCCACTAAATACAGTTATGTATATTTTACATAAGAAAATGATGTAAAATTTTCGTTAGTTTATGTTAAGTTTTTCATGAGGATTCTTTTACATTTAAGTTTTGTAAATGAATAGAATTATTATTTAACATTTTTTATTTGTTTTGCGGAAAATGTTTATATTTGTAGATTTGTTGACGTTTATTACGTAATATTTACGTTTTGTGGTAACGAGTAGTATGTTATGTGGTGCGGAAGTTACCATAAGTCGAAAAAGTTTATCCTGCAATAGTGCCCAAAAACGTTGTGTCATTTGAAACAATCAATTTAGTAAAGCTGAAGCTTGAAAGCGGGGAGCATTTGGCGGAAGTTAGAGCCTACGCGAGGGTCTGGCAATAGTGAATGTTTGATTTTAACAATATTCTGTAAAACATATATAAAAACCAACCATCATACTTTCACGCAGGTGAGTAACTTTTACACCTGCTACCTGAAAAAGGGATCCGCTTTCAAGCTAGCAAACACGTATACGTTCTTAACTACATATTAAACTACTTATTCTCAAAATTTCAGCTTTGCTAAAAGGACATAGGTCTACGGGTTCTATGATCTTGGAGTGTGCCTTATTTGTCTCTATAGGCCATAAAATGAAATAAATTCAAAAGTTAATTATAGGTACCGACTAATGGTATTTTCCTATCGATCACGTTACACATACACACAAACTCGTATATTACATATACATATGATATTTCCTGCATTGTTACTGGTATTTGTTTGTTTAATGAAATACAATAACGGGTATATACAACTCTCATTGATTTTTCAACATCAATAAATATTTTTGCTATATGAAACATTAAACACATGAGAACATTATTTAGATATATATGTACTATATATTTAATTTATATTAATTATTCTAATAAACAGTAATGACATTTAATTTTATTATACTTTAGGTTAGAATATGCAGTAATTCGCCTGCATATGATATGTATCATCGAAACTTTATTTGTTTCATTAAAGAGATTAATTTCATATATTTTTATCTTATATTTTATGTATTTTTAAGCAATATAAGGTACATGTGAGTCACTTTTAATTGTTTAAAACAAATCGTTTTTGGTTTCTTTACATTTCAATATTAATAATCTTAAATATTTGTATGTAATTTAAATTGTGTATCGATCTGAAGTGAACTAACGGTATATATTAGTTATAGCTACTTTCATTTCAGTGTGTGCCAACGGCCAATACATTTGATATTTGGAGTCGACAGAACTCACTGTGCATAATGTTAAGTTATTATGAAATTAGATAAAAAGAAATTGACAATTTAAATGTCGTTTCTTTGATTTCAAGTAAGATAGTATGATTTAAGTTAAACATTGTAATTATTATATGTATGTAAATTACTAAAATAAAAGCTTTGATTTGAAGAAGCAACACATAAATTTGATTAAAAATTTATAATTCCCAAAATGTCATATATATATATGTTAATTTAATTTTAAATTTCACCTCTGAGATAAAGATAAAACGATATAAGTAAATGTTTATAAAGTTTTTTCATTGTTGTTAAAGAGTAATTATAGTATAAGTATGAATGACAAATTGCCTTAGAAAAGAAAGATTTACACTACAATCGATACAAATGCGTCTGTTAACATGTCAATCTTCATGAAACTGTCAAATACTTGACACACGCGTAATTGGGGTATCTATCAATCTTGTCCGTTTCACCACATCGTTGCATATATATTATTTCATTGACATATGATGCGATCCAAATGTGTGACAGAGACAAACATATATCAGATAGAACAGGTTGATATCACAACCGAAATTCTGTATAAATAAATTGATATGATGGCCTTTGTTAACCCCTTATCAAAGTATTGGGTAAGTCACATCAGTCTGATGGGATTTTTGGATTGACTTTCACATGTGAAAAATAAATTGATTTGTTTAAATTTGACCTGTAATAGCAATTAGTTTTTCTTTTTTTGTTTAAAATGTATTTCTAATAGCTGCATATAATTTTAGATGAACTCGATGTACTAGTGTTCTTGACTAAGGCTTGGGGGAGGCATGAGGAAGTTTCTCTGATGTGTCTCACATTGACTCATTTTTGGGTTTATTTTTCTTAGAAGAAGTTAGCAGTCGCTCTATTTTAAATTTCGCAGTTCATTCATTATACGTCAGAGAATTCTTATGAACTGTTCCATTGATAAAGAAAGTTTATTTATTGGTTTTTGACAAGATATCTGTTGCGGTAACTGATCGCCTAAAATAGAAGAATGTGTTATAAAACACACCTTTCTAAATAAGAAATATGAAACTAAGATTTATTACGAATTTTTTTAATTTTATCTTTGTGGAGTATAAAAAAGTATGCATTCTGTCGTATGATCAACCGTTCCCGAGATTTAGCGCGGAGAATGAAAGGCGCGCATCCGTTATAGCCCTTCTGGTAGAAAAGTGAAATTTGGTACAGTGATAGAGATTAATGAGTATACAATTTTTAGATGTGTAATTTAGACAAAATAGGCTTCACTTTAAAAGTATTCATTCTAATAATTTCAAAAGAATATTTCTGAACAATATATTATATTTAGTAGCTACAAAGTAATGTTTAAATATATAAATACTTTTGTGAGACCTAGGTAATATTTTAAGTAAAAACATGTTATGTAAAAGTTGTATATTTTTAGGTACGATTCAAATTTGACAAAGTCGTACTAATGCCAACGGAATGACAGTGTCTTACAGACACTATATATTTTATAAAATACATAGGTCGTATAAAACAGCAGAAGATATATTTAGGATTACAGCAAGAATTAGAGTTAGGATTAGGTGAGTCACAGAAAAAAACTTGAACATCTTTATAAATCAAAAGTGACAGATAAGGTTTGAAGCTTTTAAGCAAGAACTTTGAACGACTTCAGAAAAATGTTTTTCTTTAAATAAATAACTTTATAAATCGGGTATGTGACTTAAAAATGTCAAATCCTTTTAAGCTCAGGACTGCTTACCGAAAATTTAGGATTCCTGCAGAATCCATTTAGGACCTTGCAGGAACGACCCGGAATAAATTGTGTATAAAATGAAACTTTAGTTAATGAACAAAACTTGGTGGAGTCAGATCGAAAACTACTGAATATTCCTTTACAAATATTCGACGATTTGTTTTAAATAATAGCTTTTAAGTTATAAATACAACAATGGTTACACATTTTAACACAAACGTACATACAAATATTGATATACATACATATATATATATATATATATATATATATATATATATATATATATATATATAAACATATATATACACGAGTACATATAAGGTTAAACATTATATATTTTTAAGATTTAATATAAATTTAACAATTATTATGAGTAAATCCACATTAATATATATTTGAGTTCCATTTTCATTTATTCATAATTCTAGACACACAGTTACATTTATATGTAATATTTTTCTTCACAAATTTACTAACATTATTTCAAAAGATATGTTAAGAAGTAAATGCTTTAATAAACAATAAACTACTGGCAAGATGACATAGAATTATCACATTCAGTAACGTAACATCAAGAAAAGTATATTTTACTCATTGAATTTAGTTTCTCTTCGATAAAACTTTCTTTTTGATTTCACATTCTCAATTCCAAAACTCAAATTGATTTAGGTCCTGGAGTAAACCCTCCATTCACTCTACTGATGATACGCCACTGATTACGGTATAAATTTACATAGCGAATTCATGTTTTAAAGTATTTTTTCGCAATACTTCTGTATATTATCTATATTTATTTTTATACTATAATATTATAATAATATTTAATAAAATAATCTTATATTAAAAGTTATTTTAAACAACATACGACGACTTATATAAATTCTTTTTGAAGTTAATATTTTACTTTTATATTATACGACACAAACTTATATAAAACATGTCACAATAGAAGACAGTTACTGGAATTAATGTTGAACTTAATGTAAATTGGAAATATAGGATTTATACATTAATTTAAACAAACACCAAACATCTATACATCTTACATTATGGGTTATTTTTAAGGTTACACGAATTTTATCTTATAGTACTAAATGTCTTGTATTTTAGAATTGTGGCATATAGCTAAAATGATATATGGCATATTTACAATGATGTTATTATTATACGGTTCCGGCAACAACCCAATTGCCTGTTTTTAATTTTAAGTTTTTACGTTTATAAACAGTAATTGTTAATTATCTGGATAAATACACAACACATACACATGGTTACTCAATACGCCTAAAAGTAGGTTCCTTCGGCGCGCCGTTTTGGCGAGCCTAGTTCATCTTCACACCTCGTGCCGTAGAAACGTAATGCTCGGTGGTACAGTATCTGTACAGATACAGATACAGAAACTTGGACGTATGGTTTGCGTACGTCCAAATGGAACGTAGTTCATAAAATAGCTGGTCAGAAACAAACCATACGCCGTGGGAACCCGGCTTAAGATAGTGTAGAAAATGTACATTTACAGAGTTTTAGATGTGCCTGCGCTATTAACAGCCCAGTGTATTTAATTACATAAATATTACGTTTATCTTTGGTTACTGAACATTACAGTTTACATAAAACAATTTCAGAAAACACATAGTTTACATTTATGTAAAGTTTTAATACATATATTAAATAGTAAAAATTACAGAAACATTATGTTAAATAAACATAGTTTCGTTATGTAAATTTTTACTTATGTGTTATATAATATTAACGTTTTGTGTTCACTGGATAGCTCTATTAAATAGAACGTAAATTAAATCTATAATATACGAATGACAAATTTTACAATAATGCTTTGACAAATATACATTTACACATTTAAAATCTACATATACAATTATTTCTTTACCTTATATCTAACTATACGTAGTAATAATAGCGTTAATAAAGTTGAGAAGCATTTTAAGATTGTTGTGCAAGGAATTTGCTTAGCATTTATTATATAAACAACAATTATTACTCATAAGTTAATAATTGAAAAAAAGGCGTACATTTTGAAAACGTTCGCAAGGAGCAGTCATGGTCAACCTACAGAAAGATCTCTTTGTGTAATCTAACCTGTTTATAACTTGAGTACATTAAAAAAATAATTGATACGCACTGCTCTATTTCGGTTTTTTAGATCTGGAAACGTTGCGGTTGGTATCGGAAATAGGCCTCCAAAAAAGAAATAAATTACGAAATACTTTACTATAACCTTAAAATTTATAGAATATACAGAAGATGCTAGTTTGCGACCTATACAAACTCGTATAAGCAGTGTTAGAAAATACTTATAGAGTAAGAGCCGGAACTTCCAGACCTACGTTGTTTGAGCAAAGCTGATATTTTGAGAATAAATAGTGTAATAGCGTCTGGCAGAAGTTAAGGCCACAGGAGGAGAATATTGCCAGTACTATTACTATTACCAGAATAGTGAATATTTGTTTTTAATAATAATCTGTAAAACATATATAAAAGCCAACCATTATAACGAGAATAACGTTTTCGTCCTGTGCTTTCAGAATTTTTGACCGTTTAGAATCCGAGTTAATTAATAACAAAGTTAGCAATTTCAGACTCACCTCCCAATTTAAACATGTAAAACTTTCATCGACCCAACTATTTTCAATTATACACAAAAATTCTCTCGATAGAATTTTGTCAAAATTTAGGAGAGTAAAGATATTTTTACCGTTTTGTATTTGAGAAAACAATTTGGTGATGTGTCCTGTTTTGTGATGTTTCTATCACTATTGTACTTCAATTATAGTTCGCATCAACTTTATCTTCGACTGTAAAAAACTGAACTGTAAATGAACTCGTTCATGACAAAAAAGTCATGCGCATCTTCAATATGATGGCAAAGTGATTTCAAAATGTTTATTGGGATAATATATTAAAATATAATTTTTGTTAAATTCTAACACGTATGTTGCATGTGTGGGTATCCTGTGGAGAGGTTTTGAACTTCTGAGAATATTAAATGTGACTATACTATACCACGTTGGAACGTCCTAAAGTACATATTACAATATTTATTTTCAAAATTTCAGTTTTACTATAACGGCGTAAGTTTAGGGGCTCAGGGATCTTTGATTATTACAACTGTACGAGTATATTACATTCCACGTGCGTGTGTTCCAACAATCAAGTAAACAACACGACGGCCTTCGCGTTCGCCTTCTTGTCTGATCTGTTTTCCAGTACTGGTTGTGGTAGTTGTGGTAGTTGTTATGTTATGGTTTTGTTGTTCACAAATTGATGCATTAAATGATGTTTTATCACGACAGTCTACAGTTACGACATTGTAGATCCGTCATCCGCAATTAGATGAATTCTATTGTTGTCTTTTATTAAAAAATCATGATGACCATCCATTTTTTGTCAAAACTGTCATATTTATTAACTGTAATGTTCTTTACTTAAACGAACTGTCCTATATTATAATGTTCCAACTGAAAGTTTATATGTTTATTTGTTGGTTTGTTTATATGCGACCGCAATTTGTATGGTGGTTCGAAAACGGCTCCGCGCATTTTCTTTAAAATTGCCTATTTCGTAGAGAAAAAAATTCTAAGACTTTTGGCGTCTCCGGATTTTTCCCTGAATTTCCTGGAAACCCGTAATTTTGGAAAAACTGGAAAAAAAGTTGGCCTTTTTTGCTGTATTACTTTTAATTCGTAAAAGATAGAAAGTTGAAATTTTGCATGTATTAAGGTATAATGCTGACATTTCTCAAAAATTGAAAAAAGGGGGGTTCAAGAAATTCGGGGGCCCGGTAGAGAACATTGGTGAAAGTTCATATTCTGGATTCTAGAGTAATTAAGTATATTATTAATAAAAAAAAATCAAAATTTCAAAATTTTATTTGGGGGCACTATTTGCCGAGAGTAAAAATTGTTAAAAAAGTTGGTCAAATAACGCATAAATTGAAAATATTTTTTATTTTGATAAATTGAAAAATGATTTTATTATTGTGCGAGTTTATTATTTCAATTTAAAAAAAAAGAATTAAATATGAAATGGAATTACGAATTATTTTGTTGGTTCATATCATACACACCAAAAAGTCGTCGCTTGGCAACGGGAGCAAACTGTAGTATTTATATATAGTGTGAAATGAGAAATAGAAATATTTTATAATCTGTTAATCGAAAAAAGAAATATTTTAAATTGAATTTTTCTGTATTTGACGTGGAATAAATATAACGTACCCGAAGTCGATATAGTATATATGTATTTAACACTGTATACAGTTTTATGAGTCCAGGTGGAGTTGTTTCGTTACGCAACGGCTGTGGGAAAAGGGAAAACCCATCTTATGTGTTGAAAAACAAACCGTTACAGCTGGAAAAGACTGATGGGTTTTGTCACCGTTGAGAAAATGTTAGGGTCGGTTAAATGTTGCAGACAATCAATTATATTTTAAATGATAAAAAAATCACAATAAAATTAATGAATTAATCACATTTTACGTCAAATTGTGATCTTGAATTATGAGCAATTCTTTTTTAACGAGACTGCGATCTGATTGTTAGCATCTAACTTATTTTAATAGAAATAGAAACAATTTGTGATATTGCTTTAGCTAAGTTTAGATGAAGTATAATCTTTTGCCTTCCAATGTAGTTTTACAATTGCTTGCTTGCCACAAGCTAATTTCAATGTTCATTTTCTTATACAGAAATTTGTTTAGAGTGCAAGGTTCATTATTTGTAGCTTAATACAACCTAACAAAGTGTTACATTTTCTCCCCAGAGAGATTGTGCAGTAGGTCGTGTCTTCGAATGGTGTTACATCTCTACTCTTTAATATTATATGATAATATTTGTGTGCAATGTTGCAATTTGAATGTTATAATTACTATCAGAGAAGTACAAAATAAACATTAGAATTACCTAATAGCAAGCTTGAAGCTTTGCACCCGCTTTGGGTAGAAATACAATGATGTGGTTATGACGGGAAAGAACAAATAATTTTCGGGTTAGAATCACTTAAATGTGTTATTTACCCAGAGTAAAATATACAACTATAAATTAGGTATATTAATAATGCATTATATAAATTACAAGATTAAAAGAAAATATATAAAGAAATTGATGAAATTAATCATGAAGTGTAAGTAGTTTCATTTATAATATACATCACGAAACTACATTGATGGAGTGCTTTAATATTGATCAAAATACCGAAGAGACTATTATTGATAAGTTTGATTATCTCAAATTATGTGCTCGTTGGTTTTCAGAGTGTTCATCATAAATCACTTGGAAATCGCGAAGGATATGTGCACATACATCTTAAAGCGCTTTGAGTCTGAGGCTTTAAAACAAATAGAAGACATTTATTAGACGAAGTGGCACACGGCGAGGCGTCCCTTGTTGTCCCTTAGTATGTGCACTGTGCAGTTTAGTATAACAGCATGTTGTGTTTTTCAATCAGCGGAGATCAAGATGCGTGATAATATTTTGCACAATATGAGACCAGTTCCTGAGAACACTGTAGTGTAAATAACTAGTTAAATATCTGTATAATTTATTTAACGTCTGCCTATTTCCGATGTTTAGTCCTATCACTCTACCGCTGCCTAATAAGTTTATGATTAATTTGATTGCAGTGCAGTTAGAAACATAGCAGTTAGCATCAGACATCAATGCTCTCTTCCGCGTTATCATCTTTTACTATATAAAAACTATGAAAATTACGAAAATGGTGTTCTCTTTCTCAACTTTGGATAATTAGTGTATCAATAAGTCATAATCAATAAATCTTTGTTAACAATAAGACCTAAATAATATAGAAATAGTGCAGGATCGAACTCTAATATACAGCAGTCTGACATCAAGCAATATGTCATTAAGTTTTTTCATAAAATATTGTCTTTTAAACTTCTTCCAGAGAATGTACTCAGTTTTATTTGTTTTTTACCATCATGGGTCATAGAAAAAGAGAAAGAAAGAATTGTATATACTTTAGAAAAGCGTACCTGTATTTTTCTATAGAAAGTAAATACAAAGAAAGGCATATGTATGTACTATTATATATAACATAAGCTAGTGCAAAACAGGAATATGTAGTTCACATGTTATCTTTTCAAGATGACTATGTTCATAATAAGAAGGTTACATGCAGTTGAACATCATTGAAAAGAAAAAGAAACAAATGTACATTAATATTACTTTTTATATGTACGAATACATTTATACGAGTATATAGCTTTTTATATAGGTTACGAGATGCTATTAAACGATTATTTTCGTATGGTTATTTGTATTAGTTTACGAGTATTGACTAGACCTTTTGTTCAATTTATTATTTATGAGTAATAATTTTCATCATGTAATCATGTAATCATGAATATAAATTAATTAAAAGTATTTAATCTTAAGCATTAGTAACATGAGACCAACAATGTTTTAAATATAATTTATTTTTAAATCTAAGGTAATTTAGTATCTTACGGATAGTACGAATTACGAATTACGAATACGACTAGATTGAATACATTTCATTTCAATACATTTTACTTTAAAGTAAATATATACATATATATGTGTATATATACATATGTATATATATAAATATACATGTTTATATATATATATATATATATATATATATATATATGTATATATATATATATATATATATATATATATATATATATGTGGGGGTTTCTGGAAGCTCTCGAGATACACTTGAAATCTAATTTTTTGGACATATGTACTTCTTATGAAAAGATTTCATAAATAAATATATATTAGTCAGATGTTTGAAACTTACTTAGATATAGTATAATATATATTGAAAAAAATAATATATATGTATATATATATATATATATATATATATATATATATATATATGTATATATACATATATTTATCTCCATAAACGTTAATGCTATTAGTTCCTTTTAGACTTATTTTCAATTTTGAAAAAGTCTTTCATTTACTTTGAAGATCGATTACAATATTATAATTTAATTATTAATAGCAACTTCGGTAATCAAACCCTTTCCCAGCAAGCATTAAACGATCTCGGTGACGATGATGACAAGAGGTTTTCACAACCAACATGGGTGCAAACAAATTTATTTCATTTTAAAAATATATATAGGACATTACTTTGAATTATATAAAGCTCTTCAGAAACAATATATATGTATGATATATATATATATATATATATATATATATATATATATATATATATATATATATATATATATATATATATATATGTACATATTGTAAAGATTTTATAGAAGGAAGACATTTTTGCAGCTTTCACTACAATGTTTTTTTGTAAGTAGTTTTAGATAAATAGTTTAATAATAATTATAACAAGAAAGGAACTGAGTACGTATGTAATAAGATATAAATGAGAAGAGTAAATTTTTACCGATTTGTAAGAAATATGTAATGAAGATGTAAAATTTAGAGTAGTGCAATGACGTCCGGATCCGCCACTTCGTGTGCATGACTGTTTCCGCTTTGACTGCCCACGGCTGCGCTGCCGCGAGATGGAGTACCTTGCGAACCAGTTGTCTGAAGAGGGATGATTTCACTTGCGTCACCTGGAGATAAAATATTATGTAATATTTAAGTTATTTTAAATTATTGTTAGGTTTTAAAATAATGAGTTGCAAAATCAAGCCCGCTACATAGACGCCTTTGCTTATGACTTTGCCACATCAATCATAACCAATTGCCTATCTTACAGAATTCCGTATGCACAGCACACTCCTATAACATAAGTCCCTACAATGCGAATTCACGCAAAATATGTATTACGTTCCCTAGTTCATTACCATTGTTATATCACAAAACATCTGTTTAAATAAATGCATTTTTTAACAACCAAAGTCTAAAATTTTAGTACCGCAAGAAGTATTCAAACTTTTTCTACGTATAAAGGACATTAATGAATTATTTAAGACATTATTCAAGTTTTTAAGATTATCGTAAAGAAGTGATTTTCTTGGGATCGTCCTAAAGAGAAAATTTATGAAGTTTTATGAATCTCAAATCTATTAAATATTATGTGGAAATTCACATATTCTGTATATAAATATAGATAAATTATATACCAGGTGATTACTTTTATAAAGCATTTTTTTTTAAATCAGTAGTAAAGTTAAGAGAATATTTAACAGTTAACTGAATTCATATTAGCCCACACCAACTTTATTTATATATTTATTCTGTAGATCAACGATTGATAACGTTCAAATCTGTTTTTGTGACATTTAATTACCATAATAACATATGAAATACAAACTATTAGATTTAACTAAAATAAAATAACTTCAAGCGAACATGACCTTATCGTTGAAATCGCCTAAAATTTAAAAATAAAAAAATAAAGAAATGCAAACTTTGTTTGATCAACTGAGGAGAGAGATTAGATCGAAAGTTCAAGGGGAAGACATTGAGTGAACCTCAACGAAAAAAGGATACTTTGGATGTAACTGAAAAAGACATTTTCCCAATAATTAATAGCAGGAGTGGCAAGAATGTCTATAACTCTAAACAAAACATGTATAAAACAAATATCGTTTTGTTAACGGAAAGCACAAAATATATTCTAGACTTAATAGGAAAAAAACTATGTTCTATTCAAGGGGAGGGTATGGTCATATTAAAAGCTACATTAGCTTACATGAAGTGAGATAATGGTTCTAAAGAGGCCAAAATGGAACCACGTAGTTTATGGACGTTTTCTAATTAGCAAATTGTTTCCAACCACTGTAAATTGCAGGCAGTCGTAAACGAAATTGTATGTGTCATACACACACACACATATATATATGTGCATCAAAAATTAAAGTGTTCCTATAACGCCTAACATTAATTGTGTTATAACGGCATGTTGCATTTAGTAATTTTAAAATATATAATTTTTATAATTATTAATTAAAAACTTATAATTAATTATAAATCTGTTACACAAAATTAGCTAAATGACAGTTCGAGTACAAAAATATTCGTGCAGCTGAAAATTGCAATTCAGCCGTTACTTTAAATATCGTTATAATACATCATTTGAAATGCTAAAAATCTACGTTTTTAATTATTTCATAATGAGGTTTAAGTTTTGGATTTTCCATTATATCACATTATTATATATTTCGAATTAAATAAATAACAGATTCTTGCAGCAAACATTAGAAGGTGAATTCATTGCTATACTGATATTTATTGATTTAATATTTTGCAATTAAATAATTCGATTTTTGAAAGTCAATGCTGAGTTATAGTGTGTTTCCTGTTAAATGACGTCATGTCGTTTATGTGTTGGCTGCACTGAATGTAGTTCAAATATTGAAATAGGAGAGTACATATGGTGGTTCATCAAGTCTTGCTGAATATAATAATTTTTAATTAAAAATTATTATTGTAACGGTATGGATGATAAATCACATTTATAATATACGAGTATGTACTTAATAAGTAAATGTTTGATTACCTAATTAATTTTTTCAGTTAAAGAAGATATTGCAAGAATTATTTTCCATAGAGGTTAGAATATTCAAGATGGCGAATGTAGTTGATAAGGAACTTTCTCTTATGACAGATCGATGTAAAGAGTTACATCTTAATGAAGAGAAGAAAGGTATTTCGTAAACAAATAGAAAACTTATTGCGGTTTTTAAAGCTATTATCGTTAAAAAATATAATGAACGATATAAGTTATGGGCAATGACGTAACAATGACGTGTCTCTTGTAATAGTTTGGGTTTGGTGCAAAGTCTGTAGACTTGAATACATTCTACCGGTTATCATTATTATTTAACAGAAAACATTGCACTTTTTTTTAGATGAAGACCATTTTTTTAGTCTCAGTCTGAATTTATTTATATCCTGTCACTGTGAAATGGGCCAGCAATGGTTCAGAGCCTGCTACACTAGCGGCATGGATAATACGCTACTGGATTAGTTTTATTTCAGATATGTACATAGGTTTATTTACAGGAACTGATAGGAGACTACGCAGGAAGCAAAGACGGCCGAAGCAGATACTAGATGAATCACAAATGGCAGATGGAAATACGACATTACGTTCCACCATTAAGAATATGGAAATACAAATGAACAAGACCGTCCCAAATACTACTCCTGAATATTCGGTCTTTACAGGTCCTAGTACTTCAACTAACATCCCACAGGTTCAAAACAACGCAAAGGGTAAGTTATCTCTTATTTGGTGCACGATAGATAGTGCTGTGTAAATGAAGCTGAAATGTCATATTCAAGGGCTATTCAAGTCATTAGATACATAGTGACGTAACATTTGTACGATCTATTTTCTGGAAAAACTCTTTTTGATTCATTAGCAATTTAATTGTTTTGCATTTGTTGTTGTGCAGTCATTGTACTTTTTTAAATAAAAATAAGTATATTAAATATTTTGAAACTTGAATAAAAGAGATGTACATTGTCAATTGAATTTTCTCAAAATTAAAAAAATTGAGATTGTGTGAACACACAATCAAATTAATTTGATTTCAAACAAACCTTGAATGTTGGTCTAGTATCTAGTGTTTGTCCCCAAAATCTAATCAATTCCCAGATAGAGATGTTAACATTTGAACTAACTTGTACCGCTAGCTAGCAAGTTGAATCTTGCACATTGCCTTACAATTTCTATATAAGAGGCAGGAAATTATCCTTGGTGCTTGAAACTTGCACAGCAAGACAATTTTCGGACCACTTTTAATATAGTCTAACTATACACATATAACGTTATATTTATTATACCACTTTTTATTAGGAAATAGACAATATTCTTTTTTTTAAATATTTTATTTATTGCTATAACTTATAATTTATAATTAGCAAATAGCTTATCTCTAATACATTAACTACAAAATAAGTCTAGTGTTATCCAGTGATAACACTCGTTTATTCACACTAATTCAAATGGTTTCGTTCTCTTCAGTCTTCTGTTTAGTCCGGCCCTGTGTCTAGCAGCTGGACCGCTTTAACGTTGGCGTGTTGACGGACTCGTTCCTTGAGCTTCTTAGCACATATCTTTATTTCTTTATCAACTGTAGTGATTTTCAGATCCCTATGGATATTTGAGAATTGGACGTACCACCACGGCATGTTAACAATATTAAGTAATACTTTGCTCTGGAATGTTTGGATGATTTTGATGTTGCAGTTTTGGTGCAACACCTCAGTTGAATACCATGCGTCCACACTAACTTTAGCTATTGCTTATACATCATTAATTTGTTGTGTACGGATAAAATGGATTGGCGTCCCATTAGCCAATACATTTTTCTATACCTAATTCCCATTCCTTCTATTTTTTTCTTTACATGTGCCTTCCAATACAGTTTGGTATCTAATGTCATTCCCAGATATTTCGCAGTATTTTCATGCGGAATTGCTTGTCCATTTATTGTTACTGGTAGGTGATTAACTTTTTTGATCGTAAAGTTAATGTGTACCGATTTACTTTCATTTAATTTAATTCTTCATTTTCTTGTCAATGCTATTCATGGCTTCTTGTACTTTAGAAGTTACTTCTTCGTATAGTATCAGTTATTGCCATTACAGCTGTGCTATCGGCAAATGTTGTCATTATAGTGCCATTGGTTAGTGTTATGTCACTAGTGTATAATGTATACAGACAATATCATATCACACCATTTTCACCTGTATATGACACATTGTCTTTTTATTTCTAACCTCAAAATAAAAATTTCAACTTTAATACTTAATGATGCGAATAATTAGCGATTTGTACATGTTTACATGTGTACAAGAATAGTATAGAACATACGAAAATGCAGTAGTATTTTTAAAAGTTTCAAAACAGAAAATATCTAAATAATTATTCAATTTTCTACCTAGGGCGTTATATAATTATCGTAATTGATCGTGAATTTTTTACATGTACTTCGTTGTTTTCAGATTATGACAAACTTCCGCGTAGTAGAAAACCAAGTGGTGTTAAAAGAAGACTGCATGGGTTTAGTTTCACAAAAGTTGACCGCATTAACGGTGACGATAATGGACCAACTGAAACAAAGAGAACTAAAAAATAGCCAGAGCAATAAATAGTTCCTCCAATTTCGATTTCAAATACTAGTTGCAAAAACTAAAAAAAACCAATATAGTCTACACACGTTTGAAAATTTTTAATTAGCTTTTAGTCCATTTTTAATTAATTTTCTAATTTACTTTTAATTAACTACCTATTAAATAATTTGAAAGTAATAATAATAAATATTATATTATATCTAGCAAATTTTACTTTAGTTTGTTTATAATTAACCAAATATTTTAATTAAATATACAAATTATATAATTACGAGTACATAGAGTTTATTGTTTATGCTTCACAATAATTTTTCAGTTGATTGCATCGATTTAATATTGTGAATAATATGACAGGTATTTAATAAATATTACAAATAGCTAATTAAATCTTTCGTAATTGTTTGTTCTTTAATGAATCAATTCCATATGAAATTAACCATTTGATGTCAATATATGAATTACCATTTAAAGTATTATCTTTAACTCAGTTAAGTATATTTAAAAGGAACTAATGCTCAAGCACTAATGCTCCCACCCACTGCATCGTCTAAGGATATATTTCTTTAAATATTTATTTAAGTGCATCAACTTTCAACATGTATTAGCACATTTATAAACATTTACAAAACATAATTTACAACTTATAGACACGAGTATGGGTATTTAAAATAAAGAGATTAATTAGTTTTGTTGGTAAAGTCAATAAGGTTTTTCAGACTTTCACTGATTTCAAATATCTGTCCATATTCCTTAGGCATATTACAGGCTTGTCTGCGCGACGACTACCTAGAGCATCGAAGATTATATGTTTTACTGTTAGTAGGCTGTTATATTATTCACATATTGGTTGTGGTCTAAGGGTGGTGATAAGTTGCTGTAATTACGAGTATATTGAAATCCAATTGTTATAAAGTAATGAATTCCTTACCGTAGCCGAGATTGTTAATTGATTGACCTGATCAATTCCCGAGGTTGGAATTTAATCCACGTCTGAGTGTTATACTGTTAAAATAAAACAAAATCGAATTAATAATGTGGTTAGTATTGGTATTGACGGATTGAGATATTTCAAAAATTCATCTAGCGATAATGGGGTACTAAAATAAAATTGATGACTCTTGCTACAACTTGGTTAACAAAATAATATTATAACATATTCGTACAAGTATATAACATAACTGTAATGCCGAGACTGGTTCGTGTACGTATATTAGTTTTAAATACTCGTATGTTACTGATAAGTGTGAATCTTACACTGCAAGACAAATTCTATATATTAGTAGAAACCTTGGAATTAGCTTGCGTTAAGCTAACAGCTGATGAACGAACCTTGCATTGAAAGACACTATTACATAATTAGTAACACTATTTGTGTTACTGTAATTTTTATTGTAAATTTATCAACGTGTACTTTTCAAATAATTAATCTATGAGTAAAATTACATTAATTATCTGTGTGAAATAAATGTAAGGTGATTACAAAACTAATGATTGCTAATTTCAAATAAGAAATTTAGTTATTATTATAGTTAAATTTTTTCTGAGTATTTTTAAATATAGTAGAGTCGAGACAGTGGGCAAGAGTCTGACTACTGTGTCTTCGGGTTCGATCTCCGGGCCAGATCTATATTTTCTGTGTTTGGTTACAATTAAATTTAATTGGTTATGTGCAAGCATAATCATAAATATGAAAAGAAACATGATCATAAAAGAGAAATTCTAAAAAGAAATTAGAAAGAGAAAAAGTAATGGAAAATAAAGAATTAAAAAAACAGCTCAATAAGAAAAGATAAATATAGTTGAAAGAAAAGAAGTTTTGAACTAGGAGGACCTAATTAGCAGCATACAGTTGGTAGACATGTGAAAAAAATAAAGAAAAATGCTAATAATGGATAAGGAAGTTATTAGAAAAGTAACGATGAAAGAATTTTAAATAGAATGGTGAAAAAGGCTGAAAAATAGAAAAAAATGTATATTGTATAAATTATGTTTTACATAAATGTTTATAAAATGTGTATATTGGTTTTATTGGAATGTGAAAAGTTTCGTTTCCAATCACGTCAAATTGTTGATAAATAACTTTATTTTAAACGTATTTAGTACCTGCAAATAACGTAGTGATAGAAATTAGAAAATAAATGTATTTCCATCACGTGATCAAACACGTGTCATCTCGTAGCAACCTAATGTAACTGTCACGTTAAACTCTGTTGTAACTAGTTGTCATATACATATTTGCATCATGACATAACAATAATTAAGCATAGCATAAAATAAGTTAACACTATTGATATCACAACGTGACATTCAAGTACATATTAAATATAAATAATAGCGCAATGGGTTTGTGAACTCGGCTTAGGAGTCATTTTTTAAATTTTTGATTGAAATAAAGGTTAGTATATCTGTGTCACTCTATTTAATGAATTAAAATGAGTTACTTTGTCGGTTATTTTGATGACACTCTGTTTTGTAAAAATATCGAAGTAATAATACCGAAGTAAATTGGCCGAGCACGTATATCAGTTTATATAGCTAATCCCATTTGTTTTTCCCGTTTAATTGGAATTATATCTCTCTGTCTTTATAAATCGATATTTGTTTTATTTTTTATAAATCATTTACACTCTTGTAAATACTCGTATAAGTATACTATACTCGAATTTATTCGTAACAGGAATTATAACAGACAGTAAATATTGGGGGACCTGCATATGGTTATACACGTTATTGAAAATGTAAAGTAAACAAAAACATAATTATTTACATTTTGCTGTTGTACAATGACGATTTCCATTGTTCTTTTACTCTAGCAAAATGTAAATAATATTCCTTGGTTTTACTAATCCTTTAACATCGATTTAAAAAGAAACCTCTTGAATATTTAATCTAAGAGCAATTTTTCCAAACAAAACAATTTCCCGTACCCGATTAAGATTAAAGATTAATCTTTAACAAACTTACAATATAAATAAAATGGAACCTGTGAGAAAAATATGCCGGATAAAATGGAATCTGAGATTTTACAAACTAAAACTACAAAGCACACTCAATAAATACTATCTACTAGAAATACTATAGTAACTATCATCAACGACCTTCAACAATGCTAGCAGTTTATGTGATAAAAATCATTTTATGTTTTTACAATACAATTCAATGCACTGTACCATCAAAACATGGAATTTATTACCTATAGTTATCTATTATAATTGTATAAATTAGTATTTGCAAGCAAATTTAAGATTCTCTTCTTTTGAACTTGGTTCAAATAATAGTACAAAAATGCAGGTGAAAACTACCGAGCAATTTTGCAGTAACTTTTCTTCGAATAATTTACGACCGGCGCACTGGCGTGCAAAACAGCCGGCAACATTGGTTTTAAGTTGCCATCAACTTCAATGCATTAATGTTCATATTTCGTCTTGGGAAGAAATGCGCAAAATATACAATTCAAAACTATGTCGCCATCTGAGTAGAATTTTGCCTGAAATGTATGAGGATGGATCTAGTCCTAATCGGGTATGCATAAAACTTTAAAGTAACTAGGGATATAACACATAAGGCACCGGTCGGGTAGCCCTGAGATTACCCTGACTAGGGCTTACCTGTCAGAAAATGAAACATTTTACGAATCACTATTGAAATAAAATTGCTGAACAATAATAATAATTAATAATAAAATTCAGGAATAGTTTTGGATGTTATTTTAAAATTGATCCGTATTATGCTTCATTCATGTAAATCAAATCTGTTCGATTCTTCGAACTCGAAACTCATGAATACGTGTGCATTGCAACATCTGACGATCAATGCAAAATGTTAACCCGATTTCCAAACACGAGTAGTTATAATTTCAAGACTAATACTAATAAAAATTAATTAACAATTTACAATATGTAGTTCAATTTTATAGTAGTAACAGCTAATGAATCTACCGCATTTGTTTATATCAGCGGTTCTATCGTAATCCTTTTATAATCTATACGGTATACCCGTTGTTTTGATGGTACGAAACGTACGAAAAGCACGACACTAAATTAAATGAAATCTGTAATGTCTGATTAAATTTAAAAGGCAGGCTATAAATAACTTTAACTGCAATACTTTGTACACAGAGTAAGTAATGATAAAGCGTAACAGGTTGGCTATAGGCAGATCGTAGTAAAGGGACTAAAATTTAATTAATTTTACAACACCAACTTATTGAAAAATCTTTCTATTTATGTTAGCGCCAGATGCCTTACTCTCAGTGACGTATCATTCATTGAAACACTCTAGGGCCCAGAACTTTAGGGGGATGTTATCATGACTTACTCAGAATGTGAAACCAAAAAGATATTAATTTTTTTACAATGTGTGACAAGAAGTCACAAATGTGTATCTGCAACATAGCGCATTGACTATTTAAATTATTTAACATCGGCCTATTTGTGGTGTTATATATGTGAATTACACCGCTGTCTAATAAGTTTATGATAATTAATACATATAATAAATTTAAATTGATAACAGCCAAACACAGAAAACATAACGTTTCTGTCGTAACAATATATTAAACTTCGATAAATAATAAAACGTAACGTTAATATTCATTAAATTAAATGTTAAATATTACATAAAATACATAAAATTTTACATGTATTTAAGGTAATGTCCACGTTTTGTGTTAAGCGGGATAATAATTTAGGTAATTAACCAAAGAGTGTTTCATGAATGATGTATCCAGTATCATGATAATTATTTATTACATTTAGAACCAAACAATGATTGTCAAACTTTTCAGTGTATCCTCTTATCACTGTCCAAATGTTTTTGACAGACATTGTATTAAACTATCAAAATATATCCATATCCGTGTCCGGAATTCGATCATAGTGTCATGTCGGTGCAGTGGAAAGCTAATTACGTTTAAATACAAAGCCTAACATTTCTGTTAGTTAATTTAAATTAAAAGCAACTGAAGTTATTTGCATTTAATTATAAACAGTAGTATGCTATTACTGTTCACATACGAGTACAATTACAAATATGTACAATATGGTATGTGTCCCTGCGTATTGGAGAAATACGATCATTTTAATTAACAAAATTACGTTTATTATACGAGTAGATTAAATATTTTAATGCACATATTTCATTAATTCGGTATAGCTTTAAATAATATTGGCTTTATGTAAATACAAATATATACATCCATATATATATATATATATATATATATATATATATATATATATATATACATATAAATATATATTTAAAATATAAAAGCATATCTTCAATGCTTGGCTGGAAATATAATGTTGCAATATCAAAAGTGTGTAATACTGTTGAAAAAAATCCAAAAACTGACTCAAATCACAAATCGATTTTTCAAAAATTCTAACTGTATATACCCCTTAATATATATATAATAGTTCTACATCTACATAACCAACAATACCTGCATCGATACCTGAAATGAATTACATAGGACACAGCTATTTTAATTTAATAGATGCTTTCAAGAGCAAACATAAATGGACGAATCAGAGGCAGAAGGAGGATTCTACAAAAATTCTCTGAATTCAATAATAGCTCTATAGTGCTTTTTTCTGTTTTCTATTGATTTAAAATGACCGCTCTTGTTGATACATCCATAAAAAATGACCACTCTTGTTCAAACATCATAAAATGACCGTTTGAAAATCCCATTATTTTGGAGAGAAACGCCAAATTAATTAAACTATTTATTTTATTGTAGATCTGATCATCAGTAATTAATTTTTTTGTACGATAAAATTTTGAAAATTTAAACAGTTAAAGAATTTTTTCGATAAAGAATTTAGCGCACATCACTGCGACTGATATTTGAAAGCAGAAAAAGTAAAAAAAAAACTTGTTAAATTTATCAATGAATCTAATTTAATTTCTGTATTTTGTAACTCGTATTCATAAACTATTTATAACTATGTTATAAATTATGTATTGTAAATGTTTAAAAATGTATATATTGTTTCTAGTGTTAATAAGAAGTTAAGTACAAAGTTGATGCACTCAAATAAACATTAAAGAAATATATATTTAACTTGCTCCAACGTTGCAAAACATTTGCAAAGTAAGGGTCTAAGTTTAACATGGCTTTAAAATAGCCGTAGCCTTCCTGGACTATTCTTCCATTTATGCAGTGCTCACGACGTACGCTCGGTGCACACCGCGTGGTGATCAACTGCATCTAACTTTCAAACTTCGAGTACTTCGCTTATTGTAAGTTATGAGGTATATAAGTCCACCGCGGCTCAGAACTCTTCAGCAGCTAAAAGTTTTTTTCAAATAAATTGAAGTTCAAGTAGTGTTTTGTGAATGTGTACCATAGAAACGGATCTGCAGATAAGATTTTTTTTTGTATATATTCTTTAAATTTAAGTAAAAAAGTTTAAGTTCACTTTATTAATATTACAATGGTATTTCGTATAAGAATGCTATTTTAGAATTAGGTAAATTTTATAATCTTGTGAAAATATATTCGCGTAATTTTTTACATATTTAATCTGTATTTGTTGAAGGTGTAAACATTTCATTGCTTAATGGCATTATCTCAAGTTCAACTGAGCTGTGCTACAGCTAATTTATTATTTCCCATATGATCATAAATGCCAATAGTACCGGGATGCTTTAATTTTTAATTTTACACTAAATATTTAAGTGTTTATATGTAATATACTCACACATTCATACAATATAATACGAAAATGTATATTATCTAAAATGTATATATGTATATAATATGTACAGTAGAATTTTAATAATCCGAATGTCAATAATCCAAATGTCCGATCGCGCTAAATTAGTCAAATATGAATAAAATTCTTACTTTATTTGTGGAAAATTGTTTTTAAAAATAAGAAAACGATTTTCGATAAATACTTTACAAACGCATAAATTTAAATATGTATTATGCAATGTGTTGTTCTAATCCGAACTAACCTTGGTTCGGATTCAGTTCGGATAATGGAAATCCTACCATATCCTTATGTAAATATGTATTTTCCACAATTTTTATTAAGTTCTTAATTGTATTGATGGCCTAGTGCCAGAAAAGAATTTATACTTGACGATAACTGCTGTATCGTCCGGTTTGATCCCTGGATCAGTGATATATTTTTTGGGTTTGGCTGCTATGGCTGAGGTATAATTTTAAAACGTATGAGATTCTCATATAGATGAGGCAGATGATCTAAAATATTCATACTCACAGGTTGATATGAAAATGTGAGAGATTCGCATGGTAACAATATTTAGGAAATTAGGAATTTCATAAATGTGCCGATTCGAAGCATAATAATAAACTTAAATATAAGTTATATACAATAATTTAAACATTATATATAATTAACATATAACTCAATATATTTATATAATTTGTATATATAATAATTAAATAATAATATAAATTAATTATATAATATATTATATAATATAATGTAATTATATAATCATATATAATTAACATATAAATTAAGCAAAGTACATAATACAACAAATAATATTGATTATTGCTAGAAACATGCAGTGGCAGGGAGCGTTAATGTTTGACGCCATATTACTGTGTCTTTAGGATCGATTTCCGGCTTTATATTTTCTGTGATTAGTTGTTAGTATTAGTAGGCATTAGCATTAGTAGGTATTAGTAGGTATTAAAGTTCACATATATGAGGGCTCGACACCATATAAATTGCCAACGTAATAGAAGGTCGTCGGTGATTCAACATCGCAAATAGGGTGACTTCGACTAATAGATAAAAATTGAAAAAAAAACACTAAAAACACGGTTAATAGTTCAAGATTTCAAAACTCTTACTTTTTATCAGAGACTTAATAGCAAATTTTTTAGGAACTGTAATAAAGTCAAAAAATCAATAATGGAAATTTATCTTAGTTTCCCAAGTATTAATATAGAAATTATTCTGTTCAAATTTGTTATGATCAAAAAGAGATTTTCAATTTTTGATTCTTTTATTAAAAAAATCTTTTTGTTATAGTGTACCATAATGGAAATCAAGTAAAAA
Source organism: Panorpa germanica (assembly GCA_963678705.1). Classification (NCBI taxonomy): domain Eukaryota; kingdom Metazoa; phylum Arthropoda; class Insecta; order Mecoptera; family Panorpidae; genus Panorpa; species Panorpa germanica. The sequence goes on from OY783203.1 coordinate 43,666,487, forward strand.
CGTTTCCTTGTATCTGAGAATTTTATCATTTATATATTTTATTTAAAGAAATATAAGGATATCTTTTTTTTAAATATTTTTTTAAAATATTTAAGTTTTCCAGTATAAGTATTAAATTAATCAAAAATTAAATCGCTTACTATCCGTTTACGATTACATATATGACAAAATTTCGTTAGTTCAAAATTTTTCAGTGAGTTCTGCGTACCTTATAAAATATAAATTCTTTTATCTAATATTGTTTAACAAAAATAATTGGCACTAAAAATAATAACTTTGAAACTAATAAATTCATTTTAAATTATAATTGTAGGTAAATAATTTTACTTAACACTCTAAAATATTTTTTTTGATAAAAGGATTTTCAATTTTCAATCTTTCAACGCTTTTAAAATATTCTTGATAGATTGCGAGCAATACGGAAGTAAATTTATTATATCTTTATACTTTTTCTTTGTCGTTGGTCTGATGGAACCCTGTGAAGTCAATAATTGAATATAACATAATTCAATAATTGATAGACTTATGGCCTTTTATTTTTAAGTGAAATATTTAAAATAAGAAATTTTGCATCATGTCTTAAAGCATATTTTACATAAATAATATTTTATATTCATAGTCACTTTATGTCTAACTACCAATATGTTTTAATATCTTAATTTCTTTGTTCTCTTAATGGCTTCTTAACTGTAAACTTTCTGCTCAAAGAAATCACTGCTTGATTTTGACTATAAAATTTCTCTTTAGGATATAGGCTGACGATAAATAATACGTTTTATTATGTAGTCGATTATACACTTTTTGACGACATTTCTCTAAACTTTATCGATTTCGACTATTTTAAGCAGTATAAGTAAGAACAATTTCACTTTTATACATACTTGTATAATTTTTAAAATAAAATCAGTAGTGTAAAACAAATTTCTAAAATTCTATGTTTCGCGGTTTTTATGTGATTTAAACTTTTATGTTGTTGATGTCAAATATTTATAACCTACTAAAATAAATACTTTCATCTTCCAAGTAAAATTTGTTTTCCTAAATTCATTTATGCGTTATAAATGTATCAACAGCATCCCGCCACAGTCTCAGGTAATAACATCATGCTCATTGGAGGAGAATTTATTCAATATTTGTTTATAAACTTTGATTTCTTTATCTCAACTCAATTATTTTATAACAATATAAAGTAATGAGAATATTATTGAAAAATATAAAATAAACAATTCAAAGAAATCAACAATAGATTATCGTTTGTTTTGTTAAAAAGATAAACAACAGATATTACGAGTATTTTCAACAAAGTATAATTTATTTTGTTTATTACTGATTAATTTGCTTAGGAAAAATAAACAATTGGCATGAATTATTTGCCGCAGATTAAAACGAATTAATAAGAATGTAAGCTAAGCACTAATCGAATAGTTTTTATAATCTTCGCTCTTTTACTAAGAGGAAAAATTATTTGGACGATACATCGAATCTCAACGGGAATGAGAAAACTTCGAATTATCGAGAACCTTGTTTCTCTTTATCGAGGTAATTTCTGACTGACTTCGAATATAGAGGTTCACAGTAAAATAATTGTACATTCACTGCAATTAGAGAAACTACATTTTATTGAATTATAGAATACTCTATAAGTAATAATAGCAAATACATTGATTAAGTTTGATTCTTAAATTTTATAGAAATGTGTAATCATTATTTATTCAATGCGTAAATTAGAAATATCGAGGCTTACCCGGACCAGTCCGTCGTTATGTAAAGATAAAAATAACACGAGATAGAAAAATTCATTGGGAATGGAAAAACTTCAATGTATCAAGGTATGTCAAGTACGAGAAAGTGCAGAATATGTGAAGGAGAAGATCACCTATTAGAGTGCATAGCAAAACGGTGTAAGAAGAAGACAAAGTTATTGATGAGTTAATGGAAGATAGAAAGGGAAGAGTAAATGGATGGCAGCAGTAATAGGGCAAGAAAGAAGAGAACAAAGTAGAAGAAAAACACATGGAAGAATATAACAATAATGAAGAACAAAACAAGAACATTGTACAAAGAGTATAAGAAGAAACCGTGGAAACAAAATAGAAATTATATAATTTACATTATAATACCATTGTATGGGGTTTATATTTATTAATTACCTAGTCAACTAAAATTGTTCAATGTTAATTTATCGATGTAGTTAGGGGTAAATTAGGAGAATGCAAAGTTAGAAAGCAGACAATATATGAAATGCTTTTACGAACTCACCCATATTCCTATATCTTACTAGTTATGTAGCCTTTACGTATAATCGTTTCTGGTAGATAAATATTATATTTGTTACGTTTGTGGTAGAGATATATTTACTTAAACTAATCAAAAATAATAGCTTTATAGAGAAAATTAACTTTAGTAGAGAAAAGTTTTGTATCGTATTATATCGTATATTTAGACGATAGAATTGTATTGTAAATTATGCTCTATGAAAAAGAGTATAGTTGAAAAATTATTTACTTTTTGTTTTAAAATGCAGATTTTATTTTATTGCTTTGTTTTTGTTTGATTTGGCCTCTTCTTGTTGTTTAGTTGTAGTCTTCCTAGATATAATAGAGATAGAATATTGCTTTGTATGGACATCATTAACTTGGTCTTGTTACATTTATTATTGACTCCGCAAGCAACGTCTTGTTATTCTTTTACAGACAATAATCATGTTTCCGTATTTCTCGTGAAAATAGAGTTGATCATTACGTTCGCTATAATGTCTCTGAAGATATCTCAAAAATATCCCGATTCTAAACCTATGTTACATTTTTGTAAATATTAATAACACACCAATAGCGATTTTAATGATTTCTAATAAGTTTACACACTGTATTCAGGAAGTAAAACTGCCTTTTTATAACCTAATTTCTACAAAGAAGGTTTTTCTAAGGTGTATTTTATTACGACATTTATTACCTGATTTTAATGGGGTTGATATAGGAAATAGATTTTAACAAATAAACGAGCAAATTTTGTACATATAAATTAAGATAAATATAATTTTCAGAATGAACTAAACCTCATAAGGTTTATTTTATAGCTGTATTCCTATTAGTAAAACATTTCTTCGTAACATTAACACATTTATTTTTATTATGTTAGTAGAAATTGTATATAAAGAAACCTATGTCCCAAGTGTTATGTATCATTTATGTTGTTATATACTCGTCTCTATATTAATTACTGATAGTAACTGCTTTAAATTTTAGTACACATATACCTAGATTGCACTTACTGTACTTACTTCATTCTATATTCAAACTCGGATCTATTCTAATTTTTAAACTGACCATAATTAAATTTTCGTTGTCTGAACAGACAACAACAATTCTAAATTCAATATCATATTCTATTCTAAATTTATAATTTTATGTTTATATTCTAAATTAATTAAAATAAAAACATACCAAATTATATTTCTTTGATGAAGTAAGCTACTTAAATTGCCTTTGTTAAAACAATATCCATAACAATGTAATCTTCAACTTTTGTAATGTCTTTGTCTACAAATAGATTTTCTTATGCTATTTAGATAAGATAAGCAATTTTGTATAAAACTTTGATATTAATTTGTAATATTTTTTAATATAAAATGTACAAGTTGACACAGCAGTCTGTCGTCATGCATGCATCGTCTCGGTAGCAGACTGCTGTGTCTTTGGTTTCCAAACCAGTGCTATATTTTTTGGGTTTGGTAGTTATCTGAATTAATTTGATTATGTATTCATAATCACAAAACCTATAAGGCAATGGTGTAGCTCAGATATACTCGTATGTAGCCACGACTCTAAAGCCCCTGCCAATATTGTAGAAAGTCGTCGGAAATAAACTCAACTCAGACCAAAGTTAAATTAAATTGAAAGATAAACAATAAAACAATAAACATACAATCATTATTATGTTTTAACATACATATTTTTATATAAAATAATAAATATTTAATGTGAAAAAATATATATGATATTACATATAAAGTTGTGCATTTTATACGATACTCGTATATCATGTTCTTTTTATTTTAGGATAAATAAGTTAAGTGTTACATATATATCCACAATATCATCTTATTTAAGTAAGTGAGTACTTAAACTAAGTAAATTATATAAGTTTGTTACTAAGAACCCCATATCTTCTAACCACTCTGTTTACGCTTTTCTAACAGCTCTTCTTGTATGTTGTATGTAGTAGGAGTATTTGTATCCCATGCCCATCCCCTCCCGGCAAGTGATGCTCAACAACCTTCACGAGGTGCTTGCTGAACGTATACCCGATTAATGGTGCTTTCGTAAGTTCGCTGAGACCGTGCTAACAATACGAATGATAATAGCTTTTTGGAGTAATGAGAAATTAGTATCTACTTAAATAACATTGTACACATTATGATGATCAATGACATTTAAGCAAATGTAAGACAATTAGCTATTCCACCAAACAGATTAGTTAATACGATAATATAAGTAAATTAAAGGTTTGCCTTTTTTTAATACGTCGCTGATTTAGGTACACAAGAAGTCAAATACAATTGGGTTATATGTTATTAGGGGCTAAACTAATTTTTTGAAATAGTTTCGATATGGTTTCAAACACATATCGTTTGAAAGTTGGTACTATCTAATAATTATATGAAATTGTCAATAATGGTGTCATTTATATGATATCCTACGAACTTATTGAGTGATGTTTTATATACTGCCTACACGTGGCGAAGTGTACCCCGGAAAGATAGGCAACTATTCAAACAAATATAAGGAAAAACATACTAAGTAACGTAAACATACTTTTTTCTCATTATTTTTATCATTGTTCGTACGGTTAAAGCTGATTTCTTAAGAATTTTATTCGTGTATAATGACTGACGTTGAGATATATATATATATTGAATATTGTAGCTATAATATACAGAGTCAGTGGCATATCATCAACATAATCAGGTGGAGCAGACGTTCTAAGACACAGGCATTCAAGAATTGGAACAAAATTTAACAATTTTGAAACACATTTCAATAGATTTTCATGTAGATTGATTTGTATGAACGATAATATATTCCATTTCTTCCTTTACTATTTGAAATAGAATATTTGCAGTATGAAATAACATATATTTTTTAAATCTCATATTCGATTAATGGCTTACCTTTGTTGGAACTCATTGCAGTGCCGGTACCTCCAGAGCTGGCGGCACTTTTACGGTAAGCTGCACTGTTCATGGTCAACTTGCGGACGTTCTTATCGGGATGGAAAACCAGGATGTAGACCTTCGGCGAATAAAGGCATACCAAAGCCACGGATGCGCTTAGGCTTATGGAAACGCACAGGGTAGTTATCTGAGTCTGAAACAATTGACGAAGTACTAAGTTAGATCCAAATGGTCACTGTTAAAGTATTTCGAGCTTCACTGCCAAATAAAATAGTGCGGAAATAATAATAATAAAAATGTAAATAATAACGGCCGTGCGACTTTTAAAGTAGCAGAATAGAATGCATGTGCAATGTAAATTTATATTATTCAATGTATTGCAGAAATATGCATTAATATCCCCGCTATTCTTTTTCACAGTGCAACATTATCCTAAGAGTGAGGCGTCTAAAGCATTTTTCGACTAATTTCTTTTCCAGTATAGTGAAAACACAAAACGCTTCGCAGTTCTGTCGTGGCTTTTTATTTTTTATTATAAAAGTTACAAAAAATAGTTTTTAATACTTGTGTTACCCACAACAGTGCTATTTATAAAATTTCGTGAAAGATATAGTTTCAAGCTAAATAGAAAATTGATTATACCATTTTTAACATGGTGTAAATTCAAACTTAAATTTTAGTTTTCCCGTTTTCATGATGAAACAAAAAGAAAATGCTCTGCTAAAAATGGACGATTGATTGACGATCGTTTTTTGACTAATATTGAACTAATGTATAAAATTTGAAGTGTAATTAACATTCAATTAATGATATTGAATAAAAATATGTTAAATATCTGTACATATTAAGAGTATAAGGTTATGTAAAGAATATTACATTAAATTACATTTAAAGTTTAACTGTATATATATTAATTTGTAAGGAAGAACAAAAGAACTGTTGAATACAGGGTTGGACTTGCTTCTCTTCACAATTTATAAAGTTTGCAAAGTGGCACTAGCCAGTAGCACATTTTACTGATTCGTAAATTTAGCTCTGATTGATCTACGCTAACTGAATTTAGTATTTAATCATGTCTTTTTTACTTTATCTTAATTATTACTTAAATTGATTAAGAACTATAATGACAGGTTAGTGCTAAATATATAATGTATGTCCTTATGCCTCTCGGATGATTACTTTCGAAAGATTTTCTTTCTTTAAGTGGTAACTACAACACTATAACTTTAACCAGTGAGATATACGAGTATTACTGCACCAACTATTATATTGATTTATAATTCACTTTAGTTTTATGTATATTTATCTAGGTTGATGATGATTACAAAAACTTATACATCCAGTTTTTTTTTATAGGTATAAACACTACGATTACAGTCTCATCGATTTCTTGGCTCTGAACTTTTTGTATGTTATGAAGAAAATAGACTTGTTTGTACTACTGTAGTACAAGCTACAACAGTAGCGAACTGAAGGTATAATTTTTCATTATTCTATATTTTTATTTCTTAATTTTTTTAATTTAATTACTTTAATAAAGTCTATTACCGACAACCTACTAACAACAGAACCCAGAAAATAAAAATCTGGTTCTTGGACGTAACTCGAAGACACAGCAGTCAGTATGCATCAATGCTCTCGCCCACTGTGTCGTCAAAATTTGGTGTCTGGTTTTATATATGATATAGTACAGACTATCATCATTTACAGTTATTATATATGTAAAATATGTTACCTAAATATTACGTTCATTTCTATATTTAAATGGCAGACTTCGGGTTCAATCCCCGAATATACATTCTCAGAATTGGGTTGTAATCAAAATGCATTTATTAGGTTCTTTCATAATTATCAGGCTTATATGGCAGCGGTGTAGTGACACGTATGACGCTACGATATTATAAAAACTTCGAACATAGTAAGAGATTATCGGATTTAGCATCGAAAATAGGACGCCGTTAATTAAATGAATCATATATACTAAAAGCTTCATCGGGTCGGGGCTCATTGGTTGAACAACCCTGATCTATCCATATGTCTACGCTGCGAATAGCGTAGTCGAGGTCCACTGATGTTCGTCCTTCGACACAACGCCTATCACTGAAAGCACAGTCAGTCGCACGTGACACGGCGTAGCAGTAATTATGTGGTTCTAGGAACAACGTGTACATCAAATTGATGCAAATCTAATCTAATTGAAGTAAACCTATATTACAGAATTTGTTCCGGTTGTTCGTGGAAATGTATTAGTAGATACATTGCTACATGCTTCAACAGGCTGAGCTTTCCTGCACTAAGTGGATATAACACTAATAAAATATATAGTAGTATGCTATAATTATCCTCTTGCATATAACATTATATTACAATTTCGAGTCTATTAGAAAGCCCAAAATTCCTAAAACAGTGGCCGAGACTATGCTTAGATATGCATATGATACTCAGCGTCGGTAATAGATCAACATTAAATAAATTAATTTAATAAAATAAATCACTAAATATCTATTTATTTGTTAATTAATTTTTTTGTTATTTGAACTAATAATTTATAATTTATGTTGTTTATTATAATTTTTTTTTTAATTTAATTTGTTTAACTTCGACCTATTTCCGATGCTGAATGTCATCAACGACCTTCTACTAGGTTGAAAGGTTTTGTGGTGACAGCCTCAGAAGTTTGCCTAATAAATTTGTGATTATGTATTTACATAATCAATTTAACTTGATTACAACTAAATTCAGAAAATATTATTCTGATTCGGTGATCGAACCCTTAGACAAAGCATTAACGCCAATAATTAGAATTAACGCCAAGTTCGCCGTTATTGAGCAATTCGACAACATTATATTATATTTATTATATACACATTTATTAGATAATTATGTTAAATAAGCTAAATAAAATTAATTTTAATTCATATTTAACTGCCATTTACACATTTTTCTCATACCATAACCTAATAACTTAACAATGTTCATTATCATTTAGAATTTATTTCTTATATGAGAAAATTATTTTGTTTGTAGATATAGCTTTTGCTACAGAGCTATTTAATCAAGTATCGCAATCCTAATTTTTTCAACGCTCAAAACCATTCAATACGCTCCATAATCCTTTCCACTTGAATGTATGCTTGCAACGTTTGCAAGCAAGTGGAAGGGGAAAAGCTGTGAACGAGAGCGTGATTGTTGTGAACGCTCCACTAAGCGTTTGTAGTCGCACCCTTTGTAGTCCTTATTTTTGGGACACAATTAAAAAAATATAAACCAATCCATTGATGCTACGCAATAACTATATTTACATTATTTAGTCTATTTTCCAATATTTGTTTAAAGTAAATTCATTTCAAAACAATATTTAATTAAAAATAATCTAATTCTGACTTACCTCGTACGAGTTTCCGGTTCCAAAGTAGATAGGTATAAAAGCCAGCCAGATAATGCAAGTAGTATACATGGTAAATCCAATAAATTTCGACTCGTTAAAGTTCTCCGGGATCTTTCTGGTTTTGACAGCATACACAGTGCAGACTGTGATCAACAGCATGTTGTACAGTTGTGAGAAGAGAAACGACATATCCTGAATCTTACATTTCAAAATAACTTGCATCCGGTCGGGATACTGAAATCTAGTTCCAGGAGGTTCCACGATCATCCAAACCATTGTCAATACAACTTGAACAGCAATCAGAGAGCAAGTAATAATAACTTGAGACCTGGGGCTGATGTAACTGGGGCGTTGAGCAGATTTAGAAGCGGAATCAAAAATTCTTGAAATTCGGTTAGTTTTAGTTAACAAAGCTCCATAAATTATAGAAAATCCAACTCCAATACCGAATCTTTGTATAATACAGGTTATGATTGTGGGTCGTGCTAGTAGCGCAAATGTGTTACAGTAGCAAACCATGATCCCAAACAGCAGCATGTAGCTTAACTCTCGCCCCGAGGCTCGGACTAGTGGAGTGTCATGATTTTTAATGAAGAGGCAGATTACGACAATAGTGACAACGATTCCTAAGCAAGATATCGCTAATGGAACCAATGCGAAAATGCTTTCCCATCTCATGTGCTGTATGTCTAGTTGATAGCAGGATAACTTGTCAGGGAACGGCCAATATCCCGGTCCACAATCTTTACAAGTGAAGTCATCGAGTACATATTCGTAATCTTCACATTTGTCGCATATCCAACAGCAAGTGTCCCCCTGCAAAAGTACATTCATTGGATTATTACTTACGGTATAATACGACAAGCGCTCGCCCAGTTGTTTTTTATATATAATTTAAATTCAAAAAAATAATTGGTAGTTTCATTTTAAAATTGAAATAATTGGGTTGATTATTATATAAAACTGATATTCATTTATATTTATATTTTTTTCATTTCATTAAAAAAATAAAAAATATTTTCAATTTTCAAAATTAAATGAATTGAATAACTAAAAGTTAGTTAAAAATTATTGATAAAGTTAAAACTTGTGCAATATGAGATAAACATTAAAAATAAATGCTCTTACTATTTTAGTATTACAAACATTTGTGGCGATACCATGGCTTTTAGGATCTGCAAGTCCTAGGCTAAACCTGTGGTTTATTTTTGTACTTGTATAAAATTTCATTTTGCGAAACATTTATTATTTTAGTCAATTAAAATTGAATGAATGGAAAATTAATTAAACAATTTATTTTAACCGCCCCCAGGCTGCAGTATATGTAACAAATGCTCAAAAGTGGCATTGAACGGTACTTTAAAATCTATATTTAAAAATTTTCCATACTCTTACAATACAATAGCACAATGTTCTATTTTAAATTTTTGTGTATAATATGTAAATATCTTTTCGTGTAATTAATTAAGCAGAGTTGTCATAAAAAAGATTACTGCATAATGTGATTTATATACTCGTAAATAATTTTATCAATGATACACATCACAGTATTTAAACTAAAAAATAATATTTTAATTTATTTCTTTTATTAATCAACTCAACCCTTTTAATTTAAATAGCCACTAATTGTAGTAGCAGATATTTAATTAGCGATAACAGTAACTCGGTATTTAAAAGGGTTTCATTTATTAAAAAAAAGTCTGGATCTCCAACTTTTATAATCCATTCTCACTTTACGTAAAAAGAGAAAATCTGGGATCACGCTCGTATTATTTTATTGGTATCAGTGGCATTTTAGGCGTAATACCAACTTAAAAAGTTTCTCCCCTAATTCCAACAATCCTACATACATATATATGTATATATATATAAAAATAAATTTTATATTTATATATATCTACCGGTCTTTCTGTATTAATATGACATTTTTATAGCTTAAAGTTTCCGTTGGAAAGACTTATTTCTGAATATCATGAACTTTTCCACACAAAAAAAAGAAAATATGTTTGATAATGTATATTACTGTAAGTAATAGCTCGACTACATAAAAATATTATAATTTATATTTCTTTAGTTATCGTTTATCCGCTTTGGATATCTAATTCATTTTGCAAACACAGAATTTTATGGAAAATTTATTTCATCGTTCAACTGAAAAAAATATTTTGTTAGTAATTTACATTTTATGAGATAAGAGGGTTTTTGATGTTGTAACGCAGTTTTCAAATAAAAATCTAACAAGTGCAGAAGTTTATATTATATAAAAGTTATATTCAAGTGAAATAAATCTTTTAAGGTAGTTTGGCCATAAACCCACTTTTCTTAAGAGTTTGATAAAATTAAAATATAGTGTTAATCTAGGTGTATTTAATTTATCAAAAAAAAATGAAATTTTTCCATCGATTGTGAAGCAAGATATTTTTAATTAAAGTTTACATAATTAACATGCAGCGGTAATATATATATATATATATATATATATATATATATATATATATATATAGATGCAGTATGATAAGGTGTAAAAAAAGACATCATGTCGTGTATATCTGAAAACTTAGGAATGCTCTAAGAAACTAATAATTAATAAAACAAAGAATTAGGCAAATTTAGAAATAAAAATATTTTTTTTATAGATTTCTTGAAAAGATATATACCTATATTAAATATTTAAAAATGTGATTGTTTAATGTGTGTTTGCATATAAAAGTTTCTATGTATCGAGTACAGTCTATAACAAAAATTAATAAGTCTGCTATTAAGTATTTTAAAGTTTTTGTATTGACTGTCGGACTATACTTTCTCTCCGATTATCACGACCAAACTACCTCAAAAATGTACATAGATGTCAAAGCAGAATAGTCGCCGAGACGTTGATGTCACTTTTTCTCCAAAAACAGCGCTAACGTTGTTTCAGTAATACGAGTATATAATATACACAAAAGAGTATATGGAATTTATATTGTATATAATATATTATAAATTATATGAGCACTCAATTAAAATAATTATAACTTTTGATGGATTAAATCGAACAAAAGCTTTAAAATACATTTCATATTTAAACCACAAAAAATTAGAAATGCATTAATGGCATTGTTTAGTATAATTCATATGTTCCATTGACAGCCATGAATAACTACTGCATTCTGTAAGCTGCTTAAATTAATTATAAAAATTATCATTTAATATGTGCAGCATTTATTCAAATCTATAGAATATAATAAAAATGATTGCGAATATAACAGATCGGAAGGGATGTCAGCGGAATGACACATTTTCAACTGTAGTATGGAAGTTTGATGAATACTACTGTGATCTATCAGTAGTTACGATCTTTTTTAAGTATAGATTTTTCTTTGTCGTATCAACGTATTCCGTATTGCTGTAGTGCTTTTAATATTAACAATAGGAAGAATATAATTGGATTTTAGTACGCACGAGTATGATGCACGAAACTTAATAGACTTTGTAATAAATCGTTTTAATTATAAAAATGAAGTAGCAGTTCGCGAATATATTAATAAACATTGTTCAAATTATCAGTTATTAACATCTAGCTGCATTACATACCAGTACCGAATCTACAATTTTTTCGAACCAGGGCAAGAAACACCGGCTCCCAGGGCCGCTTTCAGTTTCGGTGTTTTTTTCAAATTTTTCAAATTTTTTCTATTTCATTTGTGAAAATGCACCTAGTTTTTTAAATATATAAATTTTAAGTTCCTATGAATTGCCCGCCCAAGCCAAGTATCCCGGGTTACCTCAACCTAGACCCGGAGCTGTTACATGCAATAATGACTTATTGTTTTAATAAAAGCATCCTTTTCTACCATTTGCGGTTTAAAGATAGCGATAGGTTAAATGTACATATGAACACGGTCGGTACATGCAAATAATGACTGCTTATGTGGATCTACCACCATTGATACCATATATCGATCGTCTAGAACATTAGGAGTCACCTCCGAATTTAGAGTTTTGAGATATTGAAAAGAGCAATTTACAAATGAACACCATAAATCAATTATTTACATGTGTCTGTATATACATATACAAATAAATTTAAAAGGTATTTGTGCAAATAAGGATCCTTAATAAAAAAAACCTTAATAAAAATACCGTTTTATACAGTTAAATACGGAGTAAAACCAACTGTTTTTAGGAATAATAGTTAGATTTTTGGGAATTATTGTTAATTTTAAGTGAGATAATATAACAGCATATACAAGATAGATGAATCGCTCTCTTTTAGACATATTTTGTGTAGCTTTCAAAAATTGCAATTTTAATGAGAAAAACTTTAAATTTGTGTAGTGTAATTTGTTTCATTTGCTAACAATAACAGCATTGTGGTATCACAATTTAGCGTTCTATATTCGATTTATATACTGCAAGTGGATTTAGTTAGAGATAAAAGAGTTTGCAAGCGCTTTTTAAATGCTACACCCTGCAACTAATCTTCAACCACTTACTTATTCTACTTACTTAAATCTTTTAACCACTTACTTGTTGTTTCTTGATCATACCGGCTTCGCAGGGTAATGAACACGCAGATATTGGCAGTTCTTGTGACCCGTGATTCCAAACAAGATCATTTAACTCGAGATGAAGTGAGTTAAACCAATGACCCACCACCTGAAAGAAGATAATATAGCGTAAATCATTTAATTATAAAAACATTCTTTGCAATTCATAATTGTTACAAACTTAATTCATCTATGAACCACATTAATATAACGATTTTGCAAATTCGACATCGATTTATGTACGAGTATTTGCATACAAGTTTAATTTGTTAACTTGATAATAACGAAACTCAGAAAATATAACTCTGGTCCGACGATCGAACCCGAAGACACAGCTGTCAGCGTAAAGCATCAATACTCTAAATTATTTTTCTTATAATTATTAATCTTTTAAATATTACTGCTCTTAAATACGTAAAATTTTAAATTAGCAGTATTAAACTGCTTTTATTTTAACACTTAATTATTATATTAATACGCAAAGAACGATTTGTGATAAATATGTTTTAATTAGCATGTCTGGTACAATTTATTCTCTAATTATTAATTCGAGTGGCAATACATCTTGTACTGACTTCTAAGGGAGGTAAATCATTATATTTGTATCGCGAAAGAGATATTTTATACACCCTAAAGCTTCCCTAAGGCTAATGGTGTTATATTTCATTTAGAAATTATATTGTTTTCTTTGGAAGTCTGTAAACTAAGCATATTTAATTGGGGATTTACGACTATATTTTCTCAAAGGGCTTTTTACATATAACAGCTATAATCATTATTAAATATACTTAATTATGGTTTAAGCTTTAAAAAAGTCACCCAAAGAGCAGAATTTTTTGTTGGTTGCTAAAATGGAAAATCAATTACTCATAATTCCGTCAAATGAATATGTATGCAAAGTGTGTGCGTGTGTCTAGCGTTTACCCAGTCACTAACCGACGCCAGTTTAGTGTGTATCATGTAAACTGACTTTAAAGAAATATATTTCTTTAACATAATATAAAATTTGGGAATTTTTTTTCGAATTGTAAATTAGGTACTAAACTTAGCCTATAATAAAATTTGAACTTTAAAACACAATTTTTACTATCTGAAAAATCTCGCACTCGTGTCCCAAATACATTTTTAAAAGTTTGATTTATTTTTATTAATAAATTACTACATAATACAAAATTAGAACTTTCTCTAAAGTTCCCTACCGGGCTCCCCATTTCTCTCATCGCTTCTTTATTAATTTTTGAATTTCTAAAATTCGAAATATGTTAGCATTCAATAATTTAATACACAAAATTTTAACATTCTATCTTTCACGAATTAAAAGTTATACAGGAAAAAGTGATTATTTATTTCCAGTATAACAGTTTTTCGAAAATTACGGGTTTCTAGGAAATTCAGGAATGATTTAGAGAATAAAGAACTATTTTGTCCATTTGTAATATTTTCAGCGCACCCGCCTTTGAGCACCATGCTCTCCTCAGTGTCCTCTGCGCTTTAAAATAATAGCTCCTTTGCTACTGTTAAACATTTTTCGTCTTACTCTCAAGGTTTGATAAAATTTAATTAAAGCCTTTTTATAGTCTACATATACGCAATTTTTTCATCCCCAAGAAAAACTATGTAAGAACAGTTCAATTACAAGATTTATACAAAATAGCCTTTAATAACTTTGCAACTTTGTTTCGGGCTGACTGTTACTATTTGCTTTAACTATTTAATAATCATTTTTCTAATCACTTAACGATTTGCTTATTCTTAATACGCACGAATATTTCATCGTTTTATAAAATATTCACTGAATATTTACAATCAATACGTATTGCTAAAAATGATTTTAAATTTAATACGGAAGGTGAGGAGGAAGGAAATCCTCAATTTTAATTGAATAGAAATTGAATGAAATAGAAGATGATTATTTCAGCTATTTAATTGCTGTAACGAATTGATAAGTGGATAATATTTTAAAAAGTATTTAAGCCATTTTTGTTAAGATCTGAATCATAAGATTATAATATTTTTTTATTCAAATATTACAATTTAAAATAAATTCAGTTCTTTTCTCAGATAATAATTAGTTTATTGTATATAGTTAACGTCAAAGCGTACGACCACTTTGTGATCGATCCAAATATTAAAAAAAAATTTATTTGATAAATTGATTCTATAATACAAGGTAGAATAAAGGATGTAGTTTATTGGTTAGTCGTTGGCTTTATGTAATACGTACTTGAATTTTCAAACACGTTTTTCTCGAAGCTGCATTTTTTAAATTGGCTATTGAATCGTTGGTGGTCAAGTATATATGGTACCAGTATGTTCAGAACATTTATATTTCTATCTCAAACTTAAATAGTTGTGATAACTATGACAGTTTTCATTTACTAAGCTTAAAATGTCAAAAAGAAATTACAAAAATTTGAACTAAATTTTCAAAACCGTGCCAAAAATTTAATTTTTAATATTTTCATTTAATCCTAGTTCCGACTACAGCCACAGGTCTGCCGATTAAAATGCCATTTAATTTTTTCATTCATTTTAGGCGCCAAACTACTTTATTTTCACACGTGTATTTTTTGAACCGTGTAAACTTGATTCCAATGGATTCAAGTTTGGCTTCAAAAAATTCTGAGTGACTGCATAAATGTTAATAAACATATTGTAAAAATTCCAAGATGGTGTATTTTCACAGTTCGTTAGAAAAAATTCACAAAAAAGGCGAAAGAAGTACAGCCGTCACACGGTACGACGACCTTGAATAAATTATATTTAGTTATTGTGTTATCAAACAATTAAGAGACGCAGACAGAATCCTAATACTGATAAAGTTGGTTTCTGATCTATTGTTTATTAGATTATATTATACAATTATGTTATGTGGAATGGAAGTCATAGTAATGTGAAGTCTCTGTAGAATTATGACTCTATAGAAATCAAGACATAGCTAAATATAGTCTATTAAGTTACCTAAAGTTATCAACATTCTGCGTAGTACAATCTACTAGACGACATAATAGCCGTGAGCATTTATGCTTGAGAATGTTCCAGGTTCTTATATTCATTTCTATATATACTGAATTTCATATGGTGGTTCGAAAACGGCTTCGTCATTGTTTTTGAAAATAACCTATTTTGAAGAGAAAAACATTATACGATTATTGGCGACCTCGAACTTTTCTCTAAATAAAAAGATGAAATTTTGCATAAGTACTACGCTCTCATAAACTATATTATAAATAAATTATATTTCTGAATTTAGAAGTTGAAAAAAAGACGTATACAAAACTTTGCTGAAAGTTCAAATTTTGGTTTAGGTAATAATGAAGTATCTAATTAATGAAAAATAATTTATAATTAGATTGAATTTATTGAATATATATATATATATATATATATATTACATTAAAGGGAGACTTTGATTGTGTGTGTATAAAATCCAAAATTTTGAAAGCTTTAATATTAAAAATAAACATTAACATAATATAATGGAAACAGACGGTTCGTTAATTTAAAAGAAATATATACGCAGAAAAACGCCTTTCAAATAAATATTGTATTACTTGAAAATAAGGAACAGTTCATTAGGTTGAGACTAGCCAGCGGCTGTATCACCTCTGCTTCTCTTGAAACAATTGCTCATACGTTGGAATATTGCTCTGTTAATTAAGAAATATTTACAAAGTGCCTACGGATATACGAGCAGAATCAAACAAGTGAATTTTCTTTAAAACATTTTCGGTTAATATGAAGATGTATATATATATATATATATATATATATATATATATATATATATATATATATATTAAGTTAATTACAATAAATAAACAAAAGATGCCGTATGGCACAACATGTAGCCTGAATTAGGAAACCAATGTTGTAGAACGAAGAGAGACAAATAATATTTAATGGCATTAGTGTACATAATGTTACATAACAATTCATTATCCAGCCACGGTCGTTGGTATTCTATTTTATATATAATAATTAGTTACTTGTATTCATAATATATTTGTTATAAATGTAATTAACATTATTTAAAGGTATAATCATTAGACAAATTATTTCCTTGTATTTCTGCATTGAACTCTTATCTAAATTTGCCTTTTACCGGCCAATTGCGGAAGGAGAACCAGCACTACTATTAAAGCTTATCAGCATTGAAATTAATTTAATTCCTGTTATAATCAAGTAAATTAACCCTCTATTTTCCTGTATATACAAACCATATATTTATTTATTTACGACTTAAAAATATCGTAATATTCTTCTAACATGAACAGGCACCGACTGCGGTTGTGGCTGGTTCATTTCTTGGCGTCAGCACTGAGGCACTGAAAGACTCGTTTGCATTTAATAAATATTTAATATGCGTGCTCCTTTAAGCTGAAATATATTAATGAATGAACTTATTTTACTAAATTCTTTATATAGTATTCAGTAACCTTTGGATAAACTGCCTTGAAAAAAATTCAGTCAGTATTTCAATATTTAGTTATAAAATGATCTTAAAAATGTTTTTTTTACTTAACTGAGCATATTAATTGTCCAGAATCTTTCGTGTTAAGTGTTTCACATACCAAAAGAATATTAAAAATCTGCCCATACTCATAAACGCAAACACAATTCCTTATGCGGATGAAGCAAAATATCTAGGAATGACGATTTCTAGATACTAAGCTAAGGTGGAAAATGCATGTCAAAAAGAAAAAAGAAGAACAGAACATAAAATACAGGAATATGTATTGGTTAATTGGACGACACTCTGAACTAAACATTGAAAACAAGCTGCTTATATACTCGTATAAACAAGTGCTAAAGCCAGTGTGGACGTATAAAGTGCAACTATGGGGCTGCACCAAGAAATATAACATTCAAATACAAACGTTCCAAAATAAAGTTATATTTAGCATCAACTGCCTGCCGAGTTTAGGTCCTGTGAATTAAATCCGCTGCTGACGGTAAATGTAAAAAACCAGTTTGGAACATAATTGATAAGGTTCAAACAATGAAGAATATCCCAATAATGTTAATATTCCTGTGACAAATATGATTAATGTACTAGGTATATTAACTCTTAAAATGAATGGTACGATTACAAATGTTAAATAAAACCTAACACGGAAATTATGTCACGCACGTTGTTTGATAAATGTTTTTGTGATCTCACGTCTTACGCCTTACGCCTCACGTCATACGTCTCACGCACTTTCGATTCAAACGTTGCAAGACGCTGATTGATTATCGGCTGTGGGTTGAGACGTTAGTAGAGTACCTTGTACCTTAGCGACATCGACGGCTGTGTTATTCGTACTACTGAAGAATTTACTGCATAATAAGGAAATTAAAACTGCGGTTATCATATAGGAAGTAATTAGGGAAAGCATATGCTAATTAAATCACAAAACGTAATCGACTTTAAACGTTTTATAAATTATGTAATGCAAATGTTTGTAAATGTATATAAGACATTTTAGGAATTGTAACTTCTGCTTCTGAAATCAAAGACTTTTATTTTAATAATTTTCCTACACATTATAGTAATTACACTGTTTAACTTAAATCATATTATCTTACCTGTAATCAAAGAAACGACATTTAAAGTTTATTATTTAAATTGTCAATACCTTTTTCTCAAATTTTATAATAACTTAACATTATACACAGTGAGTTCTGTCGACTACAAATATCAACTGTTTTGGCGGTTGGCCCGTACTACAATGAAAGTAGCTATAACTAATATATACCGTTAGCTCATCTGACCAGCAATTGTAATATATGTGGTCAGTGTTACAAACTAAATAAATATAATTTATTTACATGTATATATTGTTCTACGTGCTAATAACTAACAAAAATTGATGCACTTAAAGACTGGCTGCGCTTATACTGTAAATTAGCAAAATTATGCTGTTGCTTAACATAACTCAATTGATTGTACTGCTGTAATACGAGTAAATTCGAATGAGGAAGCGAAAGTAGATTAAGATAGCTCGAGCTTTCGAGAGCTTTCTTATGTATGGAACTCAACTTAAGTCCGACCAACTCGACTAACAACAAATGTCTAGGCATTTACTTCGGTCTAAACTCGAGGACTACCTGTGGTTAGCTACCTTGCGACTATAGTCTAACACGATAACTTTTTATATTCGAAAACCTACACCAACATCATTACACTATGTTACTTTTAATTGGGTTAAAAAAGCATATAAACAACGTCTACGGCCTACGTCTTTATTGACATCTAACTTACGAACGTAGAGAAGAAAAAGCGAAACGGCGTTAATGGTTTGTTTTTCACGTAAATTACCTTCGGCCCTAAGATAAACACGAAAATATTTTGCTCTGGATGAACAGATGTACAGAGGAGTGCGTTTTCTTTTTTACGTGCTTCTAAATAGATGTTATTATGTAAGAAGCTATCTTTATTATAACTTAAACATAGATTTCCGACAATATATATATATATATATATATAAATACGAGTATATATATATATATATATATATATATATATATATATATATATATATATATATATATATATATATATATAGTTGAATTGTGAAAAAACTTATTAAATTTTGGACAGGACAACGTCTGTCGGGTCCGCTAGGTCTCAATAAAAATTATGAAAGTATTGAAAATTGTAATTTTTCAATAGTCAGTTAACTGTGGTTTATTACTAGACCTCTAGTTTTAATAACGGGTTCTCGAAGGTGGTGTACATACAATATGGTATACATGGCCACAAGAACCACAAAATTCCTAAATACGGTTCGTTTAATTTATAGTACAAGTACAACATCATGTCAAACGTAACCCTACTTATTAACGTTATTTACGTGCCCGTATTACTTGGTTACCATGGTAACAGATATTACAGTACGAGCATGGTATTCTTGAGGTTACTTGGAAGCAACTATTTGCCCCTTAACTTGGGATATAATAAACGTAATTGTAATTATATGCATAATAGGTAATGCAATAAAAAATAATAGAAATATTTAAATTATATTCAACGGGTCATTAAGCATAATTTATTTCAGTTTAGAAAATGCAGGGAATTTCTAGAAAGAAAAATATATGTTCATAAAAACGGTAAAATTATTTCTATTCACAAAAATAATTAATGGAGTTATCAAATTGTTATTTGTAATAATTGATGATTAACGCTGACTATTATGTCGGGTTCGATCCCCGAATCAAAGCTATAATTTTTGAGTTTTTTTAAATTGTATATACATAATCATAAACTCATCAGGCAGCGGTGTAACACGAAAACAGAAACATTTATTTCTAATTTTAACAATTTGTTATCAATCTCTGGTCGAACCTGATGCAGATGGAACAACAGTTTAATGACGCAGAGTTCTTCCCACTTACATCCCTAAGAAATAAACATAGAAATGATAACAAATTTCTCCAGAATAAAGGATTAGGGTAACATAGTAAAAATTTAAAGAATAATTCAATAGAATTGATATAGAAAACGGTTCTAAAGAAAACGATAATAGAATAGTCTAATTGAACTGTGCACCAAGGTCTACTCTAGGCATTTATAGTCAGCGATCTAATCAGACAGTGAGTGATAATTTTATTAGGTAAATGATAAATACATTACGAATACTTGTATGCATTTGTTAGTTAACCTAGTTTTAAGATTGTGTATCTACGAATAGTTTACAAATTACAACTTACCCTATAATGAAATCCTGATGAGTTTTGCAGTTTCTGGTAGTTCAGAATGTCGTACCGTGCCGGGCCATCTCCTTGTTTATCGAATTTGACTTGGCTTCCCACGGGATCTGAAAGAGATTCATTCACTTGAATTACCAACACAGTAGCTTCTTATACAATTCATTGTGTCTATGATTCACTTATATTAAAGTAGTAATACGACAGTTGTGTTATCTAGTTCGATCCCCGATCCAACGTTATATTTTATGGGTCACCTTTTATAAGTGTATCTCTTAAAATGGAGTCACAGCATAATAAAAACTGCCTACAAAGTAGAAAGTATAGGGAATAGGCTGACTTTAAATAAATTCAATTAAAAAGAAAATACGTTCAGTTAAGCCTCATTCCCACTCACTTATTTTATTAAATATTCAAAAATTGACCGATATATATATATATATATATATATATATATATATATATATATATATATATATATATAATATTTAAAGTTTGAATTTTAATTTATTGCGGTCGTTATCCTAGTAGTTGATGTCGTCACATACTAAAATAATATAATGAACAATGTTATTTATTTTTGATGTTATATCACGACAATATATTGAAACATTATGGATCGACGGAAGAGCTGCTATAGGTTTGACGTTTATTTCTGCATCTCTTTTGCACTTCTCTTGTTTAAGAGTGATTGTAAAGGTTGGCAAATGTTAGTGGGGAAGAAAGTGAGGAAGCAATGACGTCGTGAACTTAAGTAATTTTCTGTAAGTTTTACCTCTTTAATTATTAAAGGACAAAAATGACTATTTCAATCGTTAATAACTTCTATAATATTGCAAATTGAATAAAAATAATTGGATATTTGAGGCTTTCATAGACACCTTTATCAATATACAGTGCAGTTTTATATAAATTCAATTATGGTTCACAGCCCAATTACGCACCAAACACGTTCGAAATTATTGCATAAAAACTTTAAATAATTATTTTATGAAAAAATTAATGTAAATGTATATATTTGTCTATTAATAACCTTCAAAACAATTAAAGACTAGGTTACAACTCTTACTTGTGGTACTTTGTGCGAGTATGAAGATAAATACGAGAAATAGGTTAATCTCTTTTTTCTGAATTTTATGAATCAACATAAAACGTAACCGACTAAAATTGTCAGGCGCCATCTCGACCACGGCGACGGTCTTTCTCTCATCTGAAACCCTGGGCTCTGGCACCCTGGCACCAGTATGTCTGCGATAACTGTGTCAGCATAAGACATAAGAACAGACCAGGCAACACATTTAGAAATGGTTTTTATATTTTATTGGGAGTTGGGAGCTTAACTATAAATTATGATTTTTTTCTAAATCAAATATTTTGTTGTTTTTATATTCAATGAAAGAGCAGAGTGGTCGGGAGCATTGATACTTAATGCTTGTGTCTTTGGGTTCGATCGCTGGATCACCACTGCATTTTCTTGGTTAGGTTCTTATCAAGTTTATGTCCTTAAATAATCATAAACATATTAGGCAGTAATATGCCTAAAAACTGCCAACACTGTAAGAGGTCGACGGTGATAGAACTCTCAAAATTTACTTTGTACCTACACACAAACATTACGATGTGTATATACTTCTAAACAGGACTGATGCTACTACAGACGAATTGTGCATGTGCCAAAGTTTTACGACAGCTGTGTACCGTGAACTCTCCTCTTTCGATGGGCGCCTCTCCCGTATCTGTAGAGATACAGGGTATCTCAAAAGTAACACGTCACACTGATACCGAAGCATATCATGTCCTCAGTAAAAGTCGCATGATCTTCAAGATATCGTCAGCTTAAAGTTCTTTTTAAAATACTTCATTTCTTAACATTGTTAGTGTCAGTTTTTTTTATATCTACGCTATCGTGAATAGTTACTTAAAACGACGCAAGCGTTATTTTGTCGATGACTTATATAAAATATGAAAAATTGCTTATTTAATCTTGACTAAAATTCTCAGAGCAAACATTAACTTCGTCTTTGATCAGTTGCCGTGAAAAAAATATACTAGAAACGAAATAAGGAAACTACTATAAAAACTTGCTTATGTTATGCCGATTCAGGAATAATATAATACTTCTATCTTTCTGACATAAAAAAGGTTACTTTACAGTTACTTTTTCTAGACAACGACCAAAAGAAAAAACCAATAAGCAAAAGAAACGTTGTTGCTAACTAAGACGGACTAGTCTTTTATTGATAAAAATCAAATGTTTTGAGAAAGGTTCAAAGATAATTAAAAACATGTTTTCTAATGAAATATGAATACATTTAAAATAAAAAGTTTTACAGCATCAGCATATAAGTACATGCTGTATATTTCATTCTGTGTTTGTCTCGAAGACAGTCTGCTCGAACTATGCGTGATTTATTATAGAAAATAGTTGAAATATTTAGATTTACTACAACATATTTTAGCAGCAATTTGCATAAATCTAATTTGTAGTTCCAATGTAGGATCTAATAATAAATAATTTTAATATTGGTAGTAGGCGTATACTACGTATACAGATAAGTTATTAAGGAAGTTTTGATAGTTTTAGGCAAAATGTAATTATAGTATTTTGTTCCGATAATACATGTAAATCATACCTATTGTTTAAATTTATAAGTTAGCGGAACTAACAAACTTGTACGCTGTTCCCTTTATCTTTGGTACCAGTAATAGCATTCCCCTTTCCTTTTTCTCTCCCTTTCTCACCCTTAATAAAGCCATATTGAAATGATTGGGGAATTAGTATAAACTATAGAGGAACATTAACTTTGTAATGATATTTTATCACAGTAAATTATGACATTTATTTATTTTAATTTAAATACTAAATGGAATTTTGGATGGGTTTGAAAAATAGTTTGTGTAAATAATAACAATTAGTTGTTTCTATTATAAATATTGGATGTATCTGAATATTTTATGACTGTGAATTGGTCGCTTTTGGGTTCGAATCCTGAACCAGCACTCTATGCATCCAGCATCCAGTGCATACCAGCATCGTTATGAGTGAACAAAAAGTATCAGGGTCTCAACTTTAGCCTTATTACATAAGCTGAGACCTATAACCGACGATATTGAACTTTGCAGTTTTTATGAAGTCACAAAATATATCAATCTAACTCAATTAAGCTTGATAACAACCACACTCAGAAAAATATGACTCTGGCCTGTTGACTGAACCCGAGCAGGCCGTGTCAAATCCTCTCGCACACTGTGTTGTCAAAAATCTTTATGAGAACTGCAGTGTCATTGACAATGGTGTGACTGAGATAGAGATAGAAATTTTATTACATAGGAAATTTATTCTTGAATATTCTATATGCAAGTTTAAGAACTTGTCATATGTGACTATATTCAATATATTTCAATAAAAAATATTGTTATAGAATAAAAAATCACTTTTCCAGATCTAATAGACCTCTAATCAGATTTCATAATAAATATGCTTTATACGAGTACGTACATAAAAGGATACTTCACTTTTTATTCTCCTAAGTATTTTCTATTTTCCTTAATAAAAGATGTTATTTTGGTTACCTTTTATATTACGAGTACGTGACTTTTGAATAGTCGCGTATTTTTGTATGTGTGTGTGTGTTACACTGTTAGAGGAATGCCGAATACTGAATGCAGTAACGACTTCAAAAGTTTTGTATTTTAAATATTTGTTTGAAAATAAGTTTTATTTGAACATATTTTTGGAGAAGTACATAAATAGAAACTTTACTTTGAAATGGACGCTAGAAAAATTAAATTTCAGACTCTTTTAAAATGAGTATATTTTCATTATGCTTTCTGCAAATGATATTTCAACGTCGTGTTGTAGATGGGGTTTGTGTTTTTTATTTAATTTATTCAATGTAGGCCTATATCCGATGCTAAGTCAGACCACCTGTGACCTTCTATTAAATTGGCAGTATTTCTGTTCACTACACCGCTGCCTAATAAGTTTACGATTATATATGTACATCATCAATTTACTTTTATAATTTGTATTTATACATACAAAAAAGAAAACATGCCAAATAATATATATCTTTAGATCACTTTATATTAAAGTACATGTATATGCCCCATATTTATGTTTATGCTGTCATTCTTTATTGATCTTTATTATTTTATTTGATACCGAACTTTATTGTCTACTCTTTACTCATGAAAATATACTTCTTATTTAAGTCATAAAACTCGTATACAAGTCTATTACACACACATATAGCAATAATTAACAAGCTGGAATGTAATTATGTGGAACGGAATATTCTATTATACATATTATAGATACATAGTATATATTTAGAATATAATAAATAATTAAGCCCTTAAACGGTTGTTGCTAATACATAGATAATATTAAAAATCGCAACAAATACAGAGATATTATATTTAACATCCACTAAATATGATACCGTACTTACTACTTAATTTATTCTTGAATAATTTATAATGAGTATGTAAATTGTTTTGAAATTGCTTATACTCGTACGTAGGAGTTTGGAACCAGTTACCAGTTTGACATGAGGATAGGGACAGTGACAATGTATGGTATCTTGTAGAACACAACGGGGTGTACATGGTTACGTGGTTACGTGGTTACGTGTAAGAGACAATAAATGGATTATGTGTCATATCCAAATAAAATTACCAACATGAATAGATATTAAAGGTTCTGTCACTTACCGATAAAAGATACGTTCAGAAGGTAATACCGGTAGAAATCCCCTCCGTCGTAGGCCCTCATGGCAGGACAGATCCCTACACGGAAGTCAGAACGCTTCACGTTCTTCACACAGAGGTCGTGGTGCAGGTTATGTAAGGCGTAGGCAAACGCGTATACAGCATCAACCACGAATTGAACTTTTGACTCCTGTTCGTACCTGCGATCAAACTTTACTTGCAGGAAGCAGTTGTACAAAACATAACTAAGCAAAGTTTTGAAAATGATAATTACCCGACTTTATCCGACAATCGTTGTTTCATGTCACAAACGGTTATTTTCTCTGTAGTTTCAAGCGGAAAGTTTCTCTCCAAAGTGCACCCAAAAGTGTCCTCCCAATATTCCTCAAACCATGGATTTCGCCTATTGTTATCAGGATTTAGTGACATCATGTAAGTATCAAAATCAGGAATAAAACTTGATTTCAATTCTACAGTAATTGCTCCTTCTGCAATATCCTCAAGTCCTTCTGTTAGCTTAGGCTGTTTTCCCCAACCATCACTTGCAATCCAGTTAAACGGTTGCGTCAAGTTGGACCGCTTAGCGGCTTGCAAAATTCGCCTGAATACAATATGGAGATTAGCACAAGTCTGTACAAAATATAAATGAATGCCAAATGTTTACCTGGCATCTTCAGCGCGTGTGAAAAGGAGAACTCCTTTTGCATTCGTCTTCTTATTCAATCGAGCTATGATGTTGTCGAAAACCTTGTCATCAGCAGTACTGGGCACCTTCTCGGCAGTTGCGATGCACACATTACGTTCCGACGCTTCTTTATGGAACACTTCAATACCATATTCACCATAAGAACCTTCAGAATAAATAGTGGACACATATGACCAATTTACACTTTTGACAATATCAACCAGAGCTATCGATTGAAAAGTATCTGGGGGTACCGTCCGTGCAAAGTAGTCAAACCGAGATTTATCACTGAGAGCTTTAGCTGTTGATGCAGGAGATATTTGTGGGATATGAAAGAGTCGCAATAAGTTAGCCACTTGTAAGGAAACCGAACTGTAAGAACCACCGATAACACCAAACACTGGTCCCGAATTATTCTTCTTTGGTCTAGGTAGAGATTTGTCAGCACATTCAAATGAACTTGTATCCATATTATTCAGAGATGCTCTAACAAATTCCAAACTTTGATTAAGTGCGTATGTATCGCGAGAGCACGTGTCCAATATATTTACTCCTATGGTAATATTAGGCAGTATTCCAGGGTCTTTGTTTATTATATCCACAGCGTATAACATTGCTTCAAGCCTCTGGACGCCTCTGTTGTACACCTTTGGACCGCAGGGACTGTTTTCACCCTTCTCGTGCACAGGAAACAATCCTCCTAGAATTATATCTCCAGGGATGTTTACAGACAGTCCATCCAACGTCTTCCCGTCCAATACGACACATTTTATCAATGTTGTAAGAAAAATAGACCAGAAAACCATTGTGTAGCCGGTAAAATGCCTTAATAAATATCTTTTTATGTTTCTACTTAATAGTGTTTGAACCTGTTACATGAGTACAGTACACAAGACGTATAATTGAATAATATTTTTATTATTGAATTTCAATTTATATCAAATGTGTGCAGGCCACAGTAGTGTTACAGGATGTTCCGAAATACAGCTGATTCGCAGATAGAAGATATTTGCACTGTGGTATCTACTAATGTTTGCATTTGTCCCCGCTTACATCTGTTGGTTGTAATTTCAATGATTTTCAGAGAATCCATATCATCCACCATGCGCCTCTTGATTTAATACTCTATAGCTGTACGCTATCTACAGTTCCAGTTAGTGTGGATGTTCAGACCATGACATTCTGGATGTTTCATTTAAGTTCTTCATTATGTAGTTGAAGAGCTAAACATTTCCAATATGTATATGCATATATCTATATATGTGTACACCAGCTCCCACCAATTTAAATTATTTACAGTTTCAAGTATTTAGCACAGTGTCACAGAATTCATCGTCCTCGTAACGGAGAGCTTCAGTTTTTCATTTTTTAATTTCAACTGGGCATCAGATCTGTAACAAAGAAACTTCATTAATCATTAAATACTTTTTTTTAATTCATACGGTCTAATCAATACGTATTCAACACATTACATACTAATTTTATATTTCTGATATAAAACAGGATAGTGTATGTAAAAGTCGAGTTTTTAATGAAGTGAAACAATAAATTATGTAAATAGGATATACAGTAAAGAATTAAAAAACAGTCTCATTAACAGAATTTTATCAGTTATTTGAATATAACACCAATTATTCTTTTAGTAATTAGTATCAGTGTATTAGAAAACAGCACATTAAAAATTAATGAACGAAATGCCAAACAATTATTGTTGATAATGTTAATAAATGCTGTCTCAGCTAATATGCAGCTTCAAAAGAGAAAATTAGAATGCAGTTTGCCGGAATCTCTGTTATTACATTAATTAGTATATTTTTTAAAGTAATACTGCAAAACATCTGTCAGTATTAGATTTATATTATTGCCTCTTGAATGTATGTACACAATAACATAATCCAATTAAGTGTTAGAGAAATTTTAAATTTATCTGTAATTAAACAGCACCAAGATTAAACAGTATTTCGAAACATTTTCCGGTTTAATACAATTACAGAATTAAGTCTATATTGTGTTATTAATATTATCATGTCTCTACAGAGCTTTGGAAGCTGTAACGGAACTCGGAAGTTGAAAATGATTGTTTTCGTATAACAATATAACGTTTAGGCATCCACTAAGTTTATATGTTTGTTTATAGAAGATTATAACTATTCATACGAGGTACGAGTATTTATCCCCATTGACAGAAGGGAGGGGGAGGGGGTTAGATCGTCCCGGGGTCTGGCGAAACATAGGCACCTATAGGCATGTAGACACCATAGAGTGAAAGTTAAAAAAGGTCTCTATCTGTCTCGGTACGCTACTGCCTAAAGAAATGATAAGTTGAAGAATTCCAATATACCGAAATTCCTGCAATTAGGATTCATAGATGTGAAAGCACCTTTGTGCAATGCTTAATCCTAAATTAACTAAGAAATGCATACTCGTATAATTATATAAAACATGGCGATATTTTTATTGGTACTTAATGCGGTATTTTTAATCGCTAATTTCTGAAATTTTGTAAATGTGGTTTTGAAATTCAAAGTCTCAAGCAATACTGTTAAAATACAAATAGAAATTGTATTACCTTTAATTCAGTAGAAGTTGTACAGAATATTGTATCCCAGTCGTATTGAAATTTAGATACAAGGTAATAACGTAAGTCTTAAATTCAAGCTAGAATCAACCTTCTAGCGTGTTCTTAATTTGAGTTACCATGAAAGATAGGTAGACGACACAGTGGGCGAGAGCATCGATACTTGAGAGTTATATTATCTGGGTTTGGTTGAAATCAAGTTATATTGATTATATACATAATAGTTCACTTATTAGGCAGCAGTATAACCCACATATAAGATGCCACAGCCACAAATATTACCAACATAGTAGGAGATCGTCAGTGATAGGATTCAGTACCGGAAATAGACATGTTAGGAAAAATTGAATAATGTTTTAATAAATTTTTAAATTTTATTTCCTGGGTTTGGTTATTATCAAATTATTTTGGTTATGTCTTTTCTTAATCTTACAATTGACACACTAAGACACCATAAAAACTGCCAGCATAGTTGGAGGTCGTTAGTGATAAGACCACCATGGGAAATAGGCCAACGTTAAATAAATTCAATTATAATCTGAATATCAAATATAGAAAAAATGTAAAACTTGATATTGATTGAAATATATTCATAGATGTGTGGGACAAGACAATTTAAATTAACAAAACCAATAAATTTAGATGTCATCACTTTTCCAAGCTAATTACAACCCATTCTATTAATTAATTATTCACTAATAAGAGCACAACAGGTTTCGTTATAAACAACTAATTTAATTAAGAAATACTTTGTTGTATCATTCAATTTTACTTTATGTGGTGAATAATTAAAACTGAATTGTCTGTTTTTAGGTGTACGAGTAAATTCCACCTAAGCATAAAATTTAATTAATCTTTAATCCAGATGTGTAAGTCTTATATTTAAACAACAATGTATAATGATTAAACAATATTTTAGCCATTATCCCTTCGTGCGGATCTCTAGACCTTCTACTTATTGGGCGGTGCGGAGGGGTGATGGGTGATGGGCGATGGACTCAGTTAGAGGGTTGTAACCTTTATGGTTTCTGAAACTTATTAAAACGATGATGGTATTAAAACTGTGGAAAATATCTTACATTAGATATTTAAATTCTGCGAATTCTCACCATCTGCGTTTAGTAATATATGATATGAGTATAAAATATAAGAGATGTGTTACAAACATAATAAAAAACAAAAACAAAAAAATAAGCTCGTGCGCTGTGTCATCTTCAGATAAAAGTCAATGACTCTTTAGTTAACTGATATGAATTTTAATAATTATGACATTCTTTGAGTTTTTAAAAAACCTGTTTTAGTTATTATTATTGATTTACTAATTGTTTTGCTAAATAAATGATAATAAAATAAAATAGTTTTCTTTACATTATATTTATTAGATAGCGATGTAAGCAACTTCCGATTTGTATTAATATACAGGCAAGGTAACAGTTATTGTCTTCTCATCTTCTTTACGAACATATAACCATATTTAAATAACATTTGCAGCACTAAATTTCTTAAACCTGACTCGTATACAAGTAAGTATATATAGAAATGCAAAGCATAGTTTTAGGTTTCCGGCTCAAGCTCTGATCAAGCACGAGATCCGTGTTGAATTAGAATCCCAACTGGCTATTTGAACTCTGTTTGCTACGTGCCTAGTTCCAGTCACACGACAAATTATTTCCACCTGTTACTGGTACTATAACTCTAAGCATTTGAAAGTTAAGTTATATTTCGTATGTTAGTTGCAAGAGGTAGGGCTACACTGTAAAATCTATATTTATATATATATATATATATATATATATATATATATATATATATATATATATATATATATATATATATATGCTCTCTTGCAACTATGTAAAAAATCGAGAAGAGCATTTACAACACAAGATATAAAAGAAAAGGAAGGAAGGAAAGATAAAAAAGGAGAGAGATACCACATTACCTAAGAGAAAAAGACACAAAAACGAAGGACTTCCAGATTTAGATTGGGAAACGGGGAGAAAGGAAACAAATACTAGGCAAATAGCGAGGAAACGATGTGTAGAGTGTGCGGAACGGAGATTGAAACATTGGAGCACAATAAGTTTTCATATCAGAAAGAAGTAATGATCGAGAAGAATATTATGCAGTTATTAAAGGGAGGCAGTGAAGGGAAGAGGTGGAAACGGGGAGAAAAGGAACGAAGAAAGAAAAGTAACGCCAGAGCAGAAGTGTTTTTAATCTGAAGTGACAAAGAGACAAAGAATACAAGAGGTGAAGAAACGATGACAATGAAAGAGGATTAGGGAAAATGAAGGGAGAGGGTCAAGAGAAGAAGAAGCAGAAAAGTAATTTTGGAAATAGAAAATGACAGTAAAGTAACTGCCCTTGAGGAAACAAGCGCTAAGAAACTCTGTGAAGTGTCGTTAAAACTCGTAGGAATAGAACAGGATCCGTATACGCTTTCTGAGTGAGCCATAAAGTGTAAAAAGTGGAAAAGAGATTGTGTGGAGACAGAGAAAAGGAAGGGCAGAGTACAAACAGGAATAGCAGGAAGAGATAAGCAGTAGGGGTTTCAATTTATCTGTTTTGTTTGTATATATCTTCTTCTTTTGGAAGAAATGAGAATGGAATAGATAGTATGTAATTAAGCACAATGATATGTAATTTATTGATTTAAGGCGGAAGAATGTAGTGCCTAATGGCAAAAACATTACAATAAATAAATTACATTACATTATAATAAATTACAATGTAGTAACCTCCGAATATCAGATACGAGATTCAACCCAGAAAGTATGCTACATAACACCGAATGCAGTTCCTAGAAACGATAAGGAGACCAAACAAAGTGCAAAAACCACAGCGTATGGTGATGACGAAATAGTTGGAATACACAGCCAGAGAGAATTGCCACAGCGTTTGACTATGAACTAAGTCGTATCTCTGCGAACATATAATTAATTAGACCGGATCGTTTATAAAATAGTTATCGTAATTAATATTTTATAAAAGTACTTTTAATGAGTAATATGAAATACTCAAACGGTCTATATTGGGGTTAATTACTGATTGTACAATGCTTTACTTTTGTTTTTAATAAAGTTACTGATACAAAATAATATGTACGAGTTATTATTTTGTTGAGTTAGTTACTTTACTTCCTCATTATTCTACGTCTACATCCTGTCAACTAACAACAAATGAATATAGTTTTACTTAAGGGTTTTAACAGACTATATATATACGAGGGTAGTTTCATAATTCAGTGACTTTTTTTTGGATATATTTTTAATATATTTTTCGGCAAAAAAGCGCTCTATCTATTAACAGCTCGATACATTTAGTCCAGCGTTTATATGAGGATAAAAACATTGCTTTTTGCCGAAAAATATTTCTATTGAGAAATAAAGCTGAATTTACTGAATTATCAAACCACCCTCATAACTTCTACATACTCTTTAGAAGTTCATTATATGGAGAACGTGGCGGAGAGCAATATAATTTTTTTTGCTTGTGTTATATGCACCGACAACAAAACCGAGGAATGGTATATAAAATGTTATTATTACAGTTTAAACTGAGCAAGGTTGGTCTTGTATCGGCCTAATTATTATAACCATTTACATTTTGATCATGAATGCAAATTGTAACTAAGATATACCACTTATATAATAAATAGAATCTCATATATAGTTTACAATGGACAACAAAGCCTGCTGTTTCTTAGTCGTTAGATGTATTCATCATTTAAGGTAACACCTTTAACTTTCTGAATTCAAAAATAAGATATTATTATTTTTCAAATAATAAATTAAAACAACAAATGTACTGTGGCACATTAATCAAGGACTATTCTTACATTTGTCATAATATAACTCTTCCTGTTTTCTGGAACAATTGCCTGTAATATTTCATGCCGACTTATACTAATGTTACGAACGCACAATGACACACTGAAGTGTTATCCGAATTTGTAACAATAAAGATATTATATTTATAACAATAATAAATCACTTTAATTAATAAATATGTATTATTAATTATGATTTGATAATAATGCTTCTTAACTAGAATCAACTGATCTTATAATTTCATTTGAAGTGAAGACATTTACGGAGGGGGAAAAGTTTTATTCAACTCCGCGAGAAGTTACTAATCCTCGAGATTTATACTAATTATTTCTTCTGTTTAATTTAGACATGATGGCTTTTGCTGACGTTTAATTATATAATTTAATGAATTAATATATATTACGTACTCTTCAATGATTAAGGCTTGTACAGTTTTTCGCAATATATATTATGTATGTACAATAAGCCCCTGACTTACGCGGTTAATTCGTTCCAGCGTTTCCGCGTAAGTTGAATATTGCTCGATCGCCACTTTTAAAAGGTTATTAATGCGGCCTGCTTTGTACATGCATATTAAATATATGTACGCACTTATTTATGCTACACATACGAAGTCATAAAACTTTATTTATATTCCATATACGATAGTAGTTTGTTAATTATATCCCCTATTCTCAACTGCCATATATTAACAGACTACTGTAAAATTTTGAGCTACCTGCATCATTTTGACTGATTCGCGCGATGGCGATTGAGTGTGTAGTCACTATGGCAAAAATCCGTAACTTGGGCTTCAAACTGCTAGCCAAATACAGCATATTCTTCAGATTTAACACCTGCAACTATTTCCTGTTTCAAACCTGAAGAAATGGCAGGGGCGGTAAGAGATTTGGTTCTAACAAAGAGGTCATCACTGAACAAACGCCCATTTTGAGATCCTTTGGAAAACCTATTATTTGGAAGGAATAAAAAAATTGGAAAACTCTTTTTTTGGTAATGATGACGGATTAAATTTTTTGCCCACATTTTTTTTATGTGTTACGTAATCTGAACTTTAATTTTTATAAAATGGTTTTAGCACCTAAATATTTTCAAAGCCACAGACTTCTGTATTATATTAAAAAATTTCACAAATGTAATATAAAAAAATATATTGGAAACTAAAGAAGGGAGTAGTTGACATACATTATTTAAGGACGCCAGTACACTCGAGAAATATGAGTAATGAAATGGCTATTTATTTAAAAACAATATAAAATTATATGCGGATGCGAATACGTACATAGCATATTCTGAAGGTTCATAACTAAAGTCTGCTGACTGTCTAAGCTAACCACTCTACAGTCTCCTAAATGTAGTACCGTGTAACTGCATATTTTTGACAACAAATATTATGAGCTTGATCGCAATGATATAGGACCAACAGTGATTTAATTAATTTTTAACAATAGTATAGATATACTCGTATAGTATTATACACTCGTGCTTTTAATTTGTTAATTGTAAATAGAATTTACTAACAACTTTCAGTTGGTCCTTCGAGACCGCGGATATATATTTAATTAATTACCAGTGCGTTATTTAATGAGTTCAATATACTTCTTACTGATGAAGTACTAAGTAAATAATTAAAATCTTAGTCGCAGATCTTCCAGTCAGTCCTTTGACTATTTAAATTAAATTTCGTTAAAGATAATATGAAGTGTTATTCCTTTATTTAAAATGCATTTATTCTTGTGAAAATGTTCAACGAGAGTTTCTCATTCATTCTCATATATTATTTGAACTGTTTTCTAGATGGTTATCGGTTTCCTCGCTTTAAAACTGTTTTCCTGAATCTGCCTAACAGCTATCACAGGTTCAAAGCCGGAGGGTTGTTTACGTAAATCTCATGAGAAGGTCGGGATTATCAGACGCGAACTAACTTTATATTGATTTATTATTTTTGTTACGGATATGCGACTTTAGGAGACACTTGGAGTATGACACTTCATAAATATTTGATTAGTTATTATCATATAATCTGGTTAAATTGATTTTAGTTTATAAACAAGTAAATCAAATATTATTTTAATTATTATCTTATAATTTCTGATTTCAGATTTATATTATTTATGTTATATTATTCCTATTAGTTGATAATCAGGAATACTCAGGGGATACTGGTAAAGAAACGAAAAAACACAAAGAAAAGTACGTCTGGATATTAAAAGACCTAAAATAAATGCTCTTACAGATCAAACATGAAATATTAAAACGATTAAAGTGTAAAATAAGGACAAAACGCGTTTTTCACTAAACAAAACGTCTGAAATAAGCACTGTCATATAAAAAATTCCGACATCTTCCCGCAATGGACATACACATATTTGTACATAATCAATTTAACTTGATAACAACTAAACCCACAAAATATAACAATGGCCCAGGGAACGAACCCGAAAATAGCGGTCACAGTCAAATATCTTAGTTTTATTTACGTGAACTACATATTTAATAAATAACCTATTAAATAAATTAACAACCAAACCAGAAAATATAACGCTGATGCGGAAATTGTACCCAAAAGTATAACAGCCTGCGTCGTCAGCTGTGATAATTATAATAAAAATAATTATTATTAATAAATATTTTTATTTAATAATGTCAATATTATTATAGTTATTCCTTAGTTTAGTGAACTGAACTATGTTTTATTACATTTATTTCAATTCTGTAAATGTAAATCTATGTCAA
Source organism: Panorpa germanica (assembly GCA_963678705.1). Lineage (NCBI taxonomy): Eukaryota > Metazoa > Arthropoda > Insecta > Mecoptera > Panorpidae > Panorpa > Panorpa germanica. Next base: position 43,701,814 of record OY783203.1, read on the forward strand.
TTTAAGGATTCATTATTTATTCAGTAGGTAATATTTCTAGATAGTATTTAAAAAAATTTAAGCAAATGTTAAACCGTAATTAGAAATATCAGGGTTTATAAGAGTCAGACTAAAATTGATCATGTCTAAACATAACGATTGAATTTATTTGTTTAATGATATTTGTTTAGGATAGAGTTTAATGTATTATCTGGATTAATTATAAGTATAGGAAATTTCCAATAGAGTATAAGTAAAGTAATAAGTATATTGTAGTACGTATGTCAAATACCTCCAAACATTCTACCAATGCAGGTTATCCGATATTAAAACAAATGGTACGGTCGTACATTCATTTATTAATCCTAAGAGTTTTTGTGGTAAACTAAACTGACAAACTATATTGAAGTTCTTTCTTACTATAAAGCCTTATATGGAAGTCTTTATAGTCTGCAGACGATAAGTTGTGGGTTAAGAGTTAAGGGTTAAGCTAAGGTATAACCTTATAGTTGAAGGAAAGTTTGAATAACCTGTACAATGCGAGGATAAGTTTATTTATTTACTGGGTTTTCCAATAATTTTTTATATACATTGCAAAAAGTTGTGCTGAATATATGGAATAAGTTTTGGTCCAATGGGACATGCGAAAACTTTATTTCCTAAATATTTCACATTTTCGCGCAAAATTGAAACATAAACAACAGCAAAATATTTTAACGTCGAATTTTTTATGTTTTATGAAAGATATTGAATATTCGCCGTCGTAAGATTCCGTATGGATTTAATAATATAATGCTTATTAAATTACCTAATTAGATGTCATTGCTAACTTAAACTTAAAACTAATCTAATACTCTAAAAAGCAGTTTCTCATTCTTGTACACATTTCCCTATCTCTTATTGTGTTGTACTCCTCAGTGGCAGATTTACACATTTGCCGCCAGTAGGATCTTCAAATTTTACCACCCCTACCGACCTCTATAATGTGTTAGTTCCTAGATTGTTTTTATAATCCAATGATTTAGTTAAGATTGTCAGTGCGGTCAGACACACTTAACATGTCTCTCGTTCCCGCGCCGTAATTAAACTATGTGGTGAAACATATTACATGTTGAATTGTTTGTATGGACCTAATAACATTGAGGTATATAAATATAAATGTTTTTAGTCTCTGTTAGACAAAAAAAAATTTGGCCCCAAATTTGCCGCACCTAAAATCTGCCACTCTTACCTCCAGCCTACTCTGTACCTCCGCTATCCTTTCTCACTAACACGTTCTATAAGACCCCCCCCCTCCTATGTATTCCAACACTCATTTCCAATTTATGCTAATTGCATTTTATGTCACTTGTCTTTTTAATTTAAGTATGTCAGAAATTCTCTCTCCCATATTCCCATTTTATTTCGCCTATGCAAATTTCGCCATCCTTTCCTGTTGCTGTATTCAACTTCGAAAGTTTATAAGTAATTATTATAAAAAATGGTGAAACGTATTTCAAAAAGTATTGACTTTAAAAGGAACAATGATATATATATACAGAAAATTTAATTTACAATTCTGTATTTAAAACTGTAGTTATAGAATTTTATTATAATAAAAGTTTACATCACAAGTAGATACTTTCATCCGTAAGTAATACTTTTGATTGTACACAGAAATACCTAAATGAAAATTCAACTCTCAGAAAACCCAATCACCCGGAAGGTTACAGTTTTGCTCAGTTCTGTTGTACTCTGTGCTCTGTAAAGACTGCTACAGTTTCTTTATTCACCGTCACCAGACACAATATGGCGCAATGTTTAATCATTTTCACGTTCAAATCAAAGATCGGATACGACGGGTACAAAGAAAACTCAATATACTGAAAATTATACTTTAATACTATGCAGTATCTTGCATACAATTTATTGAATATACATAGTTTAATGATTAGGGGCCATTCATTATTTACGTCACACGCAAATGGGTAGGTGGAGAGGGTCAACAAAGTGTGGTAATAAGTGACAAGGGTTCATAAGTTTCGTGACGTCACATCTAGTTTAAAATTCGACTTACAGAAGAAAGAAATAAACAAAATGAGACTAAAATAATTTCTCAATGTGTGGAGGGGGTTCATAATGTGTGACAAATCTTAACAATGAGGATGGACGAATTGAAAAAGCATGAAATGTGTTTGACCTAATTTATGGATGACCCCTTAAAAATTGCTTAGCTTACTTAATTATTTATACTATATAATAATGTTTGTTTAAAATCCTATTGTGATACCAATTTTATTTCTGGCGACTTTTTTCAAATGTAAGTTAATGCAATATTCTGGAAGGAGGTGAAGAGTCTTATTAAACGATATTCTTTATATAATAAAATATGAAATCTTATATGTTTCGAACGATATTATTGCATCATTTTGCCAGTCTGTTATTCACAAATAGCGCGTGTGAAAATTATAACCTATTCGGTTCTTTTCTGACCTTATGAATTTGAAAAGAACCGACATAATTGTACGACGGAGAGTGGCGCGTAGTCTGTTCCAGGGTAAGTTCAGCCTAAGGATCTCTCACACTGAAACATACTACTTGCAAAGTCAACTATCGTTAGTAGGGTGTATTGGAGTAGCCTCGATTTAATACCCCTTATCATGCGAACAAGCAACTACCTTAATGTTAAAAAATACGCCATCGTGTTGCGGCAACGTTGTTGTCTTGAGACATATTGGTGAGTTGATCGAAGAGAAGGGAGAGAGAGAGAGAGAACATAGCATCAGTGAGGAATTAAAGGATATGCATGCAAATAATCAAGGGCACAATCAAATAGCACAATAAACAATTTGGTGAAGTGTCTTTTTTTATGATGTTCCTATCACTATTGCACTCCAATTATAGGTTGCATCAACATTATCTTCATTTGTATTCGGGCAGATGGAGTGGTTTCGCCATTTGTAGTTGATAAATTAGTATTTTCATATGAACGAAACTGAATTGTAAATGAACTCTTTCATGACAAAAAAATCATACATATCTTCAATATGAAGTCAAAGTGATTCGAAAATGTTTACAGGAGTGCTCGAGTTCTTCACTGAACTAAATTTAATCGAAACAAAACAACTTTAAACGAGCATGACCTTTATGTTGAAATCGCCTCAGACTCTAAATAAAGTGTGCTATAATGTGAAATAACTCCGATACACTCTACTGACGTTAGTCGACGTCGCAAGTAGTCTACCCCAGTGTGAGAGCAACTTAAGAATTACCTGCAAGCTACATCAAGTAATCATACGAACAAAAATTTTCCTTGCTACGGATATAAGGTTTTACCTATTCTCTATTCTGTATTCTACACATGATGTTGTGCTCAGAGCTTCCATGATTGATTGGATCTCCTCGGATGTAAACGCTTTATAATAACTTCCAGTCAACCAATCAAGTAATCAAGCAATCAACCAACAGTCGACTCTAGTATTTAATAAACGTTAACAACAGACAGATTTCAAGTGATTTAATTGAATTATTTAACTGAATGAGAAATTAACGTTTCTCAGTAAAGCAGTCAACATTAGAGGTACTCCTATTATTAATTTATACCTATTAACTAAAGTTTTAATAAGAACCGGATGTTCCCAGAAGCAGAACGAACGTTTTTCGATTAACCTAGAGCCATCTAGATTATAGGGAAGGGTGGAGGGTGAAGAGTGGAGGATTGAGATATACTCGTATATTCAGTAATTGATTTTATGACATATGATTTAGTTATCTTCGGGCTGCGTTTCAATATATGAACATGTAAACATGTTGAATGAAGGATCAATCATTACATTTAATGACATGTTTAACGTATATTGAAAATCAATATTAATACGAAATTATTACTTTTTTATTAAAACCAATACAAGGTAAATATGAATTCATATGAACGTTCGCAAAACTCATTTTTTAGGGGTCGCTTTTTTAATTTTTGATTGAAATAAAAGTTAATAAATGTAAATTGACGTTTTTTTTTTTAATATCCAAAAATTGACGAAATTATAGATATATTAAATTTGAATTTCTGTCTTTTCTGCATAAGACATCACAGAAGAAATATGTAATCAAGATAATTTTTAATTTTGACAACCAATAATATAAAATCATATTTTATCATCATATTTTGAAAATTTAAATTTAAATTTAGAATTTAAATAAAACAACACTTTACCATTAACCATTAAATCAGTAGGGGAACCATTAAACCATTAACCATTAAAGAAGGAAAGTAAACTTCGAATGACAACAATCCAATATTAAACATTGAATTCAATAAGTTCTGTCCTGATAACTGATATAACTGCGTGATCGTTCGAATAAATACCATTAGCCTAGTATGGTAATTTCAAATTTTGTAATTTGACACATAGACAATTTGATATTTCCAATAAAATAGTGCCTAGCCCATATTCAGTTTTTATGTTAAGGTAGCGTTTAACAAACAAGCAACTTGAATAAAGGTTATATCGCCGTGAAACATTTTAGTAGTGACGTCACAAAGCTTACGATCTCTTCCCCATCTTCTCACAACTTGTGAACCCTCTCCTTCAATAAATGAGAAGATTCTGTAGAATTATCTTCAATTTAAAGAAATAGATAAAAATATAAATCTTGATGCTAAAAAACCAAATGGTTTTACTCTCACTAAATTATTTTCTAGATTTGATGACTACGCTATTTTTGATGTTATCTGAGACCACGAAATGTTGAATATTTACTTTGTCTTCAATCTACATACAAAGTACAGATTCAAATAAATATTATGCTAATTCCTTCCTATGTAATCAGTAACTTTGATCTGATAAGAATATATTTATTATTTAATCTCCTTTCAACAAAATTTGCCTTTTCTTTAGATTTGATATTTTTGTTAGACACAGATTCATATGTTCGACTTTACTTCAGAATTTTAATAAATTTCAACATCTGTTAAACAAAATATCTGAACAAATTCAAATATGTAAAATTCGTGTATTTTTAGGATTGAGAAGGACTCCAAAGCCCTAACATTTATGTTAATTTCACAAATATTCGGTTTCAACTACAATTTGGTTTAACACTGAGTTTTTGAATCGCATATATAAATAGTATACATTTTTAGAATAATCAATAAAGGGTAGAATCAACAACCACGGGATGATAATTTCACAAATATTCGGTATACGAGTATTTTCGGTTATTAAACGAGTATTATAGGCATGGAGCAACTGATGATATTGAGATCTCCTAAAATTGATAACTAAAACCAACATTATGTTGTATCATACATCATTGCTTAATTGTTGAATGAGTCATTAAATAAGAACTATTCGTTGATTTTTCAATAAAATTCAGAGGTAAAACTTGAGTCTGGTGAATACGGTGGGTCGGTAATCATTTCGAATCCCAATTCGAACATTTTTGCTATTGCAATGCCTTATTGAGTGATGTGTTAAAGTAATAAAGTATAATTTAGTTTCGTGTGCAGAAGGTTATTGTTCACTGTGTAAATATAATGGATTTTCATTACAGCAGAAACGTACACGTTTAGTGCAGCGTACAGCATAATCCCTATGAATCGCTAATCTATGCCTGCCCCTACCGCTTCCCTGCTCCTACCGCTGCCTAACATGCATTATATTGTGAGAGATTATATAATGACGTCGTCGTATATGAATGCAGGAAAGAGCAGTGCATACATTATTCAAAACTATAGACAATTGACATCCAAAGCAACTTTTAGGTTATAATTAGTAGTGGCTGTAATATTAAAATATAATTTAATAGTAAAAACTTTTGCTTTTCTACAATGTAATTATTTTCAATTTATAGTAATTTTATAACTCCAAAATTAAAGCATGTCTCATACTTTTCTAACAAAACCTAAGTAACGATTTGATGAACCAGGTAGTAAATGTAACGAATTAGCTTGTAGTAAGCTAGCAGTTAACAATTTTCTATATGAAAAGTAGAAAATAAACCTTGGAATTAGCTTGTGGTAAATTAGCAAGTATGAACTTTGCACTGTAACAGTATTTTTTATCTAGGATGTATTATATAAATTTAAAAACAACAGAATAAGAAGAAATTCGATTTATATAGACTAGTTCCAAATCTCAGAAATATGGAAAAGTAAAATCGTACGCCGTCAAGAGCACAGGCGATTTTCTCTTTCTCTTTTCTCTTCTCTCCTCTGGGTCTCTTTCTCTTTAAATGAGTATTTTGATTCTTCTATATATTGTGACAATCAATTCAGAAAATATGCTAATTGCACATAGGTGGCCCTGATAGGTTTGATAACTGATAATTAATTTATCAAGTACAATGTTTTAGCAACAAAGAACTCAATTGTATGAATAAATGCAACTCGTTATCATTTAGAATGTTTTAGCTATTATACAAAAGTGAGAGTTGTCTTACATTTTGCTTTGTAAAATATTATATTAATATAAATTAATTATAAAGGGTCTTTCAACAAGAGGTGACATAAACAGAAAAGCGCATTATTTTCTTGAAAACTTGATATATTTTAATTTTAGTGCAAAGTACAAACCTTGAGATTAGACCAAATTGAGAGAGACCAAATATCACCTTAGTGGTAACAAGAATTAAACGTTTAAAATGACAATTCTTGTTGAAAGATTCTATAAAACATCACTCAATAAGTTCGTAGAATGACATATACATGGCGCCATTATTGCCAAATTAATGTGATTTTTAGTTAGTACCAAACTTCAAACGACATAGATCAACATTTCATGACATTCCGACCATTAGTTTTCGAATTTCAGTAATTTCAGTTTTAGTAGCACTACTTTTATTATTTCTGAAGGAATGGAAAAATCTAAATTTTATGTGTTGATAAAGCATTGCTATTATTGGGGAAAAATACCGATCCCATTAATATTTATTAAGTTATTGTTTTGGTTAAACGCAATTTGGATTTTTTCATTTATTCTGCTACGACCCTATTTGAGTTATGTGATATATTAATTCTGCTATATTACTTATTAAACATATATACCATTTACCTACCCTTACATGACATTTAAAAACTCCATTGTTTCCAATTTTAAATGCTACTAATAGTAGAAAGGCAATTGACTGGAATGTAATCAACAATTTATTTGGAAAATTAACAAACTGTTAAATAATTCATTAATAATCTGATAAAAAGCAATTTATTAAATCAAATCATAAAAAACACTAATCCAATTACATAAAATATTTGCATGGCAAAATTACATTGTACAAAATTATACACATACAAATGTAATGGCTATTTGTAGATTTTATGCAATTAACAGTCATTAAATAACTATTGTTATGTTAATTCCATTCCATAAATATGAACTCGTTGTGCAGCATCATGATAAATAGGTTAATGATGAATTAGAGGATATATATATACATACGTATATATATTTATTTATTTAATTTATCGATGTATTTCCAATGCTGCGTCCGACAACCTCTTACTATGTTTGCAGTGTTTACGGGATCGTGGTCAATACATATGTGGACTATACTCCTGCCTAATAAGTTTTATGATTATTTTCCTCCACCAGTGCCATACCAGTTTTATTTGACCTTTTTATTTTATTTTTTTATTTTTTATTTTAAAATTTCAACGACAAGGTCATCATGTTCGCCTGAAGATATTTTATTTTAGATAAACTTGATTTATTAAATTTATATCAGTTACGAATTCGAGCTCTTTTTGAATTTCTTCTGGATTGTCTGAAAGCTTGTTGACCTTAAACTCGCTAAATTCGTGCAAAAATTGCATCTGCTTGCGTCACAGACACAGTAATCTTACATCAAGCATAAATTCTCTCGACCACTGTTGCGTTTTATATCAATATCAATATCTGGCTAATATATGACAAGTCGTTATTAAAACAATTTTAAATAAAGTCTTATTACAAAGACAGATTAGCTAAAAAGCAATAATTTTATTATTATATATATTTATATATAAGTCAGCGGCTGCGGTAACTTAAATTGTAGAGCACTAACGTACAATGTTTGAGATCTGTGGCTCGAATCTCAGTTTTGAAGGAAGATTATTTTTTAGTTATTTTCAATTTTTTTAAATAAATATTTAATATATTTATTTGCTATATGAAATATAATATAATATATTGCTGCTGTTCCAACTGTCATAAGATTAAATCAGTAAGATCTTTGGCACACTGCAATATCGAAATGCCTAGCATGAAAATAATCACGCTTCTTGAAATAACTTAAGCACTATATAGAAATAAATGAAACATATTTACACAAATACAGAAAACGCGAATGTGATATTTTATTTGGTGTACAGGTTTGTACGGTAAATGTATCCCTTCTACTAATAAAATACCATAATACTTGATCTCGAACGTAAATTCGTCCGTCATATGCACTCACACGATTTTCTTACACGCACGTAAGTCGCGTGCAATCCGCAGTCACCTCGACCGACGAGCAAAACGTCATTACAACGTTATATTTTATTAGTTATAAATTAAAGACAAATTAAAGACAAATTAGAACATGTTGAATAATATAACGTAAGAAGGGGAATGTTTACTTTGAAGTAGTCAATTATACAGACTAACAAATATGAGACTTAAGACGTCAAGCTTTCAGATATGATTTAAGGCTTAAATTACAACATAAAAGACTTAAAGAAAAGTCTTACAAAATGCAGCTCACCTACAAGTCTACAGCCCTATGAATATTGTATAAAGGGAAAATACCCCTAATATATAAAACTGGGTTTCAATGTTTTCCACTTGCCTGAAAATCGAAACCTTTTATAAGAGAGATCTATTTTCTTATTTAAATTTCTTTTATCATTTTTTCTGAATACAAATGTTATACTGTAGTCTTATCCAATAATTGAGATATTAAATGAAAAGTTAAACCTATATTATACATTTTAACTTAACTAGAATCTAACGACACAGTGGCCGAGAGCATTTGTGCTTCACGCTTGACGGTTGTGTCTTTAGGTTCGCCGGACTAGCGCTATATTTTCTGGGCTTGATTTTTAACAAAAATAAATTGATTATATTCATATAACCATAAATCATCACATATATATAGCCATATCACGTCACGATATCATAAATACTACTAACATTGTAGAAGATGATCGCCGATAGGACTCAGCATGGAAAATAGAGCAACGGTATATAAATTAAAAATATACGAAATAAATTCTCATTACACTATTCGAAGATAGTTTGGAACTTTAAAATGAAACATTTACAGAGTTGTAAAGGATTATCTATGTAAAATCGCCCAAAATTTGGTGTCAATCTTTGCCATAATTTCTGAATTTGTGAAGTGAACAGAATTTTTATAAATCTGTACTGTATATTAATAAAATTGTTTATTACGACCTTAAATATCGAATTATCGAATAATTCCTTATATTTTAGGAGATATTCGCAATTAAAAAGTAATTTTGTCTCTTTAATTATTAAAGGGATCTAATGTTATGTAAGTTGAAATTGAAATTTAATATAGTTACAACTCCGCCAACCTTTAAATAAAAAAAAAACACAAACATACATAATTAAAATTTATTTCAATTGAAGCTTAAAAAAATTACTAAAAGAAATGAAATGTGCGAATAACATTGGAAATTAAAAAAAAAATAATCCGTCTTTTGAACTGATTCCAAATTTGTAGTTCCGTTTCTAAACACACTATCTTCACTCTAGCTCCGACTACAGCGCCAATATTATATATCATACACTACTTGTGTTCCTATTAAGCTCTCTTTGTCTGACATAAAGGGATTTTCTTTGGTGAATCTCTTTTTTGCTATCCGATAAAAGATCATTTAGTTAGTTCCTTCGTGAAGTACTTATAAACTGTTTCCAAGTTTTGTTTATGACAGACTTCATGTTATATAAGAGCTAAAAGCAAAAGTAAATGAGTTTGGAAATAATATTATATTTATAAATCTAATTAAAAGAATCTGAATTAGTCAGTGTTTGTTTATTCTTACTAAGCACAAACAAAATATTAAGTTATAGTGTATGTATATAACATACTGAACATAATATATATATAATAATGTTATGATTTATTTTAATTAATAAAAAAATATTTTTAAATTAAAATAAATTATATCATTTTTTTAATATATATATATATATATATATATATATATATATATATATATCCGCTTAAGACTATATATATATATATATATAATATATATAAAATCATTTTTTTAATATATATATATATATATATATATATATATATATATATATATATATTTATTGTTTGTTTTCTAACAAACTATTTTAGAATTCATTTAAGGCAAACCAACGATAATTTTGGAAGAATTTAAATACCTAAATATTATCTAAAGTAGTCGATTAAAGATGCGTCTAAGGGCTTTGTTCTAAATTGCATCTAACAACATCAAATATTTAAAGTTATGGGTATCAACAGGTATCTTAAACTTTTTATTCTTATTTTATTATAGTATTGGTTTCATGCATGTACTAGAAATTGTAAAAGAGAACTATGACCGTAACAGTATTTACTTGAGACAACAATCACGAATCAAATTGTGAGATATTTTTATTGCAAAAGTTTATATTTCAGTGAAAATCAATAATGTCTGAAAGTGACTGTTAAAAACATGTCCGAATGTGTTTATTTCCGTCCTTGATTAGTATCCGGTCGTCCAGCATGTATTCTGTGTTTCTGCGAGCCTTGGGGGAATCATGCAGTCAAATTGACCGTGCGTATTTTATAAGGGTTACACACTGGGTCTATTTTCAAGAAAATAAAATTATATTTTTTCCCTTTAACAAATTGAATGTGAATGAAATATTATTAAATTTATATTTCGTATAATATAAAGTCCCTATATACGACGCTAGGATGTTAGTTTTCGTCGGAATTGATTTTACTTGTACATCTGTTAATGAAATGCATACAACGTTAAACTAAATTTAATTTCCCATCCTATAATAAATATACTTTTGTATACAAAAAGATAAATAACGTATGGTATAACGAGTATATGATTTATAATTACATAAATTTCATTTTAGATTTTCTTTGTTGATAGACAACTTTATTTAGAACCATTTAATATCTGGTTTTATGATGAAAAATTCGTCAGTAGCGTAACCAGGCTCGGATCCAAGGGTGGAAAAATCGGGGTACTTGCCCCTGCATGGTTTAAGTTTTATTAATTTTTCTTCAAAGTAAAGGAACCCAAATAATATAATTTACATTTTAATTTCTTGTATAAACCATGTTGTTTTGAAAATCACAAAACTTTCTTTGTATTCCAGTAATATTTCCCAATCTATCTACTTAAGACTTGTAAATTTAGATTCTTACTTATTTCTACTTTTTGTTTTTTTTTTGTAAAAAGAAGGAATATAGATTTGTATACATAATATATGATAAATGTTTTGATGTTTTCAATACTTAAAAACTTTTCTTTTGAAAAGTGTTTTCCATATTTAGTTACCGATTTATATTTATGTTAAAGGAAAAGAAACCGGAGAATATGTTACATTTTTATATGGTTCTAAAAAAACTCAACATGTTTTGATCTACTTTCAAATCTCATGTTTATATCTATATAAATTTGCATAATGAATGTAATATAAATTATATTGAAGAAACTCTAAATATTTGCATTGATAAATACTAGCAAAACTGATTAAATCCTTTCTCTAAACGTGAAACACTTATCGCTTTACAAATAAACCTGTAACAAAATTTATAACAGGTATAAAGTCCGTTCGGACAGGCTTATCTTTAGTTTATACCTGGTAAAGGTACAGGTTTATATGTAAAGCAGTTATAGTCTTAGATCCGGCTGCGTGATTACTGCGTCCAGAAAATACTATTTTGATAATTATTAATAGAGAAATACGGTTCGGCATGCCTATCAAAATATTCCGCAAGTTCTTTTAATTAAAATTTAGTTAAGTAAATCAACGTTTAAAACGCACCAAGAGAAATTCGGTAATTTATGCAATAATAAATAAATATATGCAAAAGTAGTCGTTTAATTTTTACGGCAAACTGCAAAGCCGTTGTTTCTAACCTGTGCTTTGCTTTAATATGTTCTGCTGTTTATAAAGCAAGCATATTTCTGAAGTGATCTATTAAAAGCTCCCATTTTAGGGGTTGTTATATTCCCTGCGGTAAGGTGTAAGAGTGAGATAAGCTTAAACTAAGGACTCGTATTTATCGCAGTCTTGAGTTTTCAATATTTTAAGAAATACCAAGTCAATACTGCTAGTAGTAAGATCGCTGCATTTTCGTATAATGTAGTAATACGTCATATACATTCCTGCAAATAGACAAGATATTTAACTATGATTAGAAAAAATAAAGTTAATATCTAGTCAATAGTGACTGGATACTCTATTTAGAGTTGAACCTATTGGCTTTCAGGTAGCTTAATTCACTACTGGCGGTAGCCATGGGAAGAAATTACTAAGAGAGGAAAAGACACGATTCCATTGTATCAGGCGTGGTTTAAGCGTTTTTAAGAAAGGCGAGAAGACGTTCAAATCACCCTTCCACATCGATCGATAGGTAGGTTAAGTATTCGTGCGATTACTCAAAGTAGGAATAGATAAAGAATTCGTACGGCAAATTTTTCATAACAATTTCAACATGCAAAAAGTGTGTACGAAAATGATGCGGAAAATTCTCACAAACGAAGACGATTCTAGCAAAGTATAACATCCCAGTTTTAGACTATCCGCCGAACCTGGCACCATGAGACTATTATCTACCCCCCAAAATCGAATTTGCATTAAAAGAAACAAGATTTGAGTCCGTTAAAGCTGTGAAAAAGAAAGCGACACGCGTCCTGAAGGAACAATGGAAGATCATAGGTTGTAAGCTTAGAGGAGGGGTGTATATTGAAAGCGATAATAAGTAAATATGTATGAAATAAAAATAAAATGTTTTACAGCATCAGTCTCGTTATTTAATAACCCCACTATATATATATATATATATATATATATATATATATATATATATATATATATATATATATATATATATGTATATATATATATATACATATGTATATATGTAAAACCTTTAACCTTTTATTTGAGTGGGTGACTTTCAAAAAACAAAATACATAGAATCAATAAAGGTGTTGTTATCAACAGACCCAGTCATATTGTGGACGAATTTCCCAACTTTTAGAATGTATAATTAAAAGACCATATTTTATATGTGATCACATGTAGTCAAAGTTTGAATTGGGAAATAATTACTGAACTTATTTTAATTTATTTGGAAACGATTTAAGGTCGTCAAGAAGAAATTCGCTTAAACCCTAATAATTATTATATTTTTAAACCTATAGTACGATTTCAGTTCTTCATGAGAATTAATTGCTTTACTAATAGAGTTCCAGCACTCTTGTTGTCCGTATTGGATAAATTTTTACACTTACATGTATCCACCTTCAATCAATCGTGTCTGTCTTGGCTCTAAAAATACCTTTCGACTTAGTTAAATATTCTAAATATAACTTGGTCGTAGTTAAAGAATCCTAATTTACCATAGTGTACAAATAACACTAATACTATACATATACCTGACAGCAATTTTTTTAAAAAAGAATTCTTCTGTTCCATATTTTAACTTTACAGCAGAAAACTTCTTGCAAGTTTAGCATTCGTCGCCATTTAAACACAAAATCTAAAATAAAACAAGTAATACATCTAAACTATTAAGCATACATTCTAAGCAGGTAAAATAAAGAGAAAAACAAAAAAATTTATAATTTTCTAGTTATACTAATTTAGTTGTATTTTAGTTGTAACAGATAACACTGATTCGTATACCTTGCTCGTACCTATTAGGGATGTAACGAATGTTTGCGAATAATAGTATGCGAATAAGAAGTATAAGAAGAAACAATGTATAATTATTATAAGAAGTCATGCGACTATCGGCTTTTTAAACATGGCGCCAAAAGTAAGTAATTACTACTCACATTTTGATCGTGCGTTGATCGTTTAATTACTAAATGCTTAACTTAGTAATATAATATAAATCTCATCATTTATATTCTTAGTAAATGTATCATTTAAAGTGGTTAGTGTAATTAAACATTTGATAATTTACTTAGCTCCATTGTGTGTAATTGTTATTTTATATTGCAAGTTCAAGTAGTAACTAAAATAAAAATATTGTAAACCGAATCAGTTGCATTGTTATTTTATTAATTATTTTCACTTTTCGTGTTCGAATATTCGTTACATCCCTAGTAGCTATCAGTAGCGATTAATATCAGTAGTTATCAACCTTAGATCGTAAGTTCTGAATAAGAAATAAGTGCAGACTGAAATATATTTAATTTAAACACATTTGTAGCAAATAAGTAACAATATTACCAACTTACTTTAACATATCAAATTGATACATAAAAACTGTATATATTTTTACTTTTATATAAAATACCTTAATAATTTCAGCAGAAAATGTATTCCAATATTCCTTGTATATCTCAAAAGATTTTCATTGTTTTTGAAAGGTCAAACCATTAGATGCAGCCTTCTGTGTGAGAACAAAAAGGTTCAGCAAACTGGATTTAAAGTAGATTTGATAAATCTGTAACAAAAGAAAATATCTCACAAAAATACTCAAAAACTAAAAATCATTTTTTTATATCCTACATAGTTTAGGTAACCACGAACTAGACGAATAAAAAGAGAGTAACGCAAAGTATTGAAGCCTACCTTCCTTTTATCGTTGGTGTTTATATGTTTCTATCAGCATAGATTTATTATATTATCACTTATAAGATTATGGAACACTTGGAATAGTTATGTGGATTATTGGATTGGTTTCCAGGAGTAGTCAAGCACTCGAACGGTAAATTTGAATTTGGTGACCCCTCAATTAGCTATTCCCCTCATTCGACATTCGATATATCGACTCAGATTTGTTCTATAATGTTGTAACACATATTATATTCTGGGGAATAATCGTTTCCTTATGCCTTAACAATATATCCTTCACTAATATTTCCCAATATAAATTACTAAAAATAAATTTTCCAAGAAGTTATAACAATATCCACAAAATACCTTTATTACCGAATTGTTTTTATGTTCTATTTGTATTGTAATAAACATAAAATAAGAAATAGTGTTGAAACTTATTACATGATCTTAGAAAAGTCCTGAATATATGTGATATAATCTGCTTTATATTTTTTATATAAATTGTTTTAGTCCTGTAGTACTGCTATGCAGTAACAAGAAGTACCTGTAAATTCTTAACACCTTAACTTTATGTTATTCAAGCAATGTAGAACCTTATCTACAAACAAATTCCATATGTATTTGTTAAATAAATAATAAATACTTTGCACCTACAATAAAGATTAATTTCAAATAACTTTGACAGATAAATTTGTATTTATTTGACACACGAATATTTCATATGTTTTTCTCATTCTATGATGGTCATTATCTCAGGAGTCGGAATCTAAACAACATCCCTGTTATTTTTGTTTATGCATTTAAAAACATCTCTATCTGTACATTTGTTTGTTGCATGTAATGCTAGTCAAATAATTAAAAAAGAAATACATTCGAGTCACAGTGTCTTATTTATTACGGTACTATTCAACATCACGGTGTAAGCAATAGTAATTATATATTTCAAAATAATTGTCTATAAAAATCAACCAATTAGAATTTGTTAGTTTTTTTTACCAACTTTTATCTGTAATAAGTATGGATTAGTAGAAGAGACTCCTAGAGGTACAAATTTAAACTAAAACCGGAAAATTAAACTGGACTATTCCATAAATAATTTGACAGTTCAAGAAAAAGTGGTGAAAGTGATTAGGCAGATATTAAGTAGGTAAGCCTTTATTGGTTATTAACTATTAGTTCTATTAATGTCAAGAATATAAAACTAAAGTTTAATTCATTTCTTATAAAGTGAATAAAGAAGTTTTAAATGCAAAGTAATGGAACAAATTAGTGGAAACCATTTTGAAAAAGAAGTATCTGTGCAGACATCTACCACAGCTATTACTGCATCTACATCTTTGTTTTCACCAAACGATATCTATTATTACCAGCCGGTTGTTTTGGCTCAGGTAGTTCAGCCATCTTATCATGCGTACACACAAACTGCAAGTAACGGAATAGCGACAGGTATGCTCGATTTAATTTAAAAAAATCAGCATAGATCAATTTAAGAACTACAATATTACTGGTTTTGTGTTTCAGGACAAATAGATGCAATTCAGCTAACAGCAAATCAAGAAGTAGCTGCAGAGGAGTCGCTTCAAATTCCTGACAGCAGCTGGAGAAGACGTGAACCAGAAAACAAGCTTTTGAGAGACATCTCCGTTACTTATTATGGGACAATATTTATAAGATTATCAGATACAATAACAGCAAATTTGACAATTGATAAAGCTATTCGCGTCAATAGCCTTAATACCAATACAACTGTTTCAATTGGCGCAACAGGATCGCAAGCAGCTTTGTTTCATCCCATGGGTCGAGTGTATCAGTATGGCTCACGAGTAGAAATAATAGCTAACGACAAAATCAATAACAATAATAAGTATGCCAAGATGTGGTACAAAGGGATTAACTTTACTAGTGATAAGAGCTCTCTTGTTTACTTAATGGATGCTGGAGGGGTAAGAACCACAACTGACAAATTCTTCGAATTGAAGGAAGATATCTCTTTGGATGTCTTTTATAACGAGTCTCGGTATGGGCGTCAGTATATTGAAGATGCTCAAGCACTAGTGCATGCCTCGAAAGGTTGGATATCGAGAAATGGCACCAAAACCTTTATCATTAATGGTATCCGAATATCCCATAAAATCAGTGGAACTCTTTGCGTGGCTCGCGACTTCAACAAATACAGTATTAAACTAACTCCGGGCAATAACTCTGCAATGCTGCACACCAACTTTCTGCATGCTACAGCGTCTTTGGAAGGTGCCGACAAACAACATTTGTTTGCACGCCGAGGGGAACGCCGTATATATTTTGATGGAGCAAGTTTCATCGTTCGTAATGCTGGAAATTCTGCTAGGCTAGTTAGGAATAGTTGCCTCAAAATGTACTAACGAACTAGTGCTTCTCTGCATCATGAAATAGGAAACAATATCTATTTTGCTGATTTACTAAACAAGTTTCTTTTTCTCTAATGGTTATTAAAGCAGAACTAGATTTTATAGCAAATTGATAAGTATTTAAACTATTTTCAAATAATTGATATTTAAATTACCTAATGTTCTATTTACGAAAAATTTTGTTCTTTTATTTAAAATGCTTTAAACGTTTTTTTGTGTTGCTAACAAATAAATTGAAAATTACCAGCGCTTTAAAAGTATTTCTTTTATTTTGCTACATTTCTTTTATATACTCGTATATATTGAACACTTTGAAAGAACTATTTTATTTGTAAATAAATACTTTATGTGGCTTTTTGAACAATTGCAAAGAGTTCGGGTATTTACAAATATTAATTGAACACTACATTCACATAATACAACGTTTAACGACGTCGTTTAACATTAGACTAGTTTTAAAACGATTTCAAGATTAGGCTTCTTAAGTGCACACAAAGCTATCGGCGGATATTAAGTAATTTATAAAATAAGTGCAATCCTTAGGGTATTTAGACTAATCTTAAAAATTTATTTTTATTTAAACATAAAAACACAATATATTTTATCTTACGTAACTAGGGAGTTTAGAGATAACTTAGCTAAACAACTTATAAGTAAACCAAAATAAATTTGTTACCAAATTTTCTATTAAAGTAAATAATCTCCCTATAAAATTCCTTTACGATTTTCATAAAAGCAATACTTTTAAACAAACTTTAGAAGTAACACAGTTTATCGCTCAAGTATAGACATTACCATACATTAATTTTTATTAGATATAGGAATACGTTGTCCTCATATTTCGAAAAATCGTGCGTATTTGGTAAGCAAATTTGGGGAACAAAATAATATTGAAATTGTTTCGCCACCTTAACCAACATTCACACAAGGTAATGGTTAACCTTAAACAAGTTACTCTTAAGTTAATTACTTAAGTAGAGCTAATTTTGTCAAATACAAAAGTCATTTGCAGTGTTTAATATTAAAGTGTGTCGCTTAATTTTACAAAATAGTGTCCTAAATCTTTTGAAATAACTAAATATAAACTTTAATTAAATTATACAATTTTAAATATGTGTAGAAAGTCCGCTACATCCATACTGTGATCGGAGCCAATAAAGAAATCTATGTGTAGATAGTCATCTACTTTTTCTCAATCCGAATGCTAAACTATAATCAAAAGGTAGATTTTACCTAAGACAGGACGTAAACTCCAATTTACGATGATGATCTGATACGATGATCTAATTTCCAATTCTTATCAATCACTATTTAGTCTTAAATAATTAATCATAAATCAAAGAACCACTTACTAATCAATTTTTAAATTATTCCCACATGTTCGTATATTTGGTTTTCAATACAGCGCGGTGTACAGTACACCAATCTCCTCGCGTGTTCCTTTCTACAAGTTTGGGGTTCGTAAAACTGAAATACAGTTTTATATGTGAAACATAATTGTAATATCATAATAGCATCTATTAAACTTGACTAACATACCATTTCATAAGATTGATAAAATATAGTTGCTGGCTTACCCAATCCAATTTCGAATATTTAAGGTTGCAACAATATTGAATGCAAATTTAGCTTTCCAGAAACGTTGCATAAATAAATCAGAGGGTCTATTTCTATTCATTTAAAATGCACTTATTGTTTCTTCTTAATTTTTGTCATTCTGACGACATAGGATCTTGTCACAAATCTGTAATGTGGATGCAACAAAATAATAATTGTGTTTAGATGGATTTTTGCAAGCAATAATAATTCCTTACGGTAAAGTTGGATTTAGAATAATTCCCTTTCTCCAGTTACTATTTATACGCATTTTAAAAACAGTTCAATCGTAGCTGTAAAGAATTGTTTCTTATTTATCTGAATTTTGTATTTGTTTATTTTATTTATATATAAAAGTCAATGTAAATGTCAAATGTATTTCAATATACCTGCTTAAAGGTATATGCAGAAAACCTTAATCTCTTTTCGTATATCAATATAACTTATAAAATATTTCATGACTATTTGTTTTTAAACTGTTATTATTTAATACTGACAAATAGTCTCTCAAGCAAAGTGTCATTATCACATTTATTCCTCTTTCCAAGCACTACCAAATTGTCATAAATATTTGAGAATTGAGTTTACTGTGAAACGTCACAAAATATTACATTTGTTAAGTATTATATTTTACCGCAGTGAGTCGCTATTTTCCAGTCAGTTACTGCGGTAGAAAGTTGAACTAAATCAAATAGACGCTGGACGGCTTTAAATATTATAAATGTCACTGAATGTAAACGTATACTGAATGAGTGACGAAAAATTTCATATTTAATATTGATTTGGGTGAGTTGTTGTTTGTAATTATGAAAACGGATTAGAGAAATGAATGAGCTTTAAATATTGATTTTCTTTAACTAATTGCGTCATTTTAATAAAAGCAGATGAATCAGTTTTAATAATTGGAACGATGTACCCGAGTGGTACTAGCCATCCTAAAAATATTTGGTCGGAGCAGGTATCTCCTACTAGTGATGAGGCATTTGCTAGTGCATCTCTTAGGGATAGAGCTTATTTGCGTAGTTTGGTTGGTTTAAATCAGGTAGCTCAACCAAGTTACGAACAACTTACTGACAGCCATGCTATTGGAGTTGAAAGTAGAGGTAAATTATTAACATATTGAAAGTGTTCAGTAAAGTATTTCAATAAAATTGGTTGATATGTTTCAGATCAGTTGAACTCAGCTCATAATTTATCAACAAATCAAGGAGCAGAAGCAATTGTTAATAGTAGCATGTCCAACATACCCTCAGATCTAGAAGACATAAGCATAACACCTTTCGGTACAATTCACTTTAAACTTTTACAAGGACTAAGAGTGAATTTAACAATTGATAAAGCTATTTATATATATGCTCATCAAACAAATACAGTTATATCTTTCAGTGCATCGGGATCACATGCTATTCTGATGCACCAAATGGGTTGCATTTATCAATATGGGTCCCGCGTTGAAGTTATAGCAAATGCAGGTAACAATAATAAGTACGCAAAAATATGGCATAGAGGTATTAGTTTTACTAGTGATAGCTGCCCAGATGTTTATTTAATGAACTGTGACGGAGTAACAACAAGAAAAGACGGGTTTAAGGAATTAAATTATAATATCACCCACAATGTATTCTATGAGGAATCACATCATGGTCCACAGTACATTCAAGAAGCTGAAGCTATGATAAAAACTTGCAAACATTGGATTTCGCAATCCGGTACCAAAACGTATGTAATTAATAATATTCGAATATCACAGCGAAGAGACGGGATGCTTTCTATTGCCCGAGATGCTCACAAGTACACTATGACGATGAATCCAGCAACTAATGCGGCGATGATGACTTCCAACTTTCTGCACGCCACCGCTTCCATGGGAGAAACCGACCATCATTTATATGTACGCCGGGGAGTACGCCGTATTTATTTTGACGGGTCGTCTTTTGCCGTTCGTAATGTTGGCAATCATGCAAGGTTTGTTAATAATTCTGGTCTATTGATGTATTAAAAACTAGACGGTAACTAGAAGAAATCCACGTGGAAGATGCGTACTTTCGTTCATTTACTTCAGTTTATATAGAAAGTATATTCAACTGAAAGAAAATATTGTTTTCTTCTTACATGCGCATCGTAAATCAATTTGTAAATTTATATTTGATACATTTTTTAGTTTTTAACAAATTTTATTAATACTTATAAGAACTAAGTTTCTTAAAATACAAAAAGGTGCTTATTATTTTAGCTAAAATTTTAATATATACAGTATAAAAATATTTATTAAAATAGTAATTTATACAAAAATACTAGTATTGTACTAGTACTAGTATTATAAAAGAATTTTAGACATTGCATATTTATTAATTTTATGTTATTTCATATGATTAAAACCTATAACATAACTTTAACAAGTTTACCTTAGAAAGACTTCTATTGATCTAAGAAATCAATTCACTCATAAGTTGGTTTGTCTAATGAGTTTAGAGATATACTTTATTACTATATTTTGCATACTTTTTAAGAATATGTTCCTTCAACAGTTAAAGAATCGTAATATAAAATATTACCAAAAATATTATTAGAGATAATAAAGATGTAGAGGTAAAATTGATTA
Organism: Panorpa germanica; assembly: GCA_963678705.1. Taxonomy (NCBI): domain Eukaryota; kingdom Metazoa; phylum Arthropoda; class Insecta; order Mecoptera; family Panorpidae; genus Panorpa; species Panorpa germanica. The sequence continues at coordinate 43,723,122 of OY783203.1, forward strand.
AATCAAAAGTTTGTAATTTCAAAGTTTCATTTATTCTTTGTTATTAGGAACATATTTTTAATAAAATGAAAATCTTCAAATCAGTTATTAAATTTAACGCTAAACTTTAAAAGTAATAACTGTTTTATTAGATGATTACTTTTCGTATTAGGAAAATTTATTTGATTTTTATTTCATAAAAGTATTATAACTTTTAGATCGGTATAATAAGAGTTTTTTGTATAATTTATACAAATAGATTATTCAAATTTCTATTAATTATAAGTTAAAGTTTCTTAATGTAAAATTTATCTATAATATATACCATTTTTATTTTATTTAAAGAAAAATTTAAATTATAAATAAAAGAATTTATTTTAATAAATAAAATTATTTGTATATAATATATTATTTGTCAATTGTTATGATGCTATAGTTGATGTAAATAGGAATATGATTTCTGATAAAAACATTGTTCAAACATTTTATAAATAAAAATTATTAGTTTAAGTAAAGTAACATTTAATGTTTATTATTATATTACTTTATTATGTACTTGGCTTGTTTTATCGATGAAGTAATTAAATGCATCAGTTCTGGACTATTTTATATATCGCCCCACGATGAGTTTCAAATAATATTACCTGAAAGTATTTTGATTATAAGGATACTAGCCCGATACCCGCTAGTTAAAAGGAAGATGTAATTATGATTTAATTTTTAATAACTAGATTTATAGAGAAACAATTAAAGTAGTTCCTTAAGTTTTCATTTCCTATGCTTTATCCAATAAGCTTCGAATATTTTTCGTTTTACGTGTAGATATAACAATACAACAAACCAAGACAAAGTCGGTTAATACGACAGTAATGTTAATGAGATAGCTGTAGCATATCGCTTGTCTAATTGATTAGTGAGGCATCTCTGAGTTTTGAGTTATCGACTAAAGCAATATTCGAGTTGTATGCATTTCACAAGTTTATCAGCATTATTATTTTACTTGGTTGCATTTTTTAATTATCTGAATATTGAATCAGAGAAAGAATCAACTTCTACAGATAATTACATATTTAATTCAAATTCCGATTCTTCAGATTTGCCTCACTAAGAACAGGACGTTTGATATACTTATTTATTTATCAATAATACAGTTGGAACATATTTAAATTTGATACTTTCTTATCATGCAAAATAAAAAATGACTTATAGGAAATAATGGTTTATTAAGAATTTTGCTTGTACATTGAGAAAACGAATAAAAAAGATTTCATTTTTGAACAGCAGAGTAGACATTACAAATTTCAAGATTTCATTTTATGCTTTAGAAGATATTAGAATGGAAATGTATTACATGAATAATAAAATAGCTAGAACAAGATAAAACATCAATCGAACGGTTAGTAATTATTCTTCTTCATTCCGAGTACATGTTAGTTGTCTAGCCGAACGAAGGAATTGTAGCCATTGCGGATTTTAAGTGAATGGCGGTCCTTGTGCACGGACCTTCCTGCATGTGACACATTCAGATGACGCGGAGAGGCGGTACATTTAAAGTTATTTGCCAGGATCAATATCTTGCTGGTGTTGGGCGATGATCTAATGTTATAATTAAAGCCGCATCTCTTGATGCGAATCATACCATCCTTTCCCTGAAAAATGCTCAGATTTCCGATCCTATAATTCTCAGTTTCGTCAGGTAGGATTGAATATCTTAATTGGCTCAGACGATATTCGGCTTCGCTGATATATTCGGGACCAGTAGTAGATCCGTTGTGAAATACTTGAAGTGTAAAAGTATCATCACTTAAATCTGTGCATTTCACATGAGTAGATACAGTATCTCTGCTTCTCACTAGAAAATTGCAACCAACTGCTTCAACAACGACCCCATCAAAGTTTATTTTCACGAGGTTATTACGGTAGATAGACCTATTGTTGACAATATCAATGTTATCTCTGTGGTGGTACACCCTTCCTGAACGATGAACCAGTGCTGATTTAGTGCCACATCCACTAAGGCAAATAACAAGTTTTAACTTGTTGTTTTCTAGCATGATCCCCTCATCAACTGTCATATGAACTTTGTACTCATGTGGCAGGTTAAGCAATATGGTACCATATGGAGTTACCGTAAATGACCTTCCAACTGGAGGAAGTGTCTCAGTAACATTTCGTATGCCTATTTCATACAGAACATCTGAACTCTGGTGGTTTCCATTGCGGGAACGCAAATCTGACTCATCACTGTTACTTGAAGGCGTAGAATTAGATCGGGCATATCGGGTGACAGGCAGGTTCTCCATGCGTTCGGCGTCTTCTGATATCTCATTCGATGGATCAATTTCTTGCATTATTTACCCGTTACAGCAATCCTAAAACTTTTGTATTTATTAAATATATATTTCAACCCTTATTAAAATATTTTAATAATGTATATACTTACATAAATAACAAATATTAATTGTAAACAAAATGGCTGCGTTAAACCTGGTGAACTACAAATACTGAATACAACAACAAGTCCAAACCAAGCGCATTTACCAGATGCCACCAGATGCTGTAGTTCGCTATTCTACCGCTGTGCGTCTTTTTGTATCACACATGGATCAAAATAAAATATACTAGAAGGTTTTAATATTTTATAAAAACATCATTGAAATATGATTTATAGATAGTTTTAATTTGTTAAAATAAATATTTTTTTCTTATTTATATGCGAATTATGTTCCTTTCAAAGTAACGAAATATTAAAATAAGAAGAGCAAGTACCAATCATCAACTTGACAACGAACAACAGCTACCATTTATATGGCACAAAGACACTGACAAATCAGAATTGCGTTTCTTTATGTTTACCATTCTTTGTAATATTTCAAATGATTTTTAATAATTTAAATGTCTTATTTCATAATACTAAGCAGAATATTTCGGCTGTCAAAATACGAAATGACATCACAGGGGAAGTCAAATTTTGATAAAATTTTGAGTATGTCGTAGATACGTAGTATGTTAAATTCTCTTTATTCCAGAATACATTCTAATTGTGTAACAAATGATTCTATAAATAGATTTGTTTATTCAGTCTTCATAATTAATTGATTTTAACTGTGGAACTACCAAACCCGTCAAAATGCTCAGTGTGATCGATATATTTGATACAAAATATGTAGTTATATCATAAGGGTTCTCTCCAGCGTCTAATGTTCAAGACGTTAAATGATATATCAAGTTCACATCAAAGCTCTTGACATATTAGACGTAGGAAGTGCAGGATAACATAGTTCATTCAGTGATATAAAATATATAAGTATAACACCAACATGTAAATGTTCGTGTATTATTTTAAATGTTTAAAATAAAGAGAGTCCGCGGTATTAGAACAGTGATAAATATCAAACACAAACAATAGAAAGTTCAACAATGGATTCTATCTATATTTAATCATACATTTTTAAAATTCATTATAGCAAATAATTCAAGAAACATTAAAGAACTTATTTTAAACTAATATATTAAAAATAAACAGTCAAAACTGTTAAAATATTTCAATATCACATAATGGCAAAACATTAGGATCAAGATTAGATATAGAATAACGTTATATAAAAGTATTATTATTTTACTAGCAATCGAAAATATAATATTTTTATTTTTTTATATAAAAGACATTCATGATTCTAACGTAAGATACATTCCAACTGAAGTATTTCTATACGTTTTAGTATTTACTGTTACCGACACCATATTCAATACAATTTCTTATATCTATTTTTTATCGCTTCTAGCTTTCCCACTATCTGTTAAAAGAAAAATGTGTAATACATACACATATGTTTTTCTGTGTCAATTCATATTTAATGTGGCACGTTTCACATTTCTGATAAATCTTCCTTGACACATATAAACCTCCAAAGTATAAATGTATGGCATATTTGATGTAGTTTTGAACTGTCAACGAATACTTATTTATATAAATATATATATATATATATATATATATATATATATATATATATATATATATATATATATATACATTCGAGGGTAATTCAAATATAAACCGGAATTTTATTCATTTGACTCTCCTAGTGAAGAGGAAATCCATGCACACGGCACTCAAGCTCAGGTCCGCCATGTCAGTATCGTTATCTATGAAGAGCGTATGTTGTTATTCTTCGCATTATTCGTCATTATTCTTTTCCTCGTCAACGAAGATGTGAAATTTTGAAGAAACTCCAAGTACAGTGAATGCAGTGATCCAACTATGAGTAAAACCAAAGTGTTTGATTCAGCCCAGAAGTTTCGAAATGGTCTGATCAAGGACAAGACTCTGTTGTCAATCCGAAAATCTTTGGTTACTGTGTTTTAGAAATTAAAAGGTGTAGTCCTGATTGACATCCTACATGATCGACAGATATATAAGACATTTTAGGAACTGTAAATTTTTAAGCAAACTTTTTACGTTTTATTTTAGTAATTTACATACTCATTATATTAATTACACTGTTTAACTTCTTTAAATCATACTATCTTACCTGAAAACAAAGAAACGACATTAAAGTTAATTATTTAAATTGTCAATTCCTTTTAATCTAATTTTATAATAACATTATAATAACATTAGGCACAGTGAGTTCTGTCGACTCCAATTATCAACTGTGTTGCCCGTTGGCACACACCACAATGAAAGTAGCTATAACTAATATATACCGTTAGCTCATGAGACCAGAATGCAGTTGTAATATCTCTGGTCAGTGTTACCAACTAAAGAAATATAATTTCTTTACATATTTATATATATACATATATATAAATATAGAGATCTGTTCTTGACTGATGAGGAGTTACATAAACAATTGGAAATAATTGTATTTCCTAAATTAGAAACATATTCTAAATAATATTTTTAGCATATTATATATAGTCCGTCGCAGTATCTGGTCACGTTGCAGCTCTACATTAAGGGTTTATATAGAAAATACCCAAAAATAAATCAATTCACGTGACTAAGCTACGAGTTAACGCCTATCGTCTGAACCCACATTGAAAACGTTCCGCCTTATAAATCCGAAAAGGAACGACACAGTCGGTAAACAATCACTTGTCGAATATGTGTTTACGGTTTCAATGTGAGTTCAGCCTTATGTTTGTGCGATACTACTCTATCAAATGGACTACTACTATTAGTAATAGTTATACAGATGGTTATTTAAGAACTGATATATATGTATTCTAATTACAGTTAGAAATAGTTATCTGTTACGTAAACAATGTTACCTAACTTACAACGTTTAGTAACTTACGCTTATTGAAAATTAAATTAATTATAAATATTTTTAATAAGATCGTTTCAAGGATAATAATGCGAGTATCTTAAGAAATTATTTTTAGGATTCAAGGATTATAAAATATATTTATATTCCGATCTTAAGCAAAATTTTACAACAAACTTACGTCAACGCTTCAACGTAAGAGTTACTTGTAGTTTGACTTGACAAGGGTCTGACTTGTTTAATAAGTTGTGAATAATAACTGCTTACAACATTTACAAAATAATATGCATTCATATTATTTTCGAAAAATGTAAAATACGTATTAGAAAAAATAGTAAAACATTTCTAATCTTAAGAGGCTACCAAATAATTCTAACTAGTTTAACTACAGGTCTAAAATAAAGTTTTGTATTTCGCCTCTGAAACCAAAATTAAGTTAATACATTTTCCCTTCTTGTCTGTCAGAAGAGAGACTGAAGTATATATATATACATATATAGTATAAATAAGTTTTGTAATCGATAAATCAAAAAGTTTTTTCAATTTGATGTTGATGGCAGTTTTGATATCGGATGAGGCCTACAAATAGAAGAACTTCACAACAACAACAAACACAGATGGAGTTACTGAGGATTTTAAATCAAATTAAAGAACTATATAAAATTTTTAACAAGATTACTTATTATAGATCAGAAGGGTTTGAACTTCTTATAGTTTATTAAATTTTAAATAAAATTTTATTTTAAAAGTCTAAAAAAAAAGGAAACTTAGATTTAGTACAAAGTTTAATTCTTGCAAAGTAAATCTTCAAGTAAAGGAAGTTTTCATTCGTAGAGCTATAGATTTTGTTATTGCGTGCAGAGTTTATAAATAAGGTGCTTTATATTTCTTATTATTTTAACTTGAATTTCTATATTATTTTTCACTTATACATTAATTCAAATGATTACTGAAAGACATTTGAAAAGAAATTGTGTTATTAGATTTCTCCGGTTCAATATTTATACCACAATTTCCTCAAAACTGTAGTTTTTGAATGATACTCATCAAAATATGTATAAAGATACATTTTATTAAAGATACCGCTTATTAGTTTCGAAATAAACGTCCTTAAAGTTTGAGTAAGTGTGATATATATATACAAAGCGGCGTAAACATTGTGTCAATGTTTGACTTTTCAAAACCCACTTAATTTGAAGTTCTCTCATTTGAAGAATTTCTAAACACATTCAAATTCTTTTTAAGTCAAATAATTCTTTAACGATCGTCGTTAAAAAAACAAGTAATAAAGTATAAAATCTTCAATTACGTGTTTCTATTGACTTCACATTTAATTATAATTTTTTAATCATTATAATAATTTAATCTCTTTTATATATATTTTTTTAATGTAAACGAATGAGAGATGTTTTTATAGCTTCTCTAAATTTAAACTCTATGAACCCAATGAAAGCTTCTTGAAGGTATGCGTAGGCAGAATTCGAAACGACAATAAAAATGGGTTTCATTACACTCCGGGGATTCAGAAATCACAAAAGTTACAATAGTGGAAAATTAACATAAAATATTTTTTACTTGTAATTTTTGTTATGAAAACAAATTAAATGAAAGAATTATTACATTTTAAATGGGTATATGACGTAATTGCTTTAATTTAAAAGAGTTTACGCGGGTTTTTATTAAGTGTAAACATAAGAATTATTACTTCCTTTAATTTTAAAGTTACGTGCTTTAGTCATATTTTTTCTTAGATAAATATATTGTTTCTTTTGTAACCCGGGTTCACATTTCCACCGGGTTCACTATTTCAAATGGTAATAAATGAATGTACATGTATCTAGAAGGAAAATGGTCTTTTAGGGCAGTTTCATACTTGTTAGCTTTCCACAACCTAATTCGAAGGTTCGTTTTTTATTTCTTATACAAAAATTGTGTAATATCACACTTGTTAGCTTACTGCAAGCCAATTAAAGTGTTGGATTGCGTTACATTTTCTACCTGTGTGTAAGTAATTCTATGTAATTTTTTACATCTTATTTTTTATTATATTACTGAGACTTCAACAGCTAAGTTATATCCCGCATTAATTGTAATAATAATAATTGTAGGTTTTTGTAAATTTGTTTATTAAAGAGTTGGTATATTTGTTTATCATTTGTTTCTTTGCCAGTAATGGAATACGACCTAACTAACTCGAATATCCAGAGGATGATACTCTGTAATTAATGTGATGATCAGACACGATTATTAATTAAGTATATTTTTATATTAGAGTAATATCGAACGGAGCTATTGCAAAGTGACAAAATGAATAGATGATTTTGATTTTGGTTTGATGTATTCCAGGTAGAAAATTGTCTTGCAGTGGTTCACATTTGTTAGCTTGTCACAAGCTAATTCCGCTAATGATTAGATTAAAAATTAATTTTAGATAAATGTAACACAAACAAACTTACTAGTTCATAGGAAGATAAACAATTACTGAAGTATTTAGATTATTTTATTTTAAGTACTAAAGACCATTTAATAATGAAGCTTTAGTAAAACATAACCATTATTCAACATACATGATATATTCATTTTATTGAAATCAACCATTAAATCATAATTGAAAACGTTTTTAACATAAAATCTACGATAAAATTTTATTACAATAAAAAGCTTAAGAAAGTTTCTTTCCTCTTTGTTTTACTACTTGAGTTACTCGAGTTAGTTCACCTTTAAAAAGTCATAAAATTACAGCGGCCAGACTTTAAGTGGTTGGAGCTTTGAGCTTGAAACTTGGTGGTCTTGTGAAGTGATTCAATGTGAGTTAACAAAAAGAGACTCCCATGCGTCTCGTTAACAGAACACCATTAAAGAAGTTCTTAATGATTGTTATGCGGATCACTTTGTCTGGATGAACTTACGCGTGGCCCACCCTTGTATTTAAATCTTATGTTATTATCTTTAATAGTATTCAGTATAATTGCTAATTCTTATTTCATCTATCCCGTTCATGTTCATGTCAATGATCTGTAACTAAGAAATAAAACTTTCTAACTAGATTAAGGTAGTTCTGCCGTGAAAATCAGAGAAAGAAGTATAGTCCGATAGCGCGAACCTAGATCTCCAACTTTATTAATTTAATTTGTGTGTCGTTTTACTTTACATTCTTTTTATTTACAATTCATTGCCAAATTAAACTTAGAACTATTTCAACATTTTTTGTAATTCAAAAAACATTGATTAATTTTTATACTCTTATCCCTTTATTTTCTTGATCCCTACTTCTCATTTTTCTGTTCTTTTATTTTTCCTTCTTTTTTTTTGTCTGTACCTCCGCCATCCTCTTGTTCTCCTTATCACTGCAAATCTTCTATTTTCTTTCCACAATCCGTTCTACTCTCACGTTTCCTCTCCCTTGCTTTTATTTTTACATCTCTTGCATTCATACATTTTATTTACTTTTTCCTCCCTTGCAGGATTTCCATTAGGTCAACTTCACTTTCCAATTTCTTCCTACAGTTACCCTTAATATGCTCTAAAGTTTCCTCTTGTCTGCCACACATCATGCATCGTTTATCTTCTTCTGCTCCCTAATACTTACTGCCGTTCTCTTCGTTACCAAGTTTAAATGCTGCAATCATTTTCTTGTCTTTCCATCCTGTTTTTCTTGCTACTGCGGCATTCCTTTTGCTCATAACCTTTCTTCGTTCATACTCCTAATCCTATCCTGTTGCTGAACCTCGTAGTCTGTTTCCCTTATCATACTCTTTACCTCTTTTCTCTCTTCCCTTAGTCTTCCAACCTCCGATGCGCTATCCCTCTTCCTGTATAATACCTTCTCCTTTCTTTTTCCCATCTTATATTACCTCCATTTCTTATTTGTTCCCCCAGCACTCTCACGATTCCGTTCTCTACATTCTTACTTTACTTTCCTCTCAATTCATTGCCCGCATCCTTGTCTCTATCCTCATCAGATATCCTGGAGTTCCCAATATCCATTTTATATATTTTTGCTGGATCTCCTCTAACTTCTTCCATTCCTTCCCCCTATATTTCCGCTCCATACATAATTATACTTCCTACTAGGCTATCAAATACACATATCCTTTCCTCTAACTTATTGAGCTATTTCGATCGCTGTTTTATTTCGATTAAACAAAGTATTATAACACTACTATCGTTATTGGCTTGTAATTTAATATGTATAAATTTAAAAAACGTCCGCAAAAACTGAACATTAAACACAGAGTCAATTCTATCTAGTGTAAATCTCATCCCTAAATTCAGCTCTGTGTATAGATCAAACAGAAGTTGACATTATAACATACAAGTTTGGTGGTAGTGTGAGGCGGTAGTTCGGGGTCCAGTCTTAAAAGTATATCTATAGGATTACCTTCTGCAGCTTTTATCCCGATCGTAGGTCCATAGAACAGCACGTCAATTGACGCATATGTCCGGTCTGTAGAGTCAATATGGATAGCTTCCTTATACAGCTTTCATTTGAACCATTTTACGGTTCGCTTTGTTCATAGGTCATAGCATATCTACTGTATATTCAAGAGATATATTTTAAGAGCTCCAAACATATTGATAGTATTTGCTTTCTTTGGGTTCTTGGAATGAAAACTAGAAGTACATGTATTTTATTTAAGATTAACATAATGCTTGCTTACCCAATACGTGTTGGACGATGCACCATCTCTATTGGTCCATATATCGTCATTTCTCATTTCTCTATTTTTGAGAAAAACTTTACTTTATTTTTGTCTTATGCGCAAGATAAATTTTCTTTCAATAAAACATTCACATAAAAACACCCTTACTTTATAACTGTTTAACTTAAGGCCTGTATTTTCCAAATTATGTCCGCTCCTAGGTATGAGAATTATTTTGCTCGACTAATAGTTTTAGGTAAACTTACATAAATTAATTAAATAAAAATTTAATTTAGAAAATTTAGGCTTTTCAAAAATCGTCAGATGTTAACAAATGCTAGTTAATAAGTAGTTACAGGAATCTGAGTTTAATAAAGATATAGACTTATGAATCAATTTTGTCAGATTTTCGAACCGAGAAGTAGCTGTTTGAAGTTAGATAACTATTAAAATCTGTTGAATAAAAAGTAATTGATTTTATTTATCTTTGTTCAGCACCTTTATACATAATATCTAAAAATTATGTACTGTAAATAGTACCTAGGTAGAAAATGTAAGACAATTTCTTTATGAGACGTAGAATATGAATTTTTTGGCGTTTGAATAACACTCTATTGTATAAAAAAAGATGATAATTTATAGAAGAAAAGAAGGTAATGACCTAAAATGACGTTCATAGACTAGTGACTTTTTTATTATCTTTAATTTAAATGAATGTTTTAATTATTGATCTCTATATTGCATGTATATATTGTTTTAAATCCATAAACCATCAATAGTTGATGCACTCAAATAAATATTTAAAAAACATTGCGACTGATTAAAAAATAATTGAACAATTTTGCTGATTACCAAATTAAATAATAGTTTAAAAGAATATATATATAAATAGTTTAATAGAATATTTTTCTAAAGAGAAAACATAAATATGTACACTAATTTTATTGCAAATGTTGTTCCAATAAAGACGCTTCATAATGCTCGCGCAGTAAATATAGAAGCTATGAATTTAAAAGTTTTATTACCAATGTAAATGCTTTTGTATATTGTATTCTCTCAGATATCACAGACATATCTTTTTCAATTCAGCCAGAAACTTCCAAAGCAAGGAGTTTCCATAAAGTTTGATTGGAAGAGTTAGCAGCTCCTATTACTTTGTCATGTAGTTTGCTATTACTGAATCTTTTAGTTATATTTGTAAATGTAAAAGGTACGTTAAATAAGACTTTGTCAATCTAACTTAGATGACGGACAGAAGTTCGGACAAAATAGTAACGGTGAATAATAACTTACTGTTAAAACCTTACATTATTGCTGGTAAAAATAAGAGCTGTATTAAGACATGCGGGCCTAAACCATAAATTTCTACGTAACCCTATGACTCGGAAGAAGAAAATTCAATATTCATTTTATTTATTTAACGTCGGTCTATTCCAATGCTAATTGACAGACAAGCTCCTGCAATAAAGACAATTTTCATGGTTTTGTACATGTCGAATTTATCAACGACAAAGAAGTTACACGATTTTAAGATCTGCATTTAAACAAATGTATATTTACGTATATGTTGTTTAGTAAACTAATGTGATTAAGTGCATCCATAAAAAGACGGTCTTTGTGAATTTAATATTATATTTATTAATCTTCAATTTTTTCTTATAAGTGTCTTTTATTATAAAAAGTAAAAAAGGTTAAAAATGAAATACAAAATAATTACAAAAGTACAAAAAAGAAGATTATCAAAAAATAATGCTATGTTTTATTACCTACGAGTAATGTTTTCTATTCAAATAAATTGTAAGGGTAAAATTTTCCATTTTGATAGGTCTTGCTCTTTTGTTCCCAAAGTCGTAGCTCCTTATAAAATGGCGCAAATGCAACAGGAACGTCATCTGGAACACTGATATCTCTCAGATTCTGTTCAGTTGGTGTTCTGGGGGTGTTGTCCAATTTCAGGTTGTTGAATTCTTCCTGTAGGTTTACACTTAAAGCCTGAGCGTAAGATTTGTTTGGAGCAGTACCTTTGCTGGACCAGTAACTATTGCAATTATGCAAATTATGCAAATTATACGATTCTCTGGTAACCTTGTGCTCAGTTGACGAAACAGTTTGTTGTGGTTTAGACCCAATAATGGCAGACTTGCCATTACCGCCAGGTGCAGTTATATTTGATGATTTATTTTTATTTGATTGAGGAGCTCTCCAGTTTGTATCCATTGTAACTTAAATTATTATTATTTAACTTTCACTATTAATAAATTTATTCAGTTAGAATGCAGCACGTTCTGTTAGCTCTAGGACAATGTGTTAAGCTGTGTCAATTTTGCAACATCGTTAAAATAAAGCTTACTTTTTATACTAGTATTTGATACTCAATGGTGGACCATGTGTGCTACCACATTTGTGTCAAAGTAAGGGTTGTGTTAAATCTTAAAATCAACGTAACATTAAGACGGTATAGCTGTCAGTACGCAATATCAGTGCTTAACTGGGGTCATACATCGCCTACATCATTTGCTGCACCTTTATTGTAAAGAATCAGTCTCAACTACTTATAAATGGAAGGACTTGTAAAAATGATAAATGTAGAGGACTTCAAAATTGTAATTTTAGATCTATCTATATGAAGTTTACCAAAAATTTGGTATACAATTATTGATAACTTTTGACTTTTATTTTTATGTTGGTATGAAAAATAAATAAGTTCTTTTGTTTTGATTTAACACATTTGACTATTAGCTTATTATTTGACATATCAAATTACGTTATAATCTCTTTAAAAATTTATAAAATTACAAATATTTGTAAATTTTAATTGGCTTATTAATAAATAATAAGTAGTAATAAATCGGCTACAATGAGTGAATTTAACAGTTCCTTTTCAAAACCATCAGAAGGTTATCCTATCAACAAATCGCAGGGGTATGATAATTTGCATAACAATGTTGGTGGTGGTAAAGTTAAATCTTATTCTGGTGCCGTGGCATCTAATTTTAAAGAAAAGCAGCAGAGTTCTTCAAAAATGGATCAAAAGGTTAAAAGTTTGAAGATGTCAGACAATACTCCTGCGGCACTTCGTCCAATTTATAACCAAATTGAGATATGGGACAAGAACAACAAATCTTACAATCCAGGGCAATTTTATGCTTACAAATTGTTTGACAAGAAGTAGTAAATAGTGGAACGAAATATCTTTGTATTCGATTTAATCAATTCAATGATAATATTTCTTTGTTTTGACATATCGTAACAGACGTATTTGTAATTATAAATGAAATAATAATAAAGAAATTAGATTAACAATTGTGTATTATTTATATTGTAAATTTTATTCTATTATTTTAAATAATAATCTTGAGCCTTTTATTAACTTCACTTGAAATTAACCACCAAAATATTTAAGGTTTCCAATTTTACAGTCTAAATTTGATCATGAGTTTCTGTTATTGAAATTGGGTGCTAGCTGGTTTAAAGATGTTTTTAAATACGTATTTCTATCGTCATGGCCTTTTAGCTTAACTATTGTATTTATTATTGCAAATATTTGAAATGTATTTAGTAAACATGATATCAAATACTACCGCTCAAAGAATAGTTCAACTGTGAGTGTTGTAGGTGTATGATCTGAATAGATTAATTTTGCATTCGCACTCTGCTTTTACAAGATACACTCAATGCTAATACCCCACTTTGAAATCAGAAAAATGAATATATTCTTCCCGAATTGTCCAGGGTTGATACTCGGTATGTGGCGTGGGGGGTATAACAGCTGCTTTAGAATGGTAGCTTCTGCAGCGTAGCCACAGCACACATACATACGAGTCATGCATACGAGTATGGTACCTTGAAATCATATGTTATTTTGCTGGCTTTTGTTTTGTAACGAAAATAGAAATAAGTACTTTAGAGTCTAGTACAGCGTTATATGATTAAATCTAGGTTAAGATTAGACATTAGAGTTATTGTAATTTATTATTAGTATTAAGTATTAGTTCTCACAAAATTAATATAAAATTCAAGAAAATTAACATGTAAGTAATAAAGCACAAGCATGTAATATTTTTATTTTAATTATTTACATTTTATTATCTGACATATTTTCATTTTTAATTAATAACGTTTCAGTAAAAATAGGGGTAATGCATTTAAAGACAATGATAATTAACTAATAGGACAAAAGTCAGATTAATCCATAGTCGTATTTATAAACTATAAAATTTGAATTATAAATGTTTATAAATATGTATTGTTTTAAGTGCTAATAATTATCGAAAGCTGATGCACTCAAATATTTCAAAAAATATTTATATCTTTCAGCTTTTTGATATTTAATAAAATAAAAGCGCTAATAACATATTATTAGCAATAATATCAATAATAAATTTAAAAAACCACCCCCAAAAAATTGTTCATAACCTAACTATGAAGAATGTATATATGTATATATAGTCAAAATCACGATAGATCGGCGGTGACTTATACTTAAAAGAGGTTATAAGAGCGGTATAAATTTATAATACGATAATGAATTTTGTCTTATTCGTTTCTATATACATTATAGAAAAATAAATAAGTCAGTGCTTTTTAGTTATATCAGCAGTTTATACCCCACAACTTGTTTTAAATATGAGTCACCGCCGAACTCTCGTAACTTCAACCATATGTAATGTATAACTTTTCAGTAATTGTAACTGTACACGTGCATTAAAATCAAAGAAGAAGAGGTCTTCCCTACTGTTTTTAAATAGTTCATGAAATCAAAGCGTACTACCCTTTGCTTTTGTTTTTACAACATTCATATATTCGATAGATAAAATTTTAAGAACTGGTAATTTGAGTTACACTTTTAATAATATTTTAATAAATTTTATTTTGAAAAAGTTTAATAATAATTACATTTCAGATAAAATCTCTCAACGAAGAATTTTCTACTGTGAGCACTGTTTTTATCTGCTCGAAAAATAATTAATAAAAATGTCCATGGAAAGAAGTTTCAAAAATATGCAAAATATTTACAACATGAATGACAATTTTGAACTGAAGAGGCTGAAGCATCTTTACCTCAACAAGCCCCACGTAATGTCGAATAACAATACTTATATTTACATATTATTTTAATATAAAAAATGTACATTTCATATAAATTTCTTTCTGTTATCAACTAAATGTAATGATGTCTGTTTATAGCTTGGCTATCCCTACAACCTGCTTCCAATTGCGTTCAGCGGAACTTTGGCAAGCTATCGCTCATCTCCAGATGTATCCCATATTGAGCCTATCACCCAGACTAAGCGTAGCTTTTTTGCTGCTGCTCGTAAGGGAAGACCTTTCCTCAACATCAGGAGTTTGAGTGTGCCCAGGAACTTCGCTTGCCGTGAAATAAAGGAGCCTGCCAAAATTGCAAATGTCAGCAAAGAGGGCTTGGTGGAAAATGTTTCCAAAAGGTGTCCTCGCGCTCTGAAGAGGAAAATTGAGTAAACTATGGTTTCTATATGATCAGTTGCATTATGGTAGATGTTGCATGAGGTTTTGTTTTGGAGTTTTATTTTCTGTTTATTTTCAAAATATGTAAATCATACGTCGTATTTTTTTTTTAATTTTTATATGTATTATTATATGGTTTAAAACTATTTAAAATAATAAAATATTAAATTCAAATCAAATTGTTCTTGATTTTTAGAATTTAATTAAGAAGAAAAGTATGATAAATAAAGAAGTGTACGGGAAACAAGAAATTATTCAGATAGTGTAAAGTACTTAAATTATTTGAAGTGGTGTACTCTGCAGGGCAAAGTGTCTTCATTAAGCAACTCCCTACGCCCTACTGCATGAAGAATGCAGTTTGCAATCTGCAGTTATATGTATACAATACCGACAGCAGCAGTTGAAGGAAGTACTGCAAACACACGAAGTGCAGAGAGCATTGCTATTAGTTTTGGCCATGGAGTCGTATGTTATTAAATGTTAATTTTTATTATTTTTAAATTTTAACCATATTTCCTCTATATCAAATTTAATCAAGACAATCAAAAGTCTCCTTTCGATAGTAAGGTTAGGTTCACACTACATTATACCGCACGTTTCTTAAAGTATTTGATTTTAAACGTATAATCAGCAAGATAAGATATTCATTCACACGGTAAATATTTATTAGTAAAAACATATAGCCGCAGTTTCACACGGCAAAATAAATGTATTCAAATTCAATTTGCTATATGTCTAAGGACACTAAAGAAATAAATAAACGCTGTTTGATATAGGTTTTATTTAGGTTTTAATAATTTCATTAATTTTGAATCAAATTTGAATTAATTTTGAGAAATCAATAGAGATCGGACTTTGAAGCTTTGTTAGATATGTACTGCAAGGTTACTATAAATAGTAACCGAATTTGTTGAACTGGAAGTTTTATCTCACAAAACGGGCTTCTGTTCCACCAAAGAAATCAATAAATCATTATATATAAAAGATTCGTCGAAAATTTTCTAATAATAAACTTGAAACACATGGAAATTATATATCAACTACATACTTGTTCAATTACTATTCGATTAAAGTCACGCCGTGTGAAAAAAACGTATAATACTATGCCCACAAGTTCATTCGATTTGCTTGACAAGTCTGGTGAATATTCGATAAACGTGTTTAGCTGTGTACGTTTCTTTGCAGTACATACGTCGTGTGAATGGTTCTATATAAGAAGTATGCAGCACTATTTCTTCGATAAGATTTATACTGCAAAAAGGCTTGCAGTATAATGCCGTATGAACCTAGCATAACAGTCTTCTTATAAATGGGTGTGTTCTATTTCCGTGGACCCTATGCCGTTTTGTAACAGTGAGTCAGATCAACGATGCTTGACACCTATTGCTATATTTTCTGGGTTTGGTTATTGTCAAGTGTATTTGATGTTCAGATATCATATATTTATTAGGCAGCTGTATAGTTCATATATATATACATAAGACCTTGATACCATAAAAACTTTAAACATAGTAGGACGTCGTTGGTGATAGCATAGCACAATCCAATTAAATTTAAAAACCACAAAACCAATCAAATTTGGAGCTGAACTGTGAGTCGAACCCGAAAACACAGCAGATAATTTATGCTATCCGCTACTGTGAATTTAATTGCGTTTAACATTACATCAATTCGCGATAACTACTTTCGTAGATTAATGTACGATTCTATATGGATTCTACCTTGTTTTGGAATCACTGGAATTCTTATTAACTGGAGCAGCGTAACGCTAAGCGACTGTTACGTCATAAAGTTTGATGTACATCTGATAAAGGGTGACGAGATACGTAATAAGGACTGGGATACGTTAAGTAAATAGTAAATACCATTGCGTGTCATTTCCTGAAACAGCTATGCTCGTATATTCATTAAGTAGAATTTCTTTTTACTGTTACCCGTGTAGTAAAATCGATGTTGTAATATTATGTAAAGCTTTGTATTTCGTTTGAAAATGATCAAGGAAAACTATTTTACTGCAACCATAAAATATTATCTTATTACTCATTTACATCCAACCATTAATATTAAATCATTATCTATATTAAAAGATTTTTCTATATTAAAAATTTATGGTGGTAACTTTGTATGTAGTACAAAAATTCAATTACACAAGATTTCTTAACATTAAGATTTTGGTATTGTTGGTATCAATAGTGTTAACTATTGATATATTTCAATTAGAAACATGAATTACTACTGATAATGAATATGAATTATATAGAATGATCTTTCCTCACGGTCAAGTACCTAAATTTAAAAAATCAGTTAAAAGTTTAATTAGTTTGTAGTAAACTAGAAACACAGTAAACATTTTCAGTCACTTTGCCATCATATTAAAGATGTGTATGATTTTTGTGTCATGAAAGAGTTCATTTACAGTCGTTCCTATGAATTGTCTATTTTATCGGCTACAAATGGTGAAACCACTTCATCTGTCAGGATACAAATGAAGATAAAGTTGATGAAGTGTGAAACTGTACTGCAAAACATTTTTTACCTGAGTATAATAAAATTTACATTAGCTTAAAGATCTTTTATTGTAATTAGCAATGTTGTTGTTGTTTTAATAAGCAAATATTTAATTGTTGTGTTGAAAATAAAATGTAGTACATATAAAATGCTATAGTGGACAGCTAGACATATTTGTGACTTGTGGTTATTGTGTTAGAAATTTTTTAAATACACATAATAACATAGCTTGTTTAACTGGTTGGGTATAATGTCTTACAGGAGTACTATAATCAAATTCCGACGGTTTTCTTATATTTACTTATATTTATAAACATTTACAATACATAACAAATTCCAAAAGTTGCTTTTTAATAACTATTAGTTTCAAAGAACTGAAATAAAACATTTTCTTTCAAAAAATCTTTTTTTTATGTCTAAACCAATATTTTTATTGAAAAAATATTTAAATAAAAGTTGTACAATGTTGAAAATTCTTTTTAATGAAATATGAAATATTTATATATATTAAAATGGGTTTCAGAAATATGGGCTAAATTTTAAGCGCATGCATTCGCTGTTAAATGTCATCAGCTGATTTGAATCATTATTAATTATCAGTAAGAGCTTTATTTTAAATGAAAAAATTGATCGATTGATAATACCTGTTTTGTTCTTAGACCCACTGGTAAGAAAACATTGAAAGAAAACATTACCTGCAATTTTTTTATTCGTTTTTGTATTTTCTATAATTATTTTTTGTGTATTAATACTCTTTCTTCTTTTCTAGCACTATTTTATAAATACCTTAAAAAAATTCTAATATCGAAAACAATTTCTAATTCTTTATATAAATGAAGACCTCCACTGCCCTTGGGACACCACTTAAAATTATGGTAATGACCTAATTTTTAACTGAGCTTAGTTTTTAAGTCTGTTGGAAAAAATATACGGGGTAATATCTTAAAAAGGACGATATTGAATAATAAAGATCACCCTAATGAACATGTTTCCGTGACATATTTTTCATATGACAGAGGGTATTTTCTGGGTGGAATAGTTATGTGGTCTTCTGTCAGATACCCATTTATCCGGTCACCGCCTTGGGGATTACACTATCTTTAATTGGGGACGTTGGAAATGTTGCAGAAGAGTTCTACAAATGATATATAGTACTGTGAATAAGAAATTTTATTTGTGGAATACAGGTACATCCTTACAGAGTAGAAGTATAGGTACACCTCATTGCGGAGAATTCTTAGCTGAATGTGAACTCAATAAAGTCTACCCGCTGCTATATTACGTATAATATACGTGTAAATATTCTATACGTCATAAACTTTACTAAACGCCTTATTGTCAAGATCTGAATAGTCATAGGTAGATCATACTCGACACACGTTCTGGTTTTGATATGAGATATTACCGATATTGCCTTCCAACACACCACGTGATCACGTCCCAACTCCAGAGTCTCGTACAGGATCCATCGTGACTTGCTGAATGCCCCATCCGGTAAACGGGAGCGAGACCAAGACCTTCAGAACTCCTGGAGGTGTTTTGGTTCGAAAGTGGGACAGTATGGGACAGTGGGACAGTGAGACAGTGCGACAGTGAGAGACGTGGTGGTAAACTGTGGTTTATATGTCGTCAGTCTCTCTGGATGTTGGGGCAGCACCAACAGTTCTTAAGCATCGCAACGGCTGTCTAGAATCGATCATTCATATTCAAATGTGGCGGCCGCAGAAGGAGAGGAGCAGGGGCACCCGCAGAAGGAGGACTGCGTTTAGTGTGGCACTTCGACTAACTGGGATTTCTGATAGCTACTGAAAACCTAAAGCTTTTCTATACTATGAATGTTGTGCGCCTTAGATTTTATTGCAGTGTTTCTCAAAATAGCGAATCAATTATAGCTGTTTCTTTCCAGGGGTTGATCTTTTAATGTTTGATTGATATATAGCTTAATATAAGTATATTGACGTTTCCGAAAAATCGAAATTTCAGTTAATAATGCAGATGTGTGTTAAAATGTACCCTCTATTTAATTCAGTACTCAGATAACTCATAAATTAATAATACAATAAACTCATAATTATAATTTTATTACATCTTCGATGACCCTTCGATGCTGCATCAAGCATCCAAGAACCAAATCTGGCTGTTCTCTCAAAAATTTGTTTTTGTGCGTACATAATAATTTGATTTACGATATAATTTGATTTACAAACCTGCTATTTATTTATTATTTAAATGCAGTAAAATGTTTTTCTTTTCCAAATTTATAATTCATTTTTTTTAATAAAAAAAATCTTAAATACATTTAAGATAGATACAATTAAAAAGGAAATACATTTACGAAAAATTCAAGATTAATAAATGCTATGAATTCAATTATTTTCTTAGTTAATTTGGAGTCACACATATTGAGAAACATTCTTTAACGCTTAGCCTGTGGAGTATACCCATAAATATGGTTTTCTTCTCTCATATTCTCCTTCGAATGTTTGCAAGCATGTAAACGAGGTATTTTATAGTAAAAAATTTTTGTCGTTGATAATATTCATCACAGATTTATAGATTTTTCGAGTGAAATGTCTGGCACTTTTAAAAATCTTAGAAATGATAAACTATAAAAGAAAGTAAATATCATTAGGTCAAATTACTGAACACTTTGTTAGCTTATTAAAAGACTTTAAAAAGCGATGTGTTAATTGAATAATATATTTCTTTTATTCTTCAATTGTGGCGTCGTGGCTTTATATATGTGAACTACACCTAATAAGTTTATCTATATAAATAATCAATTGATAACTTGATAACAACCAAATCCAGAAAATATAAATCTAATTCATTTATCGAACTCAAAAACACGTAATTCAGCGTCAAGATTCATTGCTACGAATATATACAATTAAGGGCACTTCTCTGCTTTGCAATTATCAGCAAAGTGTATGTACATTTATATGATTTAAGGTATTGCAGAATTACGAATTTATTTCCGCGCTTTGGTTTTTCTCAGTGCAGCCTAAACCTAAGAAAGAGGCGCCTAAATCATTCTTTCGAGTAATTATTTTATTTTATTATTATTTTTATTATATGTAGTTATGGTTGAATTTTTTACCTTTTATTTTCAAAATTTTATAAGAGTTGCCACTTATAAAACTTTAGGCTTTTTGGTATCAATATTATATTCAGTTTTATCTAGTGCAAATTTGTCCCAGGTCGTTTAGTGTAAGTTTATTAAAGATTACATTCTATCTAGTGTAAATTTGAACATTAGGGGTCGAGATGTGTGTGCGTTTGCTCCCACTTGCGGACGCCCATGCTTTCACACATAATATTGCGATTTCATAGCATGAGATGATTCCCTTAAATCAATTCACCCATAATATGGGTAAAACTTCAATATATCAATATTTTTTTACAAGTATACTAAGTGCATTAGGGGTTCGTAAAATAAACTGGAGGAGATGTACGAGTAGAGACATACATCACTATAAAGTAAGCTAGCGAATTATCTCAGCAATTTTGTACAGGAAATTGTAAGACTCCCTACGCGCATTATGAGCCGTGAGCCGAGAGCCCCACTCCGTTAGGAACTTGAATTAGAGTACAGTGGAAACGGCACCACGCTGCAGGGTTCTGTGGACGGGGGTAGGGGGCCGGGGGTCGGGCCTGGGGCTGAAGTTCCTAAGAACATGCGTGTTATGCGCAGTAAGGGGCTCATCTCGCAGTTAGGGGCACAGCTCCTACTATGAAAATGTGTCGACATTTTTCATTTTTAAATTGCATAGCAGAGCTTGTTATAATTTTATAACAGTGGTGGATTCAAATACGAATATTTCAAATATACGAATACACTATTAGGTATTCAAATGTATATTCCTAAATGTACCTTAAAAAATATTACATGGTTTTTGGTGTGTTGTAAGCAAACGATACGATTTTGTTATTGTTATTAACAAATAGATATGGCATATTGGTATTTTAATGTTTCTAGGTAGAGATGTAATGCTTGAATTAGCTTGTAGCATGCTAACAAAATGAATCTTGCACACTGCGTTACAATATCTATGCGAGAGATAGAGAAAGAAAATGAATATGGTTGAAACTTTCACTGCACCACAATTTCTTACCTGGGTTGTATAATTATTTGGTGTTTTCTAATTCTCTAAGTCTCTGCGGATTGTGCTTATGTTTCATTGGAGCATACATTTGTTTTCAAATCTGTATCTTCATCTATACTTCTTTATTTTTATTCTTAAAAATTGTTTATATTTTTTAACTTAATTTTATAAATTTAATTTTACTTTTAATTTTATTTAAAATAAATAGTTTTATAATTTAAATAAAATAAGGATTATTATTAATGGTATTAAATTATTTCATACGATATTGGAAATGTTACTAATACACAGTACTAATTGTTAACAATATTAAAAATTTCTACATTTTATGTTAATAATTCATATCAGATGTCCACATCATACGACAGCAGAACTTTTTAAAGTGCTCAACTGTACAAAACTGCTATTATAAATATTTTTCTTTCCTCTTCTAAATGTACCAATCATCGATATAATTATATCTGAAAAATATTTTTTTGGAAAAAGTGGAAATATTAAAAATATATTTTTACTTTAACCTCATGAACTTAAAAAGATGAAAAACTAAAATTTGAGGAATATGCAAGATTTTTATTTATGCTTATTTACAAATTTTCATTCAATTTTATTTCATTAGCAGATTATAAGATTTCAAAATTTATACCATTTTGTGTTCATATCTCTAAATCAAAACACCTCATAATCTAAATCGGCGTTCTCTAAAAATCTCTAAATGGAAACACGTCTAAATAAAACTATTGGGATGTTTGAATGTTGATAATTTTTATAAAGTCGAGGTCTCACATATATCTGGATTCCATTACTGCCTAATAAATTAATGATTGTGTAAACACATAATCAAATAAACTTGATAACAACCATGAGTACTTTTAATAATACCGAATTTGAACAAATTAAATGTATATAGATAAGCATGAACATCTTTATAGTTATTACGAGACTAGAAATGTAACAGATTGTAATACTTGAATTAGTTTATAGTAACCCAGCAACTGTGCAACTTTCATTGTAACACAATTTCTAGTAGAAAATTAACTTTGGAATTAAGTTATGGCAAGTAGGCATCTAAATTGTTTTACTAGATGTTGTAGGTAGTTGTCATAAACAGTCATAGGTTTATAAGAGGTTAAGATACACATTTGTATGTATTGGAATTTATATTCTTACTGGTAATAAAAATTTAATAAGCTAAGACGCCTGAAGATTTTCAAAACCTACACTTCCTTTAAAAACACTAGAAGAGATATTTATCCTGGAAATCTATTTTTATGTGACATTAATATTTGAAGAGGAAGTTATAATTCGTATTGCTAAAGTGAAATGTCTTCAAAGTAAAACAATATTTGTTTGAACAAAGAAAAGCAGTTAAAAATTGTTTTCTTCCGCTTGTGGCTTGCGGTTAACTCTATTCTATAATTGTTTGACTTTATCCACGAAACTTTGCCCGTGCAATTATTTAATTTTCAAATAACAAAACTTTTGATAACGTACAGTTTAAATAAACCCACCTAAAACATAAACATAACTTAGTATTTATTTATTTATTTACAAAAAGAAATTATTAAGTCGTTAAGATTTAAAGATCTAAGAGAATTTATTATATGTATAAAGTTTTGTTAAAGAATACTAGTAATTTTAAACACATTTGTTGTAAGAAATGTGAACCCCTAAAACCTCAAATACCAACACAGGAGTATTAACACAGCAGATTTACCCCAATCCTTTTTGGTATATACCACTTTGTTATTAATCCCTTTCTCCTTTTATTTAGGTCTTTGTTCACTCCTTGTAGACTTTCAGGAGAGATGAGTTCAAGATCGGCCCGCGGCGTTCATAGGGCTCGTGCCATAGCTACCGACGCTATCACCACCGCTCCCACCGTCGCCACCGGTCCACCGCGATACGCCGAACGTCAATGTGTCACTCAGAGTGACAGAGTTCGAAGTGCCAGTAAACCAAAAACTTGAAAAGCTCACCTATATATCTATAGTTTAGTAATATATTTGAGCTTATACAAATATGTTACTGTAAAAGCGCGTTTTATGGTGATATATACAATATCCAAAATTAGTTGTTTTGAACGAATATTTTGTTCTTCTTTTCTTATAACTAGGACCTCAATAAATAATTAGAACTACTGTTTTCAAATTTTTGCTACAAAGCATTAGAAACTAAAAAAGCATTAAATTCAAATATAATAATCCGATAATCTTCTTTTAATTTACGAGTATGTAAGTGGATCAAAGTGTTTTATATGAACAAAGTAGTTTCAGCGAAATTTCCCTGTACCATTGATGAGGGTTATGATACTTAATTATTATTGTAACTAGTATAGTTAACAAACCCATATCCCGCGTATCGGTAAAAATTTACAAAATAAAGGTTTTATTATTAGATTTTATAGTATTTCTGTAATTAAGTTGCTACAGTTCCTGTTAATGACAATAAATATTACATAAAATGTTACGCTTGTTACATCTCAATACACGATATTTATTAATATAAATTTTTATTTATATAAATAGCATATATAATTAATATTTATTTGAGTGCTTCAACATTCGATAGTTATTAGCACTTAAACAATATTCACGCATATTACAGTTTTGTTTGTGTAATTAGTACTGTGAGCAATGAAGAATAATATGCATTACTGTTAGTGAGCTGTGGTATTGTTCACATATTGGTTTTGAATAAGTAGGAATAAGTGACATTTGTGTGATCTATCATGAGTGACCTATATTACGACTCTAGTCCGACCGATAAGTTTTGTTTGAAAATTGAGGGCTTTGCTGCCCTATTACCGATTTCTTTTACTAATGGAGCTATATTTAATCTATCTATTAATTACTTCATACGCAAGGTGGAGAAGGTAGTAGTAATAAGCTTCGTGCCGTTGCATCTAATATATAACATGATTTAAAAAAAAGAACAGGTTAATATTTTAATGTGTGACAAGACGTTAAAATATGGATGAGGTTTGGGTTATGAAACTATGATATTCGTGTGACGTAATTTATGGATGATTCCTTAGAACTTTTAACTTGAAATGCGAGCTACACTAAAGGCATCATTCCCTTTGAAGTTTATTTGGTTTACAATATATATGAGCGGTGTTTTTTACTTGTGCTCGTTTTTAATGGATGAAGTGTTCTGTAAATCAGACGTCTATTGTGAAATTAGATTAATTCTGGTTTGCAAGTAGTCCACTCAAGATTTCATAGAATTTTCTACAGAGTTGAAGAATGATTTTTTTACGTTGATAGAAATGAATAACTTGGCTTTTGTTTTAAATTTTTATGTACAAGCAAAAGTTTTAAATTATACTAGTACTATGATTCGTTAAAACTTTAATGAAAGTAGAAAAAGTATTTAGAAGAAAACCTCAGTGAAAACACTGAATAAAACGCCACTATACAATTCCCAGTTGCTTAGTTATTTTAAGAATTGAATTTGTTTATGCTTATTATTTTACGGAAGAATATAATTTTAAATTTACTTTTTAAAGTTATTTTTTGTTTGATGGTGGATTTATATATGTGGACCATAAATGTATGATATATTTGGCATATAATAAATAATGCAATGTAACGCCTTACACCAACAAGTTTAGTGTTGGAGCGGGAAATGAACCCGAAAACAGAGAGGCTGACATCAATGACTAATTCTATCAGGCCCTTACATATTTTTAAAACAACTAACTTTTATAACTACCCTTATTTGTTTTATTAGATACCTAAAAAAGAGTTAATTTCAAAATAAATAAAATTACCATCAAAAATTTAACTGTACTCTTTTTAAATTAATTTATTACTATAGTATATTTTATTTATATTATTACTTTTATTTTAACATTAACTGTTCGTAGTAATATGTTGTGTAGAATAACATATAAATGCCGCCACTATTGACAAATCAATATGATTTTTATATAGTATTCCTATTATATTATATTATAGTATTTATATAGGTATACCTATCTTCAAACGATATATATTAAAATTTCATGACATTTCGACCATACGAGTTACAGTGGTTTTAGTGACGCTACTTTTGTAATTTTCAAAACAATAAAAATATCTGAATTTCGTGTGTTAAATCATTACTTTTTAGTGGGAAAAAATACTGAGTCCGGATAACACTTATCATCATCCACAACCATATGGATCTATCAATAGTGGGGACATTTATACAGGAGAATTTACTACTACCATCAAGATCTGCCCCGATGGCGGCTCCAGTCAGTCACATGAACAGACCCTTCTGGGCACACCCCCGCTACCATCCTTCTCATTGACGCTTTATAATAATTATACCAAAAGTTATAAATACTTCGCTTGCTCCAACGGCTGAGTATAGGAATAACGCTTCATCCTACGAACTTATTGAGTGATGTGATATGTCTTCTACAACTACAGTAGAAAGGGAGAAACAAATCTCTACAAAATATAATAATTAAATTCGACATAATTCATTATGACACACACACATTATACATACATTATATATATAAGACAAATACAGTCATGAAATTCGAAAGAATGTATTATACGAGAATACAATAAACAAAATAATAAAATAATAGCCAGTATATAATATTCTGCAGAGTATTTATTATATGACTGTTGATATTGTATGACCCATGACTGTTTTTGGAATGATGTAATCGTAAATTAAGATAGTTTTACAATGTAACTACATGGGACGAATGTGGCCAAATAGAAATCACGAGTAACACCATTTTTGAGTCAGCAAAGTTGTTTTCCCATCGCGATCGACTCACCGACGCACCGTACTCCCTAACAATTTCAACTTCCGCCGCCTGCTGTGTCGTCGAGTTTTTCTTTATTCAATGCCGTCGTAAAACTCATCGTCAGTGTGTCTCAAATATAAAGTAAAGGGGTGGGTAAAATCGTAGAGGGAGGCAGGGGAGGTAAGGTTTTCTCTAACATTGACACTTACGTATGTATATGGCATTATCATTGGAAAATATTTACTGAAAAATACAATATCCTGTATTAGATGTTAACTATAAATCTCTTGATAGTTGTACTACTGTAGTTTCGCTCTTTCTTGAATTAATTGATTTATTAATTTTTTCTTTATCCATGATTTGTCACTAAGATACAAACATCAAGTCAAGTTCCTTTAGCATGCTCATACGCAAGCGATTTCGCCACTAGATCCAAGTTTTTCGGACCTTAGCGACACAATGCGAAAAATGTGAGAAGGCTGATTGCTGTTACCGCTGTAGCGGTAATCTGGATATATGTATGTACCCTGGATATATATGTACCCTCCACTCATTTCGGACATATTTTTAATTTCTAACCCTTGGCCACAGCAGATGACCTTTTTTGTATATAATACAGGTTAACTGATATCAAATTTAATTGGTAGAGGATAGCAATTATTTTCGTACAACAGAAAATGTTGTTAAAACTAATGATGGAGACTAATTTCTGAGAATTTGTAATTTTTAGACCTATAATTAGTCCCAGAACAAAAAGGGAACTGCTAAATATGTATTAACGTAGAATATTTACTAATTTTGTTTTATGAAGACGTATTTTCATCGTGCTTTTAATCTAGTGTTCATATATATTTTTTTAATATTTATTTGAGTCATCAACTTTCAAAAGTTATTAGCACTTAAAACAAACGATTGATTGACATTTACAATACTATTTACAACTTATAGATACGAGTATGGGTACTAAAAATAAAGGAATTAAATTAGTTTTATTGATAAAGTTAATAAGGTTTTTCAGACTTTCCCTGGTTTCAAATATCTACCTGTATTCTTTAGGCATATTAAAACCTTGTCTGTACCGACAAGTACCTTGAACATCGAAGAATAATATGCTTTACCGTTAGTAGGCTGATACATTGTTCACACATTGGTTGAGGTTTTCTTTTTAATACGTAGGTATGAGTGTCTACTACATGAGTCTACTACATATTATTACTAAATTAGTTTAATTAAATGTTTTAAATTTAAGTTTAATTATAATTAGTGTATAATGTTGATCTAATTGTATACAAATCAACTAAACTATATTCTGTAATTACATTTCAGAAGGACCTTTAAGATATCCTTAATGTAACCGCAAATATGGTCCAGGACTGTAACTGGCAGGTATTTCCAAAGTAATTAACACGAACTCGATCTATGTGTGTGTTGCTTAAACGTAATCTATTATAACGGTAGCGCACACACACACACACACACATACTTACTTAACTATGCACTCAGGTACTTGTAAATGATGTAGTTACACATAACGTACAAACACCTAATATGTATCACAGAAATGAGCTAAAGAAATGTCAATGTGTTGGAGAAAATGTGAGGCCTGATCAAGTGATATTTTTTAAGCATTGTAAAATCGAAACTAAATTGAATCTAGTCACAATTTACTTGTTTATATTGAATTCAATAGTATAACATATTTATAATATTTATGTACGCATGTAGATATATTTTAATATGTAATAATTTATTATGCATTATTTACATTTAATTTCTGAATTAACAAAACCAAATAATTTTCTTTCGTTTCAATTTTCATCATCACTCTTCTCCTTCTTTTCTTTCTTTTTCTTTTTTACTCTATTCTTCTTCTCTAGCAAAAGTTTCTACACATTCAACCTGCTTTTCACCCTCTCTTTCTACAACTGTTCCTTGTTTCTCCCGCTTTCCTCTTTCTCCTTCCTTTTTTTCTGACTCTGCGCCATCCACCACTTTCTTTCGCTGTCTTCTCTCAGCACCTTCTCTATATTCTTTTCACTAACAATTCTGAACTCTTACTCCTCCCTTATATGCATCTACGTCTCATTTTCTCACTTATATATTGTGCTTACCCTGCCCTCCTTTTTTTCCCAATACCTGCTCTTCATTTCTCATTCCGAATCTTGGTATTTTCCTTATATGGTCTATCTCTTTTGGCTTTATGTAATATATATTGATACTTCTCTCTCTCAAATATACTCCTCCTCCACACTTCTTCCCTCTTTTTTCTGCCTCCTCTATTGCATATATTATACATTATATAGTACCATATACTCGTATATAAACATTTACAAAGGGCTTGTGAAATAATTTCTTTTAAGTCGGTCTCTCTAAGTTTTTATTGAAATATATGTCAATATATCTATATTTCAGTTCATTAGTGAGAGAATTCCGAATATTGATTTGATATATTCGGCAAGATTTTGATTGATATATTCGACAAGTTTATCTGGATTATAATTTTGTTTGATTGAATTTAAGCGGTTCTACAAAATTCTACATACAATTAATCTCAGGTAATCAACTCAGATTTCGATTTTTCGGAGTCTAGGTAATGTACTGGATAATCGATAAATCTATTTGTCCTTCTTCTTAAATTGAAATTTCTGTTTCCGCTTAATTTTTAGCGACATTTCAATGGAAGAGAAGAAAGGGAAGACATATGTAGCGATCATTAAGATTTAAAGTCTCTATGGTTAGTGTAATTAGAATGATGTTGATTTGAAAAACAAATCGATTTCATATAACAGATATTAATAGTTGCATATACCCCTGCCCCCCTCCATACTCATTACGCTTCCCTTCCTTTCCATGTTTGGTACCATACATAAAATGTATTTGATGTGAGAAATGCAGACCTGTTCTTTAGAATACTTACATGAAAACCCAGTCAAAAATCAATATACCAAGTATCATTTACTCATAAAGCTATATATCCATGTATAAAAGTAATATGCAAATATAATATATAATAAATAAAGTATTTTCCAAACTAAATAAACTTAACAAAGGAAACCATAACAAATGTATTTAAAGGTTTTATCAGCCACAGTTTATATAAGGAAATATCCACAAATTTCCTTTGTGTAAATGAATGGGACTAACCGCACGGCATTGCCCGCACCGCCTGCTCCACACGTCACATGTTTGTGTAAACTATTTCAAACATTGTGTTTACAAATGTTTGACCATTTATTTTGTCGACTGATCCATTATAAAACGCCTATAGACTCTAGAAACATAAATAGTTAGGAGAATACTAGTACGAGTATGTCAAAGGACTGTTTCGCTACTGAATATGCTCAAGTATAAGTAGTATACCTTTTGGAAATGCAAACCTT
The DNA here is from genome assembly GCA_963678705.1 of Panorpa germanica. NCBI lineage: Eukaryota > Metazoa > Arthropoda > Insecta > Mecoptera > Panorpidae > Panorpa > Panorpa germanica. Next base: position 43,753,248 of record OY783203.1, read on the forward strand.
TATTGAATAACGGCCGATTTTATAATTCTCAGTTAACTGAGGTTTATTGTAAACCTTAAGGTTTTTATATACACTATGAGAAATACACAGTAAAAATTATTATGTGTAATAGTATAATTGTTTTAGGAATAGGGCGAGAGCATTGATACTTGACTCTGATTACTGTCTTCGGGTGCAATCCCCGGACCAGAGCTATATTTTCTGGGTTTGATTGTAATAAAATTTAATTGGCTATGTGCTAAGATAATCAGAAATAGAATCACAAAAAGAAGAATAAAATAGTCTTATAAAAGAGATGCACTAGAAGGACTTAATTAGCAGATGGTCGGAATATACATTTCAAAAGGAGCAAGGAATGCAATGGGAGACAACAAAGTGGAGGCGATTACTGTAACAGATCGTAACGTGGTTGTTTTTAAAGTGAAAACGAATGAGCCTATAAAGTAGCAAGAAAAGGAATTTTGGAAGATGGATGAAGAAGTTGTTAAGGAAGCAACGATGGAAGAATTTGGAATAGAATAGGAGAAACAGAGAAATAGGAAAAAATATCAATTATAAAAATTATGTATTATGAAATGTTTGTAAATGTATATATTGATTTAAGTGCTAATAACTATAAAGTTAATGCACTCTAAATAAATATAAAGAAAAAATTACTAAACTCATAGCAATTTTTATATTTTACACAGAAATTTTTAGCATAAATCACTTATAACACCAAGACACTCTATAATATATATAAATTATATATATATATATATATAAATATATACAAACACATAGTAATAGATAAAAAGAATTGTTAATCTCTAAACTACATTAATCGTATTATTTCCCTAGGCAGAAAAGCTCTCAAGTTCACCTCCGCAATATATATGTTGCACGTTTTACTAGAATGAAACCTTTTGTGTCTATTTTTGTGTTTTTAAAAATCAAAGGTAAGCTTTTGTCATTCGTAGAACATTTATACTAGTAACAAAAGCATTAGATTTTATTTTAAAAAAGTATAACAATTATTGTTTGAGTTATTATATTCCTAAGGCTATACAAAACTCTACATAAAAATATATTTGAGTATAATATACTCGTATACACCTGTATACATTTTATATAAAATACATTGTTCAAATAATATATGAAAGCAACTCATTCAGAAGGATTAAAATAAGTACACGCTTTTTAATATTTATTTCCTTGTATTACGATTATTAAGTCGGATTTCAAATATATAGATCATTACGGTTATTACAAAAGAAAATTATATTCTATACATAGATATATAAGTATTTTATTTTATGTAGATATATACAATATAGGATTTTCCAAGATGACTTAACTTTTTTATCTCCTATTAATATCTAGAAATTACGTGGAATTGATATAAATTGTTATTGAAAACGGCATTATAATTATTCATAAATATGGTATTTATATTTGTGTCTCTCTCTCTCTTTCTTTTCCATAATATCTATTGCACAATTCTGACTGAGCTCCAGCAATCTTATGCTAGATAGTATTAATGAATCATACGTTTATAGTTTATGAGATATAGTCACAAGCACGAGAAATCTTGTTCCTATTACATTTGGATTTTGAAATAGATGAAGAAAGTCTTTTACACAACCAGACTGCTATCAAACCTGATGTATATCCTATTTATATATCCGAACGGCACTGAAGTAGCACTAAAATATTCAATATTTCACTTAAACCTTTGATTTAAAATTGACTGTATGAGATCAGTAGAGTCAGTAAATACTGGCGTTGCCCAGGTTTAATATAGTAACTACACAAAATAACGCATCACTCAATAATTAATTGGATGACATATAAACAACTATTGACAAATTCATATCATTATTAAATAGTGTCAACCTTCAATAATGTCAAAATTCATGACATTCCGACCATTTGTTTACGAGTTACAATCATTTTAGTGACGCTACTTTTGTAATTTTCAAAACAATGGAAAAATCTGAATTTTGTGTGTTTATAAAGTATTCCTTTTTAATGGGGAAAAATATCGAGTACGAATAACACTTATCAAGCCATAGCTTTGCTTAAACGGCGTTTTAGCGTAAAATGATATTAAGAGATAGGCAGAGGTCCTACTTCAAATAGCAATAAATCGGGTAATATTCGAAATAGAGGCAAAGATAAACTTTTACTTTTTTTCTTAAAAGTAATATTAATAAATCTAAGCAAAAAAATAACTTCGATTTACTGAAATACTCAAGTTGGGTTAACTCCTTAAATCAATATCAGTCATGCAAGAAGTAGTATCAAATGTAGAGAAGAATATATGCTTTGTTATTATTTATGTTCAAAAATCAAAAGCAGTGACTTGTCAGCTTGATAAATCTACTTGTCACGGCTGAATGGACCAACTTATTTCCCGAACGCTATGCATTGTGTTTGTAAATTTAGGTCATGAGAGTCTTCTGAAACAATACCGGGATATCAGTTATGTAACTTGGTGCAAAATAGGCAAATAGCCCATCGAGACTATGAAACTCATAGCTCTATATTAATTTGTAATCGCATATAATAACTTTATTCTTTATAAAATAATAGAGAAGTATTTATAAAGGGTTAATTATTATACCCGTATATAAAGTATTAATTACGTATTTCTAAAGAGGGCTGAGGCGTTAACGCTAAGCTGCTGCGTAGAGTTTTATTCCTGGATTAGTGCCATATTTTGTGGGTTTGGTTATTTATTCGATTCAGTAACGATTTACAATATTTATCACAATCCTATTAAGAAGAGGAGTAGAACTATATACAACGTGTCCCAAAATTCAACGATAAGTGGTCAGAAGAGCTTATGACTACTTGAGAAAAAAATTGTTTTAAAATTACAAAATAAAAGTTAAAATCTTTCGAAAATAGAAACATCTTAAGATGTTTTTAACTACCATGATCACAATTTTTCAAATATTTTATATATATATATATATATATATATATATATATATATATATATATATATATATATATATATATATATATATATATATATATATATATATATATTCTGTAACGAAAGACCAACTGGCCGTTACAGTATTTAAATTCCTGGTACGGGTATTTACTTTTAAATCCTCAGTCTGTTTTAAACTTAATTACTATTTATATTCTGTTTGTAGGTGTGTTTCATGGTCTCAGGCATTTTGATAATCTATGCCCTTTCTTCTTTTCCTCTCTAGTAACATTTACATCACAAAGTTATTTAATATATCTTTGCTGTTTACGTGTCTTTAAAACATTAAGTAAAATAAAATAATTCATATAAAATGTACGTTAAAAAAGAAGGATATTAATCATGTTCATAGTAATTTATTTTGCTGAAAATCTAACTTTAAGTTTTAAAATAAAATTATATAAAAATATGTGCATATCTGGCGTCTAAACCCAACAGTACTAAAATGTATTTTGCGCTTGAATAAGACAATAAATAACAATTAATCAATTTTATTTACAAGTACAAATTATTTTGTACAATTTACAAATAAACAAAAAGAATAATATATATATATATATATATATATATATATATATATATATATATATATATATATATATATATATATATATATATAAGGAAATTATAGTTCTTTAGTTGGTAACACTGACCAGAGATATTGCAACTGCATTCTGGTCAGATCAGATGAGCTAACGGTATATATTAGTTATAGCTACTTTCATTGTGGTGTGTGCCAACGGCTAACACAGTTGATATTTGAAGTCGGCAGAACTCACTGTGCATAATGTTAAATTATTATAAAATTAGATAAAAAGGAATTGACAATTTAAATAATAAACTTTAAATGTCGTTTCTTTGATTTCAGGTAGTTACTTCAGATATTTGATGGCGTTTTGGGTATATTTAACGTCCATTTAGTGCTGTGCTATACTACACCACCCGCAATGGACTGTGATCTATTCATCAAACATACTGTACTTTTATACCAGATACCAGGTAGTTTTCCCTGCTTAAGATTAATAATAATACCAGAGAACAAATAAAATCTACCCCTAAACAAATAAATATAATCGTTATTGCCAATTACGATTCGTGTTATACCATAGGTTATACCTGCTATTTTTATTAGGGTTCAGTATTTAGTTAAATATTCACTAAATGGTATATCGAAACCTTACAATAGATTTAAATTTAACAGAGCTTATTATAAAAACATAGTACATAGTAATCAATAATCATTCCACATATATGTGGTTCAGATTATCGAAGTTCTCATGTCATGAATCTTTAATATTTTCAGTATATAAAAACCACTTTATATTAAGGTAAGAGTAAAATTTGATATTCAAAAAGTATATAATATACTTCATAAAAACATGTCATAAATATTGCAGAACAATATGTGTCACACCTGTTACACCTCACATACTATAACACCATGTGACACGGGGATTATTTATATCCATACACTTTGTTTAACATTTATTCACTTATAGGTTCAATATTAGAGTGTATATACTCCTTTCATTCAAATTATACAACTATATATCTCACTTACTCTTTAGTGAAAGAGGGAGAAAGCAATAAATAATTAGATTTGAAATAAAATATAACAAGGATTTATTAACCCTAAAATAAATTATTGTGAAACAGTAAAGAGATTATATAATTAATTTTAGTGATTTATTTATGATAGAGTTATGAGTATATGTAATTTGTGTTCAAATGAATTGATATTGATGTTTAACAAGAAAGTAATTCGGTATTCAGAGGGGTTGATAGTCTCAGTGTATAATACGAGTATCGCAAATATCGCTGTGTTGTAAGAGTATGTATTCGTAGGTATAAAAAGTATTCGTAGTGGAGAATTTCTAATTTATAGGTCAAGATTAATCGATCTTAATTTGTTTTTGTTAGAAATAGAATCTATTGTGCGATTTGTAGTTATTATAAGTATGAATGTAGTTGTTTGCATTTTTCTTTATAATTTGTCATACGTTGTTTATACTGTTGTAAGTAGATTCGAGGGCGGATGTTACACCTGACATCAATGTTGTAAAAAGAGGTCGGATTGTCGTTCTAAAAGGAGATTACTCAGCTTGCTAATACATCACGCAGTGTTGCTAGTTTCTGGAAGTAGATTCTTCAGTTTGACGATCATCCACCTTCTTGAATTACTCACGTTGATAAGAATTAAGTCTCTTCAGATGATTAATAGGATTCTTGTTAAGACGGTGTATTGTTGCAATTAGAGAATACTTGAGCGGTCTAAAGTAACCTCGTTGCAACATACGACGGTTGAACAATTAGTATCTTTTTATTACTATTAATACAAACACTTTTATTAAAATATATCATTTATTCGTTGTAATATTATATCTGCGTACTTAATTACAATAGTATTTTATTGGATTAATAAAGATGCCAGATATAAAACAAAATGTAATTCTAGTGTTATAATTTGATTAATAGTTAAAATGTGCTCACTATTGAATACTTAGATGTTACAATTGGAGTATTGTACGAACGAAGTACAATTAGTAAACACTTGGTTGAGACTCAGGAGAAGACTGACTTTTTGACTCCAGTACAAAACGGTATATTAACAATTTATTTGTTAACTTTACATCATACAATACTAGTTCAGTGTTGCCAAAAATTAAATAACAATATAAAATATCCACAGACCAGAGTCAATGTTTACAAGCGCTAACTTTAAACAATTATTTGTTACAATATTAATACTAAAATTAAAGATAACATAATATAATTCTTATAAAATAAATAACATTTATATTAAAAATAGGAAGGATAAGTACGACTTATGCGTACTTACAACACCCTTCAACCCTAGAAAAGGAACGCATATTAAACAAACATATGCGTTTCTTTCCAAGAAAAAGAAAAAGGAAGATAGGACGATGTCGTACTATCGCAACACCCCCTTCCAAAAAAAAGGGACACGTATAAAAACAAAATATACGAGTTACAATTCTGGAAAAAAAACAAAAAGAGAAGCAAAGTGTCGACAACAATTCTGATCCCATCGTATAGAGTTAACACTGCTTCACAAAACAATCATCCCTGACAAAATCCATCTTATTCGTCAAGGTTTTATTCATTGGTACAAAATCTCTTCAATCTATTCCTATTAACTACCGTATACTTTCTAGGTGAAAAAAAAGAATTGACCCTTTTATCAAAATTTAGTTTAAATTTTGGTTTATTACTAGTAAATTTATTTGTAGCTAAATCAATCGTAGAAGAATATTTTGCACCACTAAATTGGTCTAGTATGTCATGTACGAGAGGCAAAGGATAAACATCACTTGTCGTCTGCTCATTAAGTTTACGATAATCGATTACAACGCAAAATTGTTTGTTCCCAGACACATCTGCTTTTTTAGGTACCATTAACAGAGGTGCGTTAAACTGTGAGTCGCATTTTTCAATAATGTTGTTAGCCAACAGTTCTTGAATATGCTTCTCAACAATTTCTTTATGCGCATGAGATAATCTATGCGGCTTAATGTTTACAGGGTTAGGTGAGTCACTCAGTGCACTCGCACAAGATAACTTATCTACCGGGAAAAAAAATATGTTATTAAAATTATTACAGATTTCCATTAAATCTGTTAAGTATTTTGAATTAACATTTGAAAAATCTATATTATTAAATAAAAGATGTCGTAAGGATCTTTTAGGATCGTTAGGATTTCTTTTCAAAAAATGGTAAAAATTAAATTTATTTATTGGAATAATATCTGGTTTAAAATTGTCAAGTATTACATCTTTTGCTGAGGAATTAGTTATTGATATATAAAAAGTATTATTAACAGGATTAATTAATGCGTTGGCTAAAAAAACTTCAGGTAGCAATTCCTTGGCTACACAAACTCCTACCGTAGAACCCGACATAGGAATTAATTTCCTAGTACGTGCTGGAACTATGATAATACTGTTTATGTTCAATAATGGGAATTCAAATATTTTGCCATGTTGTGAGAATTGTACGCTGTTTGTTTCCAAATTAATTACTGCTTTAAATGTACGTAAAATATCTAATCCTATGATTCCATCATGCTTAATGGGGAAATCCTCTGACACAACCTGAAAAGTATGTTTCGACCTAGAACTATCTAAAATTATAGAAGTTTTTAGTGAACCTAAAGTATAAGGCGTGCCTTCAGAGATTCCCTTTAATAACACTTTAGATGTACTATCTATTTTGATATTATTTTTTAAAATATTTTGTTTAATTAAAGAAATTTGAGAACCAGTGTCCAATAAAAATGATACAGTCTTTGCTTTGGCTGCGACTATTCTGAATTGAACAGTGTCAGCTGTTTGCTTGTCAATAACATTTTCATTGTTACAGTTAAAATTTGTTATATCATTGGTATTTTGTATTTCTTTAATCTCAATATTTTTATTTAAACTATTAAATTTACGTAAATGGTGATTATAAAAAGAACGTGAATTTTGTTTTGTATTTTTAGTAAAAGATACTTGAGGACCATCAGATTCAAGATGTCTCGATCTTTTACAATAAACAGAAGGTTTTGAAAATACCGTATCTCTCCTACAAATATTAATTTGCGCGACAGGATATACCGTATCCGCATTTTCCTTCTTGATAAAACAATATTTCTCTAAATGACCATTTTTTTTACAATAGTTACAAAAAAAAGTTTTAAATTTTGTTTCGACTTCGTTAGCAAATTGTTCACTTGAAACTGGTTCACTACTAGAAATAGAATGACTTGAATCTGTTTTAAATTCAACATGCCTTCTTCTTTCTAGAGTGCGCCACCGTGTTTCAAGAAAATTCGTAAAATCATTTAGGGTTGGTAATTCAGAAGTATTTCTGTTTTCCCATTCCTTTAATGTGTTAAAATCTAACTTGGTCTTTAAAAAATGTATAAAAATAAAATCTGAATGATTAGAATATATTCCCAACTCGGTTAATGCTCTAATCGATTCATTAATTTCGTCTAAAAAATTTTTGATATTAGTTTCTGATTCTAAACGTATAACATTGTAGTTTATCAAATTGTTTAAATAGGTTTCAATAAGTGCTACCTTGTTGTCATAACGTTTACAAAGGATGTTCCAAACAATTTCATAATTATCGTTTGTTAAAGGATAATTCTTTATGAGTTTGAGTGGTTCTCCTGTCAAATTTAATTTTAAATAATGCATTTTTTCAATGTTTGATAGTTTGCTATTATTACGAATTAAATTTGTAAATAATTCCATGAAACTTTGCCAATTAGTATATTCTCCATCAAAAACGGTTAGTTGCATTGGACTTAAGTTCAGATTTTTTATTGAATCTATGCTTTTTGAGTCGTCCACAATATGTGTATCAACCTCAAATGTTTGCTTATAATTCAACAAGTAAATAAGAGTGTCGTCACAAATACTTTCAACTTCCATAGACTTACTAACGATAGCCGTAGCTTCTTCATTTTTTAGAGTTGGAAGCAGTGCTTCTACGATACTATTATATTTGACCCAAGCCTTTTCTAAGTTTTTGATTTTTAATTCAACTATCGTTAAGGATGTTGATTGGACTTCTAGATTTTTTGAAAACTCATTGATTAGATTGATTGTATTCTCAACTAATGTGAGGGAATGAACGCTCGGTGCCATAGTACTTAATTAAAGTTATATATAATATACAGACTAAAGATTATTTTGTACCAATAAACGACTCTCCGAAAAATAGGATTCTGACAAGGAAAAATTGTTAGCGAAAACAGTAACTCACAGGAAATTTCCGATGGGGCTCAGACGTTGCAGTTGTAACAGGAAGGTAGTCTCTCTGATTGAACAGACTGCTATCTAACTGCTTCAGCTCTTTACTTCTCCTTTTCAAAATTCCCTCTCGTTCAAAAAAATGTTGTTCTAAAAAATATTAACATAAATTAGTATAATTGCGGAAACAATTATAAAAAAATATTATAGTAAATATGCAAAAGTATTGGATATAATACTAAAAAAAATTAATAGCTTCAATGATGGACAAGGATGCTACAAAAAAATACTTGGATTATAGCAAATATTCAAAAGTATTGAATATAATACTAAAAAAAAATATCAATAGCCTCATTAACAACGTTGCTACCAAAAAAAATGCTTGGATTATAGTAAATATTCAAAAGTACTGAATATAATACTAAAAAAAAATGATAGCCTCGTTAAAAATAATGCTATTAATAAAAAAAATACAATTATCAATTTATAATAATAATTATATACAAAAAAAAAGATACTGTCTTATTATACTTAAAGATTTTCTTATCAGTGATTATGATCTATAAACAGCTGTGTGCAGGGCTCTGGACGCGACCAACATCGATTTAGATTATTCCATGTGTTCTAGAAGCATCCATCCATTCGCATGGCGGCAAAAGATTTCTTTTTTTCTGGTTCGGCGGGCTGTAGTTTTGCATCCACCGGACTTGTAGAAAAATTATGTGAAATACAGATGAATTGACGTTCTATCTCGTACTCTTCGGCAATTTTTGGAAATAATCCATCGGCGTAGTGGCATCCAGATTAATTGATCTGCATCCAGGTGTAGAATATATAGAAAAAATTTTTGGGCGTACCTCTTGGATATTTATGTGTAGGAATATCTCTTCGAGACCCCACCTGACACCATTTGTTGTAAGTAAGATTCGAGGGCGGATGTTACACCTGACATCAATGTTGTAAAAAGAGGTCGGATTGTCGTTCTAAAAGGAGATTACTCAGCTTGCTAATACATCACGCAGTGTTGCTAGTTTCTGGAAGTAGATTCTTCAGTTTGACGATCATCCACCTTCTTGAATTACTCACGTTGATAAGAATTAAGTCTCTTCAGATGATTAATAGGATTCTTGTTAAGACGGTGTATTGTTGCAATTAGAGAATACTTGAGCGGTCTAAAGTAACCTCGTTGCAACATACGACGGTTGAACAATTAGTATCTTTTTATTACTATTAATACAAACACTTTTATTAAAATATATCATTTATTCGTTGTAATATTATATCTGCGTACTTAATTACAATAGTATTTTATTGGATTAATAAAGATGCCAGATATAAAACAAAATGTAATTCTAGTGTTATAATTTGATTAATAGTTAAAATGTGCTCACTATTGAATACTTAGATGTTACAATTGGAGTATTGTACGAACGAAGTACAATTAGTAAACACTTGGTTGAGACTCAGGAGAAGACTGACTTTTTGACTCCAGTACAAAACGGTATATTAACAATTTATTTGTTAACTTTACATCATACAATACTAGTTCAGTGTTGCCAAAAATTAAATAACAATATAAAATATCCACAGACCAGAGTCAATGTTTACAAGCGCTAACTTTAAACAATTATTTGTTACAATATTAATACTAAAATTAAAGATAACATAATATAATTCTTATAAAATAAATAACATTTATATTAAAAATAGGAAGGATAAGTACGACTTATGCGTACTTACAACAATACTGATTAATAATGGATTCTTATCAACTCTGTGGTGCTAATATGTACATTAACTATACTATTCTCCTATTTTACTATAGGACCCGTTTACATTTTTCAAATCGGAGCACATGAAATTTTTGAAGATTTAAGAAGGTGCCTTATCACTTTTTTAGCCCCAAAATTAAAAGTTTTCAAGCGGTTCTCAAGTTAGCATTTTCACCGGTAATTCATAAACTACGTCACCACAAATGTTGTACCATTCTTCGAATGTTAATATCTCATGAATCATAAGAGATAGAAGGCTGAAATTTTTGAGGAATCACTCACTAAATTATTTACAAATGGCCTAAAACTAAGCACAAGAAAAATTAGCATAAATCTAAGTGATAATAGGGGGTGAAAGTCGTCATAAACAATTATATATTCATAAATTAGCGCTACTTTCCGATATTTTAATATATAGAGGGAGGTACTGAAAATGACTCATTCTTGTTTCTAAACTGAAAACCATTTTAGTTTTGCAACAGAGTCTTAACACTCTGTAATAAATGTTTTGCACATTATTTTACGTTTTGGCAAGTAGCGCAATACGTTTTAAAATTCTTAACTAGTTTATTAATTTATTATGAACTATCGCCTGTCGCACACGCGTATACGCGCTACTACGTTTTATCTATTTGTACCCTGTAAAGAAAAAAAAAATAATCCTAAAAGGTTTAAATGCAAAAGAATTAAAAGAGATGCAAATATGAGAAAAAGAAGTAAGAGTTCAGTAAATAAAGCACTAGATTTAAAATCCAGGACTGAGAGTGAATGCGGCACTTGGTCGGCAAAGCTAGTAAATAAACTTTTCTGACTAATTTGGGTGTGCTGATTTTGAAAATTTTGTTTAACAGCCTCAATTTTGAAGATATAACCATCCCTCTTGTAAAAAATGATAACTAAAAACGCTTTTTTTTTCAATATGTTTTTGTCATTTAGATAAGAATAGTTATTATCATTCTGATAAGGAGTGAATTTCCTACAATTTATGTTTACAACCATTTTTTATATACCTAATAAATATTGAGCTGCACCACTTTAAACTAGAGCACATCACTAAAAATTAGTAATCATTGAAAATGTTTAACATAAAGCCATTAGAGTATACAAATATATCATATGTCATTAAAAGGGATATTATATTTAAAGTTTCACAATTCTTATTCAAGTATTATTTAAAAAAAATTTAATAGTGTACTTATAAGGAAGAAATTCTTTATTCAATAAATTTGAAGTTGAAGAAATTTGGAAGAAAAATATTTTTAGCATATTTTTTCTAATATAGTCCTCTAATTCAAATCAAGCGAAAGTACATTTAAATATTTTCGGAAGGAGAGAAACAAAAACATTTTCAGTTATCTCGTGTGACCTTGGAAGCTCCTTAAAATGATGGCCTACGCGTTTCATCGTTACACAATCTTTCATGATATTTAAAAGCGTTTTTAATATGTTGTACTTTGTACGAGTATACCCTCGTAGCTGCTATACCTATAATGAACCTTCAGGTATTCAAGGTGTGTAAATTATTATATTTATAGCCTGTCTGTTTAATATTGATTATAATATTTACACTTACACCTTTTACTTTATATTTAATATTCAAAGAATAACCGTTGCTAATAATTCAGTTGAAACTTTGTGAAAATTGAATATATTAAAGTATAACAAAAATTTGTTCATTTACATTATTAATTCACTTTTACTTAAAATATTTTTTTAATAAATTATTTTATGCAAATTTCATTTAATTGGTATTACAAAACTACGCCGTGATAAAATGTTTCAACGTCATATTCGACTAAGTTATTAATTAATTCTTCTTTAAACGTAGTAACTAAATTAAAAATTGTTAGTTTTTGAATTCATTAGAATAAAAAATAAGGTATTGCTTTTGAAATAGCGCTTCATATAATCTAATTAAACTACAAACTTTTATTACTTTATTTATTTAACGTGAGCCTTTTTCTGATGCTGAGTTCATTCATCGATGAGCTCCTACTATGTTGCCAGTTTTTATGGTGTTATGGCTTCAACTATTGACAACACAGCTACCTAATACGGTTATGATTATGTAAGTACACAATCAATAACCGTGATAACAATCAAACCCAGAAAATATAATTCTGCTTTGGGAATCGAACCCGAAGATACAGCAGTCTGCGTCAAGCATCAATGCTCTCGCCCACTGTGTCGTCCTAAGTTTACTAAGTATTGTGTCTTATAAATAATGAGTGTTGTTTTGGTAGAAGAAATATTTTGCCCTTTATATTAGAAGTAATTTATTTTTTCAAATTTACTTAACTAATGTTAGTAGTAGTAGTATACTTGATACTATTCTATTATTACTACATCAGTTTCTCAGTTTTGTTTTGTATCAAAGTTAGTATATATGACGCATAAAATCTGATAATATAGTAGGAGGTTGACGATGATAGGACGGAAATAGACTGACGTTAAATACATTGTAGTTATTGTCACAAAATGTTGTTATTAGGTACAATCGATTACGTAACAGTTAACTTTTGTTATGTTAAATAAACCTTGAATACACGTAACTATTGTTATTGTGGTTATAGTATTTCTAGGCTCAGACATTTGTACGCATCAACGTATGTGCTTTGTTTTTCCTTGTCTAGTTGTAGTGCATAACGAATAGTAATGCTTGCTTCCAGGACCGCATTTTGCTTTGAGAGCGTTCCTAAAACATGAGGTTTAAGTTATCGATTTTCAGTCATGATAGCGATGGGCTCTAAATGAATTTTTATGGTCTAACACCCAAATTTAACTGTATCGAGTCACAATTTACTAAGTTCGAGGTCGTTTCGCTTCTAATGCCCTTAAGCCGTCGCTTATAATGTTTATCCGTAATTGCGGTTCTGCTTGTTGCGAATATTCCAACCGCTTTACTAAAGCTGAGTACTCACCTAGGAAGCATGAGGTATTTTTGGTGAAGGTGCGAAGGTGCAATTTGTGTGCAAACAGTGGATGAGCAACTTCAAGCATTTGTCGTTGATCTTATCGGTTATTAATCTTTGAAAAGAATTTTAAATTTGCTGTGTTTTTCAACAAGACGCTGTGCGTAAAGTTATTGTAATGGATAACACTTTTTAAGGGTCAGAACGATGAAAAAAAGCATATTTTCGATAATGTTTTTTGACGACATAGTTATTATATAATTATTTCTATAATTACTACATTATAAAATAACATTTGAAGAATATTTTGTGATATTTTCATAAATAAATATCATGAAATGAGTCATTGACAGCGAATTTCCACAGACGTCCTCCACAAAAAAAGTACCATAGCTATGCCACTCATAACTCAGCACTAGATTTTCTAAATTCAAAAAAAGCAAAATGATTTCATTAGTTAATAAGTTTCTGCAGGTAATTTACAGCTTTTAGATGTCAAAATACCGAATTTTCATGAAAAAAATAAGAAACTTTGTTATTTTAAAATACGTTAAAATTAAAAAAGGAAAAAAAACTCGACAGAGTTTCCTCGGTATTTATGTAAAGAAAGATTGTGCAAAATTAAAAGCATCGGTACAGTAGATTTTGAGCTAGAGAAGACACCGACTCTGAAAAAGCTATGTGTGAGAAAAACGCATTTAAAAGTTTCAAAGAAAGACAAAACCTGACCAGAGAGGTGAAGACTTAAATCTCTATATCTCTGACAGTTTTACTTCAATCGACTTCAAATTTTCACACAATATACTTAATATGTTCTACATTAATATTAATACATAAAAAAAAATTATTAAAAAAATTTAAAAGCGTGAGACGCTTTGATAACTTTCGTAAAGGTTTAGTAAATAATATTTTCTTAGTGAGCAGTTAGCAGTGAGCACATAGCTTAACATTACTCGTAAGGTCGTACTTTATAATCAGCGCACGGTTTTGTTCAGTCTGTTTAGTCTACGAATACTATTCCGCTACTCGTACGACTACGAGATGTCCCCAGGACACTCATTATTATGAAAACGTTTCCCAGACGACTGTTTAGTTGTAATTAAGCAATTCTGCCTACAATGATCTGCCATTAAGCTACTTGTTTCTCTCATATATCATGAGCATGACTCTACGTTTTGACACTCAGTAAATAACAGAATTTAATTCAGATACATTGCTACGAAAAATTATTTTAATTTTAATTAGAATTACCATAAAAAAAAAGCAAAATTTAATTTAGTTATTGAAAATACAGATCAGTTATAATAAAAGATAATAAGTGTGGTTAATTATCCCAAACCGGGGCAAAAAAAATATTTATGGATTTGTAAATGGCACTCCTAATTTACCGTTCTCCATAGCGTCAAAGTTGTTCTGATAGTCATTATAAAATTTGAAAGCGATTTTACCAGACTTGTTCCTAATAATAAATTGTATTGGGTATCTTCCAATGATTTCTTTGCACTATTTATTCTATGTAATAGTTTATCCCATAAAACAGTGGAAGGATCTAGATTAAAATTGTTAGAAGAACCTCTGCTTTAGCCTAAAAAACCTATTTACGTAAAATTATAGCTATTCACACTATTAATTATTTATAGGATTAAGTGTAAAAATTATCTGTAATAATTTTTTTTAATTTTTGAATAATTTTTTCTTATTTTGCGACCTGAATTTATAAAGCATCAGGTGCACGTCTTATGCGCCATTATAAAAATCCGACGCTGGCTATATGGCATATGTAGAGCAAGATCCCAGGGCCACCAGACATCACTTATTTTCTGATGAACAAAATGTGTAAGATGAAGTAGTGTTAGTATGTACAATGATCGTATGCCTACCTATTAACTTGACCAGGCGGCAATTTTTCAGGTATCAGGTAATCAAGGATCTCTTATAGTCTCAGACTCAAAACGTTTTACAAGAGGGCAGTACGATTCAAGGGCCAAGCATCCCCTAGACCCAATTTTAATTCCTCTATGAGTAGAAGCGAGAGGGCATTATCCGTGCGCATGAGAGTGAGTGAGACATAAACCTTGATTACCTGATACCTGGAAAATGGCCGCCTGGTTAAGTTAGCAGGTAGGCATACGATCATTGTACATACTAACACTATTCAATCTTACACATTTTGTTCATCAGAAAATAAGTGATGTCTGTCGGCCCTGGGATCTTGGACTAATGGAATACATATTTAGTGATCATCATGAAATTTTTAGTTAATGCTTTGGCTCCGTAGACACGGCAGATAGACGAATTTCTGAAGACAAATCAAAAAGGAATATCTCCACCAGAAAATACATATACATATTCGTATATTGTATTTTATATTTATAATATGTAGCTAGCGACTGTCAACATTTTGAGGCGTATGTCTGATACGCACAGTGCGTATATGATATACAGACTCGTACATACTCTTATTTACTTAAACTTACTTTGCTATAATTAATCCAAGAATAATTTAATTAAAATGTTATCATATTAAATCTATTAAATAATATAAATTTCAAAGTAAAATATTTTAATTAACTAAGCTTAATTAACCAAGTGTCGCACCCACTCCAGATCAGGTGCTTAAAGGGGCCACATTTAGAAAAACAGCGACTAGATATAAAAGAAATCGACGTGAGACCAAGAAAATAAAGAGAAATAAAGAATTGCACCTAAGAAAAAGTACAAATGTGTTATGAATTCATTTTTAATTTGTTGATTAAAAAAACATATTTACACTGGATAGAATCGAATTAGGTTACTTTACCCGTGTCCATTAATTTCCTGTGGACACCAAACGGGTATTTCTTTGTTATTTGTATTACTTTCTTAAATAAGAAAACAACTTTCGCTAAAGTGGAAATATTACAACAAATTCTAAAAAGTGTTTTATTTTATTTTAGAAAAAGATTACGAAGAAACAAATTCAAATATGTATTATTTCGTATTACGCTCAGCCCAAGGCCGTATTCTATACAAGTACAAGGGCTGAATCTATTATATTCAAACCCTTAATTATAAATCCCATGTTTATAATTAATAAAATTTAAAAAGGTAAATATATAAAGTAAATATAAAGGTAATGCATTATAAAAGTATTAAATAAAATATGAGAAATATTGTAGATACATTAACGCTAATGGAAATTTGCGAAAGGTGTTAAATAAAGCTGAAATTTTACATAAAATTTACATTGAAAAATACGTAAATTATGCACAACTGTTTAGCGGTAAGGTCACTGCTCTATTGAGCCCATAGAGTACTAAAAGTTAAGAAGCCGTAAAAACCGTAATTGAATGAAACTTTTCCTTAAATATAGAGTGTTGGAAAATACATTTTTAATTAAAGTCGTTATAAAAAGCGAAGAATACGTCTATGAAAAGGAGCCAGCCGTTATTTGTTACCTGTAAAGAGTGGAGGAGGTCCACAAAGTATGACATGACGTGACAAAAGAGAGAGAGAGGAGTCGAAAGTGTTGTGCCGTCACGTCTAATCAAAAATTCTACTTTCAAAATAAACAAAACCTAAACAAAATTAAAAGAATATTTTTTTCAAATGTGTGACTTTCCAAAAAGAATGGAGGAGTTCCATAATGTGTGACAAGAAATTACAAATCGGAGAAGCGTGCTTTTAAAAACCATTAAATGTGTGTGATGTAATTTATGGATAACACCGAAAAACATTTACTGGTTATTAAAATATAAACATTAGAAAAGTATTTTAAAAAATATTATCTAAGAAAAAATATTGCTTTTCTGGATATGAACTTTCTTAGAAAAATTTCACTAACTCATAGCAAAGACATGTCAGCAGCCCCGTATTTGAGAGAGCGCAGGCGGGGCTAGTGCCCCGGGGCCTCCACAAGAGAAGGGCCCCCACAATAGAGATAAAAGCAATACATTTTTGAAAGACTTGACGGAATAAAATTGTTATTTTTATTCGAAACATAATTACTCCTTCGTTCCCCCAGGGCTTCCACACCTCCAAATCCGGCCCTGCATGTCGGAGGTGTGTGACGAGAATAATTCTAGCGTTCACTACGTAAATCACGATGATTATTGAACTATGTGCAATGATCAAAAAGTAATTGTGTTTGTAAAAATGACCGCACGTTTTGTTCCCGAGAAATGCTTCATAGCGACTGAATTCACAAAAACCGTACTGCGCTTCAAGTAGATACTTTCGGTTAGGACACGCACTATTTTACTCGAAATAGTATAAATTTGATGCTACTGATACGAGTGTCCTTGTCTAGTCATTTTCATGATATTTAAAAAATATGTAATGTTATTTATGTATAGAAATGTCATGCAACTTAAATAAGTCTTGAACAAGATACAATCGTTTATATTTAGTAGATATATGGCTTTAAAAATAATTTTTTTAAATTATTTCATTATCTCAATCTCATATTCCAGTATTAGCAAGTTAGAGAATCTAAAATTGTACTATATCTACAACAATTCTTTCAAACATTTCAATTCAGTATAAATTTAATATCATACTTTGTTTATAATACACGTATAACAACGCTTGTAAGCTCGTCAAATACTTTGTCTCGGAGTCTCTTGATAACAACTTCTTATAATGTGAAAAAAGAATATGGTTTGTATATTACATTTACCAGCCTAATATAATTTCCATTTCAAATAAGTTTCATATGAAGAAAAAACAAATGTTCGTTGTTTTCTACAAAATTCTAATTTAGTTATAAATAAGAAGCTCATAATGGTTTACCACTCTTAATATAATTTTTTTTTCATATTTATATAAAATCTCCAGCATCTCGGTTATACAATACGAGTATTTAGTAAGGTTGGGGTGGATGAAGGTCGCAACATGTTGTTATTGCCCAAGGCTACAGGCATCAGTCGCATCTTTAATTTTTAACTGAATTCTTTTTATCTGAACAAAAAACATATTTTGTTCATTTATTATTCACGTTATTTGTGAATGCTGTATTCCCCAATATCTTATTAAATATAAACTCTCAAAATATATTTATAACACAATAGAAAGAATATAATAAAATAAAATGTTTTTAAAAAATCGGAAATTTAGAGTATTGTTATTTCTTTCTCTTTAATACAATTTTTTAATAAAAAGAAAGAGATGAAAATATGTTTGTATTTTAGAGCAACAAAATATTTCTTGTTTTATTTTTAAGAATTGTTGTATATTTATCTATAAGCGACATTTTTATCTATTTATTGAGGTTTTTGAAGTCAGCTCGTAACTTGTAATCTTCATAAAGTGGTAAAATGAAGAGGGTGTGGGACGCGCGAGAAACGAGAGAAGAAGCGAATGAAGTGCTACCACACGTCATTGATTATGAAAAGAATATTTCGTTGATATTAAAAAACGAATTCCCAAAATATGGATACCTTGACTATAATGAAGAAGAAACTTCGATGTAGCTATATTAGCAGCGTCCAACAGCGGCTTTCTAATTGTATCAGATTTTTTTTTTGTCAGAAAAGAGCAACAAATTGTCATAAAAATAATTCATAAGAAAGTTGAAAAAACCGCTGCTGACATTTATCTTTTATTTTATTAGCAAGAGAAGTATATGGCAATGAATATTTGTTAGTTGCGCGGATTTTTGAATGATTTAAGCGTTTCCAAGATGGCCGGGAAGATATTAAAGATGGCACACGCCCGGGATATGCTTTTAACGTCAAAATCGGATAAAAATCGGTAATCTAATCCGATCAGGTCGGTTCGTCAATTGCTAAAACTGTAAGAAGTAATAAAATCGATGACGTTTCTAGCAAATTGTAACATCTCGGTATTAAACCGAGTTATTTCGAATCCGTGTACAAAAAATCCGTGTAAAACTTGGGTTAGGCGTATATATTTATGCATATGCACCGTACATATTTATACTGTATATTTAGAGATTAGCAATATATACTAATACTAATACAGTTATCTATATACGGTAGATTTATATATATACGGTTAATAGATAAGAAATAGCAAATCAAATTAATAAAGAGAGAGAATATTGTCTATAGTCATACATTTAGAAGAAAAATCTGAAAACATAATGTGACGTCATCATACCCATTTACTGGTCATTATTAAAACAATCAAAAACCTTTCCCGAACATTTATTTAATATCATATTTAACGTCAGGCTTAACGGCATCAGACAAAAATAAAACCTTATCCCATATTCTCTCAGCCCTTAGGGAATAGTCACACTTTTTACATAATAAAATTCACCCCAAAATAATAATACGTTTAAAATCACAGTAGATGTATACACTAAAAAACGTTATAAAAAAACGTGTGGTATGTTAACAGATATATTTATTTTGTTTAGTTTGTATTCACGAAGGGTTTTGTTTATGAGAGGAGCATGCCTACACCAGGAGCTCAGCTCTACAGTTGCACCGTTCATTTAAAAGATTATGTACACTGAAATTTATTTTCTATACATGTGTTGGCAAAATGCTATAAGCGAAAATACTATTATGTTAAACACAGCAGTGTAGCTGTTGAGTTAAAAGCAGGAGTTTTCAAAAATTGATTATGACGGAACAGTGACCGAGAATGTAGCTAAGTCATATATATATTAGTTTTAATGTTATAATTATTCTTCAGCCTAGTAAATTTTTGTTTTTTATAATTCGTTCGATGTTAATTTAAAGATTTATCATTAACTAGGTAATATTTCATGGTAGTATTTGAGGTTTATTATTATATAAGTTTTTTGTGGATCAGACTAGAGTCTAAATATAATTGGATTTATTTGGTTAATAATAATTGTTTAGGACAAGGTATATGTGTAATAAAATTCCTATAGGGAGTATTCGTTCTCTCCTGTTGTATTGTCCGTTGAAGAGTACAGATATGTTATTGTAGCTATGAAAAATTATAATTTAATCAATAAACTTTTTATTAGTAAAATAAAGGTTTCTTTAAATTCTACATTTATATAATCAAAAACTTATGATGGACGATGTAGTGTATACGAGATCTCGACCAGAAACCGGTACTCTAAAAACAACAATACTTTTTATACAGCTAAAGTAATTTTTAGTCGTTTTGTTATTTGATATGTATCGTGCAAGTTTCAAGTTTGCTACATGCTAATTTCAAAGTTCATTTTCATCCTTTAATGCTTGAGCATAGCATTTTTTTTTTGTACGGGTATAATAATTTGTAAATACTGGCATAATTGAGGTAACGGTTAATTAATGAAGTTCCACAACTTATTAAAACAATAATTAATTCCAGATTTCTATTTATAAATTAAATGGCATATTTTGCACATTCTTATGATGTAAATGAAAACAGGATTATTAAGTATTAACATTTCGCGCGAATTCTTTAGAAATTGTTGCGGTCTAATTTATACTTTAGTGTTAGCGCATAACTTTACTCATAATTAACATGGAAAAATTCTCATTTCAAAATAATTTAATACAAAACGAAGTGAAGTAAACAAAGTGAACACGAATTCCATACATCCGAGAGTTCAATTACAAGTATGTACGAAGTTGATTATAAAGTAAAGTGTTAACTGTTTAATTTACTGGAACATGGAAATTATGATAGGATGTAAACTAAAAATTAAAAGTGGAACTTGTACATAAATAGTATAACATAAATGCCATTACACATAGTACTTTAGTAAAGAAAGAGGAATGGAACTAGAGAGAGAGTGTGAAGAGTGAATAAGAAACGAGCTGAAAGAAAGGATCAAAAGAAAGAAGGCAAGAAAAGAGAGAGAAGAGGTGATTGAAATGTGGGAGCAAAAAGTAAAACTATATAGCAAAATCTTTGTAGACCGTAACCAAGAAAAAGGAAGGAAAGGGAGGTGCAGATGAGACTGAGAGCATGGGCGGAGTAAGAGAAGGAAAAGGGAAGAAGAAATGTCAAGATTGAGTATTTGAAAGTATGGGTAGAAGGAGAGGCATTTGATTCCATATTTATAAATGTGGAATGAAGAGAGAAAGAAGATGAAAAGTAAATTTTCGAAGACGACAAGTGCAATTAAAAAAAAAGGAAGTAAAAAACGAGAGTGGACGCTGGAACATATCAGGAGGAAACGTGAATTCAAAATAGATAGTGAAGAAAGAAGGTCAATGGCAAAGGCACAGAGAAGATGGAAATAGAAAAAAAAAGAACGAGAAAAAGAGTACAAAAAGATGGAACAAGAGAAGAAGAAGGGATATCATTAGTTTAATTGAAACTATGAAGTTAAAAAGAATTCAAATATGAATTAGAATATTTTAAAGTTTTTTTAAGTGAAAAATGAAAAGCACGGATTAAATATCTAAATACTACTACCTCAACCACTGGTACTTTACATATACAATGCCTCCTTTTATTTTATGATTTTAAATACACGTTCTTTTTCGTACACGTTCATGTTCTTAAGATGTTGTAATTATGCAATAATTTAGGTAAACAAAATTACATTGCAGACTACTTTTTATGTTAGATAAACCACAGTAGTGAAAATTATCGAAAAGCTGAGCTTCCTATGGGCTCCCCTGTATACTCCTATTTATTATTTAGCCATTTCTTTTTTTAATTATATTGCCTTAGAAGTCTTCCATTGTATAACTTGATCATTTTGTCATGTGCGCTACGAGTATTAATAACAGCGCTCGGTGCGTGTAATTAATTAGAGCTTAATGTTTATCACTTGACATGTCCGAGTGTTTTATATCATGTCAGCACAATCACTTGAGCCCTCATCCATTCTGTGTGCTTTATTTTATACGACCATCCTCTTGTTTCTGACCTTTTATTTAAAATTATGAGAATTAAAATTATATGAGTAGGTATTGTTATACATATATTAAAAATATGTGTACATATAAATGCTTATTCTAAAGATAAGCCTTAACGTTAACAAATACGATGAATTTTTGGAGGAGACGCACAAACAGTATGTGTAAAGCCGGCTTCAGACGATGCGGTGAATGTTTCATTTAAATGCTTGCCCCCAACGTGTGAGTCAAAGATTAGCATGACAAGTTTCCTAGTACACGGTGGAACGAATGTCTAACGTTGGAAGGTGTTACAATTACAATTTCAATATAAGAGTTAAAAAACAAACTTTGAAATTAGCTTGCATGAAACTTTAAAGTACACTGCAAGTTAATTATATGGGTCATAACATATTTATTAGGAAGCATAGGAACAACACAAACTAATATTAGTAGGTCATTAATAATAGGGCAAGTACTATAAATTCGTTGACGTTTATTTCAAGAATCGCCTATTTCCTATAACTATTGTTGATTATTTCAAATAATTTAAATATTATTAGAGGTATAACTGACAATTACTAATAAAAAAAGAATTTCTTGTAAAGACAATTAATGGAACAAAAGATTTGCTTTAAAAATATTCAATTTAAAAATAACTCACTTTAAAAACAATTCCAATTCATAATAAAAAATTTAACATTTTATCAAAGAATTATAACAGAACAATGACTTAATGGAACAAAACACTTGTAAATATTTTGATATTGACACTGCACTGGTATGTGCTACGAATACTTTAAACATTTGTTCTGCGAATTTCAGGAATGTTTTACTTCTAAGACATTACCCACTAAACGCAGTTACATATCGATCGTCAAGTTCATTAGTGAGGCATCTTCGAATATAATATTGACTTAGGCGAAAACAATATTTAAGTCCCTATTTGCGACAATTGTAATAAAGAATTAACAGGCCAACAGGTTACAATTTCAGAATGAAATAAGTATTTGTTATGGCTAAACTTTTGCTATTATTTAGAAAACATATTAGTTAATCTATTTATTGAAATAAATTTTGAATAAATGTTTTCGAACAACGTTGCGTATGCGTTTTATTTTTCCGATATTAAAACTTCAATATAAGTGATTAATTGATACATTTGTATATTATATAATAATATTTAAGCTACTAGATACACTTTTAATCTAATGTCATTTGAATACTTGTTCAAATATGATGATAAGTCAAGTAATTTACGAGTATAGTTCGATTTAATACCGAATTATTTTTGATTGACCCCACTAGTTCGAATCGACTGCGTACTTCAAGAGAATGCAATAATCTCTTTCATAATAGTGGAATATCGATAAAAATTAAAGTAAAAGTTTGTTCTCATATTAAATTATGTTAGTGCAGTACAACTTCAACACAAGTTTGACTTGGCGTACTGTCGTATCAGTACGTGGTATGTATGCATTGTGGCACTACACATTTAAGAGTTCTAGCCGCTCAACCAAGCCGCCGATTTACGTCCGAGTTCACCGTCGCTTAAATACGCTTATAGTGTGCGACAGGCCTAAGGCATTAGTCTAAATTCACCACAAATGAAATGGTTTCTGAGTATTTAGTGATGAAACACAAAATTTATTCAAAATCTTATTATTCGACTATAAAATTTGACATTATCTATCTTCGGATTTATACAGAACAATATTTTACCTACATATTATGGGTTCTTATACGTGATCTTTCGAGTATGTAGGGGATTTCACTTGTGCTACCACAAACCCCCCCCCCCCACCTACCAACACTTTTGGAAGATGCTCTACGGGTAATCTGAATACAACAATTCGTACGGATATCAAGCAGAGGCATTTGTAAAAGCCATTTCAGTATTTGGTGAAAAGATATAAAACATTAATGTTATATTGTTGAGTGTTTGTGAGAAATCCTAATTCACACAGCTTCTTAGTACTTACTTGGAAATACGAGTATTTAGTAAGCACACTTTCGACTTACTCCCCTACCTGTCTTCTTTCAGAACAATTCTCAACTTGTATCTCTTGATACTCGTATACATTAAATGTACTTCGTCACACTTTAATGATAAACGCTTACTTCTGTGTTAAACTGTTGTGCCACTTGTCGAATATAACACGAGTACATTTATTTTAATATCAGTTAACTGTAATTTGAATATAGGCTGTATATTATTTAACTTGCAGAATATTAATACACGATACATGTAGAATTTAAAAAAGCTTAAATTCAACTACAAGCACTATTTATCTCGAAAGACATATATATATATATACATTATGTATTTATATTTAAATATATACGTATATACATATATATTTAATCTCGTAACTAAACTTATCTGTTTGTTATTCAAACATCAACATCAATGAGAATGATATACTGGATTTACCCTATTCACCTCTTCTCGATGTGTTTGTTTACCTTTTCAAGAATCTTTTCCTAGACGAATGAATTTTCATGAATAAAGTATCTATCAAGAGGTCATGACGTCAAGACCTCATAAAAAATCTTCGAAAGTAATGACACTCTAACCTTTGACCTTTTGAATTGATACTATTTCTTTCCTGAATACATTGGTATCACTTTTAAATATAATTTCTCTTAATACAAGTATATTTCACTTACTCGAATATTTTACGTTCAAAATAATTTTTTAATTTATTACATACATACGTATTAGTTACATTTATATATTGGCATTCGTTAACAATTAGTCTGCTTTAGATTGTTTTTATTATTTAAACAATAAAACAACTCTTATTATGTTTGTAACATTGAAGTGTCAACAACGAGTAGCAGTAGACCGTCAATGTAATAAACTTAATGACGTTCGTTTGAAAGATTCAAGTTCGATTTGACGTCTTGAGGGAAATTGAAACCCAACCAACATTGTAGCACAGAAAAGTGCAACTAGAATGTCATTTCTCTATTCGATTAATACCCCGAAGCCGTTATAAAATAAATCATTACGTGATAGTTGTTTTGTGGAAGCAAATTACTGCACTGGATCATTCATATAAGCAGTGATGGATTTATGTCGGTGCAGGCTCCAGGTGCCCATCCCCCCTCTCCTTAAAAATAGTTATAAGGAAAATAGATATACCTGTTAACTATATTCTTTTTCTTACACTCCCTCGCCGCCAAATCAATTGGATCTATATCGCTTTTCGTCGAAATCAATTGTTTCTAGTCAAAATTACCTTTACCAAAACAATTGTATATAGTCATAATTGCCTTCTGAAGCCACTGTGCCGAGAGTAATGATCTCTATTATGATAAAAATGAAACAATAGCGGAAACACAAAATCTATTTTTGAAAAAAAGAAAAAATCTTTTATTTAAAGAAATATATTTTTGGGGTGGCCGCGCCATACCCGAATCCAACATAGACCCCAAAAAGCCAGTTAAATTATGACTAGAAACAATTAATGTTGCGTAAAATTTGCAAATGGTAACGGTTTCACTAGATACAATTGATTGTGCGCGATATTTAAAAGAAAATAACTAGTTTACTAGATCATTTTGGTACGTATATTAATTACATAATTATGCAAGGCTCCATATTACTTATTAGTTACTTTTGGTACGCTACAGTTTACAAGTACTTGCATCTGTTGTATTGTCTACGTATTTAGAACTACTAAAATAATATAGAAGTATTGTGTTCCAAAAAAATTTAAATACCTAATCTAAAAATGTTTTAAAATAATATTTTTCATCGTTCTTTTATAGATTGAATATGTGTCGGTTATGACATGATCATCATGAAGGGAGATAAGAAAGGGTATGAGCATGGCGTTGGGAGAGAAGGAGGTATATGGACTAAAAGCTATGAACTAGGGGAATTGATCACCATTATCTACTCGCTCCTCGTCTTCAACTCCAACTCCAACTCCAGGTTCTACTAGCAAAGGCAGCAAACACAATGTTTCTAGTAGAGGCCTTTCTCCCTAAAGAGCTTTATCTGTGTTTGGGTTACCCGTCAAAAAATATTTTACGAGTAAGTATGTTCAAAAAAATACTATTATCAATTTTGAAAAGAATATTAATATCGCAAGACAAAGTGAACGGGGGGCAGGGAGCGGGGAGCGGGAAGCGAAGAGTGGTGAACCGTATTGTAGTGAGTGTTGCACTACTGATTATAAATGATCTGAAGCTGAGGTCGGCTAAGTGGGAAAAATTATCACGAATGAGGTTCAAATTAATATTTTGTGAGTAATGAAAACAATGGAATTTTTATAAACTTTGTCTATAGGTTCAAGTATTGTCCAAGGTTGAAAATTGTCTTGTAGTGCAAGATTCACATTGGCTAGCTTGCCACAAGCTAATTCCAAAGATCATTTTCTACCTGGGATACAGCTTTACATTAGAATTAGCATTAGTTTTTTAAATGACAGCCAAACTTGCTTAGTCCTGCATAAAATAGGTTTTTATC
Source organism: Panorpa germanica (assembly GCA_963678705.1). Lineage (NCBI taxonomy): Eukaryota > Metazoa > Arthropoda > Insecta > Mecoptera > Panorpidae > Panorpa > Panorpa germanica. Next base: position 43,779,920 of record OY783203.1, read on the forward strand.
AGAAACATGAATTTATCATAAACATTTTGTATTTAAGGGGATATTAAGGCCTTGATGTAAACAAATAATAAATATTGCATCTTTGTGTCGCTATCATAATAGATTAAACAAATTTTGTAATTTTCCATCATTGCTCTCAAAAATGATGGCTTCATAAAACAAAACCGTCTAATAATGTATAAAGTTTAATAATCTTTATTAAGTGGTGTTAGCTTGGTGACATTATGCATATTAACTAAAAGCCAGAGATAATTCTGTCGTGTACCTTTGATACAAGTATATAGATATGCACAGGTACAGATATGCACACATATATATATATATATATATATATATATATATATATATATATATATATATATATATATATATATATACTCGTACATAAACGTTTTGTGGAGAGCTCTATAATTCATAACACACTTCCGTTAAATATCACTCAAAGAATACGCAATGCAATGATATAGATGTAGATTTAGGTTATAGACAGTAGCGAATTAGCTATGTATATCAACTTGGCCGATGGTAACAAAGGTAACCCCCTGAAGCCACCATCGCTTAATATTACTAAAATAAATCCCCCCTTCCTTTAACTTCTAGCAATTAATACTCTTAAACCCAGTTCGCTACTGGTATTACGTGCGATAGTACGCAGGGGGTACGTTACCACAAGATTGTACTGTCACAAACACACACCAAAGTTTTGTGATTATGAAATCTTTATTACATTCATATAGCGCTTGTAATTCATCGTCACATGCTGTGAATTACGTAAAATACTAATTTGATAGTACGTACTTTAGTAATGGGTTTAAAATTCGTAGTTGAATGAACTGGGTGACCACAAATTGGTTTTACGAATTATGTTAGTCATAGTCTTGGTTTGATTTCGACAGATCAGATTTAATAGCAACCGTAGAAAAGTTTTTGGAAGGGGGAGGAATTATGTCGATCTTCATCTCATTTAAGGTATACACTCACTACAACCGCTAGAGTGGTAGTCGTAGGAAGAAGTGTGTAAAATTAGCAGCATTGTGCGTATTTTCAGCAATGCACTAATAAGGGTTGCAAAGTATTGGGCTAGACCCCATTGAGGAATAATTCCGCGCCAAAAAAAACGCGAATTCTGTAACACATGAAATCACACACCACCGGTTTTAATTCTACACGGAAAAAAATCTGTAGATTTCTACAAAATTCACCGCGGCACAGAAAGGTTTTTTTTAATCTTTTTTTTGTAGAACATATAGTTGAATGTAGAAAGCAGAGAGATGACAGAAGTTCAGAGAAGAAGGCAAGACAAAGAGGAAAGAAAGAGAAACATTGTGTAAAAATCGAAAGCGCAATAAATGTGGAGGAACTGTTACTTGTAGATAAGGAGGGAGAGGAGTAAACTGAAAGATGAATGGCTGTGATAAGGAGAAGACCAGAAAGAGAGGAACAAGAAGAGAAGGATGAGGAATATAGAAGAGTAAGGAAGTTAGGAAATTAAAAGAATGTATACAAGTTAACAAAGGAGAAGTAATAAAACAACGGAAATGTTTACATTAGTAATATTATCAATTTAGTTTGGTTACACGAATTTTTTGGCTTATAAATATAGTATAATTAGGAATGGACTTTTTAAAAATCATAACTGCAGTTCTGATAGTAAAAAATAGTGCCGAGAGGCAAGTCAATCAAATAAATGCATACATACATACACATTTTTAAATATAATTTTATGCTTTATCAAATTGAAATGTTAATCTTCCATGTTTCACACGACCTGTGGACGCTTGTTTTCAATGTAATCTTTGTAAAACAGTATTGCTTTTAAAATATTTGTAGGCAATTTTTAAATTGCTACAGTCCTTATTTTTTGGGATGCTAAGTGGAGTTTGCCCTCCCTTACTGCGCTATACACCAACCCCTTCAGAACACTTCTGAATGTAATACAGCCCTGACCCAATATAACCCACATACAATATATAAACTTGTTTAATTTTGAAGAAATATTACTCTATAGTGGTTGGAATATTACTGCCAAATTTATAACCTGCCAAATAACCCTAAAGGTCTTAAGATATTACCAGTCAACACTCACCACTTTCCGTTCACCACCAACCACCATTTAAACTCTCTTGTTCACGCAACCATTCCGCTGTTCGCGGGAATCTTATTTATCATATGGTTCGATTGGAACCCTAGATCTTAAACTACTCATGGTCAAGCTGAGGGCTGTTGAACTGTCAGACTTTCGGGCTTTCATTTAACCTTGGCTATTATTAGTACAATTAAAATATGTTTAAATGTTTATTTAAGTTAAGAAGTCTGGTTGAGATTAAGAATGTTGGTTGAGAATTCTCGGAATTATTAAAAACCACATTATTTTTAAATAATATTATTAAAGATATAGTTATAAATTAATATAAAATTATAAAGATAATACCGTAGTTACTCATAGTACATATGAGAGTCATTTAAAAAATATTTTAATACAAGGGCAGTTTGATAAGTCAGAGACTTTTTGAATTACCCGCGCAGTAACTTTAAATAAAACACTGCTATCGCCAACTGCCATCTATTAATAAACTACTGTAAAATTTTGAGCAAGTTGCGTCATGTAGTTTGTACTTGTCAGCCATTGAAAGCAGACAACATCGTGAATTTTAACGAAAGTGGAAAAAGGTTAATTTCGTGATTAAACCTAATTTCTTGCGTAAATAAATTATCACCGAACCTAAAAAAAGGCTTGATAACTACTATGGAGACTCTGTACCATCCATTTCAATGGCAAAGAAGTGGTTTACTGAGTTGCGTTGTGGTCGTACCAGCACATGTGACGCTGAATGTTCAGGTTGCCCAAAAATGGTCGTCACGCCAGAAAGAGTCGATAAAATCAATGGAAAGATATTGGACAATCGGAGAATAAAAGTGCGTGATGTGGCTAAGGATGTAGGCATCTCAACTGAGCTGGTAAATGCTAATGAAAAAGCTATCTGCGTGATGGGTGTCGCGATTGCGATTGAATGTGTAATCACCATAACAAAAATCCATAAATTGAGCTACGAACTGCTACTCCATCCAACATATTCTCCAGATTTATCCTCCCTGTGACTATTTCCTGTTTCCAAACCTAAAGAAATAGCTCGGCAGTAAGAGCTTTGCGTGTAACAATGTGGTCATTACTAAAACCATTGAAACAAACGCCTGTTTTAAGGGCATTGAGAAAACTTATTATTTGGAAGCAATAAAAAAATTGTAAAAAAGTTGGACTAAATGTATCAAGCTTACAGGAGACTGTGTTGATAAGTAAACCGCTTCTTTGCCGAAAAATATATTTCTTGTTGAGAAATAAATCGCTTTTTCAAAGAAAAGTCATGGAAATATCAAACAACCCTTTATTTTTGCTGAGACCCAACGTTGAAGATCTCGACCTATGTTAGCAGATTTTATAATGTCTAGGTCTCGTGTATTGTTCTAGAGCCTAATAAGTTTTATGACTATTTAGTTGATAAAAATTAAGCGCTGATTCAGGGATCGAATCACGCACAATTAATTGAATTATTTGATATTTGATACTATTTTCTATCATTATATCTTAGGCTTTAGCTAAGCATTATTAGCTTTAAATTTTCTTATTACTTTGAGATTTCTCATTATTAAAATTCATACACAAAGTTTTAAATTACTTTGTATGAAACAAAAGAAAACAAATCATTTAAGTATATAAAATGAATAATTCTGTTACAAATTACAATATTAGGAAGTGTAGATACGAATTCTTAATTTATTTTATTGCTGTTACTATAATTTAACTTCCAGACTTGAAAACTACGATAGCGCGTTTGCAACTTTTGTTTCTATTGTTATTCATATTACCATAAACAATATTTTATTTATGATGAAAATTTATACGATTCAGTGATGGTCCAATATGAGTCCGAGGGCCTTTATAAGTAATATAGTAATACCTCAGGTTACGAATGCTTCTAGTTACGAACCAATAGAGTTACGAACACAATTTAAAAAAAAAGCTTTTTTTGCGTACGATATCTCGGGTTACGCACAAAATAAATCTACGATATGTATTCTGTTAAAGAAAAAGAAATCTAAGTAGAATTTTATTAGTTTCTACTTACATCTCTACTTACGAACGTGGGCAAAGAACGAATTAAGTTCGTAACTCGAGGTACCCCCATACTTAATATTTGAAAATAACATTTATATATCGATTTATAAGAGACATATAGGGTATTTCAGGAGAGCAGCTATTTTAAAGGTCTTTCATTAAGAGGTGTCATTTTAGATCAACAGAGAAACGCAATGTTTTCGTGAAGAGTGGTGATATTTTTATTTTAATCCAACCTACAAACTCTGGGGTTACTAAAAACGCAATATCTACCAAATGTCACTGAAATAACGGTTTTATGTTAACAGTTTAACAATACTAAATAAAAGTAAAATCCATGTAATGTATTTAGTGCGATATCATACCATTTAAATCGCATCAAATCATATTTTTTAAATGTTGAACACCTCTGATCTATTCTCAACTTTCATACAGAGTTATGTACTCGTATGTGGATGATACATTTTTAGTATCTTGGCAGCAATGCTCATAGTCGTATAACTTTACACCGATTTACAGCTATTTGGAGACTGATTCTGAAATACTACGAGTATATCATATATGAATACTTTTATCTTATATGAACTTTTTGATAACGAGGTCAAAACTATTTACAGGGTACAGGGTACAAAGAAATAACTTGAAATATATATTAAGTTCTACATATATGCAGTTGCATGTTATGGAAAGATGTTCAAAAGTAATGAAAACAGATTTAGGGTTAGGTTATGTCATATATACACTGTACTAAGTTTTAAGATAGTAGAGAAGTTAGAGTAAAAGTATTTTAACGTAAAAACATATCGAAAATACATCAGGTTCTAAAATTCAACGACTAATCATCCGATCATGTTAATATTTCAAACGATAATGTAAAACATGCGAATATTTCTGCCGAGGGTACTTAAGTAGATTAACCTATCCTTGTATATAATAACAGTAAAGAGAAAAATCTTAGAAAAAGATTTATAACTGCCACAATATTCGTATTTAAATATCCATAGAATATTTTGTTTTACCGGTTAAGCTTACATTGTTATACACATATTAAATATAAAAACTATATATATATATATATATATATATATATATATAAATATATTAATATAAATTTCACAATCAAACTCATCACGTTTACGGGTAATTTTCAGCGTCAGTTTCTGATTTTCTGTAATAATTTTCTGTTATTATATTCTGTATGTGTATTAGTATTATTAAAAATAACAGTTTAGTTTACTTTTTAAATCTATAATACCGATTACCAATTGTTTCGAACATACCGCGGACTGCTAACTGTTTACCCCATTAGTACGAGGCGGACTGCTATATCTAGACTGCCAGATTCACTGACATTAGTAAATAGGTAGAAGGTTCAAATTCGGCATATACGAGTACGTTCAGTTTCGTTCGTGAGTTACATTTACAATTTAATAAAATGTTAAATTTAAATTATTGAAAAATAAAGTTTATATAAATTCAAATGAAAAATAATATATAAAATAAAAGTAATGTTGAATTACAACTATTTCTATGAATTTTTTTGTTAGTCAAGCGAAATACATCAAACCAACGTTACTATGCAACCGTCGAGTATTACTCGTATAATGTAATAAGTAGGTATTGAACACTAAACTTCTTGTAGAGAGTCTGATGTACTCGTATGATGTTAACATCGAGAAGTTTGCTTTGACGATAAGCTATTAATTTTACAGCTATGGACATTATTACTTAAATTAGAACAGATTTCAAATATGTGGGTATTAATTTCAAAGGATATAAAACTAACAGAAGCTTTGAATAGAATCAAGTTTGTTTCATGAGTTACGGGTCATTCAGGTTATAGTAGGGCAGGCAGGAACAGGGCTTTCAACCCTCATGTTAATAATTAACTTTCATAAATATGGCCAATATTTATCTTCTAATACTTACAATCATTATGTATGTTACTTATTAGACTATTCAGAAAATGATAAGAAGAATACTTATAGACAATGGAGTTTAAGAGCGTTGAGGCGTCAGCCGCTGTGCTCTGGGTTCGATTTTCACGCCAGTTATATACTATAAGAAAATACCACGTGTAATACTAAAATTTTTGTGTAGGTTAAGATGTATAATATATACATATTAAAAAATTTATTCGAAAACTAGGTTCTTTTCTAAATGTTTCGGTCACAATTGCTTTAATTTTCATTTTAAAACTTTATTAACAGTTTGTTTTTAACAAAAATTATATACTTAGTTCTTATTTGGATAATAATTATTATAAAATAGACTTAAAGAAACGGGAAGTAATACAAAAATATATCTAAGAGCTTAAGATCTAAAATTAATCATTTCGTATTATGTTTTCTATATTTAATTTAGCTCTATCATCCACAATCTCCTACTATGTTGGCAGTTTTTGCGGTGTCGTGGCTTATATGAGATAAGCTATACCCTGCCTAATAAGTTTATGATTAAATATGTACTTAATCAATTTAACTTGATAATAATCAAATTCAAAAAATATAATTCTGATCGTGGATCGAACCCAGAGTCACAGTAGTCTGTGTTAAGCATCAATGCTCTCGCCCACTGTGTCGTTTATTTATTTATTAAAATTACTTTGTGTTTGTCTAATCAATTTATAAGTAAGGGTCAAAAGTTTTTGCGGAGTCTAAATAAAGTTTTTCATTATAGCGATTATTCTCCAAACTATATATATATAATCTCTAAATCTCCACATCTTTTGACAGCAAGTTTGATGAAGGGCTGACCGTGAGAGGAATTGAAAAGATATGAAGCATAGATTTTAGATATAATTTAATTTTATGAAATACCATAGAAGCTTTATACGACTACAACAACTTTCATAATATTCGAACACAGATGTTACTTTAATAAAACTGTGTAGCGAAGCATATCAAACAAAACTTATATTCCAAAAACAACCAATAAAAATATTTTATTTAACACTAACCTGGATATTTCATATGGTTGAATAACAGTTTTAGAAGACTGCACTCTATGGGAGTGAATTTTGGAAACTAGATCTTCCTCTCGCTCTCCCTTTTTACCATACAAATGGCATCACGTGAGTGGAAACAACCTCTGGAAAAAAAATAAAAATATGTTAAAAACGTGACCTGTAATATGTCATGCTAAAAATATACCTAGATGTTGTATTGTGCAATAAATTATCAGTAATAGCTGTACGCAGTATATTTTAAGTTAGTTTTGCATATGAATACGAGACTACACAGTGGTTGAGAGCATGTATGATTGACGCCAGACAGCTGTGTCTTCGAGTTCGATCCCAGAACCAGAGTTATATTTTCTAAGTTTGGGTTATCCATAAATTCAAACATCTCATGTTCCTGCTGTGTTTAACAACCCCCCCCCACCCTAAACTTAAAGTGATGTAATACATTTATTTTTAGAATAAATGACCTTTTATTTTTCTTTGGTTCTCATGAAAATTTATACTTTTTTCGCGAAATTCTTCAGAGCTTCTATATTGTGATGTTATGCGATTCATGTAACGATACAACGCTTCTGACCCCTCTCCCCACCCATTGTCACATCTTGTCACAATTTGTGAACCCCCTTACGTGTAACGTAATTAAAGGATGGCCCCTTCGTTGTTATTAAAATAAATTTAATTTATGCGCCCATAATAATTAAACTTATTAGGCACCGGTGAAGAACACACATGCATTGTAGGAAATTGTCGGTGACAGAACGTAGCATCTCAAAAAAGGCGACGTTAAATAAAGTAGAATTACTTTTTTGTTTTTATAAGTCTCACGGCAAAATCAATTCAATTGACTTTCCGAATTGTATTAGATTCACTGTTTTTGATCCCACTGCAAATATGATTGTCCCAGTCACAATTGACTTGTTCATGTTTTTTAACTGCCCCTTCTCGTTGTATACACTCATTTGAAAAATATGCAATTTTTAATTTTGTTTGATGTAGAATTATGACTAATTGTCACAATGTAACAACTTCTTCTCAACACCCCCTCCCCCCTCAATTATTTATCTAGTTTGTTAATTTTATGTACACAATGGCTTTGAAGTCATTCTTAAAACTACTTTCCACATTTACGTTTTTACGCTATTTACCGATGCAGACAAATATGCCTAACGTTCAAAGCTTTTTTGATAGCGCTTAAACTTTAACTTTAACGATTAGCTTGGCTTGACATATGTCTATACATATGTCCGGATACGTAAATTAACTATAACATATATATTGCATAAAACCAAATTTGTACGACAGATAAGTTTATGGAAATTAAACAACAACTTCACTCAGATTTTCAATAAAGATATGCAAAGTTTTTATATCTTGTATAAAAATGTGATTAAAAAATTTATGTCTTTCATAAAAATATTGTGATAAAATATAGTATGTTTAAGATAATTTTATGAAACTAGTAAAAACAATTTTATCGATAAACCAAAATGAGTTTATCGCAGAAAACTGTAAAAAACAAAGTAATTATTTACTGGTTGGTGATTTCATTTTACGCGATTTTTTAAATAAATTTTACGTAGAAATATCTAAGAAAATATTAAAAGAAATTGTAAACTAACATCGGCGTGAATCTTCTTAAACTTCATCTCGGCCATCATGAAAACGCTTAAACCAATCAAACACACATCTTTCAATAAATTATAAGTTTCAGTTCTTCCAAGTTTCATGTGAAATTTCACAACAATTCGTTGCTCTATTGTTACACTTAACATTTTTCCAACGAAACAAAAAAAACAACTAATGCGAACGAAGGTTACGGCTATACTGATTTGTTTACAGAAGCGAGAGGCACTACATTCGAAAGAGAAAGCTTCACGATAAGCAGCTGTCCGTCACAGGCGTTTGGCGCATACAAACTTCTTCTGTAGCAGCATCAGCCTCATTATTTAGCACCTCTTATATTACAACATAATGATACAAATAGTTTTTTTCTTGAATATTTAATTATCATTCACTTCAATATTCTTTAGAATTTAGACCAATAAAAAATTATCCATATCAAATATTTTTCCTTCTGTAAAAAATAATGCTTTTTATTTTTCATTTTTTAACTTTAAATGTATGGTAATATAAACATTTCCCTGGGGAAACCAGTCATGGAAATAGTCTATTATCAAAACGAAAATAAAATGTTTTACGGCTCACATTCACCATTAAATTGAAAATATTATTTTATAGAACGAGAAATATGTGTTACATAACAATTTATTCGTTTTATAATTTATTTTTTGAAAGGTGTAAACATTACGAGTATTTAATAGTTGTAACATAATTTACTGGTTTACTTTATTAAGTGGGTATTTGTAAGATATTTTATTATACTTTTATTTATAAACGGTAATAAAGAATATACACAATGTTTTATAATCGTAATTGTCTCATTCTCGAAACTATAATTAGTGATAAATGGAATGAAGAATTCATTTTTAACGACACAGTGGGCGAAGGCATTGATGCTTGACGCCGGACTGCTAGGTCTACGGGTACGATCCCCGGACCAGCGCAAATGTTATTAAATTTTAATTGATTATGTATTTACATAATCGCATCAAGACAGCAATATCATAATAACTGACAACTTAGTAGAGGGTGATAGGTGATAGGACTCAACATCGGAAATAGACCGACGTTAAGTGAATTAAATTAAAAAAAATGAATTTATTTACGTTGTCAATATCGAACACAAACAACTTATTTATTATTCATTATTATATACAAGATGATTTAATGACTGAATACTAATTATAATTAAATGAAAAATATATTTTTTTCATATAATAGCTTAGCGTCCCATATGTTACCAGACCCCAAAAGTATGATTTTTCTAAAAGGCCCGATATATTTACAAATATGTATTTCATGTATAGATGCATAATTTCACGTGAAATATATAAGCATCCATCAAACTTCCAAAAGTTTTATCAAATTGAAACTAGTTACAATTCCGCAGAGAAGTAGTTTTTAAGTAAATATAATAATAAGTTTCTAAAGGTTATTTTTTTCATCTATAAGAAAACTTTTATTATAAAACAAAGTATAGAAAATAGATTTTTATTTACATACGAGTATATTACAAGTATAGTTACGTAATCTAAAAATAGTTTTTTACATTCTTTTAAGTAAAACTGATTAATACGTATAATACAGGTAGAAGTCTAATTATATTTTGTATAGGCTATATTTTGGTTTATTACATTTATCCTATACATGGGGTCTTTCAACAAGAGGTGTCTTTTTAAATTTCGCACCATTTTTGAACTGTTAACACACAACCGTCATTGCCGTGACATGTGATAGTTATTGTGTTCAATTGTATTTTGGAATAAAATAAAAATATCACCACTTTTCACGAAAATATTGCGTTTCTTTGTTGATATGACCCTATATATTAAATATAAATTAGTTAAATTAGATTAGTTGTTGATGACCTTATATATTAAAGATAAATCGTATGCAGCGATCCTACTAAAAAAGTCGACTGTCGCTACAGTACAACTCGATAAGTTACTTATTTTATTTATACCCGAATTGATTGTATTAACGACGCGACTTGGCGTTCAAGTTTTAAATTATATATTCAAAACTCAATTTAAAAACGCTCCAGATTCCAGATCCAGAAGTTGTTAGATGCTAAATAATATTAATCTGTAATGTTTGATTCGCTCTCAGCTGAATCTCGGGATCAATTGATTTTAAAATACGGATGCTTCAACTTCCGGTACGATTTATGAAGAATTATCTTAGATGACAAATTATTTATACATTTCCAATCATAATTTGATTTATAACATAAGTTGAGAAATAAATGAATCCTAAGGTGCATATAATACATAACTAGAGTGTACACCCGTCGCAAAACGACGTCTTCTTCGTGTGTATGATTTGAATTCAATAAAATAATTTGTAATTTCATTTCAAATTTAAATTCCATTTTTAAATAGAAATATTTAACTCGTTCTATATAAATTTTACATATAAAAACAAATAATTTTATTTATACAAACTGACTAAAAAAATATATTTTTTTTATCAAAATAAAAAATATTTTCAATTTATGCGTTATTTGACCAACTTTTTTTCAAAATTTGTGATTTTTTTTTTCGATTCGTAAATAAGTTACTAAGGTTAGCCTATATACAAAATTTCAATCTTTCTATCTTTTACGAAGTAAATGTTATACAGGAAAAAGTGATTATTTTTTTCCAGTTTTTTCAAAATTACGGGTTTCCGGGAAGTTCAGGAGAAAATCCAAGAACTCCAAACGTCTTAGAATTTTTTTCTCTACGAAATAGGAAATTTTTAAAAACATCACCAGAGCCGTTTCCATTTTACCATACGAATTTCGGACACATATAAGAATATAAGAATATAAATAAACACATAAACATAACATAAATAAAGAGATTAAATTAGTTTTATTGATAAAGTTAATAAGGTTTTTCAGATTTTCCCCACTTTCAAATATCTGCCTATATTTCTCAGGCATATTACAGCGTTGTCTGTGCGACGAGTAACTGTAATAACCTAACTCTTACTTTATTTAAATGAATGTATCAAAAGTTTAGACGAATGTTCCGGTATGTTTCCACCTGCCCACACTTGCTTTTAAAATATGGCAAATATTCATCTCCCGAACATTTGTCTAATCTTATGACGCAATCATTTAAATAAAATAAGTTAGATTATTAAAGTTATTTGTTTACTATAACATAAATAATTGTCAAAAATTATTAATTATGAGTAGTAAATGTTTAGATACGATTATGAGCATTGTAGCTTATGTTTTAATGTCATAATCTTCAACGCATGTGTGTATGGTACCTTGAACATGGCCGAAGCAAATATTTGGGCTCTTTATCTATTTTGTTTTATCAACACTAAACTAAAAATGGTTGTCGTTGTCTATAGATTCCAAATGTTTGCAAAATGAACACAAATTTTGTGTCTACAAAAAAACCAAATGTTTGAACCCGAATACGCAATTGTGAACGCGCCGCAATTGTGAATCGTGTTATAATAACATATGTAGACATATATATTAACCATATTGAAAATATACGTCAAATAGAACAAAACATAACGTTGCGATTCTGCTGATAAAGACAAGTGTAATTTATTAATTTTATTAACCTGTCAATATATAACAACCCAAAAATCATAAGAAACACTTTCTTCGTTTCCAAATTATATATTCATTATGTACATACATATATTACCAAATTTTGAGGTTAGTTTTTCAAAAGTCATATATTATTAACTAATAAACTGTAACCTGTTCAATATTATGTTGATTTGATGATTGAGATAAATGTTTTTCAGTATTTAGATGACAACGAATACAGCAAAGCTGGATAATTCATCTCCGGTCAATAATCGTATCAGCAAATGAAATATGCTGTACTTTAATAACGTTGGAAGTACGTTCAATCATAATATAAGTCAAGTGACACACAAATAATATGCAAAGGAATAAATTGTTTTTTCTAAAAATAATTATGTACGTTATTGGTTATGTTGTGATTTCAGTTATTAATCTCTATAACGTTACTTTCTTTGATGTACTAACAACAAATCAGAAGTAATTAACAGCTCAACGTAGCAATAGATGATTATTTCGAGTACTACACCTTCCTTTAATAGAGGTTAGTCTGCATATTTTATAGTATAATTCAAATTAGTAAAAACATCGTATAAATGTACGATCCGATGATGAATTTTATATTATTCGTTCCTATATACATTATAAAAAAATTAGTGAGGCAAACTTTTCATTGTGTTGTAGGTTTATACGGCAAAACTTGTTTTCGGAATGAGTCACCATGGAATTCTCGTAATTTGAAAAATAATTACTTCTATAGCAGAAATTATTCATAGAATAGTTGAGAAATAAGAATCTAAAGATGTGCAAAAACCTGTAGAATATAGTTTTTAATCTTCCTCGAGCAGTAATTTGAATAACTTACTTTCTTGTCAAATAAAGTAAGTACTCAAAATTCATAAGCTACATAATGTCATGACAATTGATCTGATGATGATTGCTCAGTAACGGTAGTTTCTCATTAATGGTAAGCGTCCACAGTTCAGTACGGAAAGCAGTAAATGCGTTTTGTTTATGAATGAAACGTAGGAGAAAAAGGTATGGTATTAATTTTGTTTTTTTTTTAAGGTTGGCAGATATACGCCTTTAAAATCGTCCTGTTTAACTAGGACCCTAGTTAAACAGTTACAAAATAGGGGACTTACGTGATCGATTATTTACCATTCTCATATAAATCAAGAATCAAGAACCCCTCTGATAATTAGGAAAACCTGTATATTAAACCAGTATATGGCTGATAAGTACAAATCAAAAATATGTATGTACTGTGCAAAGACTGAAGGAAAATTGAAAGAAACGGAAATAATACTCGAACCTACAATAGGGTTATGAAGGAAGAGAGGAGATAAATTATTGGTAAAGTATTGCTAAATTCCATCTAAAAATAAATAATAAGTAATGCAACAAAATTTATCATTTATTTTAAACCATTTATTTTGAAAATAGGATAAGTTCATTTTTCAAACAGGCTTTTTCTACTTTCAGATAGAAGAAAACTTTTTAACTTAATTTGTATCCTATTTTTTTAGGTCTGACAAGCGTGGTAAGAGCCCCCAAAATCTTTGGAGTCTAGAGCAATTGGAGTAGCCGTAGCGGAGAAGCGCACGTTTTATTGATTGATTGATTGTGTTACGCCGCTGATTGAAGGATATTTAGAGTCTGCGTTTTAATAGATATAAAGCAATTGGTGAGTACATCGAGATATGTTTTTGTGGCGTTAGATAATATAAGTTATTTATTACTTGTTAAATGCGGATAATACCCAAGAGAACTTGCATCATTTACTAAATTAACTGACTTACAACAATGACATTCTAATGCCATTAACGAACAGAACTTTCTGTTTCATCTCAAGTTTCAAAATAAGCTGCTTATTAATAACAAATCACGGTAAGAGTATCTTTTAAAAAATTATTATGTAAAATTAGCTTAAACCTATTACATAATATAATTTGCCTTTTACCTGACCTAACTTATTTATGTAAACTATTTGAAATTTCCAGCTATCTTATATAAGATCGCACTTGCAGATTAAAAAATGAAACTTATGTATAACCACCATTAGACTCTAAATTTCATATTCTATTGTCTGGAAATATTACGTCTTAATCTTAAAATATTATCAAAATGGGCCCTAAACGTATTTTGTCCTACGGGAGGGTTTCTATTTTAGAATACCTTCCTCCTGATATCCATTGCAGTACTACACCTTTGCGACAGTCGCGCACTGGAGATACGACTTTTCATTTACAAATTTTTAATATTTCTAAATTCTCTTCTTTCTTTTCAATGTTTGACTTCCTTCTTATCCAAACTTATCGCACGTATGTGTCTAGTTTATTAGCGAGACAACTCCGAAAAATTTAAATTTGAATTGAGTATGCAGTTATTTGTAAAATTGGACCTTCTATTTGATTCAATACTCAGAAAACTAAAAAAATATATAATGCAGATAAACTCGTAGAATACTGGTCAAATTGGAATAAAGAAAGAAAATCAAATATTGTTTTCATCGTTATCTCAAAACTCCATATAAGGATTTATCTTTCTATGAACTGGACTATTGATATTATATTCCCATGGGCTTTTGCAAGTAGCCCGACTATTTTTTGACAGTTATGTCTGCGGTGTGCGGCTGCCACTACACTTCTAAAATGTACAGCTTAAGTATTTTGTGAAAATTATGGTCTTCTTATCTATCTCTAATACCCAAACAACTGTTTCTTTGTTCTTAAAAAAGAAAAAATAAATAGATTATTGTTAGAATGCTAAAAAATTCAAGAATATAAATAGTCTAGTCATGTATCTCATAAAATTATTAAGTAATGTGCTCTGTGCATTGTAGCCTTGGTCCTCAGGTCGTAATGGTTACTTTATACGAGTATATATAAATAGTACAATGCAAACAAAATTAGTTGAAAAAACTTTAGATTAAAAAAGTGTGTCCTATAGTATACTCTTTCACTTTTAATCAGATCGACTTAAAATTCTATTTCCAATTAATTATGAATCAAGGAAGAGGCTTTGAATCATTTTCTTTTACAGTGTAGCTTTATAAATACATTGTACGTATAAATTCCAGCTTTTAATGATATCTATGTTGCGACTTGAAGCAGACAATTCAGAAAGACAATGGCAGAACTATTGTATTATGTAATTTGTTTATCTCAATTAGAGTAATTGTTATAATGGGATTCTATTATTTTCTTTTTCCTTGTGAAAACTTCAAAGGCATCGTCTTTAAACGTAATGTAAGCTCTATATGCTTAATAATGGCAAAAGTACTCAAAGAATAATTTATAATATAGTTATTATAATATAAAAGTAAAATAAAATTTTAGTATAAAAAAGCTATTTTTAAATGGGATATTACTTTAATTATTACATTTCCATGAATTTCCAATTTGTGGAACAATAATTCAAAATAAATTGCCTGCTTGCCCGCTTACCTTAAATTGTTGTAACATTTTACTTAAACGAAACTTAGTAATATTTAATTGAAACTAGTTTATAAAAATAATAAATGTCATCTTCAGATTTTAGTAAATGGGTTGTGAACTATGGTTTTTTAAAATTGATTATTGAAATATATGCTAATAATATGTTATTGTCATTTATATATTATTAAATATTTAAAAGTTATCGGAGATATAGCTATTTAAAGCCTTACTTGTACCTAGTCCGTAGAAAATAATTTTGAATTTATTTATCGTTGCATACCACATCATTATATGAAAAGTTTAAGGGTTACCGCTCACAATTGTTAACGAGGCGAAGTTTTATTCTGTATCTCTTTACACTTTTACAAAAGATGGTAAAAAAGAAAACGTCAAGAGGTTTGGATATTTTTTGTAAATTTTTACTCCTTTCATTATTAAAGAATCAAAAATGACTATTTCAATCGTTCTATAATATTGCGAATTGAATAAATATAATTGGACATTTGAGGTTCCGATTGCCAACCTTATCAATATTGGAGGACGTAAATATAATTGAGTACACTGCAGTTTATATAAATTCAGTTATGGTTCACAACTTAACTAATCGGGAAATAGCATTTTTATGATTCTAATAGAAATAAAATAAGTAACAGGATGACAAGTTTTTATGTATCTTTTGCATCTGCTACCTATAAAAGAGCCCCGCTTTCAAACTACCAAGTACGCATACGTTCCTAACTACATATTACGCTATTTATTTTAAAATTATTAGTTCTGCTAAAACGAAGTAGGCTCTAAAATTTTACTCTATAATGAATCAATTAGGTTTTAATATTGTTATTGTAGTGATGAGTGAAGATAATTGGTAATTGTGTCTGGCAATGAACAATTAAAATTAATTATTTATTGATTTTCTAACAAGTCTATTCATAGTTTAGATTGAGTGTATTTCTTTCAATCAACAATTCAATAATTCAATCTCTTTAATAAATAACATCGCTTGTCGTAAACAGAGCAAAATTAAAACACAGCTCGTTTATTATTTTAAGATCTTCGTTTATCACTGCTTCCCAGAGCCGCCTTAGCTATATACGGGTCTTGGGCACGGAGTTTAGGGCCATTTTTGAAGCATGTACTTTTATTTTGTGAGTTTATTGGTTATTAAGGTTAGATTTATACAAATCAAATATAAGTGAAGTGATTACTATTTTGAGGATTGAAGTTTCGTTAAAGATGATATGATAAAGGGATTTCTGTTGTGTTAAATCTTCTATTTAATCCTGAAAATCTAATTTTTTAAGGATATCACTTTCGATGCACATGATTAACAAATTAGTAAAGGAATATTCATATAGCAACTTCCATTATTCCATTATCTGCTTCTATTAGAGTATGCAAGGCTGAGATACTCAATTCCAAAGTTATTAAAGTATTTATATTCATTTTATAGGATTAATTAGGCAATTTGCCGTTAAGTATTTTTTTTGAAAATTTTCTAAATTTAGTAAAACCTTTTTCACCGTTTAAGAAATAAATTATCTTTGCATTTTAGTGCTCTCATCAAGCCGGGGCTCTTAGCTTGTCCCCATGTGCCCTTATGGTAAAGACAGCCCTGCAGTTTCTTTTTATTATTTTAAACCTTTGGTTACCTGTACACTTGTGTTAACAACATCTCATTTCAGAATAAATTAATATAAAATATGAATTAATACATAAATAAAAATGAAAAATATATTTCACAGGTACGAAAAAGAATATTTTCATAAATATTAAATTAAAAAATGTATCGCTCTACAAATATTGAACAAACCATAAATAAAATATGAACTACATTACCTCGTCGTCTGCTGTGACATATTTACAATATGTTATGTTATGTTAATATCACACTTTGTGACGTCATGACGTGACAAATAGTTCAAATATCAAAAACTTGATGAACTGTTGAAATATTACAAATGGAATTCAAATAAGAATTTAGCAAATATTTCATGAATTTTAAGTATTATAATTTAATTGAAAAGTGATTTGTTTATTATTTGAAATACTACATTTTCTAGATTCTTTTGTATATGTTGAAGACCGGTGATGTTGATGCTGATGTTGATGTTGATGTAGAATTTGTACAAACATCCTTACATAGAGCTGAAAATTATTGATAAAATATTAATTATGACATAAATATATTCTATTTATGATGATCCTGTATACAGTCAAATAATACATGCATGTCAAATGTAAGAACACCATAATATGGTGTTATATTATAATGATGTCTTCAGGACTTTAGCATTTTAAGTCAATGTAGAATATGAATCCTGGACTTAACTTGTATCCTAACCTGTAACCTGTACGTTTCAATTATCTATATATATAAGAGCTAAAAAATTATCCTTGGAATTAGCTTGTAGATAGGTTACAAGAAACTACAGTAAGATAATTTTCTACCTGTGTTTTTAATACCTTGATCAAACGAAATGCAATCTACTTAATTTATAAAATGCAGTAAACTATAGTACAAACAGTACTAAAGTACCAAGTACCAAGAGTAATAGAGAACTAGTGCGGTACTCAATATCAGCACCTTTTTCTCTATTAGCTCGTACGTGAAAATAATTTTACCTAGTCACAAACCTTTTAGACTATCTAAATTACCTTCTTTTTATCTTACACGCGAAATAAAGTACATCTAGTCGCAATTGCCTTCCAATCTATCTGAAATTACCTTTTTTTAGCTCTCAAGCAAAGTCAATTATATCTACTCATAATTGCACCAAATTTTTGGGCGTTAATGTTGGGTGAGCCCGCATAATCCTCTTCCCCCTCAGTACGTCTGCGATTACAAAAATCTCGTGAGAATAGGTATCAATATGTAACTTTATTAAAAATTTAAGGTTTCTGATGCTACATGCAGTTATCTTCCTTGATGTCCGGCTAATGTTGACAGCTGAAGCGATGTGAGGAATGTAAACTACACAGTGTTCATATTGGAATACAATCAGCTATACAAACAGAGCCATCGAATTCTAATTATAATTTACTTCGATTTTGGACTGTGGGACACTTCAGAGCTAATATCAGATTCAGTTCATTTAATACGTAGGTATGATTAGTATAAATAATACGTACAATATTTAAACCATTTTACGGCGTCCTGATGTATTTCTACACTACACTAACACCCCAATTTTGTAACCATTTAAGAATGCCGTTGAACGTAAGAAGATTTTTCTAAAAAATATTTCTTTGAAAAATCGATCCCATACATAAAGTTGGCATAAGTAGCCCGAAAAATTGTGCAAGTGAAACAGTTACAAATTAAGGCTTAATTTATAGCATATGTTATACTTATTATATTCACTTTAAAAGAAAATATTACCTCAAAATATTTTCACTCTTTTTATATATAGTATACAGAGCATTATTATTTGAATAGAATACGATAAATTTTAGGTTGCAAAAATAAGATCTCTTTTTTTAATTTAACTTATTCAGTTTTTGTGATGTCGTGGTCTTATATATATTGACCATAGATACATAATCATTTTAACCTGACAACAACCAAACCTAGAAAACTGTAATATGTCGGAAGACTATAAGCAGATATTTGAAAGTAGAGAAAGTTGAAAAAACCTTATTGAATTTATCAAATTTTTACTGATACTCGTGTTTATAAGTTGGTAATTATGTATTGCAAATGTTTATAATTGTATTGTTATGATTTGGTAAGTTCCAATTCTCGTGATGAGCCAGTATCATCAATTTTATGAGCATTAAAATATCAGTTAGAATCCGGGTTCGATTCCGGGTCACCCATATGGGTATTCTTTAATTGAACTACTTCTTTTGGTAAATTAAACTCATTTTTATGGAAGACATGATTCGTTGCCTAGGTCGCTTGTACCAAGGAAGTGTTGTCTATAGCATTCCTAACCATTCATTGGGCACAGGCAGTATCGCTTGGTTGTGCTTAGCTGTGCTACAACAATATATATTGTTTTAAGTACAAATTAAAAAAAAAACAGAAATATAGAAAGACATAGCAGTCCCGCCAAGTATAAGTGCTCTCACTCACTGTGTCGTCTGAATAAGATAAGGCAGTGCTAATTTTGCCAGACGTAAAAATTAATAAGTTTGGTTACATCGGTATCATTAAAAGTGAATTTCCTTAAAATATTCTCTTAATATTATATCGGAATAGTTTATGAATGTACCAACGAAAGAAATAGACCTTAGAATGATATTGACTAAACTAAAGCGTTTTCGTTTTTAGCATTTCTTTTTGCACAAAGTCATTCCCATTAAATTTATGCAAAACAGAAAATAAATCAAAAATAATGTGAAGTACAAGCTGGTACAAATAAGTTAGTTGCATACACATGAGTTGAAATCAATGACCTAATTGTATTGTATTTTACAAAGTGTGCTTTCATATAAAATTCAAATACCAATATATTTTAAAGGTTTGCAAAACATAACAATATTTTTCTGAGTTCAGCAATACTTTGCATTTTTACATTTATACAAAGAATGTTGTTTTGTTATTTTTTTAACATTGTTAGATCTAAAGGTTAAATAAAATTGCATGTCCGGATATTGTAAAATATAGGGTGTCTGAAAAGTAGCACGTCACATACACTTGTGCATCAGAGTTCGTGGGAGACAATTTGAGCACTTAATGTGGACTAAGTTTAATTTTTCTTTTATAAACCACTTAAAGTTTAACATGTTTTTAATTATTTTTGAACCTTTTTCAAAATATTTGAACATTATCAATAAAAGACTAATCCGTTTTACATAGCAACAACCTTTTCTTTTGCTTAATATTGTGAAGTTTTTTTTACAAGCAGTAAAATAGATCACAAAACCTTGTATAGTGTTACATAACAATGTTACATTGTTTACTTAACAGGTAACCGTTTTATGTTAGATAAAACGTAACTGCTTTTAACGAGTTTTAAATTTTATGACAGATATGCATGATATCAATTCAATTTCTAATTACAATTCAACTTTTCTTTAAATTTATTTAACGTCAGGTTATTTCTGTCAGGAATACTCTCGGCCACCATGTCGTCACAATTCAATTTAACTTATTAATTATATCATTTAATAATTCAATGAATCTATAATTTATAACAGCGATCTTACATATATCGCTGAAATTGTAAACCAGAATAAGCCCCTAAATAGTATTTTAAATCGTGCAAAAGAAGCAAAATACGAAATGGAACAGCAATAACAATTTTTTTATATGAAACATATTTCAAAAAAATATTACATTTATTAATAAGCTGAAATAATACCTTTCGAGTAATAAAATAACAAATTTTCTAAAGTAAAAAACAATTCTTGATATTTTATAAAATGTTAATTCATAATACTGGTCCTTTTTGCTTTTATTTTTATCAGCACAACTTTATTTTCCCAGTATACAATATCCACATATTGTGTACAATTTTACATTTATATTTTCTCATTCATGTATAAAATTTGTTCTGTAGTATGGTAACTCTAAAAAAATACGGTCATGTGTATTCCCATAGATAATCTGGGATTTGGAGGTAATTTTAGGGTCGAGCATCCCCATGACTTTTACCTCTTATTTCTTCCCCCTTATAGTCCATGGAGTTGTTCAACCTTAGTTATGTTTCGTTTTATTTTCGACTATACAAAATATAAACATTGAACTGCTTCTTCATTTTGTTTCTATCTGGCAATTTCTTCATGCTGTAGACGAGAGTAGTTTGATAATTCAGTGACTTTCTTTTTGAAAAAGCGCTTTATTTCTCAGTGAAGATATTTTTTTCGGCATAAAGCGCTTTATTTATCAACATAGTCGCCTTAAAGCTCGATACATTTAGTCCAGCGTTTTTTATTTCTTCCGAAAAATAAGTTTTCTAAAGTATGTTTCAGTGGCTTCTTTCTTAGACCCAAATCTTTTACCATCCAGCCATTTCTTAAGGTTTGGAAACAGGAAATAGAAGGAGAACATATTTAAAATTCTCCAGGTTATTTTCTCAAAATATGTTTAGAAATCGCCAACCTGTTCATTTACGTTATGTCAAAAAAGTTACCTTTTTCATTGTGATGTTAACGAATAGGATCACGAACCATGTATCCAAACCACACTAAGAGAGTCACTTTAGAGCGGTCCTTTCACCTGTGTTTACGAAAAGTCCTAACGCAGACTTAGATTAAGATTAAGACAATGGATTAAGACAAATTGTCGCAGGATTATAGTATAGTATAGTTATTAAAAAGAATTATGTAATGCAAAAATTATTGTAAAAAAATGTATATATTGTTTAAAGTGCTAATAACTATTTAAAGTTGATGCACTAAAAATAAAATATAAAAAAAAAATGTCGCATAGTTTCTGCGACAAAGACAAAACTGTCTTATACAAAAAACGACAGAAAATGTATCTTCCCAAATAAGAATTTATTGCATTTACTATCATATTACTTAGGACACTTATGTAGACTCATGAATTAAGTCAATATGTTGTTAAATAATGACTATAAATTATAGAGGTGATCCTTTTGCATGATGTATTTTATTTCTTTCTTAAATTACATACGTAGTTTTAAATCTGCATCAAACCGTACTACTCATACTCGTACACAAGCAACTCAATTTTATGTTTATAAAAAAGTGTAAAATAAAAATCTGAATCTATACCATAAAACAAAACAAATTACCGGAATAAATAAGATTTTGTTCTGTATTACAAAGCTATAAAAACGAGAAAGATATCCTGCATTGACTGATCTCACTATTTTTATTACCATTCACAAATATCCAAAACGATTCAGCTCTTTATACTGTAAAAGATAAAAATACTTATCTGTTTATTTGCTCCATATAAAAATTGTCTGATTCACGTAGATATTTGAATGTAACATGACTTTAAACATGAAACCTTAATTCATGATTTATTTTAAAATCTGCTTATTAAGAATCACATGTAGTTGTGTTTGCTTGCTAATTAGGCGCATATTTTTATTTAAAATATAAATAGCTAAGTTTATTACCGGTTAACTTATTTAACAAAAGTTGTAACGTTAATGAAACTTATATTTAAGGTTAAAACTGAAACTGAATTGGTAGGATACTTTATAGATAAGACACAAGAAGTCTCAAGTAATGAAGGTGTTACCAAACATAGCATAAACATTAAAAATAATTATTACAATCGTTAGATAGTCAATGATACGCCTCAACGCCCCTTGTTTAATTTATAAACTACATATTATTTTTACAATCAGTAGCTTAATATATATGCCAAATTTTAACTTTCTGTCTATTTCGGAATAAAAGTTATGGAGTAAAAAGTGTCAAATTCTTGTCCTGTATGTAGTATGAATAAGTGTGTAACGCTATTTAATTCTTTATCTATTTCTTCGTTTAATATATTCTAATTTATAGGTTATATTTGAATATAACGCCTGTGCTAAGACGATCCACTTAGTATAAAATGATTATGTGTGTAAAAAAAGTATTAATTCACCAAATTTTATTTTCTGAATGGTTTAATTAATGTATGCCATCGTATTTAAATATTTTTATTGAAAGTAATCATTTTAATTTGCTAATAGTTAATAATAATTTTAAAGTTAAATGATTTTGCTTTGTTTAAATAGAAAAAAAAAACCACAAAGCTTTCATATTTTACAATTATAGTCTGCAACAAAAAGTTATAAATGTTGTAGAATTTTATACGAGTATAAATCGTTTATTCTTTTACGATAATGGATGTAATATAAAAATAAACGGTTTAAAATTGTATAGGGATTTTAATATTGCTGTATACGTACAATCTCATAAAATCTATATTACTTTGCTAACAGAGCTTCCTTTTTGAACCAATTAGAATAGTTACATACAAAAATATGCAAACACACTCGTGGGCATGCATATGTATATATGTGTAATTTATGACGATCTCACACTGGAGTATAGACTACTTGTGACACCAAGTTCTTCAGTAGAGTATTGGAGTAAACACTACAATAACTTTAACTTTCAAAACACTCGCTTTAAATATTTAATAGTAATAAAACAAAACAAAATATTTTAACTTTTCTTTTTTATGATTTCTTAATTTTTATTATACAAAGCGAACTTCTAAAAAATAATTAGCATTTATGCAAAAATGAATTTAAGAAATACAATGTAAGTGTTTCGCTTAATTAAACATTTATGCAAAATAAAAATATTTATATAATACCTTCATTATATATACAGATGGTTCTTTGTAAAATTTTAGCTAACAACTTATAAACTGATTCATTATGACTACAGTAAGTCAGAAGTCATCTTAAATCATAGCTCCCCTAATTAAGAAACTAGGTTCTTATCAAGGATAATTGACTAATTTAAATTCAATAAATTATTAATGATATGTTAATATGAAATTATTCCTTAAGGTCTAACAAATGTTACAGTAAATATGCATCTATTGAATAGTACTGATTTAAACAAATATTTTGTTTTAACATATTGGGTTTTCGTGCAAGTATTAACTTGTTTTTGTCGTAGAGTGATAGAGACAACATCATACTAAACATATTGAAAAAACAGAGACAGCGCTATCTACTTTGTTTTAAGACAGCGTGTACGAAAAGAGCGCATTTTCATATGTAACCATAGCCCGTATTGAGTGCTACACAGACTCAGATTACGGTTTTAGCTAAGATGCGTTAGGTCCTAAATTGGGTAAAATCTTAGGGAGTTGTGGCTTCTAAAGGATGAATACACGTGTAAATAAAATATTTTAATACTACTACTACATTAAAATAGATCAAATACATTTTACGAATAAAAATTCCCATCAAAAGTATTGAAAGTTTAAAGTATCATACAATTACATGCGTTAAATATTATTTAACCTAATCTGCTAGAGCTCTCCTTTTATTTATATTTATGTATGTACGAATCAAAGTACCGAATTGATCCGTAAACAGTCGAACAGTATCAAATGTAATGTGGAAACTACAGTACAGTTTTATTTTAAATTTTATTTGACATGATAACTTACGTAAACTTTTGGTATCGATAGGTGACTTGCAAGGTCAATGACCGACTGACCTAATTAATACGTAATTCCTGAAATGAGCATCAGCTGTCATAATAAATTATAAAATAATTTTTTAAATATTATTGTAGTTTTCTTTATGTATGAAAGTTTTAAATAATAATTTTAATACAGTGTAAATTTGTTGTAAAGATATATATTTTAGGGTAATAGTAAAATAGATCTCCATAATAATGAAGCCTTCCTATAGTAATATTTCGTTAGGATAACATATCTACCATCTTTATCAAATCCTAATATATATATTCTATTGTTTATATTTTCTCTTTTATTGTTTATATTTATCTTAGAGTTTTTAAAACAAAATATTTTTTATTTAAAAATTTTATGAAAAGAGTTGATTTTATGAAAGACTTTTACGACTTTGTAAAATATAATATTAAGAAAATAATTCTTTTTAAAAGATGTACTATTTGAAAAATACATCATTTAAAATATTCGTAAAAAAAAGCCTTAAATTTCTTTAGCCTCTCCTAAATATAACCATCGTATTATACAAAGCTTTAAGATTCCTGATTCTTTCACTTTGAAATCCTGTGGTGCTATTCACTGAAGGCCGAATTGCGGTACTGAAAGTCAAGTACCTTTTCAGATATCAAAAGAATTTATAAGGATCTGTGTTTCTATAAGCACCCGCATAATAAATATATTAAAACTAAAAACAAACCGAGTTAAATATAAAATCATTTTCAAGCAAATCATATTTTAATATGAATAAATTTAATATAGGTATTAATTATACAAATTAATACAGATTAATAATAAATACACTAAGCATCATAAAATACGCCGAGCCCTTAATTTTGGTGATTATTTTGGATATTCAGATAAAAAGTAATTCTAAATTTGTTATTACTCATTTGAAAAATTCTACGAAAAATATTTACGCGTGTTAGTAATTTAATATTTGATGGCGACAAATACGACGATATTATACCAGTATACAGTTATACTGCTGTACTTTCTAATGCAAATAAACCTATAACCGTCATTTGCAAGTACATAAAGTACGGCTTTGTATTTTTGTCCTTTTTATTTGTACAAGCCGTGGGCTAGCATTTGAGTTCTTTCTCACATTGAATCAACAGTGTACGAGTATTACAAGCGCATTTGCATCTGGTGAAAAAACACTTGTTTTAAAAAAAATTATATAGTAATAGGTGTAATAACAAAAATCTAGAGTACCGGCCGACGAAGTGGGATAAAATACCCCAAATTCTACTTTTAGATGTGCAGTTTTATGTTTTCATAGATATTTTATATATGTTAAGATAATAATTTTATTTATTTAATTTATTTAGTGTCGGCCTATTTACGATGTTAAGTCGGATCATCCACGACCTCCTACAATATTGGCAGTATTTATGGTATCATGGCCTTATATTATATATATTTTTGAGCGAGAAGAATATTGTGCAGTTATTAAAGGGAAAGTGAAGGGAAGAGGTGGATGGCGGAAATAGAGAAAAGGAATGTAGAAAGAAAAGTAACGCCAGAGCAGAAGTGATTTTAATCTGAAGTGACAAAGAGACAAAGAAGACAAGAGGTGTAAGTTTTTTTGTTTTGGAATTGGAATGTAATTAAATCTTTTGGAATGTAATTAAGCACAATGATATGTAATTTAAAAACATTACAATAAATAATAATATTTGTTGGTTATGCCGGTTATGCAGTTTTATAACTATAAGAGGACATAATCAAACTAATTGTAATAACAACTAAACCGAGAAAATATATCACTGGTCTGTAGCTTGCACCCGAAGACACAACAGTCTTTCGTCAAGCACAAATGCTCTCAGCTACGGTACCGTCCATATAAATAATACTAGCTACACTGGGCAACGCTTTGCTATGGCTATGGGTATATAAAAGATCACACATAAACATAGCCAACGATCAACTGGAAAGAAACGAAGGAAATGAATTTGATTATCGAAAACAACGTTGTAAATTATTTAGGTTTATTTGTCTATTATTTATGTATTTTACTTTTAAATTATATGTATCGTATATATTAGATACTTTTCCTATTATGACGTATTGCATACATACTATAAAATGTTTATGACTAAAACACATATAAACTTCTTAGATTTCATACTCAATTTTTTTAATGTTTCAGAACTTTTCTGCATTTACTATCAGCTTCCGGGTTTGCTAAATGTATAATCCGGAATCTATCGTCTGGAATCCTCGGCGAAGAGAACTATACGACTAGTTTTTATTTGAACGTTTTTGCTACATGAATGCTACGTTCTTGTTTACAGGGTTTGTTAAATCCATAGATTATTTTGTTTCTGTAATATTTTAAAAATAGTTCTTTATATTTTATTAGGAGTTTTGTTTATTTAGAACTTATATTCACAGGTTATGAAGACTTTGTATATAAGCAACACATCTTATCTGTCAACTTCCAGAAGCTAAAGAAACATGTATCTGTATTAAACTGCGCCTGAAGAGATGACTAACATTTTAACAGCACCGTTTAAGCATCAAAGGAACGACTTCGTAAAAATAAAAGGCATGTTTGATTTCATATGAACCGTGTAAACTCCTCGACCTGGTTCACAAATTGCAGATGAAAAATTAAAATGATCAAAATTTATACTGAAAGTTTAGCCTTGTTTAATTTGAATATTTTAACAAAATTGATTTTATTTCAGATTACATTTTTTTCTGTTACGCAGCAAGTCATTTGTATACGCTCTCTGTTAAACATCAATATTAACCATGCTGTCTTGCTGGCAAAAGGGCTCGCCCGCTCGGTGAGATGATGAGGCATTCAGGGTCATTACCTCCCCGTTTTATGACATTGCCCACTCGGTTTAAATTGAAATTTGAAAACTAAAAGTTTTATATTAAAGGACAAAATAAATTTCATAAAAAAACACACTGGTATTTTGTGTAAAGAAAATGTAAAAAATGTAATAGTGTTCATTTATCACTGGTCAGAATATATTTAAAAACATAAAATGCAAATGAAAAGCGTTCCTTTTTATGAGATGTATTAGAATGGTATTTTTTATAGTTCTGAATATTTTTCATAAAAAGTCATTTATTTTACATAATAGTTTTATGAAAATTGTCATTCTATTTACGTAATTTAATATATGTATTTAATGTAACATGAAATTTTTATAATAGAGAAAT
Organism: Panorpa germanica; assembly: GCA_963678705.1. Classification (NCBI taxonomy): domain Eukaryota; kingdom Metazoa; phylum Arthropoda; class Insecta; order Mecoptera; family Panorpidae; genus Panorpa; species Panorpa germanica. Next base: position 43,807,844 of record OY783203.1, read on the forward strand.
TTTGTGTAACAAAATGTAAATGGTTAGATATATATATTTGAATATATACCCAGTGATAGAACTCAGCATTCGAAATAGGCTGCCGTTAAACAAAACTAAATTTTATAAAATGTATGTGTTGATATATAAAATTTGTATAAATAAATAATAAACTAAAATAAGTGTTTTATTCAAAATTATACTGTGTAATATATAAAGCGTTAAGGTCCTCAAAATATGAATATCACCCACAAATCGAAATAAAAGTAAATAATGAAAAGAAACAACGACAAAATTTGCAAATATACACTGGATATAAGCGAAGTTAAAATAGAAACTGTTATTGGTCAAAAAAGTTTACATATACTTATCAGGTAGAAAATTGTTTTGGCGTGCAATTTAACACTTGCTACCGTGTCACAAGCTAATTCTAAGGTTTACTTATTTTTACTTATCATATAAAAATTTTACAGGCTCACCATAAGCTAGTTCAAGTATTACATCGCGTTACATTTTCTATCTGGGTGGTGTGTGCGTTTATTTCTTTATATGTATAAAATAAAGATAATATGGTAAAAGTGAATATGAAATTATTCATAGCTTAAAAATGTGACCTACTTTATATAAATGAGGTTAATATAAAAAGTTACCCTAATAAATTGTTTGGCATCATCTTTCAAGACTGTATCATTAAGATTCAGATATATCTCTGACACTGAAAAGTAGCAGATAGTAAATATAACTACTTTAAATTCGTAAAAAGGAGAATGTAAAAAAGAAATGTTAATAAAATAAACGTCATAAAGACAAATAAATATATTCCATTTCTGTAATGTGAATCAAAACAATGAAATACTACTATTCAATGATAGTTATTTAAATTACATACATTTATTTTATATTTTAGCTATTCTGCTGTCAATTAATTGTTTATAGAATTAGGTTATGGTAATAAAATTATTAATTGAAACTTATTCTAATAATTAATATACATATTATGATTTTAAATAAGATATATTATGGTTAAAATAAATATAACTTAAATAAATTTAATTGTAGTACCACTTTTATTTAAATTCAAAAAGTAAAACGATGCTAACAATTTTATAGTAAACTAAATGAGTAATTATTTTAATATGTTTACTGTTTTATATTTTTTTTTAAAATGTAACATAATAATATTTTAAATATCTATTAAATATATCGTCAGGTGTCAAGTAACTTTAGTTTTAGTTTTTATTTGTAGATGGCAGCAAAAGTAAGACTTTCTGAAATTGAATTGATTTTTGCTATTGATTTTAAAAACGATTATATTTTAATATTGATTTATAACATATTTACCACTATTGAATAATATTCAAATTTTTATTACTCCTAGCTTATATACTGTTCTTTTTGAAACAAACAATTTTTTTTGACATTAAGTTCAGGGTTGTATTTTATATGAATCTATTGAACATAAATTTCCTATAATTATTCGTATATGTATTAAACATAGTTAAAAGCTAATGCTACCGTTGACAAAGAAACATTAAGTTAATATATATTCATATATACAGATCCTTCAATTTGTAAATTGCAATTTGAATATTCCTATTGTATGTAGTAAATAATTGAAATTTAGTAAATATCTAACGTGAAATATCAGTAGACCAATGTTTATTCAATTCGAGGGTGTTAAGAACACCCAAAAAGAATATATAAATTCAATCAAATGATCTAATGTACAAAGATACAGTAATTTCTTCACTTGAAAATTTTTGTATTTACAAAGGGTATTTTGTATTTATAAGCAGATTGAAGTTACAACATTTCTAGACCTATTATTGCGGCTACAACCCTTGCTAAATGTACACGAGTCACGCTTACAGCGTCTGACACTGTCAGTCTGTTGATTATATGGTTTATTATACTGCTTGTCAAAGTAGAATTCAAAAATTAAAAATATTATTTTGAAACACAAAACTAAAGTGACTACTAAGATAAAACAATAAACATGCATTCAACGAACTTTAAAATTAGAAAGAGTGATAAGAAAACTGTTTTAGACAAAGTAACTCTTAACAATGAGATTACTTTTAGGTAAGATAAACATAGCTTTTCTATTTAAAACCAATTTTTAATTGATATGATTATTGCAGATTAAAATTAAAAGCTCTATGCGAGGAACACAACTTAAATCCTTATATGTTTCAACCTGGAGGTTACCCCCCTCCTAGATGTATGACTTTTCCTATCAATGAAATATTTGTTCCACTAGAGAGCATAATTCATACCAAATTTCTTTTCATAAAAAAAATGTTGATATACAAATGGTTTGGCGGAGCAAAAAAAGAAATTGCCGAACGTCGTTATGGAAGATGCCTTGCGATTGAAAGAAAAGTGTGTCGCATTAAAGTACTATTTAGACACTTAAATATATATATTATCTCTGGCTTTCAAAGTAAACATTCAACCTTAGTAGTCAAAGTCCATATTGGAATATATGATCACATTTATGCAGTTGCTCAGGCTTTTTGCAGTTGTCAGAAGGACGAATCATCATGGACTACTTCTTGTAGACACGTTGCCGCATTACTATATTTACTGCAGGATTATTCTAAGACTGGTAAGTGAAGTTATATTTCATGTTCATATATTTTGAAGTGTTATCTTTTCCGTATTTGTTACGCTGAATTATTGAAGTTGGGTAATTCCTTGAATAAGCACAATCTTTGCCCAATTAATTTCTAAATATTTTATATAATATAAATGGCATGGCATATTTATCAAGAATATTTATGCTTGATGCAAGAGTGCTGTGTCTATGGGTTCCACTCCCTGGCAGCGCTATATTGTCTGGATTTTGTTGCTATCCAATCAAATTATGTGTTCACATAATTACAAACTTTTAGGCAGCAGTGTTTACTACCTATGTGAGGCCACGAGCACTTAAAAATTTCCAACATAGTAAGGATCCGAACTAATAAAAATAAAATAAAAAACAGATTAACGTATTATACGTTTAAATTAAACAATTACATATATTTGGTTTTGCTAAATCGTTTTGAACTTGAAAAGCGTTTATGTTTACTGTTCTAAGCTCTATCTTTTTTCGTTGAATTTTCAAATAAATCTTTAGAACTGATTCCAATCATTTTTATTCTTAAGTAAATTTCAGGTTTTTCAAGTAATATTAATTTGTTGTTGTGATAATTGTCGCATTCGTCTTTTTATTTATCCTAATCACAAGTTATAATATTAATTACAATGAATTATTTTTCTTATAATTTTCTTATATTTTTATATTTAATATATTTATAATTTTAGGAAAAATACCGAAGAAGTCACTACATAAGTTACCTACTAAGTTACCTAGGAAGAAAGAAGTTAAAGAACTAGTTTAAAGAAGGTCACCGATTTTCGGAGATAACTATGAGTAACTACTTCTATCGCCATTGTGAAAGTCATCGCAACGAAGACAGATAATATCCTAATTTTTCTCATACTGTTTCCACCTTTTTAAATATTTCTTGAATACACACGTTTGAAACAATTAAATTCAGGAGTTGTAATTTGATTTTATATTATATAGTATTTTCTAATTTTTCTGAGTGATTATAACATTAATGTTGGTCTTGTACAATCGGAGTCGGAGTGTGAATTATTAATTGGTGCTCATGTTAAGTTGCTTTTTAAACATATTTACATATCTTTTACAAATCTGATTGAGCATCTGATTGAGAAAAGTTGTGCGAGACTAAAACTACATTTTATTCGGTGTAAATTTCTTTTTTCTTTAAAGGATTAAAGTTAACTAACATGTTTTACTCTTCCGGTTTTACTTCTTTACTTACAGGTTGAGAATTATATGTACTTGAATAAATTTACATAAAATGTGGAGAAATGGTTTCGCTATTTGTAGCCTATCAAAATGAAATTAGTTTTATGGCAGATATAAACATAAACAAATATCCAAGAATAATTTTAAAGAAATACAACAAGTGTTTACTATTTATGAGTTATGTAGTTGTGATAAATACACTACTCACTCTGTTATATATAAAGAATGTTTACTTACTAATAAGTTGTAATAAACATGGTTTAAAAGAAACAGTATTATATTATTTTTGCCATTATTTATAAAAAAAAGTCACTAACTTTGGTGGAAACATTATTTTTTTATATTTGAAACTAGACTAGGTGACACGATCAATTTTACGATTTATGGGAAGTTGTAACATAAATAATCAAGTAAATTGTTGGATTGTTAAATGTTACAAAGAAACAGACGGGATGAACCCAATGCACCATATAGGGTGTAGGATATTGTGAAGACGTAAACCCTTTGGAACAATGTACAAACGTGTAGCCCCGGGAAATAGACTACAGAATAATAAAAGAAATGGAATAAAGAATAAGATCATAGATAAAGGTAAAGACAAGTATTTTATTCATAGCTAAACTATGAGCTTTGATCTGTAACATATGGCATTGTGTGAGCGTTTCGAAATGTAATGCCGTCATAAGGCTATAGTATATGGACGTGCTTGGTCCACGCATATTTGGTATAAGTAAAATAAAACGCCCAGTACCTTAAATAAACTTTTTGCTTATTCTGTATAACATACATTGCTTGATATTTGCATCCCCGGCACGTACTAATGAGGTAAGACTGACACAATAAAAAATTTAATTGAGATATAACTATTTCAGTAGCGTATCATCTGTATGAATGACTCCAGTAGCAGCTCCAGATCACAGTAGTTTTAAAGGCTCGACTTTGCTATTGGAACTCTGACTAGATATAAATAAATTATAGATTGATCGTATTGAAAAGGAATCATAATTGAAAAGGACGAAGTTCATCATGTGAGACTAAAAATATAATTTAATCAAGGATGGAAGAGATTTTATCCTTAGAGAAAATATAATTTTGACCAGATACATTTGAATTTGTGGTGAGTTAAAAATATTGTTTTCACAAAGTTGATAGTAAAAAGGCCAGTCACAAACTTTGCTACAGATTTCACACTGTTGATATTGTTGACACGTACTATAAATAAAGTTATTTACATCTTAAAATTACGGTGTGTAACGACATTTTTATAATCTGTGGCTTTATGTCTGTTTCAATTTTTAAGTTAAATGTCGTAAAATTTACAAAGTTGCAGCCTAATACAGACGACAGAGAGCATTGGTGCTTTGTGTCGCATCGCTATGCCTTCGGGTTCGATCCCCGGACCAGTGTTGTATTTTTGAAGTTAGTTGTATCAAGTTTAATTGAAGTGCTCACATAGTCACAACACTTATTAGACAGCGGCGTGTAATTGGCTGATGTTAAATAAACAGACTAATAATTCAAAGTTGAATAGTTATTGTAGTACTAGCTACTATATAGAATAAATACTTTATAATTATAATATCCTTTCCATATTAATTACTATTTTATTTTACTTTTAGTATATAATTGACACATGTCTTGTTGAAACTTACAGACTACCGCTTTACTGTAAACTACATACCATCTATAGTGATTGTAAGTTTTGTAACTATGTCCGCCGCAAGCAATTTAGAAGAAGGAGGTATCCTGAATTGACTGACAAAAAGATAAGTTACGGATATTTAAATAAATAGGTTGGCTAAAGAAATAAACAAGAAAATTCAACATGGAAATAGGGTTTTCATGCACCACTATAACCTCAACGTTATATGGTATACAAAGAAGAATATGGAGGAAAACAAAATGATCATTTGTTATATTTATAATATAGTATAAAAAAGTCACAAAGATGTGTATGTGAAAAAAATATAAGCTTGTATCAAACGAAGGGACCTATATAGGGTTTTAGTAGAAGCGTGTTCGCACATATATAGAATATATAATACTGGTGTATATTATAGTTTTCATACACAGTTTAAACATATAACAAAGACTATTGTCTCGGCAGGTGTAGTAAGTTCTCTCACCTTTTTGAACCTCTGGTAATCCACATATATGTTGTATATAAAAAATGATGAAGTTTTATTGTTATACAAAATTTAAATTATATATAAAAAGGGAAATGTATGTAGGAATAAACAACAGCCAATTCATGTAATAAATGAGTAGAACACATATATGCTATTTTGTGTAGTTCTTTATAAATACAATTTCTAGTTATTTACCTATAATAATTATTAGAGATCTTTGAAATATTATGGTATAATAATAACTCAGATCTCAGATCCTTTTCATCTCAGCTTTAATTTAAATGGTTCAAATGCTTTCTTTTTAAAATAATAACTTAAATTTATATTATATGTAAGTTGAACTGGCTGCATTTAAATTAGGCGGAAATTTAATTATAAAATATATTTGCTTTTATTTTTAATATATTCAAAGATTTATTTTGATTCACAATTTAACAGAACAATAACAGAATTCTTCTTAAATACTAAGAATAAACAATAAGTGGTAATCTATTTACATATAAGCTCGTTAAGTCTGTAATGATATTCCAAATGTATCATATATCATTGCAGTATGATATTAAATTGTACATCATTCATTTATCATTCATTTTGAATCAATTCATTCATGCCAGATACTGGTAAAAGATTCAACAATTTAAATATTACAACGATTTTATAGCAAACGATAAGATAAATCGTTATATAATGACTGGCATCCAGACATACTTTCCGACATAAGTAATATTTCATTTGAAGGTTCTAACAGATTTCTTTGTTGGAAAATGATTTTATTTGCTAAGGGCAATTCACTGAGTGTACATTTCTTTAGGTGGACATTTCTGAGATAATTTATTGTTTTGTGTACTATAAAATCTTAAATGTAGAGCAATACTATTTGGGAAATGAAGATTGTGGGTCAACGTGTTGTTATAACTACATATAAATATACTTACTAAACTAAGTTATATATATTTTTCATACGCGAATATTACAGTTACAAAATTATACAAAGTTTTATTTAAAATGTTAGTCTTATTTATATAAAAATAATTGAAAATCCATACCTGTAATCAATTATAAATTGAACCCAAACATTTCTCATTCCAACATTTTTTTAGTCCATAACTGGCATGTAATTATGAATGTTATGACATACGCTGTTAAAGAATCATAAATTAACGTAAAACTTTGCAAACGTGTGTACACAATAGATTAAATAAATACTCTTATTAAATGTGATTCTACTCTAATTATTAATTAAACTTTAAGGAATTATTTTTAAGTGGTGCATGTGGCATACTTTAGTCTTGGTTGGAAACTTTATTACTTAGAGTTTGTCTAAGTTGAACAGACTACTGGTTACAATAGTTTTACTTATAAAACTTTAAATACACTTTTAATAAGTTTTTTATTTTCTCAAAATATAATTTAAATGGATTATCTTACGTAAATAGTATGCTGATATTGCATCACGCTGGTTTACTTTTATAAGTTTTAACAATAGGATAGTTTTCTAAATCCTCATTCCTTAAATTAGCTTTCAGGACGTGAGATAATGTACATCAGATAGAGATACAATAGAGATACAATATTTTCTAACACTAATCGTTATTATTACAATATTTATTATTGTTTACAATTCAATAAAATATTTATAGACTCTCTAATCTTATTTGTAATGTTAGTTTAATGCCCCTCACTACATCTCCACGTTTATTTTTATGTTACTCCTCATAATATTCATATAATCATTCATCATTTATATCTTTTAAAATAAGTTTGTACATTTACAATTCATAATTTTGTGTTAAATACTTGTAAGATTTGTAACATTAACTATTATAAATTTATAGTTGCTTTTTTAATTTCTGTATATATTTATATATTTGCTTCATGTCAAAATCAATCAAAGACATGATACAAGTAACAGGAGACGATATTTTCTTTTCTTTACAAAGTGATCTAATCTGCTTCCGAATGCTGGAGTCTTCTGTATAAATAGTGACGTGAGACAAATTATTTCATGATTTTATAAAATAAAAAATAACAAAATTGTGAATGACAGGAGTTTTATTCTTAATAAAATATATTTAAAGCTTTTTAAATAGAGAGCTTTTGCAATAAATAAGTTATAGTAGATAGACAATAGGCTTATTTTAAGAAAAGTTGTGTAATACATACATAGTTAGTCATACATTTCGTTTGTTGCTCATAAGTGTACCTGGATTAACAATATTAGAGAAAAATTTAGTAATTAGAATTACGATTTAATAGGGTATAATAATTAGGACAATTTAGAGAGGAACGGAGTAGTTTAAAAATATAGGGTTAAAGTTTATGTATTTATTTATTTTAGTAAAGTTTAAAATCTTTTTGACCAGATAAAATTTAATTTACGACATATGTTCATTGCTTTTTATCTTTTTGGACAACTTCTGTATAATGCCTCCAATTTATTGATGATAATAATATTTTACCTTATGATTTACTGTATGTTTGACCTTCTTTTTGTATGAGATGGTTATTTTGTGTTATTATTGTTGTAAAGTACCAAACGTCGTAAGCTGGGACATAAAATGTTAGAGAGGCAATGATGAATAACGGCCAACTAACTGCCCGTAATAACTTATATTCCGTTATTACGTTTTTAAGTACCGTCCACTAAATGTCACTACCATGGCCCCATGGTCTTACAGCCTACGCCCCTTTTAGCCCCCATACTTCTACCAACGCGACGTTTCAGCGCTGTTCTGCTTTTGACAAGTGCCCCCTCGGCTCTGCTTGTGGATTGTTCTGTCACGAAATGCTTTTTATAAGTGTTTTGATGTGTTTTTTGTTGTTAAACTTTTGTATTTGAAACAATTACTCTTTTACAATTACTGTTTCATATTGTCTTTTGTTCTTTCTAACAGTATTACCGTATTACGAGCAACACATATTCTGTATAATTATTTAAACACTTGGTGTTTATAACATTATATATACCCTTAAAACTAATAGCCATTTCAATTAAAATGTTTAGTAGTAAAAAGTATGCAAGATGTGCAATTTACATAAATACAATATTTTACTGAACTGTTATTCCTTTATATACTTTATATTTCATACACGTTAAATACAAAAAAAGAACTGAATAAGGAGGAATCTGTAATAAATGTATACTAGATGGAATGTAACTTGTTTATCTATTGACGGATCCGATAACGTTTCTCAACGCCTGTGGTTATAGGCAACTACTATAACTACTACTTCGCCTATGCCATTACAACATTTTAAAGAATTTAGTTAAATTAATTATTATTATGTTACTGAACCATGATCATGGAACATTTTATCTAATGGCTTATTTGAGAATCTATAAATATTTTATCGCCGCAGGTAAGGAATATAGATTGGGAGTGTAACCTTGTTGAGTAAGTTCAATTCAGTATAATCTCTGGACTCCATGACCGGAGCCTTATTTGACATTTTCTTAGTTGGGCAAGCCTTATGGAGTACCCGATTAGGACACTATCGAACAAACCCTAATGTGTGTTTAACAAAATACACACTATTAGTTATCATACCTTTGCCATCTATTCAACAATTTTTTAACTAATGTATTACTACGGATCCAATTGTTCAAATTGGACAGAAAATCTAATTACGAGTGCATGTAATTGGCCTGCTTGATAAATTTGAAATATAAATGAAATAATAGTGTTTTATTTCAATCACATTTCAATATAGGTATTAAAACAAAATTTTAGTCATACATTCAGCAATTTTTGAGTTATTGATGAATCATATTCTACAAGATATAATCAATTTTATATATTACAAAAACGGTTTGCCTGTGAGATCAAAGTAATATTAATAGGTAATATATTTGCATGAATATAAAAATTATTGCATTAAACGTACTAATTATTTTATAAAAAGTACAGGTACTGAAGACACATTTGAGTTTATACTTTATTGAAACCTATTATTCATAGAATGAATTATACGCAGAACCAAATGGAATCAGTTATCCGGGTTCGGAGTTGCAAAACTTACTATGAAGTTTTGAAAGTCAACGAGAATTGTACCAGCGCTGATATAAAAAAATCGTTCCGTTCACTAGCTCTTCTTTTACATCCTGATAAAAACCACGCACCAGGTGCAACAAAAGCATTTGAGGAAATTGGCAAAGCGTTGGAAACTCTTATGGATGCTAAACGAAGAAACAAATATGATGACAAACTCCGAGTATGTAGAATCAAGCAACAATTAAAGGAAAAGGAAAAATCAAAAAGGGCATACGAAGAATTAAAACATGAAAGTGACATTGAAGAACGATGGAAAATGGAAAGAGAGTTCCAAAATCAGAAGCTTAATGGTAAGGTACCAGTCAAATTTCAGAAACGAAATAGTTTTTGGAACCTATGGGGCCTAAGTTTACGAACTGAATCTAAAAGTAATAGTGGCACCGAGAATAATAATCTTGGCAATGTCACTGATACAACAAATTCACTTACAAAGCCATATAGACATAAGTTTCTGCACCGTTTCTTTACTTTTACACTCCTTGCCAAATATAACAAGAAACCTTCGAAGAATTATTTGTCTACAAATTATGATTCCATTTCGCCAAAGAGATTTAATTGCTCCTGTCAGTTGTTTACACACAGATATTCAAATAACTTTGAATTGAAAGATAATAATTCTAACTCACTATCTCTGAAAGGAAGAGACAATAAATGGATAAATTTTCAAAAGCTAAATTGCTTCTTGAATTCAAATAGCAGTACTAAGGGCTGCAATCAAAATTGTTCATATTTCAGTTGTAAAGATACAATCACGATTGATCCATCAAGACGAGGATTGGCTTCGATGTGTGAATCATCGCAGAGTTTCAATTTTTCAAAAGTTTATAATACTGGAAGTATTTACCAGAGAGATATAAAGCGACCTACATGTTGTCATAACTTGATCAAGAGGGCACGTAATTTGTCGAAGACATACAAATCGCTTGATTTATATAAAATATATAAAAAATCATTATGTAGAAAGTCATTATTGTCAAATGATACTGAAATCAACATGAGTACCTCTGCTGGACCTTATCTTTCAGACGAAGGATCATTAACGATGAGTTTACCAAGTGATCATTACAACGACGAAGAGGTGAGTACTCATTATTTTGGCGCATGTTATAGACAGTTTTCTAAGCAAATAAAGTAGCATTAAATTAACTACAGTGCAACTCTATATTTGTCATTCAATTGACCCATCTGATGTATTTATTACAAATAAATAAATTTTTAAACAGCATTGACAAGACAATTTGTCCTACGATTTGTTTTCTTAAGCGCTAGTTACCAATCTTTCTAGACCTGTTTGCTTACTCTGTAAGAACCAAATTATTATCAAAGAATGTTCTAATCCTTTGTTATTTTTTCAGGATAATTCATTTGTACCACTGGCTCAAGGAATTTCTGCGGTGATAATGATCATAGTGTGTGTTGTGCCATCTTACTTAACATCCGAGTTCCTTAGAAAATATTTCTTAGAATAGAACTTGAGGTAGAAGTTAATAACATTTTTGAGAGTAATTTTCTTTTTAAATCATTTGTTTATGAACTTTAAATCTATTTTTATAATTTGTTTAAAATGCCTTTTATTTTTTTATAAAATCTTTTGTTAAATTTATATGTTAATATTTTTTAGTAAAATCTATGTGAAATATTTAGGAAAAGTGTTGTATTAATAAACAAAATTTTCAAGTAAAATTTGGTCTTTCTTATTTTGCACTTCTTTATGAACCATAAAAAGAGAAAGTATTACTATTACATATTTTATATATAAATTAAATGTAGATGACACAGTGGCCAAAGCGTTGATAATTTATATAATACTGCTGCGAGCACCGCTTTATTTTCTGAGTTTGAGTGTTATAAAATTGTTTTTATTTAAATATATTTATTTAACATCCGTCTATTTTCGATGCTGAGTCATATCACTGACGACCTCTTACTGTTATTAGCGTGGTCTATTATATGTGGACTATACCACTGCCTAATAAGTTTATGATATTTGTGAGCTCTCACATCGTCAATTAAACTTTAATAACAACCAAATCTAGAAAATATAGCTCTGATTCAAGTATCAAACCCGATGATACAGTTGTTTGGCATCAACGCTCTCGGGCACTGTGCCGTCGTTCATATTTAAGTTCAGATGTATAGTATAGATATTTAAGTTTCAACTTGCACATGGATCAAATTTATTCTTAAATTCAAATAATTGATAGATTGATCTGGAAATACACAAATGCGTATTAAAATTAAGAATCGGTTATTAATTTCTTTTTGATGAATTGTCGTCTGAATTTGTTAAACAATTCTATTAAAATACACTGTTATATGTTATGACAATTAATATACTAAGATCACAATTTCTTTTATAACTGGTTCTAAAATATGCTTTAGAAATGTTCTAAAATTTATTAAAAAAAATTAAAGAGTGTATATTCATCTCTTTTCTTCTACTGGCAATCATTATTCACTCGAATGGAATGTCTCAGCTCGTCTTTATCTGTAACACATCCACCGACATAATACTAATATTAAATTCAATTATTTACTTTAAAATTAATCTTATAATATGTTTGTCTCTTTCTTTTACATATAAAAATCTTAAACAAAACTATGCACTTCTCTAACACATTGTAATAATTTTTCTCCAGAATGAAACATTGCGTAATAATTAATAGAACTTGTTATGAGTTACCGGTCATTGATCTCGGTGCAGCTGGTCAAACATAAACAAAAGACTGCTTCATTGTTGTCATATTTATATAATTAAAATGAAAGAAATGTTTAAATGAATTTACAATGTTGCAGGATCTAAATATTTAAAGATAAGTATTTATAAGGAAAAAATATATAATCGTGCATATTCTAATATCGGTTGTATGTATGCAAACAACTTTGTCCTTAATTTGAAGTATCAAACGGGTAAGTGCGAAATAATAATGATGTACCGCCCTAAAATCATTAACCTTGTTGACCTGTGCTATCTACTTCTGATCTTCTCCTCAAAGGCGTAGCTCTGCTTATTAATAACATGCAGACACTTAACGGGATGCTGATTTTCTTTTTTACATTCTACTTCAAATATCAAGCTTAATTATCAATATCATGTAAAAGTATTTATCAAAGTATTTCGTTATACATTTTTGGGGTTAAGCGTTCCCTATTGTCTCCTAATACCTCTTTGGTACGAAATATAAATATTACATAAAATGAAGGTAAAATTTACTTATTGTATAATGATAATAAACGTTAATATAGACGAATATTTTTATGTAAACTATAATACTATTTAAGAAATAAAAGTCTACGTAGAAAATGTAACGCATTGTAACACTTAAATTAGTTTGTAGAAGGTAACAAGTGTGAGATTTGTACTGCAAGACAAATTCTATATGAGAAGAAGAATTTGTACGCTGAAATTAGCTTGTGGTAAGGTAGCAAGTGTGAAACTGTACTACAATACAATTTTCTACTTGTTGTATTTTAAAGTAGTACAGAGAATAAGTACATTAAAGAAAATTACTTATCTAGAACATTTGTCATATTTGTCGAGTCTTTTTATATCTTATTGATCAGGTCTGTCTGACTATCGCATCTTTATCTTGATGGGATCATGTTAAACCCCATCCTAATGGACTTAATGAATTTTTAGAGCTAGTTTTTTTAATTTTTGATTGAAATAAGGATTATATATGTACATTGACGTTTTTTTTAAATATCCAAAAGTTGAGGGAGTTATACCTATTTCATATTTGAATTTCAGTTTTGCTGCATATTTTCACTCTGCATAAAACGTCACAGAAGAAATAAGTAATCGAGATTATCACATCCATCGTGATATAAAACTTGATTGGATACACAACCCAGCTGTTAGTAGTACATGATGTATACTAATATATTGTATAAAAGATATGGCGAAATAAGTGGACGTGACGTACAATGTAGTGGTATTTTCTATAACCCTTTATTATTAAAGAGACTTTTAATTACAAATATCTCTTAAAATATAGTATGTTTTTTAAAAATAATTAGACATTTGAGGTTTTTGTAGTCAACTTGTTGTATTTTAACTTTATCAACTTTATCAATGTATAGTACAGATTTATAGAAATTAAGTCATAGTTCACAAGCCTGCATATATATTTCTGCAAGATATCAGTGATTGTTGTACTCTTATTTGGCACTGATATGTATTGTATTGTTATGGTAAATAACGTATATTTATGAATTGACAACAATTTAACTTACAAAATATAGCGCTGGTCCGAAAATTGAACTCAAAGACACAACTGTCTAGCACTAAGTATCAACAATCCCGGTCACTGTGCCGTCGATAACCAAAATTAATTAATTTGTAAAACAATATCATTTTTCACCTTCGCTTACTGATTTTCTTGTAAAATACCTAATAAATAAGTAATTAAAATGAATAATAAAACGTTTAGGTAAAGTGTTTATTTGTAATTCATAGCGTAATATAAAACAATAAACAATGAATGGACCAAGAGTATATATTTGAAGAGGTTTTGTAATTTAATTAGTTTGTGGTAATAAAAGTATGCCGTACGGGTTTTATAATTACGAGGGATAAGTACACCCTAAACCTAAACCTACTACTACTGGTACGACTCTACGGGTACATACATGTTAACAAGGATATAAATATGACACATATGTTACTTGTATATTACCCGTTGGGTTGGTTTTCATAAATGACAAATTAACTAATAATGTTAAATTAAATATTTATATTCAGCAACACTTAGGGGACAATATTATACGACTAAGTTTAAATTAATTTGGATAAAAGTACAGAAAGTTACATTTAAATATTTGTTTAAATGATTAACATTAAATTAAAAGCGAATATTTATTCCCAAACGGTTACAAGTCATGACGACGAGAAAATATTTTGTTTAGGGGATGAACCCTCTACATAAGCATTGTGTTCCTCTTTTTTTATGTTTTATATAATTTAAACGAAAGGTTTGTTTGAGTTTTATCAGGGCCGGTTGGATGTTTTAGGAGAGCTTTACAAAAATTATTTATTCAATAATTATTATTTATAAAAATTCTATGTTCATTTGTGTAATCTTGAAGTAATTACGTTATTACTCTAAAATCAATTCTATTCAGTTAACATACCAAAACTGTGGGCCTCCTCTAAGCCTTTCTGAGCCACTGTTATCTTCCTAAAGCCTAAGAGCCCACAAAAGAAGGTTAATTGCGACTAGATGCAATATAATCTTCCGCTAAATAAAAAAAATATATCATCCAATAATATCATTCCCTTTTATGAATTGCCATCCCATTTATGCAACAGAGTGTAATTATTCTTTAAATATTTAGATCGTGCAACATTGTCAATTTATTTAAACATTACTTTAATTTTAATTATATAAATATGGCAACAATGGTCTTTTGTTTACATTTGACCACCTGCACCGAGATCAATGACCGGTAACTCATAACAAGTTCTATTAATTATTACGCAATGTTTCATTCTAGAGAAAAATTATTACAATGTGTTAGAGAAGTGCATAGTTTTATTTAAGATTTTTATATGTAAAAGAAATAGACAGACATATTATAAAAATATTTTTAAAATAAATAATTGAATTTAATATTAGTATTATGTCGGTGGATGTGTTACAGATAAAGACGAGCTGAGACATTCCGTTCGAGTGAATAATGATTGCCAGTTGAAGAAAAGAGATGAATATAGTTTCTAGACACATAAACAAATAAAATTGAATATAAAAAATATATTTATCTAAGTTATTTAGTCGTTTTAATAAACAAGCCTCAGTAATTTTTATTTAATATCATATTGTGTGATGGACAATCATATATTAGAACAATTTATATAAACAATGTAATCCCTCTTTGGAAGATTGAGCGCTTGTACGTGTTACGTCAGCCTGGGCTAATATAAGCCTAATTCTTTAATTCCAATACATGACAATTGTCAGAACGCCGGGATTAGTTGGGTTGTTTGTAACGCCTAACTTTGTTTGTTAGATTGTTAGATATTTGTAATTATAAGTCTATTTAGTTTGTTTTGCGGCAATATTAAAACGAGTAGATCAGTAGGTGGACTACAATGTGTAATCAATTATCATCAGCATACTTTTATGAAACAACTTTTTAATAACTGTTTAATACTTCTTTTGACTTTAATTTCCTAAAATCAGCATTGAATTATGTTTAACCACTGCAAAAATTTGTTTTATAATATCGCTTAAAATTTAATATCGTACGAACGATTAGTTTTTGATCTATTAAATTTATAACTGAATTCGAAGATATAGCAGCTTAGTGTACACGTTATAACGTAAGCCTGACTGCTGAAATTTAAACATATACAAGACATTTTAGAAATTGCAAATTTTCAAACAAACTCATGTCTTGCTTCGGAAATCAAAGACTTTTATTTTAGTAATTCACATAAAAATTAGAATAATTACACTGTTTAACTTAAATCATACTATCTTACCTGAAATCAAAGAAACGACATTTAAAGTTTATTACTTAAGTTGTCAATTCCTTTTTAACTCATTTTATAATAACGTAACAATAGGCACAGTGAGTTCTCTCGACTCCAAATATCAACTGTGTTGTTTGTTAGCACACACTACAATGACAGTGGCTGTAACTAATATATACCGTTAACTCATCTGACCAGAATAGCAAAGAATGCAATTGTAATATGTCTGGTCAGTGTTACCAACTCAAGAAATATAATTTCTTTACACATATATAAATAATATAAAGAAAATATATTCATAGGTACTTGTCATTAAGAAGAATATAATTGTAATAACCCACATTCACATATGCGTGTTCGCCCATTCGTGCACTTTGCCGATTTTCAGATTCCTACGAAGCGAAAACATTCGTGCTCATATACTGGTACAGGAATTCTTGCTGTCTAATCACGAACTATGTGTAATCATGCGTATTCATACCCTTAATATTGAGCATTCGTACACGAACATGCATGTATGGGCATAGGGTTACTGCAGCAATTGTAAATTACATTTTTTTAAAACATTAAATTTCTCCCTCTTTCTTGTTTTAAAAGAGCAAACTTGTTACGATATATTATATTACATATATTCTATTATATAAACAATTCAAGATAATGTTGTATATTTACAAAAAAATACATTACGAGACTTTAATCTAGAGTTCGAGACGCGAGTATGAGAACTACATACGACCATAAGAAAATATAAAACCAAGTGAAATGTATTTGTCAATTTGCTGTAAATCCCTGAAGAATACTGCAGAGTTAGCACAGCGAATTAAAATTATATTGTGTTGTTACTGGGTTATAAGTATGCTTAGTGTTTTCTAGATGGGATGGGATGGGCAGGCTATGGATACAACCTGGACGGTTCTAATATACTTAACATGTTCATTAACATATGCATAAAAATAACAGAAGCACCTTACCCTTTGTCATTTAATGAGCTTATGAATCATGAATTAATTTAAACTGTTTAATTTCTATTAACTTCAAAGGTTCAATTATTTGTTAATAAGTCGCAATATTGGAAAAGATTTTAAAAGATTCATTTTTAATGGGATCTAATGTTATAAAAAAAATTTGCTTGTGAAGTCACATCCGATGATTATACAACAGACATGCATACGAGTGCGTATGTGATACGTTAGGTTGTGCATCCCATCAAGTTTTATATTATGATTATTGTGAAAGAGAAGTAATCTCGATTATTTATTTATTTTGTGACGTCATACGCAGAGCTACCATAACCGACAAGGCGTCAACTTTTGGATATTTAAATAAACAGAAACGCCAATATAAAAAATCCTCTAAAAAATATTTAAAAATAATTAAATATTTAATAATAACAAAAAATGTATCTTCCCCATTTTCAGAATAATCGACTCATTTAAACACTAAAGCTTACATCTTTAAATATTTAGATCGTGCAACATTGTAAATTCATTTAAACATTACATTAATTTTAATTATTTAAATATGGCAACAACGCAGCGGTCTTTTGTTTATGTTTGACCACCTGCACCGAGATCAATGACCGATAACTCATCACAAGTTCTATTAATTATTACGCAATGTTTCATTCTGGAGAAAAATTATTACAATGTGTTAGAGCAGTGCATAGTTTTATTTAAGATTTTTATATGTAACAGAAAGAGACAGACATATTTTAAAAATAATTTTAAAGCAAATTTGAATTACAGATAATGATTGCCAGTTGAAGAAAAGAAATGAATATAGTTTCCATATCAATCTATCGATTATTTGAATTTAAGAATATATTTGATCCGTTTGAAAGTTGAATCTTAAATATCTAAACTAAAATTCGACTTTAAAAAAAACAAGACCAAAAAACAAAAAATTAGACAAAAGAAATTTTTCATTGTCACGTCTTGTTACACATTGCGAAAATCCTCCCCTGTCGTGACTCACATATATAAAAAAGAATTTTTTTTTGTAATCTAATTTTGTTTCTTGAATATGTTTATTTCCGTTTTTTGATAAACGTATTTTAAATTAGATGTAACCTCACGAAGCTTATCACATCTTGCGACACTTGGGGGAACCCCTTCTCCCTCTTTTGCGTGTGACGTAATTAGTGAATTGTAAGTGTTTAATTAATCGTTTTCGTTTATACATACATTTATTCATTTCGTGTATATATAACAGTTATATTAATTTTAATAAAGAAAGGTCCGCTAAGTTGTGTCAGCTTTAAAAATAAATCAAAACTCTTGTTAACACCTAATTATATTTAGTTCGTTACATTTGTAATCACTCTAAACCAAATTAAAAAATAAAAAAGTTTACAATGAATACAAGAAGTCTATTATTCATTTCTTAATTTTAACTTTTTATTTAAAAATGAAGACCTTTTATAAAAGAAACATATAATAAATCACTTTCAGAAAAATATTCTTATGTATAAATGGTTGTAATGACTTGCAAATTCTATCAAACTCGGAAAAAATACATTATTTATTCTGTCTATATATATTAAAAATTAATTATTATAACAAAGGGAATAAATATTAAATCAAAGCAAAAATAAAAACATCAATTAATGGTTTTAGTTTTTTTTAAAAATACTCGTATATGTCATACTCGTATAGTCTGCGGCAGACGATGCAGTAAACGTTTGATTCAAATGTTTGCCTCCAGCGTGTGAGTCAAATATTGGAAGATTGACATGGTTTCTTGCTACATGGTAAATATGTGCATATAATATGCACTTCTTTTTAAGCAAGTAAAAAGACAATGGAAATATGCAAGTAAAATAATTATTACACAGCAAATGTTCAGTTCGCAATATTATTTTTATGTCTACTGAAAGATCTTTCCACTTTTAACTGACATCGCATGAAATAATGCCCCCAATGAAATAATGAACACATAGGACAGTCACATAGGACACTGCTCACGATATCTACGAATATGCATGATTGGATCTCTGCAACCTGAAGTAGTTCCATTGCGAAACTTTGATGCCCGACGTGTGAACCATATTATGAATACAGACGATAAAATAGTAACTATCTCTCATGATAAAGTGTGTTAATATATCTACACCCTGCTGAATAAATTGCAGGTCACAAAAAAACGGTTGCAGTAACGGAGACAGTCCTAAAGTTGCCTAAACTGGCGCAACAAGATAACAGATATATTCCATTTAAAATTTGGCTGAAAACATTTTTAGATTAGAATGTTATAGTTTCGAAGCACAGTTTTAGAATCTTTTATAAATGGTGTAAACTACATTAATGATCCCAGGTTCCAAGAGAGTATTTCCAGACCCCAGAGAAGAGCACTCTAGAAAGAAACTAAAAAGGGACCGCTATTATGACACTTTCCATCAGAAGAGCTTCATTAATAATACAATTAAAAATAAGCTGGCGTAATTTGTGGGGCCCTCGTGTACCGTTTTACGACTATGTCTAAGTAAGTTTATATTTTTAATAAGGATTATTCTGGGTATATACTTTACTGCAGTCAGAATCTTTATGAAAACAATTAAATTGTTTATTAAATATTTTAAACATCGTAATAAAGAGTGAATGCAATTTATAAAGTTGTTTTGTATATTTTCTTTCTTAACGACGTATTTTACTTGACATCTTGATATCAATTTAATGGTTTCATGAAAGAAACGCACAAGAAAAACCCGAGGAAAGAAAAAAATAACTACACACAGAGATGAAAACACACATAATATCATTTTTGATTCATGACATGAGTGCTATTATACAATATTCATTTATGTGATACAGTGGAGTGTATTTCTGCTTGACGGCAGACTACGATGTCTTCGGGTTTGATCTCCGGACCAGCGCTATTTATTCTCTATTTGATTGTTATTAAAGATAAATTAATTATGCGCCCACAAAATCATGAACTTATTTGGTAGCGGTGTAGTATAAATTAAATAAGGCTACGAAAACTGACAACGCAGGTTGTCACTCTTACGGTGTTGCCAGTACTTACAAACTGCCACCATAAGTTAATTAAAAAATTATCATTACAACCATTTTTTGAAATATGTTTACGTTTGATAATGAAAGAAAAACTGGTTTACTTTAAAAAATAAATAAAATATTTTAAATAATAGAAAATATCTTTATCAATAGTTTATATTTGTATCTTAATAATTCATCTTTGAGGAGATTATTCTATTGCTTCGCTTCCCGCCGACTCAAATTATTTGACGCATTTTAGTTTTAGTCTAATTTCCCGAAAATATTTAGAATGTGTTTTCTAAAGACCCGAAATAATATATATCTCTTTAACTGTAAGCTATTGTCGACACGTCTTCTGTTATTCACCCATTGGAGGATCAAATAAATTAACTGCTTAACGTGCTTGTTGTCATAGGCGTCGATTTTAAGGGACACTATATATCATACTTATCAGTTTTCAAACATAGAAATTTCATATACCATCTCTTCTTTAGAACAGATATGCATACGATACATCGATAACATTAACCATAAAAAGCTATTTACCAAAATTTTGATATAAATATAAACGTAAATAGGACCGTAAATTTATTTGACTAAAGAGTGCGGAAATACACTATTACCATTTATTTTGCTTTGGCAAATATGAAAGTATCGTATACTATGTGCTCAGCACAATGAGACTGATATTGATTTATTTAGTCAATTATCGTTTTCAACAGTAATGCATCAAGGTACTTTACACCGAACGATGCATACGTAAGCTATTAATATACTCGTATGTATGTATATAGTATATACTGTAATAATACTGTATAATATTAGTAGCATCTCTAGAGAGGCTAGTATCTGTCTGCCATTATTGACATATGAATAGCAGTAAGATTCTAAGTCTTTGGCAATCAATTGTAACTGTCTCTGCTAATCTATATCTGCACTTGGCATGTTTGTTTCACAAAGTCGTATCAATAAAGCCGGCCTCGCACTGCCTTCGACTATCATAAGATAACATTTCATTTATTTAACGTCGGTCTATTTTCGATGCTGAATGAATTTAAATTGATAACAACCAAACCCGGAAAGTATCACTCTGATCCAAAGATAGAAAACAAAGACGCAGCAGTCTGGCTCAAGTTTCAATGCCCTCGCCAACTGTGTCATCAAATAAACATTCTACTTTAATACACTACTGTCTCTCACCGTTTCGCTCCTAGACACAAAGATCACCCCTGAATATGCATGTATCCTAGTATAGTCCGGAACTATTCGACTCTGACTAGATCGTCAATGATCTCTTCAATATCAAGATGTAACAACCATATTATGAATGTCGACGTATGATAGATAATACATACAGTAGTGTTTTAGTAACCATTGAATTAAAAAATTCCTCTCATAATAAAGTGATCTAATACTAGATGCATTAGCCCTACTGACTAAATCGTAAGAAAACGCCTGCAGTGTGAGAGGCTTTAACCGGTGCAATACAAAATTTATAATTGGGCTTTAAGACTCTTTAAGAGGTTAAAGACTCATTTCCACTCACTATTGTGATATTTAATTTACGTTTTTATTTAATATTTTAATCTAGATTTCAGGTTTTCAGAATAGACATTCCTTGTCACATTCGTGTTTTAATTTGAGATTTCTTAATTTATTTGAACAAAATTAAATGTGGAGTAATTGAAATTGCTGTTTTTAATAACAATTAGTAATATAATTTGTTTTTACTTCTTTATTTTTGCAAAACTGTCATTGAACTTCTTTTAAATATAAGTCCCACTGCATTTTGACATATTTTTAATATAGAAATATTGAACCTTGAAAGGTTCTAAAAAACAAAGAAAACATAAATTAAATTCTAAATTAATAATGGTGCAGAGAAAGACTACGCATATTCCCATATGGTATACAATTTAAATTAAAAAAAAAATAAAAACAGTGTCTGGAAATAATACTTAGGCCGGAAATATTTCACTTAACTATTCGACTTCGCCCCCTGTATAAATCAAATCCCGCCTCCAATGCTTAATACACACAAGTAGGATTAAATTAAAGATTTCATTACACTCCTGTTTACTGGTGAGTTGGACCATCTCCGAGACACTAATAGCACCTAGGTATATTCGCATATTTTAATTAAAATAATAACGGCCGGTGGCCCCTATAGTCCCGGCCCATTTTGTTATGGTGTTACTATAATTAAGTAATGGGCACCAGTATTCCCATATGAGATATAGAGGTTACTTAGACCTAAAAGCAAAGGGTTTTTTGAATATTAATTAAGTCAGGTGTATAATGTTGTTTATTATCTTTTTAATTAACCACAAACTATGTTTAAATTTTATTTCTTGTTTTACCAGCGATTTCAAACATTGTTACGAGTGTTTTATGAAGTTATATAATTATTTGTTGTGGAATGAAATTTTTTGTTACTTGTCCAATCACCGAGAACCTCTTAATTTAATAACTGAGTTGAGCAAATGTACCTAAAATAAAAATAAAACGTCAGTCCAGTAATTGTACCAGAAAACATTTCTTTCTCCTGGGATATTATTTAATTTAATTTAAGGTAGTTGTCCAGCGACTGTCTAATTTAAAGGTATAGCTTAGTGCACTACGACTCATGAGGTAAATCTTATAACTGTAGTTTAACTGACTATTAAAAAATCAACACATATTATGTTTAAATTTTAATATGTATGTAACTATATACTGTATGTATACTACGAGTACTTAAGTGCATAAAATAATTAAAAATAAAAAGTATATTTGATAATTAATAATAATTAACAATTTAGAGGTCTGTCTGTGTTTTATTTATTTGGTTATATATCAAATAATATCGTACATTTATTAGGCAATGCCGTAAATATTACGTATTAACACTACCGTAAAATATCAATATAGCAGAAGGAATAAATTTGGAAACGAGACCAACACTATTTCTCAGTTTTTAAAGTTAAAAATAATATATAAAATCCACGTCGTTCTCTAACGGTACAAAAAGTTGGTAATATATAAATGAACAAAATAAAAGGGTTTACAAACTTTTAATACGCAAATGTCAATAACATAAAGGTATAAAAATAAAAACACGAAAAGAGCTATTTATTTGCCTTTCAGAACCTTTTGGTACAAACTTAAAAGGATTTAAATTGATAATTTTAAACACAAATAGAAATTATATTAATGAATGAATACTTCACAAGAAAAAAAGGAAATTAACAATAATATTGATGATTTAATTATCAGCAATCAGTACATAGATTTATAAAAATTTAACTGTGTAATAACATTTTAACACGAGTTTTAATATACAAATATTTAACTTTTTTGGTATCTTAATAGCAATATGTATCCACTGAATGGTCGTTACGAAACTAACCGTACAAAAAACGTTAGGCTACCTCTTTCGGATGCGTAAAACCCCACTCTCCAAGGATTAATGGCCGCTGTGTAGCGCGCCTTTCAAATAAAGATGTTCCCGCACTGCACCTTGTATGTAAAATAGAATAAAATTCAATTATATGTAGCTATAACCAAAGTGTTACCAAAAGTATTATATTAAAAGAAATTATGCTAAGATTTTTTGTCTGTAAATATTGTTAAACCTTAAAACTATCTAGAATATGTTAGCACTCGTTTCTTTATAAGCTAGTTTATTAATATTTTTAATTTAATACTAGAATATTAAAACAAAAAATCCAGCAAGAAATCTTCTATGATTTATGATCATACTAATACACTTACAATCTTACATATTTAATAACATGAAGCAGATACAGCACATATTCGTTAATCATTAATAACCTTACTTTGTAGAGATAATAATAAATTATGCATTTCCTTCATATACTCATACTTTATTTTTCTTTCCTCAATCTTTAGTTTTATTTTTTCTTTTTCAGTTATTAGCTACAATGCTGTGCGCTTCCAGCTACTAGATGAGAGCAAGAACAAACTCCAGCGGTAAGATGTTTATATGTGATAATACCGCTCTGGTTTACTTTAGTAATTTCTTAGGATTCTTATACTGTTATTTTAGTTTAAAACTATTTTAGTAAAATCTTGTAGATCGTTGTATCGTTAAAGCGTTAATTATAAAGAATTTTGGGTTGTAGTTAATTTAGTTGTTTTAAATTATGATTTATATATTCTGGATAATATGCAAGAAAGGTAGTTAGAAGAAATTATTTAAATTAAAGTATGGCAGTGATATAAGGATTTAACCTCGAAATAAAAGATGATAAGCTGAAATTTTGCATAGATATTTGTATTGACGTTGTGAAGATGTTCGCGTCATAAGATATTCGTGGTCAAAGGTCACTCAAATCCGTCTCCTTGCAAATATCTATATGTATTTGTGAATATTTATTTCTTTATG
Organism: Panorpa germanica; assembly: GCA_963678705.1. Lineage (NCBI taxonomy): Eukaryota > Metazoa > Arthropoda > Insecta > Mecoptera > Panorpidae > Panorpa > Panorpa germanica. The sequence goes on from OY783203.1 coordinate 43,832,684, forward strand.
TCACATGTTATTAAAGATTATTATGAAACTTATTACTTAAAATGTCAAAACAAAGATTAATAGAAGTTTATAGTTTATTAAATTTCGTTCCGAGATCCCTATCTTCAGCTTAAAGATCTGAGTTAATGAAGAAATAAAGAAACAAGCCGAGATAATTTATGTTTAACACTAGACGGTTCTGTTTTCGATCCCCGGACTAGCACTATATTGTTTACAAAATTTAATTGTGTGCTATCATAACCATAAAAACTTATGACACAGCAATGTAGTTCTGTCTATTTTTGTTTTAATTTTTATTTCGAATGTAATTAATGCGTATGAGTCGTACGTCTGTAATTAATATTAATATAAATATGTATAATTAATATGATTATTTTTATAAAATTAAAACTGAAACTCAGTTCATGTGAATGACCCTTAATATAAAGTAAATACAAGTAAATTTTATAAAGCAATCTTATAAGTAAAATAACATTGCTTGTATTGTAAAGCATTAGTTTTCCTAAATGCATCTTAAAGAAGATTACAAAAGCTTTTAAAGTTTGTACTTAAAAGTTTCCTTTCTGTCTTATTAAATTTGTAACATTGAGTACTGAAGTAAATAATAAACATGGAAGTAAAAGAGATTAATCCCAAATATTAATGATACGTTTTTATGAAAATATTATATACTTTAAATGAATGAGAAAGTATTTTTGATAGCGGAGAAAAATAATACTTTAAATAGGACTTTTTCTTTACAATACTTTTCAATATATAGAAATCTGCAATACTTTGTACAGTTGAGAAAGAAAACATTATTTTCACGTTAAATACTATATTTTCTGATAATATGTTAAAATTAATACATTGAACCATAGTTATGTTCTCTGGGTTTGGTGTTATGAAATTGATTATGTACATATATTATACTAAAGTTATTAGGCAGCAGTGTTACCTAGCCTAGTGGTGAGGAGGAGTGTCATCGGTGATTGAACTCAGCATCGGAAATAGGAGAACTAATTTTAAAAAAAACTTACATTGAAAGAGCTTTTTGATGACAATTTTAAGAATCGTCGTAAGACAGATTTGATTATTTGGTACAGATAATGGGGATATGCAAATTTTTTAGCGTTATCTCCTTTTTTATATTCAAATTACTTAAATTTAACTGAAAATTTAAATATTCATGTAATGATTGTTTTGTTAATTGCTTTACCTATCAACATATTTTGGTTTAATCTAAAAATTATAGGTAATAATATTTTATTTTAGTATATAAATTGCTTTTTGAATGTTATATACTTGGAGTAAATAATTCATTGCAAGAAATTTTATTTTAACTCTTTAGTATTATATTTTCATAGATTTTATATAAGATTAAGTTTTTATTGAATAAATTGCCCATACCAATGAATATTTTTCTACGTATTTTATTCGAAGAATGAAATTTTCTTAAGAAATATGGACCATCAAACGTATTAAAGTATCGACCCATATTTTACTAAAGAAACCATAACTTATTCAAAACGAGAAATTTAGCAAAAAGTGAATAAGTTGCACAAACCTTGATTTAAAAAAGATACCCGGTATTTGCCCTAAGCGGGCAATAATTTACGAGGTCGCTAAATTCCGAAAGGCACTGCGTACAGTTTCACTTTGTTAAAAAAATTATTTTTAATTTTTGTTTTTTTCTGGGAAATGACCTTTTTTAAGTCCGCAGTGACGAATAAGGGACAACTCACCTATCCTGTTACATTCTTTTTTACTTAATTTTTTTTTATAAATTATAAGGGTCAAGTTTGAAAAAATCACTCGGTTAGAAAAATCGTAGGTCCGTCGTACTGGTCGTTATACATTATTAATATAAATAATAATTATTGAAATTATATTAAAATAATTCAATTCTCCTTGAAAAACCTTGAGAAATCTTGCTGCTTACTTACTAGATAGTAGATTAGATCTCCTTTTAATATTAAGTTTAATTGTTTTATTACTCTTAATATCCATGAAAGTTACTTATTCAGTTTAGGTATACAAAATGGTACAACTACACGCAAGAGCGTTCAAGTGTTTTAATAAGTTTCGCTAAATGCTTAATGCTAAATGTTACTGATTCATGTTAAGAGTTCCACGATTCTTCGAGTGTGTTTCCGAACAAAGAACCATTTCTGAATGAACTATTTACTCGCACAACAAAATGAATGTAGTCGCAGCTCACAAGAATAATGAATATTATGGTACGAGAACGGATTTTTTGGATCCACGTTGATTCATCGCAGAAACAATTCATCGCAGAGAAAAGAATTGAATGGAAGGAAAGTAAGTGAAATGGAATGGGCCTGAAATAGAAACGACTGAGCTACGAGTTATTTAATTTGAAATATATTGGGTAAATAAATAATTAATTGTGCAATTATTTTTTAATTACTTGCAATATTATAAATTATAATATTCAATCATATTTAAACAGAATATATTACGATTGGGTATCACATTATTATAGCCCAAGATTCCAGAATCACTAGACCTAAGTCTAATAATCTAAGTCTAAGTCTAATTTTGAGAATAAATAGTGTAATATGTAGTTAAGAACGTATGCGTACTTCTCGGTGCATTTTATAATTAATTATACACTAACTAATTATAAAATGAATTATGAATTAATTATAAAAGAAGAGGCAGAGAGGAGGATAGAAAAATGAAGAAGTGTGGAGGAGGTGTTAAGAAGTAGAAACAAAAAGATACAACAACAAAAAAGTATAACAATAATTGATAAAAGTGTACCAGAATATATAGGAAGAAAAGAGACAGGAGAAGAGAATCACAAGATTTAAAGTGGGAAATGAAGACAAGGGCAGCAGATATTGGGAAAATAGAGAGGAAACGGTATGTGGAATGTGCAGGAAACAAATAGAAACGTTGGAGCATAATGGAGATACATGCGAGTGCAAAATAAAGAAGATAATGAAACTAATGAGAGAATACAACAAAGAGAGGAGGGGGATGGCGGAAGTAGAAAGAAGAAGGAAGGAAGTAGAGCAAAAAGTAGAGTTGCAGAAAAAAAAGAAAATATGTAAGGGAAATAACTGCTAAGAAGAGACAACGAAGAAAGGAGATGGATGGCACAGCAGACATGGAAAATGTTTGGGTTGTCAATGAAAAGAGGATAGTGGAGCTAATGAGAGGAGCAAGAGAAGGAAGAAGGTGGATTGCAAAGATACAGAGAGAAAGGAAGAGGAGAGAGTGAAAGGGGACAAACATGGGAAACATTTAGAATAGGGAAGTAGAGGACAAAGAAAGAGACACATAAAAAATATATATCAAGTATCAAATATCAAATATGTAAATTTTAAACTTTTAACGTTGAATTTTAAATGTTTAAATATTAAATAAACTGTGTGAATGTTACGTTAGTAACGATGAATAGTAATGCGATGAACTAGCCGGGTATTGATATTTGTGCTTCGAACAAGAGAATGGCATTGCCATAGGTACAAACATTTCAACGGTTGCGGACTTTGATATACCTTATGGCACAAATACGTGTTACTGAATGTCCTCGTGTTAAAAATAATAGACACATAAATATAAAGCCAAAGAGGGTGAAGTTCCAGTTTCAGTCACAGTTCCAAACACGTTACAGGTGCGTTAGGATTTAGTTTATGGTAGTATTCTTTTACTTTTTATTACGTCTATATATACACAACTAGAAGTTTATTATTAATATATTACCCGCTAACACGACACTATATTTTAAACAGATGGAGTTTTATGATGTATAAATATTTCGCGAATGTGTCATGCAGTTACATATAATTTAAATATGAAATGTTTCTTTCACGTACGAGTAAAATATTGCAAAGATGACGGTCTGAAATTGTACTTGGTTTTTTAAACTTTATTTTTGAAATATAAATTAATATAAGCATATTAGCGATTTTCCTTTATTAAATGTCGAAAAGTTCACGAAGATTTATCTAATTAATATTAGAATTTCAGTTTTGCCGCTTCTATTAACTACGCGTATGACGTCACAGAAGTAACCAATAACGGTAAAGCATATTATTCTTCAATGCTTAAGGCACTCGTCGCACAGACAAGACTGTAATATGCCTGATGAATAAAGGCTGATATTTGAAAGCAGGGAAAATCTGAAAAATCTTATTGAGTTTATAAATTTAACCAATTTAATCTCTTTCTTTTAAGTATGTTTATAAGTTGTATATTATGTATTGCAAATGTTTATAAATGTATATATTGTTTTAAGTGCTAGGTTTATTAGTTTACTTAACACACTTTACGTTGCAAACACAGATACATATATAGAGTTAATAGAAAATTTATAAGTTACTCTGCACTATTATTGTTTACTAAAGTTGGTTTTATTTAACTATTTTTTTTAATATGTTTAAATGAAATAATCAATCAGCATGAAAACAAAAAAAGCAAACAACAATAAAAATGTTCTACAAAGTCAAATAAAAAGAAAGTTCTTTGATGTACGCATTTTCCTTGCTTCATTTTATTCCCTAAAGCAAAATTCTATTTCTCTGTCTTAGAAGCGTTCCCTAAAATGTAAGAAGAACGTCTGTGAACATAGCAAATATAGATTATACGATTTCTATTTGATTTTGTAAAATGGTAAAAACATAGTTTCTTGTTTTTCAGTTTTGTTTATTTACTTTACTATATTGACAGACATCGTTGTGAAGGGTCATGACTTGGTTATATGCAACTGGTCTAACCTACAAATAGCCTCCAAATATAACCTCCAAAAGCCTCCGGCTCGCCGAGATAGGGGGTGTGTTGTAGCTCTCGCCTTGTTTTGGCCAGTTTTGAGTGTTCTCGCCTTGCGTTGCCTTGTCTCGGTTGATGAGCGGGCCGGGTCTTTGACAGAAATCAAAAGAGACGAGAGGTGAGACCAGTATCCATGTTTAGTATCGGTACATCGACAAATGTCTCGCCGAGATTGAACTACCGGCATTACGGTGATTTCAACTACAAATGTTATATTCGCAATGCATGCATTTTTATAGCTTGTTGGTCAAATATCAGTCTGGTACATTACATTTTTCCGAATTGGAACACTACCTGCAGAATTATTCATTGTATTTGTTGAAATTATACTCGTATATTTGATATTTGACACAGAGGTGACTATATTTCTTCTATTATTCACTCATCATCATCAATCCACTACACTCATGTAAAGATATGACGTATTCTTTTAATTAATACACTAAAATTTCGCACTTGTTACCTTGCCGCAAGCTATTTCCAAGGTTTATTTCATACTTCTCATGTAAAAATTATCTTGCAGTGCAGTTTCACATTTGCTAGCTCACTACATGCCAATTAAAGTGTTACATTTTTTATTTGGAGTGTGTTTAAGATTTATTTAACATAACAAAAATGTTACGGTAGAACTATTGATAGTTTGATATTACGAAGGCAGGTAAAAGATAAGAGAAAATATACGGATACAGTATTTAATACCCAATACCCTTTAAATAATCCCGCCCTCTAAAGGTGAAAGGGTATTATTTAAATTACTTAAAGAGATTATTTAAAGTGTACTAGATTATATACTCCTTACTAGAAAACGTCGAAAGTTTCTGGCATATGTTTTAGTGAAGATGGAATTTAAGCACGAAACTTTTCGTGTGTTTCTATATATGTATACATACGTAGACGTCCGCAGAGAAGGGCGAATTTATACCAGGTATAAACTGATAATAAGCCCGTCCGAGCGGACTTTACACCTGGTGTAACTTTTATAATAGGTTTATTACTAAGGAGGTAAGAGTGTAAAAGCATAGCGATCTTTGAATGGATCCCTTCTTGTAAGTTTGCCTGTTTGTAGATTAAAAAAAATAATTTAGATGTTCGAAATCACACACAAAATGTCTAGTCACTCGACCGGCTTTTCGAGTTTTTCAAGCACAAACATACACAGACTGAATTATTATATATATATTATATATATATAGATATATGTATATACATATATGTATTTTGCTGGTGCTATGCAAAAACTTTTTGAACCTTTTTCGCAATCGTATTAACCTTTGAAAACCTTATCTAATATGGTAACAAAATTTTAAAAAGTAGGTTAACTCTTTCTTGCACAATTCTGTACATGTACAAAAATCAAATAAATAAAAAAGTTATCGAAACGAAACTTACTATAGTTGTGGAAACGATTTTAATTTTTTGTAATTTCAAAACAACTGAAGTAATTATGACCAGGTCCACCCTCTGGTGCCCGCTTATCGGTGAATTTTAGGACACGTTATCATTATTATCACTGCGATCATAATCATCGGTGATGTGACCTACTATCGGAAATAGTCCGACGATAAATAAATGAAATAATAAAAAATAGAAAGTATTTAATGTTGTTTACAAATATTTTGAATCTTTGTTCATACAAAGATGGAGGTTGCTCCGTAAAGTATATAGTATAATATCAAATGAATATCACAAATACTTCTCTCGAAGTATTAGGGCCAAGGGTGAAAGGTTTCTGCGGTGGTGTAGAACCATTCGTATTTCTATATTAAATAGAATATATGAGTCGTCTCCACGAGTATACGTGTATACGTGTATATAATACATAAGTCTTGTACAAAAGAAGACCTTTAATAACGTTGACTGAATTCCATTGGATTCAAATACTATCTCAACGTTTTCTTCACCATCTCTATTGGAATATGAGTTTTTATGAACTAATTAGGACAACATTTTAACACCAAATGTTTTTTACCTCTATATATTTGTATGTTTTATTATTATTTCGCATTATTTAAAGGACTAATTAACTAATTACAGATGTATAATAGCATTAATTTGTAAAGATAGTCCGTAAAACGTGTGTAATAAATACGCTCTTATGTAAGAGCGCACTTATAACGCGTCGATCTTACGGTATGGCAAGTAAGGCGGTATATCTAGACGCTAAACTGGATAGAAAGATGTATGGTTTTATAAATTAAGCTGAATATAATAAGGTTTTACAATATTCATACGAAAATCATACGAAAAATGCATAAAATCAAATTTGTGTAGTATTTTATGCTCTAGAACTTTACAAATATTTCTAAATGTTATTTAGAGGATAGGAACCAAGATATCTGCAAAAAAGCTTTTATGTGACCTTTGACATTTGAAAAACACGACTTGCGTACACGCTACACCATGAGATATTTGAGAAGATTTATAAAATATCAAAACAAAAATTTATTACATCTCATTCCGAGATTTTTTTGGTCATGAATGACTTCATAATATTGGTTTAAATGTTTTATGGCATATGTTTGAACGTTTTTTTGTGTAGACAGTGTACTGCTGCAAAATATGAATCAGTGTGGTCAAAATTTTCTTTACGTTTCCTACACCACGATCTCATATTTATATTCGTTGTAGGAAGACTCAATGTAAATACATTCCATGTTTCAGATGATTTATTAGAGTTACCTAATAAAACTTATTAATAAAAGAATAAAAAACGTGCAAGATTTTATCACTGAATATAATAAAATTATTTTTATGAACGAATAAAACTTTATCCCTCATTAAGCTTGACTTATTAATCACAGTCACGGTTATACTCGTACGTTATCTAACAAGAAAAATTCTCGTATACTTTTGTTATAAATACAATTTGCAGTAGTTTTTATTACATCAAATATCTTTAAAGAATAACTTTTAAAACTAATAATAATGTAATATAGTTTTAAAGATCTAATAAATCTAATGACGTATATTTTTATGAAAGTTTGTGGTTATTACTTATTTTATGCATTACATACGCGTACATATAAATGAAAGAGCACAATACATTGTAAGAGATGTTGACTGAATACCAGGCGTTAAACAAGGCTTGCAATGCTGCTAAGTTAATAAAGAAAATGATAGTTATCTTGCAAAATAATTTTAAATTAAAAGTACATCCCAGTTTGTCGATTTAGGTTGATAGTAGTTAAAAAGAGACAACAGTTAATTCATTGAAAATTTAATAGTAAAGTAAAAATAGCCCTTTGCAAATAGTTATCATTTTTAATATTTTATTTGACTTTTTTTTCAAAAATAGAAATTATTGATTTCTTAATATTATTTGATGCAGTTATATCCATTTATGTTGCTTCTAAAAAAGGTCTGAGTATTATTATATATTATTATTAGTATTAGTATTAGTATTATACGTATTAAACGCATTGTATTTGTTGTTTCAAACATGAAAGAGAAAGGGAGCGGAAGGTCTATTGAGACAACAACTGAGTTCAAATAATGCATCGGGTAGTTGTCATTGACTGTTTATGTTACCATCAGTAATGACCCTTATAATAAATATAAAAACCTATCGAGTATTTTTAAAATTTTGTTTCATTTATTCCACTTCATTTACTTTTATAATTGTTTCCCTATTTTTAGTCATAATTGGATATGCTTTTACTAATTATTAATTGAATCAATAAGTTAAAGTGTGTTGTATAAAAAAACTCAAGTGAAACGTTTTAAAAATAATTCTGTTAACGAACAGTGAGCTTTATACTCGTGTACTCCATAAATAGAAGATCATTATTTATGAATTATATTGATTACCTAAATATATTTATTATTAGTAAATGTTATGTATTGTATAAAGTGATTTAATTTAATATGATTCCAGAATATTCAATTCATTTAACGCAGAAATCAAATAGGTTATCTGCATAACTTTATTTATAGATTTTGAGTTCCTAACGTAGTAAATCAAATGAACAGAAACAAGGTGCAGAAACTTTGAAGGAAAAATAAAATTGGAAAAGTGTGAAATTTCTTAATAGTTAGGCAATGTCGACAAGTGACAAAATAGCTTTAAAAGTTTCGCATATTCACGAAAGTGGTTTCACATGTCCATTTTAAATTCACTGAAAAATAAAAGACCTGAATCATATCAGAATAATTCATACAGTACATGAAGGTTGGTTTGTTTCTGAAATAATATTGAACCAATATATTCTGTAGCAGTTTTTATTGTAGGCATTGTAGAAATTGATAATTATTTTAAACAACAGGTAACTAGATTATATAGTTTGACAGTTTTTCTATTATTTTGCTGTATTTTAATAAAAGATTATGATAGGGTCTATGAAAAACCAAAATTTCAAATTAATCAAACGATTCGGTTCGAGGGGCGCCAAGATGATGATCGCCGGTTTAGATTTAGCTATATACATTTACAAAGTAATATTTGATGTTTTTCGTTTCTACTATTGTTTAATTAGTCACTGTATATTTAGGATCAGTTACCGATTGGGGGTGCTAAAACTATTGCAAAACTAAACTATTTCAGGTTATTCTTGAAAGGAAAACGATATGAAAATCATAGAAATTGAGAAGAGGGGCGTCAAATCATCATTTTGCATCTATAATAATACGATAAATTGTATCAATTTTTAATTTAAAAATAATTATCTTATTTAAAACAGAGATCACTAATTTCCTTTCGTCTATCGCATCCTTCGACACATTACCTGGAAAATTAAGTAGAAAAGATAATGAATCAACTATTTCATTTTTAAAATTTTATTCAACAGAATGTATCAAAAAAAATTTTAGAAATCTTGATCAAATCTAAACTTAATTATTTTTACTAATATATAAAAATAATTAAAACACACAACAATAATTTTCTTCAATTAATAAAAAAAATATAAAATATAAAAAATAATAGTAATAAAGAAAGCATTTCAATATGAATTCAACCCAGAACCAATGTCTGAACATATGGTTTGACTGGGTGAATAATAACTTATAAATCTTATTCAAATTCATTTGTTTGTGCAGAAGTATCTTGAGTCTTACAATATACCTTACGCCAATTTTGTACGACTTTGTATAAAGACCATAGTTCTTCAGGACTAGGCATTTCTTCCGTTGGATCATCATTAGCGGAGATGTTTACTTCAGAGTTACTAAAAATAATCCTACAGTCTGAAGCCTTATTACAAGAACTGCTCATGTTAGCTGCGTTGGTAATGGATCTGTCTGAATTCACAATAGATGGTCTAAAGTTGTCACGCATTTCTTCAAATCGATTAGGATACATTGGTACAGGGTTCATTGGTGGAAATGGTTTATAACTTTGATCAAAAGGCACAGCATCTTGCATATAGTGCATTCCATTATAAATATATGAGCCAGGAATCTCTTGTTCTGCCGGAATGCAGTAGTACATCGGAGGTGTACTTGACATTAGCATTGTAGGTTCCGGCATATGTGGCATATATTGGTTTCGACACTTGGAAGCTGCAAATTTTGGGTAACAAGATCTCATTCGTGGGTTGATAAATGTTTTGCGTCCTGCTTTATACCTATTGTGGCGTTGCGGTTTGACATCAACATCAGTTTGTACGCCTACACTGCGTACTTTAGCTTCAGGTATAGCTTTTTCTTGTGCAGGAATACAGTCAGATGTAGGCAGATCCTTATTTACATTGTTAACAGGAGGTTTCACAAAAGAAGGAGGACGATTCCAGCAGCATTTTTCTACAGGAGTATGTGGAACATTATTGCTCGGTTTTTCAACAATTTTTTCACTTTCTTCAGGTGTAAAAGGACGAAATGTTGTTTTTCTCTTATTCTTTGGTTGATTATTATCATTAGTTTTATGTTTATTTTGGTTACTATCCCCCTTACTAGAATTTTTATAGGACCTGGTATGGTATTGTTTCTTACCTTCGTCCATATTTAGCTCCTTGGAATTTTCGACTTTGATATTTGATTCATTTTTATCAGGTTCTTGAGTCGCAGATGGTTTCCTTTTCGTTTCCTTTATTGTAAAACCGTTCTTGCCGAGAACTACAATCATATTTTAAATTTTAATCATTAACAATTTGGAAGAAAATTATTTTAAAATTTTGAAATCAAGCCTAAAATTTGGTTGATCACATTACAAAAACATAAGAATCGCTATGTGATAGTGTAATACGTAGTGCAGGTGTGCTACGATTGAACCTTTCTTGTCTCATTATACATTCAATTCATATTATTCCCAGATTTTATAAAAAGAAAAATTGTCACAGAATGTTATAAATGCTTTTATTTAATTTTTTTATTTAACGCTATTTCCAAAGCTGAGTCCTATCACCGACGATCTCCTACTATGTTGCAGTTTTTATGGTGTCGTGACTATCGTGTTTATTAAGTTTTTATTATTTGGTGAGCACATCGTAAAATTAGTTTTGGTAACAACCAAATTTAGAAAATACAAGGCTGGTCCGGTGGATCAACCTCGGGAAGCGAACACGGTGGTCTGATATTAAACATGAATACTCTCAATAACGGTGCCCACAGCTCTGTTTTATTTTAATACACTTATATTATACACACAATTAAGTAATAGAATAAATATAGTACAAAATATGGTTATTCTTCATTTTATTAAGTTTGCCTTTATTTTTGTTGTTTTGGGTGTTGTTGTTTTGAGAGCCGTATGAAGAGTGATTTAAACCGGCAATAAAACGTTCAAACCTTTCTGATTATGAAACAACAAAAAAGAACAAATTAACTAAATATTCAATAACAATAGATAAAGTAATAACCAAATGATCAAAATAACAATGTTCCAGTTAAACTAAAAAATACAAAATATATTAAATTAAAGTGGAATTTTGTTTTACCATAACCTATTTTCCTAGCATATGATAGATTTAGAATTGAGTTTGCTTTATGTACTGTATTGCTACTGCCCTATTTGCCCTTAATTGTGTATATTAATATTAACTTTCAATGTATAAACTCCATTTAGCTGTATGATAAATATCTAATCAATACAAGGGTAATGTAGTTAAACAGGGTAAAAACATCCATTATTACTTCATTTTACTGAAACATTTTTTTATATAATACCTCTTTTCATGTTTTATATATAACAATCTATACATATTTTATAGTAGGGTATTTGTCAAGGCTCAGAAGCTACTGAATCAAAGAAGTAGAAATTAGCGTGTTTTAAAATAATATACATGCCACTATTATACTAGTTTTGTATATTTTTAATCTCTTTCTTCTTTTTTTATAAGTAAATTATTGGTATATTGTAATGCATGATATTATAAATATATATGGAATCATATACACGCACTTGTGATTAAATCCTGCTAGAAAAGAAATCCATAGATTGCTGCAACATCAGATATTTTGTAGATCATTGCACTGTGAAATAAAATCCACTATAAAATCTCATTGTTCGCACTGTCAGTAAAGTTAGTTTTAAATTTTAATTCGCAGTGCGACTTAAGTCTTAGATAACTTTTCTCTGAATAAGGCAAGGTGTTATTCTTTGCTTAATGTAGTTCAATCTCTATTGCAGCAGTCTGTATAAAATTATTGTTGCAATCAAAATTTTATTATGTAGTATAGGGCATAGGCAGTAAAAATAAATGTAAAAACCACTACTAATGCTCGAGAACATTATTTATCCATTAGAACTTTGATGATCTTAAAATAATATTATTTTATAGATAAATACTAAGTAACTTAAAATATGTTAAGTTATCAATAAGGAAATAGAGATAAGCAAATGGTACTAGTCTAACTCGAACTTGCATAATAATTGGGTCGAAACTTTATTTTTTTTTAAATATATGCTAATAGATTTAAATGTTTTATATATCCAAAAATAGGCAGAGATATAGCTATTTAAAATTTGAAACTTTGTTTAACCTCTTAATTTCTAGCCATATCCTTGCGTCAGTCAGCATCAAAAGTGTTATTTATTTAACGTCGGCCTATTTTCGATGCTGAGTCCTATCACCATTAGTCCTTCCACTAGTTAGCAATTTTTATGGTGTCGTCAGTATGAAATTGAAGTATGTAGAATATTAAGTAATCGATGTTATTTATTTATGCCTTTATTACATTTTGCTGTATTATGACTGGGATGGCAATTTATTAGAAAAACAGGTTAAGAAACGAGTATGACATCAAACAATAAAATGTGGTTTTATAAATTTTGATTTTTAGTTAATGGTAAAATAATAATAAAAACCAGATTAAAAATAAATTTTTTTTGAACATACTATTTTATTAATAACACGTGCACGTGTTCAAATGTTTACTTTTATATTTTTAAATGTTTGTATTTTAAAAAAAATTACCTCTAATTATTTTTAAAATGTTGATTTATCTGTCACTTTCCATTTCTATTTTTAAATAATTTATTACTTTGACCTTGACTAAATGTTTAAATAAAAATCTTTTCGCTGTACATCCGATTAATCAATTATGCTAAATTAATTGTGGTGCTTTAAATACAATTTTAAATGATGTTTCTAAAAGTTATTCATACATATTTTTGCAAAAGTAACCGAATGCAAATGACACATATTTGAGATCTCAACACCATAAAATAAAAAAGGTTGTTGTTGATACAACTCAACATCGGAAAGAGGTTAACGTTAAATAAATTATAAAGAAATAAACTCCAAATCTTGTAGCCAAAAAGAAATCCCAAGGTTTTAGAATAGAAAAGAGATATGGGTTGAGTAATATTAAATTAAACACCGAATTAATAATATTTGATGTCATTATTTTCAACCTCATTTAAAGGAATATCTTTACTCAGAGAGTTCTATATTTCGTCTAACTTAAATTGCAAAATCTCTTAAGATGCATCATCCTTATGATTAATTTTTGTTACGACATCTCTTTCAGGGTGATTATATTATGTTAATTTGACTGTTCACGCATATAACCCTACGCACAGCAGTAAAGAAAATGTAACCTAAATGTCATATTACATATAAAATACTGATAATATATATTTATGTATAGTTACAATAGAGACAACTTTGAATACCGGCGTCAGTTTTTAAACGGAACACATAAAATCAACAAATTTAATTATAATAAATGCATATAAAATTCATTAAGCCGGTGTACATATTCAAAACATAACATTTTTAAAACAATTAAAATGTAAACAAATATTACTAATCGTTGATTGGTTGTACACTGTGTTAGGGCTATTCAGATAACTAGGAGTGGGAGGTACTTTGAATTAACGTGTTGAAACTTGTTGAAACTTGTTCAAGATTACATATTATATTAAAAAAATTTCAAATGTACAATCAGTTTAAATTCGTACTTTTAACTGAACGGACGTTTCATTCGCGGAGTGATTTTATTTTGTGTGAAGTGCATTTTTGAGTTTAGTGTAATTCGCATTACCATTTTAGTTATTTTCTTAGTTTGTTTCTTGAAGAGAAATATTTGTGCTTTATTTAACAGCCCACACATTAACTAATGTCATATACACTAGTTGCACGGAGACACGGGGCGTAAGGCACTGACTCAACCAACAGCTGACTTCGGTGCCAGACACTACGGCGCCAACTGTCATACTCGTACCAAGGTCAGTATTTTGTTTATCCAACTTCAATTATTGTCATTTAAGTCATGCGTTTACAAATATTTTCATCTTGAATACATTTTACGTCAATTCTTTTTGTTTTATCCATAGAATATATTTGTACTAGAGTTTATCCCCGTCGCAAGCGACGACTGTCTTTTGTGTGTGAATTGAATTTCATTTCAAATTTTCAAATTGAAATATTTAACTCGTTCTATATTACTTTACATATAACAATAAATAACATTTTTGAATTGTGAATATTTTTTTTAAATACGTTATTCAATTATTACGCAACCCAAAATTTGAGCTTTCTTTAAAGTTTACTATCGGGCTCCTTAAATTTCCCAGCGCCCCTTTTATACATTTTTGAATTTCTAAATTTTGAAATAGGTTCACATTAAATAGCGTAATACAAATGCAAAATTTCAATTTTCTATATTTTACGAATTAAAAGTTATACAGAAAAAAGTGATTATTTTTTTTCAGTTTTTCCAAAATTACGGGTTTCTAGGAAATTAAGAAAAAAATCCGAGGACGCCAAAAGTCTTAGAATTTTTTCCTCTACGAAATAGACAATTTTTGAGGAAAATGCGCGGAGCCGTTTTCGAGTTGCCATACAAATTTCGAACCAAACATATAAGAAAATAAACATATAAACATACAGTTGGAAAATTATAATATAGGATGATAGAAGATTTATAAACATTTTGATAATAATGACTAATAATTGAAACTAATTAATTGAAACCATCATGCATGATATAATTAGTTTCAAAACTGTATACTCATATTCACAAAATACTTTACTAACCGTGCAATAAAAATTCAAACTATGTTCAGGCCATGACAACCCTTATTTGTTATTTTAAATATTTGATATTCAACTACGTAGTTATCTCTCTGTTACGAATATATAACGGTATAAATGTTATTATTTTTTATTTCTAAAAGGTAAGATCCTCAGTTGACGCTCAGGTGTCGGAAATGTGAGAGGTGTTTTATAAACCCCTGTGTAACACTTGACGTTCTTTTTGGTCTACTCGTACTGTCATACTACCCACCGTAACCTCCCTATTTGAAACCATTCTTTTAAAACCATCTCCCAAAAAGTATCTCTATACTGTAGATCAGTGATGCACACGCGTTTATAATATTGGGTTAATACTAATTCTCGTTTTATTTGTTTGGATATTTGTTAAAAATATCTACATGTTTTTTATTGAAGGGAAAATATTGAACGATTTAAATTTTTTTTGAGTGGTTAAAAACTCCATAACTATTTTAAAATTTGAGTGTTTGCGTATATTATTTATTGTAATTTTGTTTAGAAACAACATCATATTAATTAATACAGAATCAACGACAAAGTGACGTCAGAGAGACTTTAAAAACGATGCTTATGATTGTCTCTTTAATTTTTACATTCCTATATACTTGCACTGCATTTTTAATTAGTAATGTCTTCTAAAATAAAATTAAAAAAATAATTGAATATCTACGCTCCTGTTACAGAACTATATTAATTTACTGTACAGACTTTTTTTAGCAGAAAGAAATACAATTCTATAAGCATGATATATGTCATCTTCACAAATTTTAGGTATTTCTGAAGTTTACACCAGTGAACAGTAATGTATAACCTGTTGCTTTCCTGAGTGAATAGGCTCTGTAATTATTTTGTACAAACCAGTATAGTATAATTAAGACTTAAAACCGTTGGGATAACAGTTAAGCCACATTGTTTTTAGTTTTAATTTAAGGTTTTAACTTTATCACGCGTCATGCGTCAGTAATATACATTATTTTGTAATAATTACTATTTTTCCGTAATATAAATTATTGTATTTAATATAATTAATTTAATTTTTTTATATTTCACAAGCTGACATTTACATTTTAGTTTAAAACCTTAAATTAACACAAAAACTCTTTACCAAATATTCATTATAATTTTTTTTTCTTACTGTTTTACAACGATTTTAACTTCTATGTCAAATTCGCCGATCGTTATCCTTTCATGACTTGTTAATGAGACTTATTTCGATGAAAAACTGAGGTTGTCTGTATGAAATTTTGTAATTGTCCTTTGATGTTATGGAAATATTGTTATTTATTGTAATTTTTACTCTGACGTTTAATTATAGCAATTAATCAGGGAACGATTGATCATACGAAATCATACGAATCAAATTTGTAGATAATTTAATGCTCTACAACTTTAGTAGAGCATAGGAAACAAGATATCTACAAAAGACCTTCGAAATTCAGACTTATACTAACTTATTTGTTAATTATTTGTTGTTATAATGTCCTTTCTTCCTTTCAAAAATGTTCAATGTTTTGATATTGCCCTTACCAAGAAACTCTTCAACGTCCCTGCCCTGCGTCAACTGAGTTCAGTTATTCGTTTCTCAACGAATTGTTTGTTTTTATTTGAATAGATAGACTTGACGGTTCATATATCATCAAGGATTGGATAGAAAAAAAAGAAAAAGAAGTTAATAAAAACAAATAAAGTAAATAATTTATGGTACTATTTGTGGAATAAGATAATTTCACAGCAGGTACTCTTCCATACTAAGTTTTATATTTATATACGATTTTCCCCGCTTTTACTTAAAATAATTGCACTTTATTTCTGAAATCTTAAGTGTTTTATAAATATTTCATTCGGTACTATAAAAGTAAGTAATATTATTTAATTGAATTTAATTTTTAATTGATACTGTATTTAAGGTAGTTGTATAGCTTACTGTACTGCGAATATAAGATATCCGATGCGGTTTATCCTACTTAACACTTTTGTGGAAGTACAGTCTCACTACTCTCACACACACACACACACACAATCTAATAGCATCAATAAGTGTTTCTACCCACACACACATCCATAATAATACAGATTTGATCGTGACAACTGTGCTGAGTATTACTGCATGTGTTGTTCAGTAGTCCAGTAGTTTTGTAGCAACATGAATGCGCTGTCGCCGAGTTAATGGAGAAATTCACCTTTTAAATAATATTATCTAGATATCGACATTTTTTATGAGGTTTGTGACTACGGTTTTATAATACATAAAACTGCCTAATCAGTTTATGATTATGTATGCGCATAATCAATTTAACTTAACAGCAACAAATCCCATAAAATATATCTCTAGTCCAATGATCGAACCCGAAGACACGACAGTCAGTGCCAAGCATCAATGCTCTCGTCAACTAAGCCGTCAGCTATTGAAAATAGAATACAAAGAATAAGAGCAATAAGTGTTTAACAAAATAACAGTTAAAATTAACCATAAAAGTATATTAACTATACTAATAATATTAGTGTGAACTATTTTGAACACAAAATTTTTATTACTCTTTATTTTTTATTACTCTTTTTTTATTTTACTCTTAAATAAACCATAGAGGCGTTAACACCACATAAGAAATTAAAACTAATAAATAAAAGTAAAATTAACCAATATATAAGTAGTATTTATTTATAAAAAAAGGACTAGTAAACAACCTTTTCATAGACTGAAACTCAAAATCTACGAGTACAATAAAATAAGTACAGTAGAGTAAATATTATATAATAGAAGTTACAATTTAGCTCAACGTAGTTTAGTTAAGAATCTATTTAAGCCGCAGATATACAATTGTAAGAGTATAGTCGTATATACTATATTTCCTTATTCTGTCAAGATTTTTATGTGACGTCAATAAAACCCAGGGCTTTTAACTGTTTCTCACAACATTAAGCCATTTCAGATTTATATGTTTATGTGTTACGTCCCTCTGGCCTCTACCTAACATTCTACCTAAGTGACTAAGTGCAATCAGGCACCTTACTCCGATTCCAAGTACTCTATTCGTTTTATAGAGTACTACAGATAGAAAACGGAGTACAATGTAAGACATTTTGAATTATGAACGACAACAAAAAATATCATTGAAAATCTCGTAGCTCTCTGTAAGAATAAAACACAACAAAATAAAGAGCGTTAATGTGAATCGTATAACACTGTAACACTGTAACTTCGCTCAAAACAACATTCTCCTTCTAGTGTCGTAGTGTCGTATAATAAACATTTATTAGGAGTTGAAGTGCATCCTTTTATATTGATTAAGAATTTTATATATAAGTATATGGTATACATTGGCGTCCGAAGGAAGGGATCTCGATATTGACATTTTAATGATAAAATGAATGACTGAATAAAATGAAATTTATTAAACATTTGCACTGGATAAAAAGGATCATGTTCAAAATATACTTGTTGTACTTGTTTCTCGGCAAATTCTACTCAATTCATTGAGTTCGTATAGTTGAGCCTGAGGATAAATGTAGTCCAGTGCCGTAGCTACCGCCGTATCTGTCGTATCAACGATACGGGGGCCCCAAACGTGTGTAAGCTAAAATTAGTACAATATTATCCACAATCTCACTTAAACTCTTAGGCAGTACTTAGCTTAGTTCTGAGAACTATTAATTGTATGTAATAAGGTATAATCAATAAATAATTATTTTAATTCAAGGCGAGCGTTTTTGTTTCTTTTGTAAAAATATTTACCCAATATTTGGGTCACACAACAAATTTTGATACGGGGTCAACAAATATATATATATATATATATATATATATATATATATATATATATATATATATGTATTGCTTGTATGTTTACAGTAGGAATTTGTATGCCCAATATTTACGCATAATATATTTGTACAGTATTTTATCAGAATTTCCTAACCTATATTTTCAGAGATATCGCCAGCGGCAGTAAAATGAATAAATTTTATCCTATTTTAGTGTGAAATTAAATATTCATTTTAGAATAGGAAGCAGTCTTAAAGTTGAGTTTGCAAATAGAATCAAAGGGGTGTTGTAGCTCATAACGTTAGATAACGTTAATGGTAACGCTTATAACGCGTACATTTGACTGCGAGTAGAATCGTTTGTATACATACGAGCATAGAATCCGTAAAGATATATCTAACACATAACGATCAATCAAAGAACTTCAGCACAACTCACACATACGCGTACATACGCGTACTTTGAGAACCTCCTTTATTATGTAATATAAATCAGCTTAAAATTGTTATGTATATATAGGGAGTTCGTTTTTTAACGACGATATTTTAGTATGATTACGTAATTATTTCAGTTTTGTACTCTAATATTTAACCCTTTGATGAAAAGTGATATATTACATAATAAATAACGTTACATTGGCGTAAGATTGCCCTAAATAAAGTTAACGGGCTGGGTTCAAAATTTGTTAGTACTTAGCGCATATTCGCAGAGTAAATCTTAAAAAATTAATATATATATATATATATATATATATATGTATATATATATATATATATATATATATATATATATATATATATCTATAAATATATATGGCCACTCAAAGTTATTCTTATTAAGGTAATTTGTACGAACAATGCCAGATTTATTTTAATTACTACAAAACAAAACAAAGTTTTAAGAAATATTTTTTAAATCTGTTTGTTTAACTCACCATATTTTTTGTGTAGCGAAATAGATTTTTATTTTACTTGTTTTTTTACATTACATAATGTTTTAAAGGTTATATAGTTATATTTAAACCACTCTAAGGCTAAGCATTAGATACTTATTTTAACCTCAAATCCTTTACAAAATCTTTGCATTAAAGAAATAAAGTAACAAAAAATAAACAAAACAAAAACAAACCGAAATAAACAAGTACTTTAAAATAAGAACAAATATAAACATTAAAAAAGCTTTTTTAGATTAACTTAAATAAAATATATTTTAACCTAACACGAAGAAAATACTCGTATATTTTAAGCAAACTTGAATACAAATAGAATTAACAAAACTTCTTAATGCCATTTCTGCATTCCGAAAAATACTATTTTTATTTTCATATACCATGTAATTTTGTCTATATACACGTATTTACATACGTAAATAATATATGCAATTTTTATAAATAAGTTTTTCATTTCTGTTAATTCGATTTTATGAGGGCACCCACTGAGAGCCAGTGTCAAATCTTGCCCCGGTTCGAAAAAATCATAGATGCGGTATTGACTAAACTTCACTTTTGAATCAAGCTATCAGTGAACAACTACCTTAATTACTTAAACGTAACGTTTTTTATGTTAAATAAACGATATTAGTCTGTGGTTTACCAGTTATTATACAACCACAACATATTTACTATTTTTTAACCCTAGATCAAAAATAGAAGCTTGCAATGCTACTATATAATGCTCCAATCTAAAAATACATGAACAAAAAGAGGCGACGCCACTCATACTCATACCGACGCCGTGCCGTGTTGGTACTGCTCTTCACTGCTCTTTCGACTGTAATGCTATATAACAAACGACGTTTAGGAAATTCCATCTGTATCTGTCACTTAAAATCGTACTGCCAATTATAGCAAACCGAGCAGCAAATGCTTGTATATTTCTAAATATGTATGCTACCCGTACAATAAACAGATCTTAGGGTAAAAGGGTCTTAGGGTCTGAATATAAAGATATTACTTATAGAGTTAAAATATCAAAAAATTAATGGAGGTTTTTTACTTACCGAGAAATTGAACTGCAGACTTCAAGTTGAGATCGTGTGTTTTAGAAATCAGTGCATCTGAAAAATAAAGAAAATTTATTAACTTTTTTTTGAGAATCAGTACAACTGAAAAATAATTATTTGTAAAAACTTAATTAAGAAACTTTTTAAGAAATAAAAGATTATGAATTATCTTTACGATGTTGCAACAGTATTTTAAGGGAATTATATACAGTTAGGAAGCTCAAAAAAAAGTATTTTTTTAAGAATTCTTACTGAGAAGACTTTTAAATGTTTTAATGTAAAAATTTGTACACATATTATGGTAACTTTTAGCTGTATTTTAACATTTTTGTATTTATAAAAAATAATGTATAATCTAGTAATTAATTGAAGGAATAAGCAAAATATTTTTTTTTGACAAATTGGTGGCAAGAAATCGATTTTTGACCAAAATTTTGGCCTTAAATTGTTTATAAAAAAAAATATTTCTCGGTGAGAAAAAACCTTCGACTAATTACTAAAAAATATACTTAATAAGCTTGTGTTAAAATTTTAGACTGATCCGTTCAGTCGTTTTCGAAAAATCTTGAAACACAGTTTCTGTAAGGTAGTTGAAAAAACACAGTTTTCAGAAAACGCATTTAAAGTTTCAAAAGCACTTTACATAGAGTACAAAAATTTTTTTTTCAACTACCTTAACTACGAAAATAATCGCCGGATTGAAATTTTCTGTGTGTGTACTTAAATATATGTACATTACGAAAATGAAATTTAAAAAAAAATCGATTTTTTGAAAATTCTAACTGTATATAACCCCTTAAATAATTGTTATAGAAATGTTTCTTCAAATAAATGTAGTTATTTTTGCTTCTAGTTCAGCACTGATTATCCCTAAAAAATATACGGTTATATACAAGCACTCGCTATATATTCTACACTTTTGCAACGAGTACCACATTATCACAGAGTAAGGGCATAGTTCCCTTTTCCACAGTTCTTGCACCAAGCGATGTAAGCAGAAAACCTGTATTTGATGTTTAAGTACCGCTTAGAACTTGGAATTAAACTTCAGTATTTTTTATTCTATAGAAACAACTTTTAAAGCTATATTTTTAGATGATCTGAATCAAGTTAAAGGTGCTAGTGCTACTGCTAGTGCTACTGCTACTGGTGGTGGTTCTACTATACGTCAAATACGAGTGTAAACCCAGGGCTTATGTTTGCTGTGTAAACGTGCAGAACGCTGTGTTTGCTATGTTCATAAATCGTGATTCGATCGCTGTAAAACAAATAAATCTGTGATTACATACTGCGAATAGAAGGGTTTTACCGTTTTATTTTTAATTTATACTTACATAACAACCGGTAGTAAATTATATTAAATATCTTCATATTAGGATATATTTTAGCAGAAAATATCTTTAATATCATTCATACTTTCATTGGTGTATATATTCTCTTGTATATTAATTACATATTTTTGTAATATAAATGAACTATTATTAGTCTAGTGAAATAAGGATTAAACCTCGGAATAAAAGATAATAAGCTAAAACTTTTCATAGACCTTTGTTTTGACTTGCTAGAAAGTCTTATATAATCTTGTGTTCGCGTCATAACATATTCGAAGTAAAAGGTCACAAAAATCCTTCATACATCTTGTTTCCTATGTGTCATATGTTATTAAAGGTTACTATAACATGCAGATCATAAAATTCGCATATTTAACCACATTCAATTAATTCGCAAAAAATAATAATTTTCCTTCCCGAGATATAATGCGAAGAGTTGCAGGCTCGCAATTTTTTGTTTTGTTTTATAAAACCTCTTCATTTAGATTTAGAAAACAATTAGATTTTTGAAAAATGTTGCCGTTCATAAATTTTGCCAAATTTAGTCTTTCATTTACCGTGAAAATAATTACAATATGTTAACCGGTTCTTTAGACATCGCATTTATACGATCGTGGTGGCAGCCATTTTGAATTTTCCATAAAACAGGAAAAGAGGGAGTTTAAGTGGTTCCACATTTAAAAATTATCTACTCATTAAATACTTTCACTGTACCAAATTTCAAAGTTCTATCAGTAAGTGCAGTATTAACCTGCACTGCTTTTCTACAAATAAATCCCGTGATAGCGTTATCACAATTTTTGCGCTAAATCTTGGGAACGGTTGATCATATGAAAATAAGAATAATCTCAAATTTACAGAGAATTTTATACTCTACAACTTTTCTAACCTCCGCTGCCTAACATATGACATCTTAGATCATTTTCTTATTTCTTATATAAAAAATAGTTAAAAATTTTAAATGATATTATATGTTTATAACATCGTAAATTAAGAAAATTTTTCTGTTTTGCAAGTTCCAACTCTTGTATGTTATTACGTACTTACTTAATGTAAAATAACTTTATGTAATTTTTATAAAACTAACCTATTATATTTATAAGTTTAATTGTTTATCATCTAAAGTAATGTTATTAGATGCAATTTAGAATAAAGTGACAATATTTTTCTATTTTAAACGGAGTTAAACGGGCAAAATGTGTTTCCATGTATTTAGAATCAGTTAATATTTACTAATTATATTATTATAGAATTTAACTCGCAAAAGTATACAACTATTATTAGAGTTAAGGAACACTCGTATTTAATTCAAATACAAATTTAATCAGTAAATAAATTCAGTGACGTCTGACACGCTGCGCTGTTAAAAGTTAAACACCTCACAAGTTTCTCACATTTAATACACAAATGTTTAATTTAAAAGACCCCCTGTATATTTATTAAATTTGTAACATGCTGTTAAATAATTTAACTTAACTAGATTGACATTTCAATGTTATCTGTACGAACGTGTGTATGTGTGATTCAGGATTTAGCTCTTTTGATATGTCTACAATTGAATGATTTAAAGGTTAAACCCAGCATCAAATTAATATATGTTCTGTTTGCTATTTTCTGTGATGCGATCAAATTGATTTGCCCTTTGTACTTTAATCTGTAATGCTATTTAATTATTTTGAAATTCGCGAATATCTAACACTCCCACTTCTGATGTTTGTGAATTTCGTATAACTGGTATATATTTAAGCGGAAATTCATGCTAAAAATCATACACTCAAATAATACATAATCCTCGTGTTAATGGATTAAAACGGAAGTTTATTTGCATATCACTAGATCTGATAAAGGCAGCTTCAATTAAACGAATTTCATTTCATTTATAATTAAATTGAATTTTTTAATTTTCACGAGGTTTTTGGTGATGGAGATGATACGAGTATATACAAATATTTTACTTACTTTTTAATAATTGAAACATGTGGAAGATACTCGTATGTTCATTCAATTAAAAACTCAATTTTTGGGATAAAGTATCATCTATTTGAGCTCTTTTTAGATGTTTACAATTACTTAATGTTACCAAACTATACGCATAATATAAAAACGAGTCTGATTTTTTAAAAAATATCCACCGCAAATTTTTGTATGCTATTGATACAGTCACTATGTATAATATAGCGAGCGGGTATTAGATTTGCTAGTAAAGGGTTTCTGAAAAAAAAAGGTCTGGAGGCGTGATTGGGCCGTTTTTTTTTTAATTTGAATTTTTGCCATAGTGACTAAACTCAAAAAACTCAATCGTAATCGCGGCATCCATCGCGCGCATTGCTGCTTTCAATGGTTGTCAAATACAAATTAAATAATGCCGCTTGCTCTAAATTTGACAGTAGTCTATTAATAGATATCAGTTGACGGGAGCTGCGCGGAAAATTAAAAATTTCACTGATTCAAACTACCCTATACTATTAACGATCAAAAGTGCTGCCACAGGAAGGGATTATCAATAAGTGTTATCCTGCAAATTATTGAGTTGCTCTACATCTGGCATCAATATGGATAACTAAATAATAAGCAGGTGTGAATCGGCATAGTGTGGCCATGTCTTTATATTAAAAGAATAATAGCGTAATTTAACAGCTATACTAATTATACAAAGTAACCAATACAAACAGGAGTACAGAATGACCGTGTATTCTGTGTGTGCGTGTGTTTTATTTGTAAGGGCATGTGGGATATACACTTAATGCATAATTTATTACCGAATGTAAGACATAATTTTTCTTTAAATAAAATTAATGTACACCTGTTGAAATCGATATAAAAGCTTGTTTGTACGCGTAACTACACATAGTAAGTCGTAACCCCTAGGTGCAATAAAATAATAATGTTACAAATCAATAATACGCCATTAGAAACATTACACAATATTAATAGATCTATAAAATATATAGGTGTTCTGCTTATTCTATTTATAACTGTTTTTACACGATGTTGGTCTGTGTATGATTATTGTACCCTATTACGATATAACATAAAATTCAGTAAACAATTTATATTTTAACGTGTATGTTACGTAAATACTGCACGGGAAAATGAAATATAAATTATTGGTTTTTATAAAACAAGCTTTTTTATTTATTTAAATGAACAAATAAGATTTAATTTAACTTGATAACTCTTCGAGAATCTAACCTGAAGATATGACGGTGTGAAGCATCAATGCTCTCACCCACTGTGTCGTCCAAAAGCTTATTTATATTTGCATTTTTCAGTGACCTTACGTAAAATTGGTCTTATAAATTATAAAATGAAACTTACGTACACTGCAAAGAAATTGGTTAAAGAAATATTAGACGCCTTTTTCTTATATTTTCGATAATGTTTTTTAGCGACACAGTTAATATATAATTACTACATGATAAAATGACATTTGAAGAATACTTTGTAAAATTTTTATAAATAAATGTCAAGAAATGACGCATTGACTGCGAATCTCCGCAGACGTTAAAAAAAAAGTAACATTGCGGTGCCATTCATAACTCATCACTGGATTTTCTGAAATCGAAAAACCGAAATGATTTCATTAGTTGATATGTTTCAGAAGGTAATGCTGTCGAGTTTTTTTTTATCGATTTTTCACTTTTTTACACCACTTAAAAGTCAAAATACTGATTTTTCATGAAAAAAATCAGAAACTTTGTTTTTTTAAAATACGATAAAATTAAAAAATAAAAGGAAACTCGACAGCGTTACCTCGGCATTTATGTAAAGATAGAGTGTACAAAATTTCAAAAGAATCGGTCCAGTAGATTTTGAGCTAGAGAGGGCACCGACTCTAAAAATGCTATGTGTGAGAAACCGCATTTAAAAGTTTAAAAGTAACACAAAACCGGACCAGAGAGGTGAAGATCTAAAAGTCTATATCTCCGACAGTTTTACTCTAATCGACTTCAAATTTTTACACACTAAACTTAATATGTTGTACAATAATATTAATAAATAAAAGAAAATGAAAAAATAAAAATTGAAACCTTAAACCAATAACAGGCTATAACACCATAAATACTGCCAATATAAAAGGAGGTCATCGGAAATAGGCCAACTTTAAATAAATTAAATAAAGAAACAAAACTTTCCGTGGACAATATATTTTAACCTTAATTTAACGTTTATTTGTGATACTGAGTATCTTTTAAAGTATAACATACAGAAGTTCTTTCTTACCTATATAATTTCCTTGGAGAAAGAATAAGTATATACTCGCATTTATGTATATCTATATATGTACATACGAGTATATTCTGCTGTTAATAAAAAAGTAGAATTTAAAATTCTAGCCTGTGGGAATATTGAATTGATATTTTTAAATAAATAGTGCTCCCTGTTTCTTCTCTCTAAATATACATTGTTTGTTTTTCTTTGAATGTTATACTCGTACATGCATAATTTCAATTCAATAAACAAATAGCGCAACATCAGTAAATATGTACAACATTTTATACATTAAAATGAGATATTTTGTAAACATGAAAGCTAAATAATATTTGAAATACAATTTATTACATCAAAATTAATATACAGATAATAAATTGAATAAATTGAATGCTAATTAACTAGAAGCAATTAGTATAATTTTAAATAATTGCTACAGTATTTACATTAATGGTGTTTTATATTAGCTTTATCATATGAAACATTTAATAACAATTTATCTACACAAATTTCTAAAGCATATTTTATAACCAGTATATATTTGAAAAAGAATTTAGTAAAAATTAAAAATAATTAATAAACCCAGTTAGTAAATAAAATTTAATAACATTTTTAATAATGTCTCATTTCAAATGGTCTCATCGTCAATTTTTTCAATGCCCGTCAATTTTCCTGTGGATTATTTTAAAGTTTGTACATTTTGGAAGTCGTCTTTGGTAGTATTGTCAGCAAAAATCGTTATTAAATGGTAACCAACTTTTGCGGAACCAGTTCAATGATAATGAATTGTGAGTCAGAACACATAAGTTATATAAAAACTACACTGTATGTTGTTAACAAGTTGGCAACCAGAACCTCAAATGTCCAATTACATTTATTCAATTCCCAATGTTAATGATTTTTTTCCTTAATGTCATTTTTAAACCTTAAATCATTAAAAATGTACCAAAACTTCAAAATCCTTTAACATCGCCTCTTACTACAGCGAATGTCATCGCTTTAAACAATATAGTTAGAAACCTATGCGAAACCAAACGTCACTGCTCTCGCGACTCGCCATGAAGTTTTCACTTATTATAGTCGCTCACATTTTAATGCGATCTAGTGACGTCAAAAATATGCCTTATAACTAAACGGGAAAACGATATTAATTTTTTAAATAACTATCTCTTCGTCAATTTTTAGGTATTTAATAAAAAGGACGCAAAACTTCTAATTATAATTCATTCTATTATATTTACTCGAAATCCAGGCAAGGGGGAATTTCCCGTTTGCCCTTACTTCCCTGTAGCACATACTATGTTATAAAAAATTGGTAATCGATAAAATTGGCCATCGATAATTTATCCTACACTGCACTGAAACTGTGGTACTAGAAATATAATTTCTACATATTAAATGAACTGTTTTTAATTAATTTTAGTGCATCAGCATTCGATCAATATTACGAGTATGATTACAGAAATGTTTCTGAAACTATCAAATGTTCTTCGCTTTATTAATTAAATTTCATAGACATTAATATAGACTGGTGTCAGCTTCCTGGAAGGGAAATGGGTCGTCAGTGGCGTATCATTTATCATTTAGTAGAACTGTAATACGCGTAAATTAAAGCTCGGAATGTCATAAAATTTTGACATATATCTAGTTTGAAAGTTGGTACTATCTAGAAATAGATTTGTCAATAGTATCTATATGTCATCCTATTATACGGATTATAAATAAATACTGTAAATTTTTCGAAAAAGATAAACATATTGACAAAGGAAAATTTTATTATCCGTCCTTGTTATCCAATAATTCGGTAATTCGGTATATGTTCTAGCAGGAGTCCACGTACTGGCCGTCACAATACAAAATATGACAATACAGTACAATTTTAACATTGGAAATCATGTATCGAATATCACTACCCGAAGCCATCAACCATGCTGCATCGATGTAGGTCCGTCCCGTCGATTCCTCCCTCCTCGAATACAACAGTAAATAGATAGTTAGTACATGTTAAGGGTGAGAAAGGGGTGCATAATGGACATGGAGCTCGGGCGTCAATGCATGGTGCGGAAGTAACTCTGCCGTGACGTAGAAAACTCTATTTGTAATTGAATTTTAAAATCATATATTCAATTACTCCAAAAAACAAAAAAAAAACTGATCGTACAAAACTGCAAACTGGTCAATTAGTTAATTAGTCGAAAGTCTATTCATTTTCTATATAGTAGTATAGTTAATAAGCTAGTGCTTGATCTATTATTTTACTGTTACTATTAAATAAATAGTTTACATTACAGTTAAGAAATATGTCCAACATATGTAGGCATGCACCTACTTTTGCATGATTGTTTCTCTGTTTTGACTCATTACTAATTTTCAGTAAAGTGCTGTACTTTACAGCGGGGCAGCTCAATATCTATCAGATATTGAGCTGCAAAAATATTGTAGGAAATTGAGTCCTTTATAAGATAACAAATAATAAAATAATAATGATTTTATCTTAAGACCCACTGGTAAGAAGATATAGCAAAACACCATTTTTAGCAGCCATTTTTTCAAAACGAAAGTCCAAATCATGGAAATGAAGGCTGCTAAATGAAATATTCTTAATCAGTGTACCCAAATTAGTAATGGTAAGTTTGTTTGCCACCTATTCCCCCAATTTGCTACATTCAATATCAATTCTAGATTTTGAGCACAGGCTATAACAGGAAGTGAATGCGGGAAGAGTTATAGATGGCCTTTCCAAACAGAAATCAGAATAAATGTATAGATTTTGATAAACAAAAAAATTCAACTAGCAAATTTATAGCAAAATAAAAGAACAAAGAATTTCCTATGTTTTGTTAATTTCACGGTATAAAAATTCAATTCGTCGGGGAATTACCTTTGTCTAGAAATCAGATCTGTGGTGTATTGTCGCAATGCTTAAAAAGATACGTCGTATCATGGTTTAACATCAACTAAGACGGAGTGGTCTGATATAAACGATAGTAGTAGACAGAGCACAGTAGTAATCATGCAACCTGTGAGTGTGTTTCATAGTAGGGTGTAGGGTGGGAGTTGTATCGCATTAGTAGACTTTGTTATTAGATAAAGTATGTACATTATTGTTTATCAATTGTTCGTGTTTATACGTATGTTGATCAAAGTGCATTCCTTGAATGAACACTAAAACTCAGTGAATGGGAATGGGGCTTAATTGCAACGGCACTGTGAGAAATACATAGTAAAAGTTACTATGTCATATACATACTATTGTGCTTTGGTTTTATAACAGTAAATCTTATAGATTCAAATAAAAATTAGTAGTCAATATTTAACATAGTAGATAGCACATTTACATCTAAAGATAGTCATTTTTATCTAAAACTATTATAGCACCCAAGTACTGTGCTTACACAGTAATGTTTATTGTATATTTCTCGCAGTGGGAAAACAGTTCTTCATCTAGCCATGGAAATATTTGTTACGTTTTAAATATTTCATGTAATATCTTGATAACTTATCATATTTAGTAACACATGCATAAAATTCCCTTAATTTGTTTTTTATTTTCGACACTGCTTGTTTATAAATTAAGTTTATAATATATCATTCTTATCAGAATTATAATTTCATTACATTTTTACTAAAGTAAAATACAATCTTAATGTCACGTAACGCGATTGAAATTAGGGTAATCTTTAATCTGAATGAATTACCCAAAATTTGGAACACAGTGTTTAATGATATTTCAATGACTAAACGACTTTAACCCAGTCGTTTATTTTTATGGTAATGAGAAATGGAGTGGTACTAAAATTTTAAATTATTCAGCGAGTATAGAGTTCAAGAAAACGACTGTGAACATTTTTGGGGTAGTTAATTAGCCCCGGGGTTATCAATTTTAAGGGATTTTAAATCGGATGCAATAGTAAAACGAAATATTATATAACAAATAGTTTTTTTAATTTTTTTAATTTAATTTATCTGAAGCTTCTACCACCTCTTACTATGTTATTAATTTTCATAGTGCCGTAGTGTCATATATGTGTAATAAACGGGTGCCAAATAATTTTTAAAGGTCATCCTCAGTAATATCTAACAATTAACTTTTATAAGTGTTACAATTTTGAAATTTACCATTTGTTTTACATATTTAATAAAAATTAACATAATAACATTAGGATACTATAATATATCAAAAATAAATTATAAACAATTGAATGTACAAATTTACAATAATTTAAGACTAAAATTTACATTATGTCAAATCATGTCATAAATTTTGCTTATTGATATTATGAAAAACTAAAGAATATTTATTATCTAAATAAATGGATTCATTATTTATATTGCAAGTATATTGATTGTTTTTTAAGTAGTAATTTTTCTCATAAATTGATATAACAAACATAAAATATATATTGATTTTATGAAGTTTGTTTCTGTCTCTTTTAATTTAAATAACCGCTTTGTAAATATTTTCCATATTTGGACATTTCAATATTCTATTATATGTTTCTAAAATTAGCATAATGTCAAAGTTTAATATGTAATTGAAAACTGGTTTGAATTGCTCGCTTGTAGCATTGAATGTTGTTGCAATATATATTTTGTTTCAATATATTTCCAACATCTGGTACTTTTCAACTTGTGTTTTAATGTAATATTAAAGGTAAACTTGTTAGTTACAAATGGGGTGACAACATGTTTTTTATAAAAATCCAATATTTAAACCGAGCCAAAGTAATCTCAGTGGTATGTTAGGACGTGTTATTGGGGTGTGAGTTTGTTGTTCTAAAATTGTTTTAATTATAATTTGGAAAATAGATTTAATATCTGGTATAAGGTTTCAACTCAGCTATGGTTTGTACTCAGCTTAGACCTACATATTAGCACTTTTGCGCTTTACATTTCAACGCTTTAGAGTGATCTCACACTGGAACATATTACGTCCAATCTCCTACTCATTGGTATGGTGTATTGTATGTACAGTAGTCTTATTACATTTATATTTGTTGACACCATAAAAATTGGCAACAATAGTAAGAGGTCAGCGGTCATACGACTCGGAAATGTAGTTAGTTATACTTATAGTAGCTAATATATTTTCGTTATATTTTACTCATCAAAATTATATAATGGGACCTATTAATATTAATATACGAAATTTTGTTTTATGTAGCAAAAATCATCAATTTATTATCGATATTGATTTGTGTGCAATCTTATAATAATTAATTTTAAAAAAATAATTTATTTTTATAGAAGCTGTTACTTTCAAACCTGACCATGAAGTGCATTTTTCATTGAACTCGCCTTAAATATTTTATTTGGTATATTTTAAAACCAGAAATCTATTTTGGCATGACTAGATATATTTTCTCTTACTGCACAGAGACCAAGAATGCTATGTCTTCCGGTTGGAGTCAAAGACCAGCGATATGTGTTAATAAATTAATTTGGTTATATGTTCACACTCATGACATTTATGAGGCAACGGTGTGACTCACATATATCCACAAAACGACACTATATCATAAATTCTTCCAACATAGTAAGACGCCATTAGTGATAGGACCCAGCATTGGAAATAAGCCGGCGTTAAATAGATGAAATAAATAAATATCTACTAATTGCCTCTGCTACATTTATGAAACATTTTTATTTAAACGCATCTGCACTTTTACGCTAGAATACATATATCGTTCCCTTTTGTATAAATATTTATTACCTAATTAATTTTTGTCAAAATGTGAGCCCTTGTTTCACAAAGTATGTATGGTTACAGCTGATAAATTCGTTTCGAATTGTGTAGCACGTACAACTTACCTGCCTACGTAGAATTAAAGTGCAAAATATATTATTCATATCAAAGTGTAGTTCCCATTTCTTCTGAATCCAAATTAATGGGTTCGGAAAAAACGCATGAGTTATCGTAAACAACGGTCAAGCTATAATTTACTTCTCACCCATTAGTGTACCTACATAGGCATTCGTATTTCACTGAAAATGGGAGCCCTATTAGGAAAAAAGAATTACACTTCATATTATGCAGTTAGTTCAAAATACTTTATTGCTTTGCTTGTTTATATAATTTATTTACCGTGGACCTATTTCCGATCCCGATTTCTATCACTGACCTCCTTCTAGGTTGGCAGTTTCTGTGGTGTCGTATGTGAACTACATCGCTAATATTTGAGTTACAAGTTTATCTGCTTTATAATTTTATTGGGCTGTATTTAGCCCAATAGGTATCTGAGTATTAAATCAGATGGAGGTTAACTTTTTACATATAATTGCATACCCAACTCAAATTTGGATTTTTCTGAGCTGACTCACTGATGCACTGAACGATCGATATGCAAAATTTCTAGAAAGAAGTAAAAATGGTTTCTGATATGACTATTTCACGATTGATGCAAGACTATTACAAACTTGAATTAAATGAATACGATATATTTTATTTTCAATTTAAGAAACTATAGCTAGTCATCGTAGCATCGTATTTTGTCTTAAAACATTCTCATAACGCTATATTCGTATTCAAAGATAGTTCTTTTATATCAATACAAAGAATATAAAAAGTATTCGCTTGTTAGTTGCTCTAGAAAATCTTAATCCGCGACAATGTGGCGCCAATGTTTTCCACATTTGCATTTAGCATTATCATACTATGATATAGTTCTTTTAACATAATAGAAAGAGGTAGTATGTCTAAACCTTATAGAACTGATTATGTAATTCTACACCACCTTTATCTAACACCTTATCTTAATCAAAAAAAAAAAGTACCAGTCATTGTCTTAAATTTATGTATCATTTTTGTCATACGAGTATATTGTAGATGATATTTCGTTTTATAAATGTGTAATTTATTATTACGTGTATAATATACTTAATTTGGAGCAATATCGTGACTTATTATAACAACTTATTATAGTACAAGGCAGTAGTGATTAGTGCCAGTGACACTAATGTCAAAATACATAGAGATTTGTGCAATAAAATAAATCTACCTTAAAATTTGTAATTGAAGTAAATATATGTAATAATAACAATTGCTAGCTTACCATAGCCTAATTCTAAAGTTCATTTTATATTCCTTATATAGAAATTGTCATGCACTGTAAGTTTCACAGTTACTAGCTTCCTAGTTACTAGATCTGAATGGTTCGTAGTAATAAGGTATGTGGTACTATGTCAGTGGTTGGCGTTCCGCATGATATACTGTAAGCAATTGTGACTAGATATAATTGATTTCGTGTGGGAGCTACAAAGAAATGGTATATGGATCAATATTATTATATTAAGTGTTCCATTAGGATCTGGTACTCTTTTAAATACAGTATTATATCCGGTGGCATTTTTTTCTAGTCTGGCTACTAACAGTTTGTAGATTCAACTACCTCAGCCACGGTGAGGTCCTTGTATAAAATATTTCTTTAATTGAGAATTATGTCCTGCTCTGACAAATTTGAATTAAAAATTAAAAAAACAATATTATCCAAAGAATCCGTATCCTTCTTGTATTTTAAAAAACTTGTCTTAAAAATTAAACCGTTAGTTTTAACGTGAATATTACTTTGGGCGAAATTTTTTTTAGGCAAAATATTACTTAAGGCATTCATATTATGAAGGTGCAATGGGTAGAAGAATTGTAGTGGAGTGCACAAAAGAGTCTGCCTGTAAAACTGAACAATATACCACACAAGTTTTCACAGTCCAGTAGCAAACATTATTGCACATTGTAAATTAGAAAAGATTTTAGGGCACATTTGCGGCAAACTTTTACGGGACCTTTTTCTAGTCAAAATTCGGTTTATACTTCTTGCTTTTTGGATAACATTTCAGAAAACAGTATTCAGATAAAAGTAGTAGTTAATTATTTTCTTATCGATTTATAGAAACAAGCAAAAATAAATGCATAAGCACACAAATCATATTTACATTTTTCCAAACACACTTACTATATAAATATAAAGCAAAACCTTAAAAACAACAAGAATCCTATGATAAACGAGTATTATTTTCTCAATGTAACTAAAGGAAAATGGAAAAGCACTCTGCATTATTTATTTATATAAATCTTTAAGTAAATATTTTTCCAATAAATACCAATGTATACATATTTAATGTATATGCATCCATTTAAACAAGGACAAGGGGAGATATGAGTATACTTGTATACACTCGCACCCCTGTGTCATACAACACGGTATAGCCCTGACCTTAATTGTCTGTATTTACATAATTTTATTTTTACGTTTGTTGTTATTGTTATGTATAATTTTACATATTGTTAACTATACTTACTATTTATACCATCATTTTTTTTGTACTCATAATAATATAGACTAAAAGTAAATACTTGTATATATTATTATAATATTCTGTGATACACATCGAAAACTGTATTCGTTTTACTACTTTGACACTTTCAATAAAATACTTGTAGATGGAAAGTTATCATTTCTGTTTGTAATTCAGTAGGGATATAAAATCAAACGAAAAAGATATTATATAAATTAATTATTTGAATGATTCTAACTGATGATTGGTAAGGGGCCTTCCGTAAATTATGCAACACAAATTTCATGCTATACTGCCCATCCCCATCGCCCTTTTGTGTGACGTCACACATTTTGAATTAGCACAAAATATTTTTTCTCAAATAGTACGTATTGCCGAAAGTAAAGATTTTGATAATATTTTTTAAGTGTTCGGACCTCTTCTTTTAGGTTTTATAAAAATTTTTGGAAACTTACTACACAATTTTTCAGTTATTGAAGAAATGACCTTTGTTCGCAATATATAGGGAGCGACTCTGCTTCATTTCGCCCAATATTTAGTACTTTTTATATTTTAAATTGCATGTGACGTCACAAAGTTTCTGACCTTCCTCCCTCATTGTCATAATTTGTAGAACCGTATCTTATGTGACGTAAAAAACTACTACTATCTATGCCAAATGTATGCATCATCTTTGCCGGGAAAGTATGTTAAGTGTAAAATGCACATAACGGTTTACCTGAAAGGTTTCTTTGAGCAGATTTTTTACGGAGCGTTTACAGTTGTCCTTATATTTTTATCACATACACGCTCTGCTTGACCTTTACAAGTAATTTGTTCAATATACAACCTTTATTACATAAACAATATATCTATCTGAATCATTTAAAAGCATCTTCAGTTTGGTCTGACAAGTGAGTTTGATAGTGCAATTTAGTAGGGAGTTTATCACGAGTTAGAGCTGCTGTATTATAGTTAGAGAAGCTGTGCTTCACTGTGCTTCGTCGTGAAGAAGAAGGACATCATGAAACAATTTCTGGCGTCGTTTGTGCGATAAGTACTCTTGGCTTCATCCAAGTAGCCTCAGCAATCTAGATAACAGTAATGCGACCTGCGGTCATCGCCTTCTGATGTTTCACGCACTGTCTCTGGTCGCCGTTTATGGTATTCACAATCTAGGCACAATCAAACACTTTACTGAGGGTTTTACTGAGAATAGTATCATCGAGCTGTACTTGGGAGTCTCTTTAAAATTTCATCCGATTTCACACCTTTGTTTGGCGAGAAAATGAATAATAACGCGTTGCGCTACAGATATTGATGCTTTCTGTTCACTCATAGCATACTGAAATGGTAGACGTAACTGTGAGGATCATATGCAGGGCTATTCTATATTCATTCTCCCGCCATAGATACCCAGTCCCGGTTTATATTTAAATGACCCTTGTATCAATGTAACAATCTTATCCTAATGTGTATGCTACCTTACCAGTTAAACAGTTTAACTGAAACAGTTGAAGAAAAAAAATACATAGAAAGATGAATTTATAATTTTGTTTAAAAGAAATATATTTCTAAAGAAATTAATAAGTTTTAAAACAATGACTAAAATCTAACATTAAAAGAAACATGCAAATTAATGATTGACACTCACAAATAATATTTAAAGTTGGGTTCATAGAAGATATGTTCTATTTGTCCTGCAGTCATTTTAGCAAGTGGAAAGAAATTTCGAAAATTAAAAACTATTACTGATTATGTTTAAATAAATTGAGAAATATATTCTAGGAATTTTTCGGACACATTTATACGTGATTTAAGTCGCACTAATTCACTGTCCAATTCCCATATCTTCAATGTTGTTAATGCATTATCTGATAATAACATCTCAAAGGCGGTAATTAAGTTCTCATTTTTAAGATAAAGCCTGGTGGCTTTTGCTTCTACTTCTTCATGTTGTTCTAGGTTCAAATTAAGATCTTCCAAGATTTCCAATATATCCTGATCGAATAATCTAATTGTGTTCACAGCGGCAGTAAAATCTTCTCTGATTAAAGCCTTTCTTCTTATTAATCTTTCTCTAAGTAGTTTCTTAAAATAAAAATTTCATAATTATCAATGAATAATAATTTAAAGTTATTTTAAATAAATTTCTTGACAAGACAAAATTCTCAAAAAGTCTGAAAAATAACGTAATTTTGTAAATATTTCCATAGCACAATAATACATGTTCATACCATGTAGAAAGCGTTACGCAATATAACACTTTAGTTAGAGCTAGTTATCAAGAGTAAAACTTGCACGGCAAATCAATTTCTATATGTGAAGTACAAAGTAAATCTTAGAATTAGCTCGTGGTAAGCTAGCATGTGTGAATCTTGTGCTGCAAAACTATTTTTCATCTAATTACACTTGCAACCGCCATTGCAATTTTACAATGCTTCTCGGATATCGCTACAGAGGATATTAAGGGGCATCTCTGTGATACATTAATTTTTAAACGACCCCATTACCCCACCGCGAATAACTTAATTAAATAAAAATTCCATGTGTATTTACTTACATCGAATGGCATAACATCTTCAGTACTCATTTTTAAAATATTGTCAAGTTAATTTTGCGAACGTTAAAAAACGTATCCTGATGATTCAAATCTTGATACGAAAGTTGGAAGATAGCTCTTATCACTTGCTGCATAAATGACTAGTAACTGATTGTGCAAAATGCAATCAATTTGTTTTAATTATTGTTTCGTACAAGAGCAATTATTTAATGCAAGTATTATATTGCAATTATTTTAAATAAAATAAAGAAATTATTTATTTGTAGATTGTTTTTTATTTCTAAACAAATTTCTACTAACAAAAGAAACGTTTACAATTCTGACAAATTGGTTGAACTATTCTTTCAGGAAAAAATGACGTCAGTTGTTAAACATTATAAAAGACACATAATTTGTGGAAAAGAAAAAAAGAATTGTAAAATTCTGACTTAAAAATTAAATGAAATATAAATTTATTAGCCAAGGCAGACACCAGACAGCCTAAGAAACACACAGTATGCTTCAATTAGTATACACTAGTACATATTTTAAAATTATATTTTCAAGACAATCTTAATTTGTTTAATAAGTTGGAGACAAAACACTAATTACCTAGTAGATGTTTTGCTTGGTATTTAATATGTTAGACGTCGTCCAATTTCCAATGCAATGATCATCGATGACTTCCTACGATGTGTCAGTATTTATGATGTTGTCGAACACTGCAACTGTTTTACACCAAACGTGTACGCGTTGCAACGTTTAACCTACCCCAACCTTGTGCATATAAAATCGTGTTCTTATGGGGCGATTTTAGTTGAACGATCTTAGTTCATGCATTAGAATAAAAATAACTAAACGACTTAAGGATCTCACGGTTCAACTTGTTTTAACTGCTAACATCATACAATATCCGTTTACAAATTAATGGCAAAACAGGTAAGATATCACAGTTGAATGCAGTTGTGAAATAGGCTGAAATACATTTATTAGCACTTACACAAGCGCTGTTATTGCGTTCAAAGATGGATTTTGGAAATACATAAATTAGATACATCTGAAACATTAGTGAAGGCAATATAGAAACCATCTTCTGATTCCTGAAAAAACATTTATTTAATTATATATAATACATATTTTTATTATTTGTTTACGAGTATTTATATTTATTTCGATCATAGGCAAATATGCATATTTCAAATGTTTTCTTAATTTTAATATAATACGTCAAACATTGTACATCTGTCAAACCGACTTCGAAGACATATTTCCCGACGTGCTCTGCTGCTCACTCGCTGTGTAAGTCAAAAGAACACAATTTTGGTTTACATTTGAATGGCCTTCGTACAGGTGTGTTACAATTTTAAATGTATTGCTTTGCACTCGTACCGTACATTACTAAACGAAAACCTCGAAATAAATATTTTTTTAAGAAACAGTTAAAGCAAACAAAATGTATAGAAAGACGACTTTATAATTTTGTTTAAAGATATATATTTCCAAATACAGCAACTTTCCAAAAAAATTAATAAGTTTTAAAACAATGGTTAAAGCCAAACATTAAAAGAAACATACAAATGAATGATGACAGTCACAAATAATAATAAAATTTCGGTTTTATAGTATATGTTCTGCCGAAGCAAGAACTAAAAGAAGAAATTCGGTTTTATAAAAAAAAAATTATTAAAATTATTAAAAAAATAAAAATTATCGTTGTACGGCCATTTTGGAAAGCGTAAATCTTATTAGAGATTATAGTCTATCAATCAATAAATCTAGCAAGATATTTTAAATAACTAACGTATACACTCTTTCGTGATGTAACACGCGTTAATTCATTCTTCAATTCCCATAACTTCACTGTTGTTAAATCACCATCTTCTAATAGAACCCTAAAGTTTCTAATTACTCTTTCTGTTTTATTTATAATCTTAGTAGCATTATGTTCTATGTTGTAAAATCTCTGTGTGTTTTCATCAATTGCTGCTACGACTTCCAGTATTTCCTCATTGCATAATCTAAGTGAAATCACAGTGGCTAAAAACTCTTGTCTGATTAGAGACTTATTCGCTATCAGCCCTTCCCTAACTATTACCTTGAAATAAAAATTATTATCAATTAGTATTAATTTCAGGTTATTCGAAATAAATTTCTTATCAGTACAACATTTTCAAAAAGTCTGAAAAATAACGTAACTTTATAAACATTTATGAGTAACACATTTAATTTTTTCATATAATTATTTTCATCCCAGGTAGAAAATATACTGCAATGTAACACTTTTATTAGCTTGTAGTTAGTTAACAAGAGTAAACTTTGCACTGGAAGACAATTTCTATATGAGAAGTAGATAATGAACCTTGGAACGAGCTCGTAGCAAACTAGCATATGTGAATCTATATGTACTACAAGACAATTCTACCTAATTACACTTAAAAAACAAGTACTACATATTTGCAATGCTTCTCGGATATCACTAGACGGATTGTACTTTTGTAACTGTAAAACTTATATAATTAACAAATGAAATAGCCGATTATTTAAGTGTTAAGAGGCATCTTTGTGATACATTAATTTTTAAATGATCCCCAATAACCCATCTCGAATAACTTAAATAAATAAAATGATCAATGTGTATTTACTTACATCGAATGGCATAATATCTTCGTTATTCATTTTTAAAATATTGTCAAGTTAATTTTGCGAACGTTAGAAAACGTAGTCTGATGATTCAAATCTTGATACGAGAGTTGGAAGATAGCTCTTATCACTTGCTGCAGAAATGACTCGTGAAACTAGTAACTGATTGTACGAAATGCAATCAATTTGTTTTAGTTATTGTTTCGTACAAGAGCTATTATTTAATGCAAGTATTATGTTGCAGTTATTTTAAATAAAATAAAGAAATTAGTTATTTGTAGATTGTTTTTTATTTCTAAACAAATTTCTACTAACAAAGGAAAAGTTTACAATTCTGACAAATTTGTTGAGCTATTCTTTTAGGGAAGAATCTTAAACATTTTAAAAACAAGTAGGGTGATTTTTAATTACATTTGAGCATACATTAGTTTTTAAATCTGTATACTTCATGTATACGTGTTTTTTTATTCTTAAAAATATTTTTTATATTAATTAACTTAATTTTATTAATTTTATATTATTTTTAGGTTTATTTAAATAAATATTTTTATGATATAAATAAAATAGAGATTATTATTGAGGGAATTAAATCATTTCATACAATGGGTATTGGAAATAGCAATCAACAGTAACCATCAACAAATTCAGGAATTTCTACATTTTAAGCTAATTAGTTGATATAAATTGCGCATATCATGTGAGAGCAGCACTCTTTGTGAAATGATTGTTGTGCATGGCACTGCTGCAGTTGATAAATTCAATGCTGAGCATAATGCCGCATTATGAGCCCTAAATGAGGCTAGGTCAATGATAAACTCATAGGTTAGTAGGTAAATATCCTGATGCTCGATAGAATTAAATTTGATGTAAGAGAAAACAAAAAAAAAGTAATTGTAAATCCAAAAAAGAATAAATTAATCAGCCAAGACACATCTTAAGAAACATACAGTTTCAAAGTATCCAATGGTACACATTTTTAAATTACAATTTTTAAGACAAGCTTAATTTGTGATTATTGAGTAAGATGCAATGTGACAAAACATTAATCTAGTAGAAGATTTGCTTGGTATTTAATTTGTTAAGCGTCGTCCTATATCCGATGCTAAGTGATATCATCGATTACCTCCTACAATGTGGTAGTATTTATGGTGTACCGCATCTTTATAAGAATTTATGATTATGGGCCTTATTCCGTATTATGCATACCTGTCATACAAGAAAATGAAAAATAGTACATATATATATATATATATATATATATATATATATATATATATATATATATATATATATAAATATATATATTATATTTGTAGGCAAATAATTTTAAATATTGTGAAAATGTGGCAAAATTTTTGTTAGATTAAAAAACATCCAAACAAATGTGTATATAGTCTAAGAATCGAATCCGGAACCAAAGAACACAGTTTTCTACAAGTAGAACTTCTAACAAAATTCAAATATTCGTTCACCCATCGTCAAATATCGGTGAAACCGAATAAAATGTACAAAATAGCAGCCGTATAGCCTGCTTTAGTATATTTTAACTTTTTTATATACGTTTATATCAAAATGATGTTATTTTATAAAATGTAACCAAATATTTGTTATATTGCCAATAATGTTTACTGTAAGACGTGCCTTTGAAACTTGCTTCACTAGCGGAAGTAGTTCTACACGGGAAACCACAACTACGGTTCTGCTGCTGTAGTATACACTGTACACTGCACGGTATAAAGTGACAATGGAACTGGAGTTGGAAAATATCTATTGAAAATGTATTTTCAACGATTTGATGTACTTACATATTTCAACCAAATAACAAGATACCAGTAGTTAGAATTGTATTATATTATGTAATTTATTTGTTAAACATAGCTCATTGTTTTATAAAAATTTATAAAGTGTATCCAAAGAAGTGCGACTCCAAAAGGCGACATTCAACATTCTTATATTTTCATTCATAAGTTTAAAATTTTTAAACATGAGTATACTCAATTTGTAAAACTTTATGGTCCAAACCAATGCGACATTTTTGCAATCATTAAAACTTAACGAAAGCATGTAAGTATTTTAGTACATTCTTTATTATATACACTTGCTTACTGACGATCGGTAAAATACATAATCCTTTGTAGACTAGAACGAAAACATTATTTTGCATTGCGTTATCGTACATGGTATATGAGCCTGAGGCTTGAAAAAATTAAATAAATAATTTTTGCGGATTCAGATCCCAATGTAAAGGATTGACCTGACCTGTCTTTATAACTTAATGTATTCCTTTTTTTACAAAACTGATTGAGTGAATACGTAGTACCGACAAGGCGTGCCGATATACAAGTACAGTATGTTGGATTCGCACTAGCTTGGACGACGCATTTTGCGTCACGCAATAAATGATGTACTAGAACTTATAATAAAACTTTCAATATAAATTATGACAATTTCAACAATATTCCTTATCCTTAATGTAAATAAATAAAGCTCTGACAGATCATCTGATATTTTTGAGATCCATTCAAATCGTATTTAGATACTCGAACCTGACATTATGTATTTTAATGTTGAGGTAAATAGTCAATAAATAATACTCGTTCCATACAGCGAATTAGCTTGATGA
Source organism: Panorpa germanica (assembly GCA_963678705.1). Lineage (NCBI taxonomy): Eukaryota > Metazoa > Arthropoda > Insecta > Mecoptera > Panorpidae > Panorpa > Panorpa germanica. The sequence continues at coordinate 43,875,279 of OY783203.1, forward strand.
GCGCTTACATATTTCATATCATTACAACAATGCCTAAGGGATTAACCGAAAGCTACCTCTCGTGGGTTATATGTTTTATTTATATACATTTTAACATGCGATTGTACGCATTGTTTATACCAACAAATACAACAAACAAATAATTAACATATGTTAAACTTTTACAATTTATTGTTATTTATTAAAAGAGTTGTTTATTAACAAATATTAAAAACAATATTCAATAAATACATATTTGTAGCATAAATACATATACTATTACCAATATCTTATACATAATACAAAATATAAAAATGTTTATGTACTTGTTCTTTTTATTATTTCAGAAAATTTATTTTTGATAAGTTATTTTTTTTTCTAAATTTAATTTATTTAACGTTGGCCTATTTCGGATGCTGAATCCTATCATCACCGGCACCCTACTATGTGTTCAGTTTTTGTGGTGTTGTGCCTTCACATATGTGGAGAACCGCTGAATAACTTTTTGATTATGTATCTACATGTTCACTGAAACAGACCATAGATGGCAACATCGATCATATCACATGGATCGACTGATTGCAAACCTAGGCCCCGAATCTGCCCGAACCGAAGGAGAATGCAACTGTGTTGTTATTGAGATAACACATACGGCACTAAACTGATTTGATATTGGTTTTGAGTGAGTATGTTTCTTGGTTGCAGGGCAATCACGTTCCATGCTTTTGATGGTGACATCATGAGCAGAGATGTGCACAAATACTATTCAAAAGTATTGAAATACATACATACATACAAATACCTCATAATACGACATAATAAAATCTCCTATTATGCTATTAAAAATTCTATAGGGTCACGAAACACGGTTCGACATGACTCGTTTTTCATTGGAAACTTCGTCGCAACTAGTTTGCAATCAGTCGACCTGTATACAGACAGCCTTAATGCATCGTGTTTTTTAATGATGCGCACACTGTTCCACTGAACGTTGTCGAATTCTTTCTGAAACATCTTAAGTGTTTTTACCCATTATATGATGTTGTATTACTCTCATCTAGAGTATTTCTTTTAATTCGTCTCGCCGTTGAATTTTTGCATAGAAAAGGTAATTTGATTTCCCGGGAATTCCCGCTCGACAAACTCTACTTATGTAGATCTACTGTGAAACATCTAATTTATACTTTAATTAAAACTGAATATCAATTGCTGAACATTTCTTTTAAAAAAGAAATATTATTTTGTCATTAAATTAATTTTAAAGTTAATATTATCAATAACAGGCAACACAAAACTTTTACTTAAATTACAAGTATAATAAAATCAATAAGAAGTGTATTTTTAAAACATAATCATAAAGTTCGTTATAATCACAGCTCACAGCATGAAATCAAAACTGATAATTCAACACGATGGGCGATGAATGGTGTCATGCAAGCTGGCGGATCCAGACCCACAAATCAGATTACATTGCTTTTATTTCATTCTGATTAATCGACCACAGCTATCTAATAAAATTATCTGTTATTTAATTATAAAATATTAATATTTTTAATCGGTCTCTGTAAGAATTTTAATACAGAGTTTTTGCTGATTTATAAAAATACAAATTATTTACTTTCGTTCAAATGAATTTACCCGGTTGTTATTTCTTTAAATAAACATGACTATTACAGTTCAAATCAAACAATAGATTTAATTCAAAGTAAGACACATTTTGGACAAATTGAAATGTGTTGATTTAAAATAAACAGTGCATGTCTACTCTTCTCACTTACATCAATATAATTATCTGCTTTTAAATATATAATTGCAATATATGCCCTAGCAATAGTTTAGTTTGTACCAATCCAACCCTATTACCAATTTTGATAATCGTACTTACATGTTCAAGTTACTTGAAGTGTGGCATTGCAAGCACAATATCAAAATCTTGATTATATTTGAAATGAACATTAAAATGAAAAAAAGTCTTAAGTTTCATAACCTTGACATTGTCTTTGTCTACAAAGAAATATTACACATTCTTTGATAAGTTGTTTAAGAAAGTTACTTTGAAATGTCGTGGCTTGTTAAAATGATGACTAAAGTTTTAATTTAATTACTTGACTGCTGGAAATTAAATGTTTTGCAGGGTTTAAATGTGTATTAATATAATTATAAACTGTAGTAACGGCTTATAATAAACGTTTTCTTAAAATATATTTTATTTAATTAAAGACGTTTGCAGTTTTCAACAAATGACGACATACTGAAACTATATTTTACTAGATCAGATTGCTGAACTCATAGTTAACATGGCCAGTTAAAGAGAAATATCAGTGTAAATACCAATCATCCTCAAACTGCATTTAACAATTTGGCATTTTAATGGAGACCTCTAAAGTATTTTAATCAATAATTTTATATAACGCAACCATTTACGAGTATCTAAAATACGTTTTATAATTTTTCTAATTTTTAAGGATTTATTGAATATTTATACAGCGTATAACTTCATAAATTTCAATAAATAGATTCATCTTATCTTATATATAAATATAATTTACACTAAAAAAGTGTGTTTCAGACTGCGAAGTATTTTATAGAATATAAGGAAGAAGTTGTCGGATTTATTATGATTTATTATTATATTATGATTATGTTTTGGAGGCTTACGCACCATAAAGCTTACAGAAAAAGTAAATTTGTACAAAGTGTTGTTTGTGTATAATGTTGTGTGCTACTAGTCCATGTACGAGTATAAAATTCATCTTTATATGCAAAAGAAGCAAATGTTCTATCAAGAAAATGATATTAATAACTTAATAAACTCCTCAGGAATATACACCTATAAACATATTACGCAGTGTCTTAAATAACTTGGCATTTTACTAAAAAATAAATCGTTTATGAAACGAATATTTATTTTAAACAAGATAAACTAGATTTTTTATGAAAAGATAGACAAGGCTTTTGTGTATTTTGATTATAAGAAATGTTAGGGTTTTTAAAGGTAGGTACGTGTCATTAGAATAACTCATTGCGCGCATTGCATTAAGTCTTCATTATATTACTGCGAGTTCAACGTCTACGTTCTTATATCGCATTAATTGTAATATAATAATTGTGTGTTTTGTAGATTTGTTTATAATTTGGTTTTTATAATATTTGTTTGTTTTTTATTTGTTTACTATTTGGTTAATTCATTCTTTGCTAAGCATGGAATAAATTCATTCCATTTTCGGGAATCGAATCGGACCCAAGTATAGCTAAGGATATAGGTCTAGGTCTTCTTTTATATATTTATTAGCACTGAAATCAATATATACATTTGCGAACATTTCATAATACATAATTTTTACAATTTACAATTTTCCTATTTCTCAACTTTTACCATTCTATTCCAAACTCTTCCATTGTTTCTTCTAATAGTAAATGAGCGTCCTAAGAAGTACAAAATCTCGTTATCCACTTGGTTTCAAAGTGCATTCGTTCATTTGAACTACAGGTATAAAATGTGTGTAGCTTCGTATGAAATTTAGTCACACAGTTTATGAATTGGATACTCAATTTATTTTGAACCGGTACATAATGGGTGTTTTCCAATTACAGAGCAAAATGCATTTGCTGATGTTTAATTGGAACATATTTTAAATCTAATAAGATATTAACTCAATTTTATAAATTTTACTTTTTTTTATATAAAATATATTCTTATGGATTAAATAAAATAAGGATTAGTATTAAAGGTATTAAACCATTTCATACTTTTAAAGTGCTCAATTATGCGAGGCATTTCTGTAGTTGTAACATTCAATTATGCGTTCTAGTGGCGCAATTGGAAAACACCCAAGGTCTCTAATTTATATTTATTGAAAGTAGGTAGTTAGAAATAAAATCTTATTTTTGAATTAGTTCGAGTATCATTTGTACGATTCACAATAGCCAATAGCCAACTAAACATACAAAATATTAAAAACAATTACTTTTAAGATCCAGTTAATATTAATTTTCAATAATAAAATTTGCTCCTGGCTTGGTTCTCATTACCCAGAACAAATCTGGATATCAGTTAGAACAAATTCAGTTAGCTGGTAACAAAATATAGGTCACAACTTTTAAATAAAGTTCCAATTGTAATTTATGCATCCACAAAGTTCGAGTATTAATCCATTCAGAACCCTTTTCCTAATATGGCTTAAACCTTAATGGTAATTTGCATGTAATATTTAGAAATATACTAATGAGAATTTGATTGACAATTCAGTGTAACGGAAAGTGTTTGCTGGTGATTCTTACACTGTCTGAACTTCGAAATATTCATACAGCTTACTATTAGTTATATTTGTTGTGTTACCATTATTTCTTGAAAGGGTAAATGTTACGATAAGGGTGGGTATATCCATTTAACGCGTGATTGATTTATTTTATAAAATACAAAGTACAAAGTTTATAAAATTTAATAACTTTACCTTGACTTAAGTTACAAGGCTGTGATTAATTTTGTATTATAAATTATGAAAAAAAAGTTTTAACAGAAATTAAATTAATATTTCTGGGTGAAAATTTTAATTACAAATTTATTTTTTAAATGTTTCTTTAAATTAATATATGTTTTTTTCTTCTTCTAATTTTTAAATGAATACTTTTCTATTAATATTCATTTTTATTCTAAAATTGTGGGTGACAGGGCAACATTAATTACAATTAGATGTTTATTTATATTAATGAACATCCAACAATGCTCGCTGCACAAAATCCACTTTTCATTTTTTTTGTTGCTGTTAGTTAATGCATGCATATAAACATATACTATATATATATATACGAGCATATGATACATACATATTATACTATATACGTAGATATGTAGATTATATACATGGTTACATTTTTGAGGTTAAAGACATGATATAGTTAATATTTTCATTGTCTTTTAACGTTTTGCCATATCATTATCAAATATTACTCATACAATTAAACGTTTATTAAATAAATTATAATATTTAGTAATATTATAAAAAGACTCTCTTTATCCGCAACAGACAAATCAGAAGGAGAAAATGATTCCAGAATCATTACACTCTTATGCCCATTGGAAATCCGTTCCTCTTAAAATTAATCACTAATCTGGATTTTACCTAAATCCTAATCCTATAATGAACTATCATGATAGTTAGGAATTATCGTGAACCAAATTTATTCTAAATAGTAGTTTGTTCACATTAAGCTTTGGTGTTTCTACCTACTGTCTAAATCCTTTTATCCTTACCTGGGGCAATATTACCTACTAAATTATAAATCCACAAACAAACATAAAACGAATTATAACAAAGAAAAGTTCACTAGCTAAAGAATAGCAATAATAATATTAAATGTTTTTTTTTTTAGTTTTTAGTTTTTAATTATTAATCATTCTTCCACATAGATAAGAAAATAAATGTTTTAGTTTTAGAGAAGTGTAATGTGTTTCTCTTTATTTATTGGACTATTTACGATGCTGAATTCTAACACTTCTAACTCGTCACTTTTAAGTGCTACTCGACTGCTTAGAAAGTATATGATTATGTAAGGACAAATCGTAATTTCTAGGAGTATTAGAATGTTATATTTTTAATTGTTTTAAGTAGTAGTAGGCAATTATAATTAGGTGATTTAATATTGAATAATGTACAGCTTAGCCTATTAATTAATACATACATATTTTTAAGGACATAATCAAATAAGCTTGATAAGAACAAAACCCAGTAAATATATCGGTGGTTCGGGGATCGAACTCGAAGACACGGTTGTGCATTTACAATTTATGTCTTTTTTTTTAATATATTTATTGAACATTCTATTCAATTTCCGATTCTGAGTCAACGTTCTCGCTCACTGTTCCGTCACAATTTATATCTTATTACTACAAAACATATTTTCAAAATTTTCTATTTGACCTTACTATTAATAAAATGCACAAGAGACATGCAGCTGGTGCATTTTATACAATTTCCTTTTACGGATTCAGCAATGAAACAGCACGGAAGCTCAATATATAAAATATAAACTGCAGAAGCGTGCAGTCTAAGAAAATCAAGTTTTCGTTTTTCATACAGATGTTACTGTCGGGTGAATGAGAGTCGTATGACCGGTTGTCGATAAAATGTAGTCACATATGTAGTACAAGTACTGTGTGTACAATCTATATGCAGGAAACATAGGAAGTTAATAGAGATTTTATTTTCTATCATGTTTTATTTTGACATGTTAGTTGTCATCGTAAAAACATATTATTTTGAGGTCACCAAATTCTATTTCCGGGACCAGGAAAATACATGAAACTCTTAAAATGAGTTTGATTACATGGCTCCTAGTCTTTATCTTGATCTAGACAACTTTCCGTGTTCATTGTAGGTCAAACGGGATTTACTTTATGTTATTAACCCTTATATGTATACACACACACACATATATATATATATATATATATATATATATATATATATATATATATATATATATATATAGGGTGACTCATAGAAACATTAACAATAAATATTAGCGGCTGAACAATCGCAGTGGAGTGGTATAGTATTAGTTGCCTTCTAAGTACTAAAGCGTTCCTTATTAGAAAATATAACTTCCTTTTACAGTTTTCCCTACAAAATTGAAGTGGCGAACGCCACAAGAGAGTATGTACTTTTTGACGCAACAAGTATATATGTATTTTTTAATATCATTAACTACTATATACATTTGTAAATAAATTTACAAGGAAAATTATTGATAAATATTAAAAATGGCAGAGATATAGCTTGTTCCCCGAAACACGTTTGCCAGGACATTCTCCGATGGTCGCCATCGTACTATCTTTAGGAATCGTCTTAAATAAACAAAATTAATACTTTCTTGTAAACAAATGTATTATCTATCGAGTAGCATAGGGAGAAAAGTTACAATTTTTTTGTATGAAACTGACTGGAAGTTGTTTGAAAAAAAAACAATTTTTTCTTAAAATTCTAAGTTGAAAAATTAAATAAAAAATGAAGGAGATATCCAATCGTAAAAATCCTAAGTTACTCGATATATCATTTTTTAAAGAACATTTGATGTAATTTTTATTAAAGGCAAGTAAAGCGGTCTTGAAATATCCTGGATATCAGTCCAAAAAAAGTAGTTTCGAGATAAATGCAAAGAAATGTATTGTATATATATATCACAAGTAATATTCAGAATGTTGAGATGTATAAACTTCTGAAATATTCTTAAAAGCATAAATAATATTTTGTTTTTATGAAAATCTCAGGGTGTGGGCTAACCTATAAATCCGAAACATTTGCTATAGAACACAAAACAATTTACACTATACCGACAGTTCAAAAACGAACCGCAAAACATATATTTTGGGTTTATTTTACATAAAAAAGATTACTTGTTACATGATATTTGACACATAAACTCTCGACACATAAATTTACATTTTTCCACGAAGTTCAATATAATTCTGTTACAGATTCATTAAATTAGTAAACATTAAAAATCTTTTATTATTATAACCTTATATTGGTGGTTCGGTACTAATAGTGCCAATGTCATTTTTTCTCTTCAAAATATTTAATTTTTTAAAGCATTTAAAGCATTGTTAGATTCTACATCTATATGTTTATTTTTAGTCAATTAAAATTAAATTAATTTTAGATATGTACTTTGAATGCGATTCTCTCAATTATTCTTCTCTGTCTCAAATTTGAAATTTTGACGTATGATAATGACAATGATAAATCTAGTATCAAAAATAGACCAGCGCTAAAAAACATAAAATAAAAAACAAATACATTATTTATTGAGTACATTTTATGGGTCACCTTGTATATACGTGTGTGGTCAGACGTCTAAGTATCATGAAACAAAAATATTTGGTTAAACTTCCTTATCAGTATTTATACCCTTTATAATTTAAATTATGTTGTGTCATTTTGACATGCCACTTGCTATTACTATACACTTTGTTATTATAACCCAACCCCTTTAGAAATATTCATAAACATCCCCGCAGCCGCATTTGTCACGCTAAAGAACATAAAATGTATTATGACTACTTTTACATTTTTTATAAGACATTTCATAAATAATTTAACTTGTAAAAAGTCTTAAAGCGTGAGATTTTACGTTTACGTTTAAGTTTACATTCCATTTGAAATATGCTACCGTATTTTACATGTTCCGACGAATCCGAAAATTCCTAATAATTTTATATATTTATTATTACTTATTTTAAATTTCATTTAATTAACGTTGATTTATTTCCGTTATTGAGCCGTCATTCGATCGTAAAGGGCCTTATTTTGTAACTTTTTCTGCCTATTTTGTAACTTTGAAAGTGAATAAAAGTTTAACTTAACGTTGATATTTTACTATAATATAATTTGTCAATATTAACAAATACCAAATTAACAATTACCAAACAAATATCAGACTAGTTCAATTCATGACGTCATAGAAAAGTTACAAAATAACGGTCTTAGTTTGAGAATCTGTGACCTAAACGATACAGATTCCTTTAATTGTACTGTCATGTACTCTGCCTGTTAAGTATATTTTTATCTTTATGCATAAGTGAAAAGAAGTGCTCATATTGTCCATTGGCATGGTTATAAATAGAAAAAAGGTTTTATCACTTTTAAATATGGATACAATTTAAAGCACCAGCTGTTTTTGACACTTTAAAGGTCGTTTGGTAAAATAATATTAGCAAAAAAATGTATTACGTTTTTTGTAATTTTATGTTGAAATATTGTTTTTAGTATAATAATAAAAATGCTATATTTTAGCTATCACAACCACCATACGTATGAATCGTATTTACTCCTATATATAAAATTGACAAAATCATTTTTAATATTAAGTGCTGTGATGACGGTGTACAAGCAATGAGATCTGTAGTGACACAGTGGCGGAGAGCATTTATGGTTGGCGTTAGGCCACTGTGTCTTCGGGTTCGATCCTCTGACACACCAGCGCTATATTTATTTTATGAGTTTGGGGCAGTAGTGTAGCAGTGCAGTTCATGAAGCCACTACACTAACTATACTGCCAACGTTGCAATTTCCTACCTAAGTAGATTGGATTATCGAGGATCTTGAAATCTATAATAATTGAAAAAAGACACTGTCCATTTCAATTTTTTATTACTTTTCTTTATGATTACTATTCTTTTTAATACATGTATAATAAAATAATCTTATAATCTTAATCAAATTTTATTAAAATAGGCAGTGGGTGTGAGAATCCAAACTTGACTCCAGACAACTATGTCTACGGGATCGATCCCCGGACCAGTGCTATATTTTTTTGGATTTGTGCTTATATGAAAACAGTACACCATAAATACTACTAACATAAATCAAGGTTCAGCATTAGAAACAGACCGACGTTGAACAAATTTAATAAATAAATAATGTTAAATTTAGGTTACAAATAAAACCATTTTAAAATAATGACGTCATATTTGATTTATGACGTTATATTTTATTCCATTTTACCTTTATGTTATGTTTTATTAACTTTTTACCTTTTTAAGCCTTATCCTCACCGACACAGTATGCCTTCGAGTTCTTTCCTCGGACCAGAGTTAAATTATCTGGGTTTGGTTGTTATAAAATTAAATTGATTATGTATTAGGTGTTGTTCACATATATGAGGCCACTATATTATAAATAACGCCAACATGGTGATCGGTGACTTAGCATCGGAAATAGCCCGAGAGTAAATAAATTAAATTTAAAAAAACATTATGCAACTGGTTTCATTGCTTAAATATTTATCTGGTATAGTGTATAGTGTATACCCTTCACTTGTACTTCTACAAATCTAAGATAAAATTGCTTAATCCGTGACTACTAGTACCTTGAGTACGTCAGCAGGGATAAGTTTCGAAGTGCGTAATTAGCATCACCTTCCTCTTAAGTACATTGACACCAGTAATGCTCCGGTTGGCGGATAACAAGGCAAGAAGGGGGGTTCAGTCTTGTGTCTTGATATTTAGTTCAACTGACTGAACTTTAAGTGATTAGTAATCTTTATGTTACATTCTCTTGATGTAAACTGTAAACCACGTTGAAATGCTAAGACTTTGGATTAAGCAGAGATGAACATTTTGTTAGAGAATTACACATTTAATTATCTAGGAATTATCTACGTGTGTAAGATCAAATTAAAATAAGTAACTTGATGTGGTATTGCATAGTGTGTTTGATTATTGATCAGTAGTTAACTTAAATTAAATCTTAATCTCTATCTGATGTTCTAATTAAGGAAAATTCTGTTATTTAGCCGTTAATCTAACGAACTACTCGTAATTAAAATAGTTACAGCTTTACGAATGTATTGTACTAATTGTCACTGTTATTATACATATTAGTTAGTAAATAATGAGTATTTACGAGTATATAAAAGTGAATTATAACAATTATATATATTCTAGCAGAATTCTTTCAAATAATGCATTAAGGTGGTCTAAAATTTTCAAAAAATCGATTATTTTTTTGATATTTCGAAAGTGTAGTGTTTTAAGAATATACTGTTAAATTTTTATAAGGATATTGGCAATATTTTCATTTCTACAGCCGTACATATATAGCATATACCATATTGATCTCAAAACTACTTTTTTCGGATGATGTTGTAGAAAAAAGAAAAGTTATTCAACCGGATCGTCTGAAATTTTTAAAGTTAAAATATCGTTTTTCATTATTTTTATTATAAAAAAACAATCCTTGAAATACCTTAAATTTTCGTGCTCTAGCACGGTTTGGGTTTTTCATTATAGGGTTTATTAACAAGAACTTTGTTGTTTAAAACATAGAATTTATATGAAATGATTCAAATTTTTCAAATGTTGCCCCTATTGAAAAAGTTCTTGTTGAAAAATCCTATATTTAGTTAATCTTCATGTATAAGGTACATACATGTAACGGTTTTAAGCGAGTTATATAAATATATATAAGATTACATATAAGATCTTTATAGTATAGAGTATATAATACCAAAGAACATATTTCACCTTGTAAATCTAATATTGCTGAAATTCAACAGTAAGGTTAAACTGTATTCTAGGATCTAGGAAATACCCCTAGACTGATAGGCTATATATGATTTAAAATTTATATTTCCCAATATATTGTGTGAATAGTATAATAATGGGAATGATGAATTCGTAGTTCTGTGTCCAGTATTCAGACATTCAGACATTCAGCTATTCAGGACATCGTGGCATGTTTCAGACGTGGAAATACTCAGAAATCAGCTGTCAATAGCAGCTACAGAGGATACCGGAATCCGGAACCTAACTCTAAACAAAATCCCTTCCTTCTTCCTTCATTTTATCGAACACCAGACACCAAACACCAAACATGGAACATAGAATACCGAACAGGTATCCAACTACGTCATACATCAATGTCACAAACTTTGCAATTGACTGGAATACTAGTAGTTTCACACCAACAACAACCTAACGGACCAACGGACCAACGATCCAACAAACCAAGGAACACACTGATGACAATTTCCATTTATATATTTAAATCAACATTGTCAGTGTCAGATATGGTAACTGTGAAAGTAGGGAGAAGGAGTTAGTGGTGGAGGTAGTTGTAACCCGAAAGAAGATTACGATAGCTGACATTGGTCCTTCATCACATTTAATTTTAAACTAGGGATGTCATTGCGGTTATGCCAAATATCGTTTGTTTGAATGATTACGAGTATATGCAATGTATAATTATAAATGTGTTAGACATCTACACTATAAGAACTGTCAACACTGTAGGAGGTTATCGAATATAAAATTAGTATTTCTCATATTAAGCTGACACGGAATAAGTATTTGATGGCATGGCACTGAAGAAATATTGTCAAAGGCCAATGTCTAAATTCCAAATTTGCGACTTGAAAAGGCACTGACAGTTCCTATCTAAAATTAATCTTCTAATTTCAATTGATATAAAGAATGTTTATTTTAAGTTTGAATAAAAATATTTCATATTTTTAACAATTTAATATTTTGAATAGAATAAATAATATTGGTTCTTTTATTATCAAACCATTGAAATAATGCTAACAAATAGACAGTAAATTTCATTGTTTCTTAATAATAGTATTTAAAAACTCAATTTCTTCTACAAATTGTGATTAAATATCATTAAAAATTAAAATGACTAGTTAAAATTGTTCCTGCTTAACATAAAACATGGATTTTATCTTATATTCATCTAATATTTTACTTAAGCGAAACCTAGTAATACTTAATTTGAAAGAGTCTAAATAAAAACTCTTAAGATATCATAATCCTTAAAACGGTACACTCAAAAAGTTTTATGATTATGTTAATGAGCAGAAAGGTAGATTAATATTTCAAAAAACATCATGTATTTTAGATAATATTGCTTTCGTTACAGATAACTTTTGTTATGTTATGTATGGTACAGATTGGTGCGACATAAACATGCAACATCCTACATTTTCATATTTTTAATCATAATTAGACATTATTTAGACATGAGTGTACTAAATGTGTTGTACTTTTAACGCGACATAAACATGCGACACTAATAAAACCCTTATTTACGCTATTTTTTTTAAATTCTAGGTAGTATTTTTATGAAATAAAAATGTTTCAATCTTAAGTCGGAACATCTAAAGGTATTACGGTTTTGGGTCGAGTACCTACTCAGTCTCCAGTATAATCTCAGTGTACGTAGACTTTTTTTTAGTTGCCTTTAGTAAATAAATAAAAATAATTGAAAATGGTGTTTAAATGGACAAATGAAATAGATCTTGTCAAAAGCAGGTTGAAGAAATTCGTTCGAAATAAATATTTTCTTATTGTTTTTGTACCCACGGGCAACAAGAGTTATAATGTCACTTTGATCACTTTTTAAATGCATTCTGTGTAATATTGACACTGGATAATAGTAGATCAGTGATCAATTTAGACTAGAAATAATTAAATATGGATACATTTCTGTCAAACATTCTGCAGACGCTCATGACTATATCCGTATGTAAGGCTAGTAGTTTTCTGTAGCTTAATACCAAATTATGCAAATGCCTTCTGGAACAACAAGAAAAATCGACTTCATTTAAAAGATAATATTAAATTTCTTTTAAATCATAACCATGTATACCAAAAGCCTCTTAAATATAATCGTGTGTCTTACGTAGCAGTTGTTTATCTACTTAAGCTACTTACTTAGTCAAAGCGTTTGCCTCTAAGATGAAGTACAAACAGAAACTTAGCAATAACTGGGATCGGGATGTCTCATTGCTTCAGTCTGATAAGAGTTTGTTCTACGACGGCGACGGCGAACACGTATCGTTGATAAGTCACCCAGCTAGACGTGAATATATTTTCAAGCAACCTAATTTGTCAGTGAATAAAAAACGACATCATTGATGTAATCTTCTCCAAGTGGTGGTGATCTATACGACTTTTGCGGGTTTAGATTATAAAGACATTTTACGAAAAATTATGTGAGATGAAAACATTAGATATTTTAAACAGATTTAGAAGTGCGCTCTTGACTAGATTCCATATTTCACACGAAGAGCTGAATAAAAAATAAATTGTAGTCTCATTCGACAAATATTATTGTAATATTATCACAAACTTCATAGTAACGGTTGTTACATTCATTTAAATTTCATTAAATTGAATTCACTTTAGTTGCGTAGACATAGACATTTCTGCCTATGTATTATAGAAATCTTGACACTAGTTTTGTAATATTTTAAGAGATTAGTTATAACTTTTTATTAAGGTATTATGTGTATTTTCCAAAAAACTAAAAAATGTAGATTCACAAGTTAGAGTTGCAACACTTGCATAACCTGAACTTTGTAAAAAATGTAGGGTTGTTCCAAAACCCGCAGCTACTATATTTATGAAAAAATTAATTTGATTCATTTCAGAAATTTATAGTACACCTTTGTTACATAATTATTAAAACAAAAACACAGATCAAACGAAAACACTTTTGTTGTTGTTTTTTTTTTGTGAACATTTGCGCTTGTCAGTTGTTTTTTATCATGTTTATAAATTTTATGAGACACACAGAAAAACACTAAAAACAAAACCTGTCTTCACCGCAGCGAGTCGCCCTAAAATTATATTTTCAATCTAATCAGGCTTTGTCTAATATATATATAGAGGTGTATTTTTTCTTGTATCTAGTAGTAGAATATTATTAACAATTGAAGATAGAAAATAAAGTGTTCTTGAAGAGTAAGTTACACGGGTATTGTCTCTAATTTTAATAACTGTTTATAACACTTATTATATACATTGTGAAATAAATCAGGTTATTTAACAAGATTCATCATGGTTAAAGTTAAGAAAACGAAAGAGTTATCTGAAACAGAACTTAATGATGCAATATCTAATACTGCACGATATTTGTTGGTTATGTTTACCACTACTAACGATATTGTGAAAAGTACCAATATTATTAAACATTGTTTCCAAGGTCACTCAAAGAACTTTGATTTCATAATGAATGCTGCTAAGGACCATTTATCAGAGGTAAGAGTCGTTTAAATTATGTTTTTGACAGCAGCGCCATTTTTAATAATATATTGCAATATTTGTTTGTTAGATTTTAGACTTGAAAATAGTAGAAGTTAAAGAGAAATCAAAACGTGTCAAAAAGTATTTTGCTGTTTACAATAATCCGTGTTACCGTGATTTTAAGTTTACTGATAAACAAAAGGATTACAGTTTGCTCCTGACTTTAACACTGGCACATATTTCGTTGGAAGGCGGACAATGTTCTGATGGTAGATATGTGTTGCTTTATATACTTCATTTACTTTACCTCAAATGTAGTACATTAACGAAATTCGCTGTTACTACCCAGTAAACATTTGGTGAAGTGCCCTATTTTGTGACGTTTCTATCACTATTTCACTTCAATTATAGTTCGCAACAACTTTATCTTCATTTGTATTCCGACATCTGTAGCCGATAAAACAGACATTTCATATGAACGATTGTGAGAAACTGAACTATAAATGAACTCTTTCATTACAAAAAATTCATACGCATCTCCAATATGATGTCAAAGTGACTCCAAAATGCTCCAAAATGTTTATTGGGTAGTAAGACCAACTAAGCTTGGTTCTTGTCATTTTGATCTAAAATACGCAGTGACTTTTATTTCTAATAGAACACGAGAAATTTTGCTAGAGAACATTATTTTTAATATTTACGATATGTGATTCTTCCAAATCATGTCATCTCGGTTCCAAATGTGGAATTTTGACAGTGTCCTTTTAATACAAAGCTACTGATATATGTTTATAAATTTACAGAGAGCCTTTGGAAGTTATTCGCTCCAATAAATTTATTGTCTAGGACAAAACATCCACGTTTTGGTGACGTTAAGAAGCGTATCTTAACTGACTTTACCAACCATCTATATCTGGAAATTGTTCCCGGAGGATCAAAGTATTGAAAATCATTTTTCACTTCATGTTAACTTATGGAAAACATGTTTACTAATTAAAATATATATTTTAGAAGAAATTTTAAATGGGGACTCCGAGCTTTCGAGGAATTCGATCCAGAAGAACTGGAAGCACTTTTCGACAAGGTATGTGCAATGGGCTTGTGAACTCATTTTTTAAGGGTCCCTCTTTTAGTGCTGATTGAAATAGATGTTAATAAATATATACTGGCGTGTCTGTTTTATTAAATATCTAAATGTTGACGGAGATATAGTAATTAAAAATTTGAATTGTAGTTTTAGCGCTAGAGATGTCGGCCATATTTATGACGTAACATGTCGGACTATTAAGGGTTCTGTGTTAAGTATGCTATCTCTTTTACGCTCTGATGTATACAAGAGATGACAACTTAGCCGACTAACGTCTTGGTCTTTAACTGTTAATATCTCCTAAAATATAGCGAGTTATTAAAAAATAATTGGTCATTTGAGGTTCTAGTAACCAACTTTATCAATAAATTGCACAGTTTTATAGAAATTAAGATATGGTTCACAAGACCACTGGAATTATGTAACAAACATGTATTGTGATCATATTTTATTGCTTGTCTTGTCTACAGGTGTACAATGACAATATCCACCCCGGCACTGAAGACATAATCGAATTATCGGAATAAGAAAAGCTTTGTCGGAAGAAGAAAAAGCTTTGCGTATCGTGCGGTGAAGACTATTTACCTATAAATATTATATAATTTAAGTTAAAATCAGTGTCTTTAATAATTCAGTTTCATACTTTGTTAAAATTATTAGTGTCAGTACATTAAATTCAGTCTTTAAAAGAATTGGACTTTATTGTGTTTTAGTTACTAGTTGGGGATCATCTATACATTACGT
Organism: Panorpa germanica; assembly: GCA_963678705.1. Taxonomy (NCBI): domain Eukaryota; kingdom Metazoa; phylum Arthropoda; class Insecta; order Mecoptera; family Panorpidae; genus Panorpa; species Panorpa germanica. Next base: position 43,891,619 of record OY783203.1, read on the forward strand.
CGCACACATTACTTTCGACGCATGCACATAGAGAACAAACAGGAACATATACTTTTCTCTCTCGCACACATTTTGGACACACTAGGCTATTCACTCCCCATAGGCTGTAATGACCTCTTTAAAAAAAACTTTTTTTTTATATAGGATTAAGTGCTTTGGCAGTAGTTTTGAAGATATGGATCAATTTGTTTTCCAAAACTTGTAAATAATTATTTAGTAAATCCTTTATTCAGAAATTTATTGTTACAGATATAAATATTTTAAAGTTATTTATGTAACAATCGTTACATATTATTATTGCTTATTATTTCTCTTTTATTTAATTTATTTAATGTCGATCTATTTACGATGCCTTGATAACAACCAAACTCTAAAAATATAAATCGACACAACAGTCAGCGTCAAGCATCAATACTCTTACCCACTGGGTCCTCCCAATAAATCAGAGATGTATTTATTATAAGAAATTGCATTAACATGGTAATAAATCTAATCAATCGCTATCAATCACCCACTCTTGCTACCCTTCTTTTCCATATTTGTATGATAAATTCAATGCATAGACTGCTGATTAGTCAACGCTTACCTTTATAAAAAAGATTTATTTTTATTTGAGTAACTACTAAAATAAATCCGTAAAAATATTAACCATAGAACAAAAATTAATCTCGGTTATTAATTAGGATAAAAATAATCTTGAATAAAATATTTTAAGTATTTCAGCAAGTGTAATATGTACTTATATTTTTTCAGGATGGAGATTTAACACACTGTATTTGTACTTAATTAATATGTTGCTAATGGCGTGTATATATTGACTTGTAATTAAAACATTATCTACACTCTTAAAAATAACTTTATAATTTTTAAAACATTTCTAAAGCATATTTTAGAACCAGGGGCCCTATTCCTGACTCTTGCGAACAATGATCGAAATCGAACAGATCTGATTTATATGACTGAAACATCTTACGAATCATTTTTAAAAGAGTATTCCTTTACTATTCCTCAATTTTATTATTAAATATTATTATAGTTCAGAACTACTCTTTAAGACGCTTAAAAACTTAAAAAAAGGCATGAAATAGTACCCTATGCAACATATATACAATTAGAGTGGGTACTATGACTATGCTAAAAGGACGCAGGTCTGGGGGCTCTGGGTTCCTAACAGTAAAGCACTTTCTGGAAATAACTTCCATTGTAAACTCAGTAAACTATGTTCATATAAAAACGTATCGGGATTTAGTAATATCGGTTGCGGTAAAATTTATCCATTTTTTAAAATCAGCGAACTTTTTTTAACCTCAACCGCAAATTATATTCTGCAGAGTAACAATTTATAATTAAATTTTTTTTCAACAACCTAATTCATGCCACTTAATAAAACTTTCAGAAGGCACGCTTTCAATTTACATTTTGTATATACATTTCACACAACCGTCAACTCAATTTGAAATGCCTATATGCAATAGCATGGTCTATCGAGCAAAGATACATACTTTAAAACTGGTGCAACAACATATAAACATACACTTGGAACATTATAATATAGGAACGATAGAAGAATAAACAAGTTATAAATATTTTGCTTGCCGTAACAGCTGAGTATAGTAATTTCAGATTCACAAGTTAGAGTTGCAACACTTGCATATCCTGAACTTTGTAAAAAATGTAGGCTTGTTCCAAAACCCGCAGCTACTATATTTATGAAAAGATTAATTTGATTCATTTCAGAAATTTATAGTACACCTTTGTTACATAATTATTAAAACAAAAACACAGATCAAACGAAAACACTTTTGTTGTTGTTTTTTTTTTGTGAACATTTGCGCTTGTCAGTTGTTTTTTATCATGTTTATAAATTTTATGGGACACACAGAAAAACACTAAAAACAAAACCAGTCTGTTCAGTGTGAACAGACTGTTTTCGGAAAACAGAATTGTTTTAAAATAAAACAAAACATGATTTTGTTTGGTTTTTGACAACAAAACTGTCTGGAGTATGGAGCAGTGTGAAGGGGTGCAGTAAACATAAATAAAAATAGTATGTAATGCTGTTCATTACTTTTAAATCAAGCAAACCGTTTGCAGTTTTTTTGGTAGCGTATAGTTTGAATCTTCACCGCCGCGAGTCGCCCTAAAATTATATTTTCAATCTAATCAGGCTTTGTCTAATATATATATAGAGGTGTATTTTTTCTTGTATCTAGTAGTAGAATATTAATAACAATTGAAGATAGAAAATAAAGTGTTCTTGAAGAGTAAGTTACACGGTTATTGTCTCTAATTTTAATAAGTGTTAATAACACTTATTATATACATTGTGAAATAAATCAGGTTATTTAACAAGATTCATCATGGTTAAAGTTAATAAAACGAAAGAGTTATCTGAAACAGAACTTAATGATGCAATATCTAATACTGCACGATATTTGTTGGTTATGTTTACCACTACTAACGATATTGTGAAAAGTACCAATATTATTAAACATTGTTTCCATGGTCACCCAAAGAACTTTGATTTCATAATGAATGCTGCTAAGGACCATTTATCAGAGGTAAGAGTCGTTTAAATTATGTTTTTGACAGCAGCGCCATTTTTAATAATATATTGCAATATTTGTTTGTTAGATTTTAGACTTGAAAATAGTAGAAGTTAAAGAGAAATCAAAACGTGTCAAAAAGTATTTTGCTGTATACAATAATCCGTGTTACCGTGATTTTAAGTTTACTGATAAACAAAAGGATTACAGTTTGCTCCTGACTTTAACACTGGCACATATTTCGTTGGAAGGCGGACAATGTTCTGATGGTAGATATGTGTTGCTTTGTATACTTCATTTACTTTACCTCAAATGTAGTACATTAACGAAATTCGCTGTTACTACCCAGTAAACATTTGGTGAAGTGCCCTATTTTGTGACGTTTCTATCAATATTTCACTTCAATTATAGTTCGCAACAACTTTATCTTCATTTGTATTCCGACATCTGTAGCCGATAAAACAGACATTTCATATGAACGATTGTGAGAAACTGAACTATAAATGAACTCTTTCATGAAAAAAAATCATACGCATCTCCAATATGATGTCAAAGTGACTCCAAAATGCTCCAAAATGTTTACTGGGTAGTAAGACCAACAGCTTCGTTCTTGTCATTTTGATCTAAAATACGCAGTGACTTTTATTTCTAATAGAACACGAGAAATTTTGCTAGAGAACATTATTTTTAATATTTACGATATATGATTCTTCCAAATCATCTCATCTCGGATCCAAATGTGGAATTTTGACAGTGTTCTTTTAATACAAAGCTACTGATATATGTTTATAAATTTACAGAGAGCCTTTGGAAGTTATTCGCTCCAATAAATTTATTGTCTAGGACAAAACATTCACGTTTTGGTGACGTTAAGAAGCGTATCTTAACTGACTTTACCAACCATCTATATCTGGAAATTGTTCCCGGAGGATCAAAGTATTGAAAATCATTTTTCACTTCATGTTAACTTATGGAAAACATGTTTACTAATTAAAATATATATTTTAGAAGAAATTTTAAATGGGGACTCCGAGCTTTGGAGGAATTCGATCCAGAAGAACTGGAAGCACTTTTCGACAAGGTATGTGCAATGGGCTTGTGAACTCATTTTTTAAGGGTCCCTCTTTTAGTGCTGATTGAAATAGATGTTAATAAATATATACTGGCGTGTCTGTTTTATTAAATATCTAAATGTTGACGGAGATATAGTAATTAAAAATTTGAATTGTAGTTTTAGCGCTAGAGATGTCGGCCATATTTATGACGTAACATGTCGGACTATTAAGGGTTCTGTGTTAAGTATGCTATCTCTTTTACGCTCTGTTGTATACAAGAGATGACAACTTAGCCGACTAACGTCTTGGTCTTTAACTGTTAATATCTCCTAAAATATAGCGAGTTATTAAAAAATAATTGGTCATTTGAGGTTCTAGTAACCAACTTTATCAATAAATTGCACAGTTTTATAGAAATTAAGATATGGTTCACAAGACCACTGGAATTATGTAACAAACATGTATTGTGATCATATTTTATTGCTTGTCTTGTCTACAGGTGTACAATGACAATATCCACCCCGGCACTGAAGACATAATCGAATTATCGGAATAAGAAAAGCTTTGTCGGAAGAAGAAAAAGCTTTGCGTATCGTGCGGTGAAGACTATTTACCTATAAATATTATATAATTCAAGTTAAAATCAGTGTCTTTAATAATTCAGTTTCATACTTTGTTAAAATTATTAGTGTCAGTACATTAAATTCAGTCTTTAAAAGAATTGGACTTTATTGTGTTTTAGTTACTAGTTGGGGATCATCTATACATTACGTCGCACACATTACTTTCGACGCATGCGCATAGAGAACAAACAGGAACATATACTTTTCTCTCTCGCACACATTTTGGACACACTAGGCTATTCACTCTCCATAGGCTGTAATGACCTCTTTAAAAAAAACTTTTTTTTATATAGGATTAAGTGCTTTGGCAGTAGTTTTGAAGATATGGATCAATTTGTTTTCCAAAGCTTGTAAATAATTATTTAGTAAATCCTTTATTCAGAAATTTATTGTTACAGATATAAATATTTTAAAGTTATTTATGTAACAATCGTTACACTTGAATGCTTATTATTTCTCTTTTATTTAATTTATTTAATGTCGATCTATTTACGATGCCTTGATAACAACCAAACTCTAAAAATATAAATCGACACAACAGTCAGCGTCAAGCATCAATACTCTTACCCACTGGGTCCTCCCAATAAATCAGAGATGTATTTATTATAAGAAATTGCATTAACATGGTAATAAATCTAATCAATCGCTATCAATCACCCACTCTTGCTACCCTTCTTTTCCATATTTGTATGATAAATTCAATGCATAGACTACTGATTAGTCAACGCTTATCTTTATAAAAAAGATTTATTTTTATTTGAGTAACTACTAAAATAAATCCGTAAAAATATTAACCATAGAACAAAAATTAATCTCGGTTATTAATTAGGATAAAAATAATCTTGAATAAAATATTTTAAGTATTTCAGCAAGTGTAATATGTACTTATATTTTTTCAGGATGGAGATTTAACACACTGTATTTGTACTTAATTAATATGTTGCTAATGGCGTGTATATATTGACTTGTAATTAAAACATTATCTACACTCTTAAAAATAACTTTATGATTTTTAAAACATTTCTAAAGCATATTTTAGAACCAGGGGCCCTATTCCTGACTCTTGCGAACAATGATCGAAATCGAACAGATCTGATTTATATGACTGAAACATCTTACGAATCATTTTTAAAAGAGTATTCCTTTACTATTCCTCAATTTTATTATTAAATATTATTATAGTTCAGAACTACTCTTTAAGACGCTTAAAAACTTAAAAAAAGGCATGAAATAGTACCCTATGCAACATATATACAATTAGAGTGGGTACTATGACTATGCTAAAAGGACGCAGGTCTGGGGGCTCTGGGTTCCTAACAGTAAAGCACTTTCTGGAAATAACTTCCATTGTAAACTCAGTAAACTATGTTCATATAAAAACGTATCGGGATTTAGTAATATCGGTTGCGGTAAAATTTATCCATTTTTTAAAATCAGCGAACTTTTTTTAACCTCAACCGCAAATTATATTCTGCAGAGTAACAATTTATAATTAAATTTTTTTTCAACAACCTAATTCATGCCACTTAATAAAACTTTCAGAAGGCACGCTTTCAATTTACATTTTGTATATACATTTCACACAACCGTCAACTCAATTTGAAATGCCTATATGCAATAGCATGGTCTATCGAGCAAAGATACATACTTTAAAACTGGTGCAACAACATATAAACATACACTTGGAACATTATAATATAGGAACGATAGAAGAATAAACAAGTTATAAATATTTTGCTTGCCGTAACAGCTGAGTATAGTAATTTCAGATTCACAAGTTAGAGTTGCAACACTTGCATATCCTGAACTTTGTAAAAAATGTAGGCTTGTTCCAAAACCCGCAGCTACTATATTTATGAAAAGATTAATTTGATTCATTTCAGAAATTTATAGTACACCTTTGTTACATAATTATTAAAACAAAAACTCAGATCAAACGAAAACACTTTTGTTGTTGTTTTTTTTTTGTGAACATTTGCGCTTGTCAGTTGTTTTTTATCATGTTTATAAATTTTATGGGACACACAGAAAAACACTAAAAACAAAACCAGTCTGTTCAGTGTGAAGCAAACCGTTTGCAGTTTTTTTGGTAGCGTATAGTTTGAATCTTCACCGCCGCGAGTCGCCCTAAAATTATATTTTCAATCTAATCAGGCTTTGTCTAATATATATATAGAGGTGTATTTTTTCTTGTATCTAGTAGTAGAATATTAATAACAATTGAAGATAGAAAATAAAGTGTTCTTGAAGAGTAAGTTACACGGTTATTGTCTCTAATTTTAATAAGTGTTAATAACACTTATTATATACATTGTGAAATAAATCAGGTTATTTAACAAGATTCATCATGGTTAAAGTTAAGAAAACGAAAGAGTTATCTGAAACAGAACTTAATGATGCAATATCTAATACTGCACGATATTTGTTGGTTATGTTTACCACTACTAACGATATTGTGAAAAGTACCAATATTATTAAACATTGTTTCCATGGTCACCCAAAGAACTTTGATTTCATAATGAATGCTGCTAAGGACCATTTATCAGAGGTAAAAGTCGTTTAAATTATGTTTTTGACAGCAGCGCCATTTTTAATAATATATTGCAATATTTGTTTGTTAGATTTTAGACTTGAAAATAGTAGAAGTTAAAGAGAAATCAAAACGTGTCAAAAAGTATTTTGCTGTATACAATAATCCGTGTTACCGTGATTTTAAGTTTACTGACAAACAAAAGGATTACAGTTTGCTCCTGACTTTAACACTGGCACATATTTCGTTGGAAGGCGGACAATGTTCTGATGGTAGATATGTGTTGCTTTGTATACTTCATTTACTTTACCTCAAATGTAGTACATTAACGAAATTCGCTGTTACTACCCAGTAAACATTTGGTGAAGTGCCCTATTTTGTGACGTTTCTATCACTATTTCACTTCAATTATAGTTCGCAACAACTTTATCTTCATTTGTATTCCGACATCTGTAGCCGATAAAACAGACATTTCATATGAACGATTGTGAGAAACTGAACTATAAATGAACTCTTTCATGAAAAAAAATCATACGCATCTCCAATATGATGTCAAAGTGACTCCAAAATGCTCCAAAATGTTTACTGGGTAGTAAGACCAACAGCTTCGTTCTTGTCATTTTGATCTAAAATACGCAGTGACTTTTATTTCTAATAGAACACGAGAAATTTTGCTAGAGAACATTATTTTTAATATTTACGATATATGATTCTTCCAAATCATCTCATCTCGGATCCAAATGTGGAATTTTGACAGTGTTCTTTTAATACAAAGCTACTGATATATGTTTATAAATTTACAGAGAGCCTTTGGAAGTTATTCGCTCCAATAAATTTATTGTCTAGGACAAAACATTCACGTTTTGGTGACGTTAAGAAGCGTATCTTAACCGACTTTACCAACCATCTATATCTGGAAATTGTTCCCGGAGGATCAAAGTATTGAAAATCATTTTTCACTTCATGTTAACTTATGGAAAACATGTTTACTAATTAAAATATATATTTTAGAAGAAATTTTAAATGGGGACTCCGAGCTTTGGAGGAATTCGATCCAGAAGAACTGGAAGCACTTTTCGACAAGGTATGTGCAATGGGCTTGTGAACTCATTTTTTAAGGGTCCCTCTTTTAGTGCTGATTGAAATAGATGTTAATAAATATATACTGGCGTGTCTGTTTTATTAAATATCTAAATGTTGACGGAGATATAGTAATTAAAAATTTGAATTGTAGTTTTAGCGCTAGAGATGTCGGCCATATTTATGACGTAACATGTCGGACTATTAAGGGTTCTGTGTTAAGTATGCTATCTCTTTTACGCTCTGTTGTATACAAGAGATGACAACTTAGCCGACTAACGTCTTGGTCTTTAACTGTTAATATCTCCTAAAATATAGCGAGTTATTAAAAAATAATTGGTCATTTGAGGTTCTAGTAACCAACTTTATCAATAAATTGCACAGTTTTATAGAAATTAAGATATGGTTCACAAGACCACTGGAATTATGTAACAAACATGTATTGTGATCATATTTTATTGCTTGTCTTGTCTACAGGTGTACAATGACAATATCCACCCCGGCACTGAAGACATAATCGAATTATCGGAATAAGAAAAGCTTTGTCGGAAGAAGAAAAAGCTTTGCGTATCGTGCGGTGAAGACTATTTACCTATAAATATTATATAATTCAAGTTAAAATCAGTGTCTTTAATAATTCAGTTTCATACTTTGTTAAAATTATTAGTGTCAGTACATTAAATTCAGTCTTTAAAAGAATTGGACTTTATTGTGTTTTAGTTACTAGTTGGGGATCATCTATACATTACGTCGCACACATTACTTTCGACGCATGCGCATAGAGAACAAACAGGAACATATACTTTTCTCTCTCGCACACATTTTGGACACACTAGGCTATTCACTCTCCATAGGCTGTAATGACCTCTTTAAAAAAAACTTTTTTTTTATATAGGATTAAGTGCTTTGGCAGTAGTTTTGAAGATATGGATCAATTTGTTTTCCAAAGCTTGTAAATAATTATTTAGTAAATCCTTTATTCAGAAATTTATTGTTACAGATATAAATATTTTAAAGTTATTTATGTAACAATCGTTACACTTGAATGCTTATTATTTCTCTTTTATTTAATTTATTTAATGTCGATCTATTTACGATGCCTTGATAACAACCAAACTCTAAAAATATAAATCGACACAACAGTCAGCGTCAAGCATCAATACTCTTACCCACTGGGTCCTCGCAATAAATCAGAGATGTATTTATTATAAGAAATTGCATTAACATGGTAATAAATCTAATCAATCGCTATCAATCACCCACTCTTGCTACCCTTCTTTTCCATATTTGTATGATAAATTCAATGCATAGACTACTGATTAGTCAACGCTTATCTTTATAAAAAAGATTTATTTTTATTTGAGTAACTACTAAAATAAATCCGTAAAAATATTAACCATAGAACAAAAATTAATCTCGGTTATTAATTAGGATAAAAATAATCTTGAATAAAATATTTTAAGTATTTCAGCAAGTGTAATATGTACTTATATTTTTTCAGGATGGAGATTTAACACACTGTATTTGTACTTAATTAATATGTTGCTAATGGCGTGTATATATTGACTTGTAATTAAAACATTATCTACACTCTTAAAAATAACTTTATGATTTTTAAAACATTTCTAAAGCATATTTTAGAACCAGGGGCCCTATTCCTGACTCTTGCGAACAATGATCGAAATCGAACAGATCTGATTTATATGACTGAAACATCTTACGAATCATTTTTAAAAGAGTATTCCTTTACTATTCCTCAATTTTATTATTAAATATTATTATAGTTCAGAACTACTCTTTAAGACGCTTAAAAACTTAAAAAAAGGCATGAAATAGTACCCTATGCAACATATATACAATTAGAGTGGGTACTATGACTATGCTAAAAGGACGCAGGTCTGGGGGCTCTGGGTTCCTAACAGTAAAGCACTTTCTGGAAATAACTTCCATTGTAAACTCAGTAAACTATGTTCATATAAAAACGTATCGGGATTTAGTAATATCGGTTGCGGTAAAATTTATCCATTTTTTAAAATCAGCGAACTTTTTTTAACCTCAACCGCAAATTATATTCTGCAGAGTAACAATTTATAATTAAATTTTTTTTCAACAACCTAATTCATGCCACTTAATAAAACTTTCAGAAGGCACGCTTTCAATTTACATTTTGTATATACATTTCACACAACCGTCAACTCAATTTGAAATGCCTATATGCAATAGCATGGTCTATCGAGCAAAGATACATACTTTAAAACTGGTGCAACAACATATAAACATACACTTGGAACATTATAATATAGGAACGATAGAAGAATAAACAAGTTATAAATATTTTGCTTGCCGTAACAGCTGAGTATAGTAATTTCAGATTCACAAGTTAGAGTTGCAACACTTGCATATCCTGAACTTTGTAAAAAATGTAGGCTTGTTCCAAAACCCGCAGCTACTATATTTATGAAAAGATTAATTTGATTCATTTCAGAAATTTATAGTACACCTTTGTTACATAATTATTAAAACAAAAACACAGATCAAACGAAAACACTTTTGTCGTTGTTTTTTTTTTGTGAACATTTGCGCTTGTCAGTTGTTTTTTATCATGTTTATAAATTTTATGGGACACACAGAAAAACACTAAAAACAAAACCAGTCTGTTCAGTGTGAACAGACTGTTTTCGGAAAACAGAATTGTTTTAAAATAAAACAAAACATGATTTTGTTTGGTTTTTGACAACAAAACTGTCTGGAGTATGGAGCAGTGTGAAGGGGTGCAGTAAACATAAATAAAAATAGTATGTAATGCTGTTCATTACTTTTAAATCAAGCAAACCGTTTGCAGTTTTTTTGGTAGCGTATAGTTTGAATCTTCACCGCCGCGAGTCGCCCTAAAATTATATTTTCAATCTAATCAGGCTTTGTCTAATATATATATAGAGGTGTATTTTTTCTTGTATCTAGTAGTAGAATATTAATAACAATTGAAGATAGAAAATAAAGTGTTCTTGAAGAGTAAGTTACACGGTTATTGTCTCTAATTTTAATAAGTGTTAATAACACTTATTATATACATTGTGAAATAAATCAGGTTATTTAACAAGATTCATCATGGTTAAAGTTAAGAAAACGAAAGAGTTATCTGAAACAGAACTTATTGATGCAATATCTAATACTGCACGATATTTGTTGGTTATGTTTACCACTACTAACGATATTGTGAAAAGTACCAATATTATTAAACATTGTTTCCATGGTCACCCAAAGAACTTTGATTTCATAATGAATGCTGCTAAGGACCATTTATCAGAGGTAAGAGTCGTTTAAATTATGTTTTTGACAGCAGCGCCATTTTTAATAATATATTGCAATATTTGTTGGTTAGATTTTAGACTTGAAAATAGTAGAAGTTAAAGAGAAATCAAAACGTGTCAAAAAGTATTTTGCTGTATACAATAATCCGTGTTACCGTGATTTTAAGTTTACTGATAAACAAAAGGATTACAGTTTGCTCCTGACTTTAACACTGGCACATATTTCGTTGGAAGGCGGACAATGTTCTGATGGTAGATATGTGTTGCTTTGTATACTTCATTTACTTTACCTCAAATGTAGTACATTAACGAAATTCGCTGTTACTACCCAGTAAACATTTGGTGAAGTGCCCTATTTTGTGACGTTTCTATCAATATTTCACTTCAATTATAGTTCGCAACAACTTTATCTTCATTTGTATTCCGACATCTGTAGCCGATAAAACAGACATTTCATATGAACGATTGTGAGAAACTGAACTATAAATGAACTCTTTCATGAAAAAAAATCATACGCATCTCCAATATGATGTCAAAGTGACTCCAAAATGCTCCAAAATGTTTACTGGGTAGTAAGACCAACAGCTTCGTTCTTGTCATTTTGATCTAAAATACGCAGTGACTTTTATTTCTAATAGAACACGAGAAATTTTGCTAGAGAACATTATTTTTAATATTTACGATATATGATTCTTCCAAATCATCTCATCTCGGATCCAAATGTGGAATTTTGACAGTGTTCTTTTAATACAAAGCTACTGATATATGTTTATAAATTTACAGAGAGCCTTTGGAAGTTATTCGCTCCAATAAATTTATTGTCTAGGACAAAACATTCACGTTTTGGTGACGTTAAGAAGCGTATCTTAACTGACTTTACCAACCATCTATATCTGGAAATTGTTCCCGGAGGATCAAAGTATTGAAAATCATTTTTCACTTCATGTTAACTTATGGAAAACATGTTTACTAATTAAAATATATATTTTAGAAGAAATTTTAAATGGGGACTCCGAGCTTTGGAGGAATTCGATCCAGAAGAACTGGAAGCACTTTTCGACAAGGTATGTGCAATGGGCTTGTGAACTCATTTTTTAAGGGTCCCTCTTTTAGTGCTGATTGAAATAGATGTTAATAAATATATACTGGCGTGTCTGTTTTATTAAATATCTAAATGTTGACGGAGATATAGTAATTAAAAATTTGAATTGTAGTTTTAGCGCTAGAGATGTCGGCCATATTTATGACGTAACATGTCGGACTATTAAGGGTTCTGTGTTAAGTATGCTATCTCTTTTACGCTCTGTTGTATACAAGAGATGACAACTTAGCCGACTAACGTCTTGGTCTTTAACTGTTAATATCTCCTAAAATATAGCGAGTTATTAAAAAATAATTGGTCATTTGAGGTTCTAGTAACCAACTTTATCAATAAATTGCACAGTTTTATAGAAATTAAGATATGGTTCACAAGACCACTGGAATTATGTAACAAACATGTATTGTGATCATATTTTATTGCTTGTCTTGTCTACAGGTGTACAATGACAATATCCACCCCGGCACTGAAGACATAATCGAATTATCGGAATAAGAAAAGCTTTGTCGGAAGAAGAAAAAGCTTTGCGTATCGTGCGGTGAAGACTATTTACCTATAAATATTATATAATTCAAGTTAAAATCAGTGTCTTTAATAATTCAGTTTCATACTTTGTTAAAATTATTAGTGTCAGTACATTAAATTCAGTCTTTAAAAGAATTGGACTTTATTGTGTTTTAGTTACTAGTTGGGGATCATCTATACATTACGTCGCACACATTACTTTCGACGCATGCGCATAGAGAACAAACAGGAACATATACTTTTCTCTCTCGCACACATTTTGGACACACTAGGCTATTCACTCTCCATAGGCTGTAATGACCTCTTTAAAAAAAACTTTTTTTTATATAGGATTAAGTGCTTTGGCAGTAGTTTTGAAGATATGGATCAATTTGTTTTCCAAAGCTTGTAAATAATTATTTAGTAAATCCTTTATTCAGAAATTTATTGTTACAGATATAAATATTTTAAAGTTATTTATGTAACAATCGTTACACTTGAATGCTTATTATTTCTCTTTTATTTAATTTATTTAATGTCGATCTATTTACGATGCCTTGATAACAACCAAACTCTAAAAATATAAATCGACACAACAGTCAGCGTCAAGCATCAATACTCTTACCCACTGGGTCCTCCCAATAAATCAGAGATGTATTTATTATAAGAAATTGCATTAACATGGTAATAAATCTAATCAATCGCTATCAATCACCCACTCTTGCTACCCTTCTTTTCCATATTTGTATGATAAATTCAATGCATAGACTACTGATTAGTCAACGCTTATCTTTATAAAAAAGATTTATTTTTATTTGAGTAACTACTAAAATAAATCCGTAAAAATATTAACCATAGAACAAAAATTAATCTCGGTTATTAATTAGGATAAAAATAATCTTGAATAAAATATTTTAAGTATTTCAGCAAGTGTAATATGTACTTATATTTTTTCAGGATGGAGATTTAACACACTGTATTTGTACTTAATTAATATGTTGCTAATGGCGTGTATATATTGACTTGTAATTAAAACATTATCTACACTCTTAAAAATAACTTTATGATTTTTAAAACATTTCTAAAGCATATTTTAGAACCAGGGGCCCTATTCCTGACTCTTGCGAACAATGATCGAAATCGAACAGATCTGATTTATATGACTGAAACATCTTACGAATCATTTTTAAAAGAGTATTCCTTTACTATTCCTCAATTTTATTATTAAATATTATTATAGTTCAGAACTACTCTTTAAGACGCTTAAAAACTTAAAAAAAGGCATGAAATAGTACCCTATGCAACATATATACAATTAGAGTGGGTACTATGACTATGCTAAAAGGACGCAGGTCTGGGGGCTCTGGGTTCCTAACAGTAAAGCACTTTCTGGAAATAACTTCCATTGTAAACTCAGTAAACTATGTTCATATAAAAACGTATCGGGATTTAGTAATATCGGTTGCGGTAAAATTTATCCATTTTTTAAAATCAGCGAACTTTTTTTAACCTCAACCGCAAATTATATTCTGCAGAGTAACAATTTATAATTAAATTTTTTTTCAACAACCTAATTCATGCCACTTAATAAAACTTTCAGAAGGCACGCTTTCAATTTACATTTTGTATATACATTTCACACAACCGTCAACTCAATTTGAAATGCCTATATGCAATAGCATGGTCTATCGAGCAAAGATACATACTTTAAAACTGGTGCAACAACATATAAACATACACTTGGAACATTATAATATAGGAACGATAGAAGAATAAACAAGTTATAAATATTTTGCTTGCCGTAACAGCTGAGTATAGTAATTTCAGATTCACAAGTTAGAGTTGCAACACTTGCATATCCTGAACTTTGTAAAAAATGTAGGCTTGTTCCAAAACCCGCAGCTACTATATTTATGAAAAGATTAATTTGATTCATTTCAGAAATTTATAGTACACCTTTGTTACATAATTATTAAAACAAAAACACAGATCAAACGAAAACACTTTTGTTGTTGTTTTTTTTTTGTGAACATTTGCGCTTGTCAGTTGTTTTTTATCATGTTTATAAATTTTATGGGACACACAGAAAAACACTAAAAACAAAACCAGTCTGTTCAGTGTGAACAGACTGTTTTCGGAAAACAGAATTGTTTTAAAATAAAACAAAACATGATTTTGTTTGGTTTTTGACAACAAAACTGTCTGGAGTATGGAGCAGTGTGAAGGGGTGCAGTAAACATAAATAAAAATAGTATGTAATGCTGTTCATTACTTTTAAATCAAGCAAACCGTTTGCAGTTTTTTTGGTAGCGTATAGTTTGAATCTTCACCGCCGCGAGTCGCCCTAAAATTATATTTTCAATCTAATCAGGCTTTGTCTAATATATATATAGAGGTGTATTTTTTCTTGTATCTAGTAGTAGAATATTAATAACAATTGAAGATAGAAAATAAAGTGTTCTTGAAGAGTAAGTTACACGGTTATTGTCTCTAATTTTAATAAGTGTTAATAACACTTATTATATACATTGTGAAATAAATCAGGTTATTTAACAAGATTCATCATGGTTAAAGTTAAGAAAACGAAAGAGTTATCTGAAACAGAACTTAATGATGCAATATCTAATACTGCACGATATTTGTTGGTTATGTTTACCACTACTAACGATATTGTGAAAAGTACCAATATTATTAAACATTGTTTCCATGGTCACCCAAAGAACTTTGATTTCATAATGAATGCTGCTAAGGACCATTTATCAGAGGTAAAAGTCGTTTAAATTATGTTTTTGACAGCAGCGCCATTTTTAATAATATATTGCAATATTTGTTTGTTAGATTTTAGACTTGAAAATAGTAGAAGTTAAAGAGAAATCAAAACGTGTCAAAAAGTATTTTGCTGTATACAATAATCCGTGTTACCGTGATTTTAAGTTTACTGACAAACAAAAGGATTACAGTTTGCTCCTGACTTTAACACTGGCACATATTTCGTTGGAAGGCGGACAATGTTCTGATGGTAGATATGTGTTGCTTTGTATACTTCATTTACTTTACCTCAAATGTAGTACATTAACGAAATTCGCTGTTACTACCCAGTAAACATTTGGTGAAGTGCCCTATTTTGTGACGTTTCTATCACTATTTCACTTCAATTATAGTTCGCAACAACTTTATCTTCATTTGTATTCCGACATCTGTAGCCGATAAAACAGACATTTCATATGAACGATTGTGAGAAACTGAACTATAAATGAACTCTTTCATGAAAAAAAATCATACGCATCTCCAATATGATGTCAAAGTGACTCCAAAATGCTCCAAAATGTTTACTGGGTAGTAAGACCAACAGCTTCGTTCTTGTCATTTTGATCTAAAATACGCAGTGACTTTTATTTCTAATAGAACACGAGAAATTTTGCTAGAGAACATTATTTTTAATATTTACGATATATGATTCTTCCAAATCATCTCATCTCGGATCCAAATGTGGAATTTTGACAGTGTTCTTTTAATACAAAGCTACTGATATATGTTTATAAATTTACAGAGAGCCTTTGGAAGTTATTCGCTCCAATAAATTTATTGTCTAGGACAAAACATTCACGTTTTGGTGACGTTAAGAAGCGTATCTTAACCGACTTTACCAACCATCTATATCTGGAAATTGTTCCCGGAGGATCAAAGTATTGAAAATCATTTTTCACTTCATGTTAACTTATGGAAAACATGTTTACTAATTAAAATATATATTTTAGAAGAAATTTTAAATGGGGACTCCGAGCTTTGGAGGAATTCGATCCAGAAGAACTGGAAGCACTTTTCGAGGTATGTGCAATGGGCTTGTGAACTCATTTTTTAAGGGTCCCTCTTTTAGTGCTGATTGAAATAGATGTTAATAAATATATACTGGCGTGTCTGTTTTATTAAATATCTAAATGTTGACGGAGATATAGTAATTAAAAATTTGAATTGTAGTTTTAGCGCTAGAGATGTCGGCCATATTTATGACGTAACATGTCGGACTATTAAGGGTTCTGTGTTAAGTATGCTATCTCTTTTACGCTCTGTTGTATACAAGAGATGACAACTTAGCCGACTAACGTCTTGGTCTTTAACTGTTAATATCTCCTAAAATATAGCGAGTTATTAAAAAATAATTGGTCATTTGAGGTTCTAGTAACCAACTTTATCAATAAATTGCACAGTTTTATAGAAATTAAGATATGGTTCACAAGACCACTGGAATTATGTAACAAACATGTATTGTGATCATATTTTATTGCTTGTCTTGTCTACAGGTGTACAATGACAATATCCACCCCGGCACTGAAGACATAATCGAATTATCGGAATAAGAAAAGCTTTGTCGGAAGAAGAAAAAGCTTTGCGTATCGTGCGGTGAAGACTATTTACCTATAAATATTATATAATTTAAGTTAAAATCAGTGTCTTTAATAATTCAGTTTCATACTTTGTTAAAATTATTAGTGTCAGTACATTAAATTCAGTCTTTAAAAGAATTGGACTTTATTGTGTTTTAGTTACTAGTTGGGGATCATCTATACATTACGTCGCACACATTACTTTCGACGCATGCGCATAGAGAACAAACAGGAACATATACTTTTCTCTCTCGCACACATTTTGGACACACTAGGCTATTCACTCTCCATAGGCTGTAATGACCTCTTTAAAAAAAACTTTTTTTTTATATAGGATTAAGTGCTTTGGCAGTAGTTTTGAAGATATGGATCAATTTGTTTTCCAAAACTTGTAAATAATTATTTAGTAAATCCTTTATTCAGAAATTTACTGTTACAGATATAAATATTTTAAAGTTATTTATGTAACAATCGTTACACTTGAATGCTTATTATTTCTCTTTTATTTAATTTATTTAATGTCGATCTATTTACGATGCCTTGATAACAACCAAACTCTAAAAATATAAATCGACACAACAGTCAGCGTCAAGCATCAATACTCTTACCCACTGGGTCCTCCCAATAAATCAGAGATGTATTTATTATAAGAAATTGCATTAACATGGTAATAAATCTAATCAATCGCTATCAATCACCCACTCTTGCTACCCTTCTTTTCCATATTTGTATGATAAATTCAATGCATAGACTGCTGATTAGTCAACGCTTACCTTTATAAAAAAGATTTATTTTTATTTGAGTAACTACTAAAATAAATCCGTAAAAATATTAACCATAGAACAAAAATTAATCTCGGTTATTAATTAGGATAAAAATAATCTTGAATAAAATATTTTAAGTATTTCAGCAAGTGTAATATGTACTTATATTTTTTCAGGATGGAGATTTAACACACTGTATTTGCATTTAATTAATATGTTGCTAATGGCGTGTATATATTGACTTGTAATTAAAACATTATCTACACTCTTAAAAATAACTTTATGATTTTTAAAACATTTCTAAAGCATATTTTAGAACCAGGGGCCCTATTCCTGACTCTTGCGAACAATGATCGAAATCGAACAGATCTGATTTATATGACTGAAACATCTTACGAATCATTTTTAAAAGAGTATTCCTTTACTATTCCTCAATTTTATTATTAAATATTATTATAGTTCAGAAATACTCTTTAAGACGCTTAAAAACTTAAAAAAAGGCATGAAATAGTACCCTATGCAACATATATACAATTAGAGTGGGTACTATGACTATGCTAAAAGGACGCAGGTCTGGGGGCTCTGGGTTCCTAACAGTAAAGCACTTTCTGGAAATAACTTCCATTGTAAACTCAGTAAACTATGTTCATATAAAAACGTATCGGGATTTAGTAATATCGGTTGCGGTAAAATTTATCCATTTTTTAAAATCAGCGAACTTTTTTTAACCTCAACCGCAAATTATATTCTGCAGAGTAACAATTTATAATTAAATTTTTTTTCAACAACCTGATTCATGCCACTCAATAAAACTTTCAGAAGGCACGCTTTCAATTTACATTTTGTATATACATTTCACACAACCGTCAACTCAATTTGAAATGCCTATATGCAATAGCATGGTCTATCGAACAAAGATACATACTTTAAAACTGGTGCAACAACATATAAACATACACTTGGAACATTATAATATAGGAACGATAGAAGAATAAACAAGTTATAAATATTTTGCTTGCCGTAACAGCTGAGTATAGTAATTTCAGATTCACAAGTTAGAGTTGCAACACTTGCATAACCTGAACTTTGTAAAAAATGTAGGCTTGTTCCAAAACCCGCAGCTACTATATTTATGAAAAGATTAATTTGATTCATTTCAGAAATTTATAGTACACCTTTGTTACATAATTATTAAAACAAAAACACAGATCAAACGAAAACACTTTTGTTGTTGTTTTTTTTTTGTGAACATTTGCGCTTGTCAGTTGTTTTTTATCATGTTTATAAATTTTATGGGACACACAGAAAAACACTAAAAACAAAACCAGTCTGTTCAGTGTGAACAGACTGTTTTCGGAAAACAGAATTGTTTTAAAATAAAACAAAACATGATTTTGTTTGGTTTTTGACAACAAAACTGTCTGGAGTATGGAGCAGTGTGAAGGGGTGCAGTAAACATAAATAAAAATAGTATGTAATGCTGTTCATTACTTTTAAATCAAGCAAACCGTTTGCAGTTTTTTTGGTAGCGTATAGTTTGAATCTTCACCGCCGCGAGTCGCCCTAAAATTATATTTTCAATCTAATCAGGCTTTGTCTAATATATATATAGAGGTGTATTTTTTCTTGTATCTAGTAGTAGAATATTAATAACAATTGAAGATAGAAAATAAAGTGTTCTTGAAGAGTAAGTTACACGGTTATTGTCTCTAATTTTAATAAGTGTTAATAACACTTATTATATACATTGTGAAATAAATCAGGTTATTTAACAAGATTCATCATGGTTAAAGTTAAGAAAACGAAAGAGTTATCTGAAACAGAACTTAATGATGCAATATCTAATACTGCACGATATTTGTTGGTTATGTTTACCACTACTAACGATATTGTGAAAAGTACCAATATTATTAAACATTGTTTCCATGGTCACCCAAAGAACTTTGATTTCATAATGAATGCTGCTAAGGACCATTTATCAGAGGTAAGAGTCGTTTAAATTATGTTTTTGACAGCAGCGCCATTTTTAATAATATATTGCAATATTTGTTTGTTAGATTTTAGACTTGAAAATAGTAGAAGTTAAAGAGAAATCAAAACGTGTCAAAAAGTATTTTGCTGTATACAATAATCCGTGTTACCGTGATTTTAAGTTTACTGATAAACAAAAGGATTACAGTTTGCTCCTGACTTTAACACTGGCACATATTTCGTTGGAAGGCGGACAATGTTCTGATGGTAGATATGTGTTGCTTTGTATACTTCATTTACTTTACCTCAAATGTAGTACATTAACGAAATTCGCTGTTACTACCCAGTAAACATTTGGTGAAGTGCCCTATTTTGTGACGTTTCTATCAATATTTCACTTCAATTATAGTTCGCAACAACTTTATCTTCATTTGTATTCCGACATCTGTAGCCGATAAAACAGACATTTCATATGAACGATTGTGAGAAACTGAACTATAAATGAACTCTTTCATGAAAAAAAATCATACGCATCTCCAATATGATGTCAAAGTGACTCCAAAATGCTCCAAAATGTTTACTGGGTAGTAAGACCAACAGCTTCGTTCTTGTCATTTTGATCTAAAATACGCAGTGACTTTTATTTCTGATAGAACACGAGAAATTTTGCTAGAGAACATTATTTTTAATATTTACGATATATGATTCTTCCAAATCATCTCATCTCGGATCCAAATGTGGAATTTTGACAGTGTTCTTTTAATACAAAGCTACTGATATATGTTTATAAATTTACAGAGAGCCTTTGGAAGTTATTCGCTCCAATAAATTTATTGTCTAGGACAAAACATCCACGTTTTGGTGACGTTAAGAAGCGTATCTTAACTGACTTTACCAACCATCTATATCTGGAAATTGTTCCCGGAGGATCAAAGTATTGAAAATCATTTTTCACTTCATGTTAACTTATGGAAAACATGTTTACTAATTAAAATATATATTTTAGAAGAAATTTTAAATGGGGACTCCGAGCTTTGGAGGAATTCGATCCAGAAGAACTGGAAGCACTTTTCGACAAGGTATGTGCAATGGGCTTGTGAACTCATTTTTTAAGGGTCCCTCTTTTAGTGCTGATTGAAATAGATGTTAATAAATATATACTGGCGTGTCTGTTTTATTAAATATCTAAATGTTGACGGAGATATAGTAATTAAAAATTTGAATTGTAGTTTTAGCGCTAGAGATGTCGGCCATATTTATGACGTAACATGTCGGACTATTAAGGGTTCTGTGTTAAGTATGCTATCTCTTTTACGCTCTGTTGTATACAAGAGATGACAACTTAGCCGACTAACGTCTTGGTCTTTAACTGTTAATATCTCCTAAAATATAGCGAGTTATTAAAAAATAATTGGTCATTTGAGGTTCTAGTAACCAACTTTATCAATAAATTGCACAGTTTTATAGAAATTAAGATATGGTTCACAAGACCACTGGAATTATGTAACAAACATGTATTGTGATCATATTTTATTGCTTGTCTTGTCTACAGGTGTACAATGACAATATCCACCCCGGCACTGAAGACATAATCGAATTATCGGAATAAGAAAAGCTTTGTCGGAAGAAGAAAAAGCTTTGCGTATCGTGCGGTGAAGACTATTTACCTATAAATATTATATAATTCAAGTTAAAATCAGTGTCTTTAATAATTCAGTTTCATACTTTGTTAAAATTATTAGTGTCAGTACATTAAATTCAGTCTTTAAAAGAATTGGACTTTATTGTGTTTTAGTTACTAGTTGGCGATCATCTATACATTACGTCGCACACATTACTTTCGACGCATGCGCATAGAGAACAAACAGGAACATATACTTCTCTCTCTCGCACACATTTTGGACACACTAGGCTATTCACTCTCCATAGGCTGTAATGACCTCTTTAAAAAAAACTTTTTTTTTATATAGGATTAAGTGCTTTGGCAGTAGTTTTGAAGATATGGATCAATTTGTTTTCCAAAACTTGTAAATAATTATTTAGTAAATCCTTTATTCAGAAATTTATTGTTACAGATATAAATATTTTAAAGTTATTTATGTAACAATCGTTACATATTATTATTGCTTATTATTTCTCTTTTATTTAATTTATTTAATGTCGATCTATTTACGATGCCTTGATAACAACCAAACTCTAAAAATATAAATCGACACAACAGTCAGCGTCAAGCATCAATACTCTTACCCACTGGGTCCTCCCAATAAATCAGAGATGTATTTATTATAAGAAATTGCATTAACATGGTAATAAATCTAATCAATCGCTATCAATCACCCACTCTTGCTACCCTTCTTTTCCATATTTGTATGATAAATTCAATGCATAGACTGCTGATTAGTCAACGCTTACCTTTATAAAAAAGATTTATTTTTATTTGAGTAACTACTAAAATAAATCCGTAAAAATATTAACCATAGAACAAAAATTAATCTCGGTTATTAATTAGGATAAAAATAATCTTGAATAAAATATTTTAAGTATTTCAGCAAGTGTAATATGTACTTATATTTTTTCAGGATGGAGATTTAACACACTGTATTTGCACTTAATTAATATGTTGCTAATGGCGTGTATATATTGACTTGTAATTAAAACATTATCTACACTCTTAAAAATAACTTTATGATTTTTAAAACATTTCTAAAGCATATTTTAGAACCAGGGGCCCTATTCCTGACTCTTGCGAACAATGATCGAAATCGAACAGATCTGATTTATATGACTGAAACATCTTACGAATCATTTTTAAAAGAGTATTCCTTTACTATTCCTCAATTTTATTATTAAATATTATTATAGTTCAGAAATACTCTTTAAGACGCTTAAAAACTTAAAAAAAGGCATGAAATAGTACCCTATGCAACATATATACAATTAGGGTGGGTACTATGACTATGCTAAAAGGACGCAAGTCTGGGGGCTCTGGGTTCCTAACAGTATAGCACTTTCTGGAAATAACTTCCATTGTAAACTCTCAGTAAACTATGTTCATATAAAAACGTATCGGGATTTAGTAATATCGGTTGCGGTAAAATTTATCCATTTTTTAAAATCAGCGAACTTTTTTTAACCTCAACCGCAAATTATATTCTGCAGAGTAACAATTTATAATTAAATTTTTTTTCAACAACCTAATTCATGCCACTTAATAAAACTTTCAGAAGGCACGCTTTCAATTTACATTTTGTATATACATTTCACACAACCGTCAACTCAATTTGAAATGCCTATATGCAATAGCATGGTCTATCGAGCAAAGATACATATTTTAAAACTGGTGCAACAACATATAAACATACACTTGGAACATTATAATATAGGAACGATAGAAGAATAAACAAGTTATAAATATTTTGCTTGCCGTAACAGCTGAGTATAGTAATTTCAGATTCACAAGTTAGAGTTGCAACACTTGCATAACCTGAACTTTGTAAAAAATGTAGGCTTGTTCCAAAACCCGCAGCTACTATATTTATGAAAAGATTAATTTGATTCATTTCAGAAATTTATAGTACACCTTTGTTACATAATTATTAAAACAAAAACACAGATCAAACGAAAACACTTTTGTTGTTGTTTTTTTTTTGTGAACATTTGCGCTTGTCAGTTGTTTTTTATCATGTTTATAAATTTTATGGGACACACAGAAAAACACTAAAAACAAAACCAGTCTGTTCAGTGTGAACAGACTGTTTTCGGAAAACAGAATTGTTTTAAAATAAAACAAAACATGATTTTGTTTGGTTTTTGACAACAAAACTGTCTGGAGTATGGAGCAGTGTGAAGGGGTGCAGTAAACATAAATAAAAATAGTATGTAATGCTGTTCATTACTTTTAAATCAAGCAAACCGTTTGCAGTTTTTTTGGTAGCGTATAGTTTGAATCTTCACCGCCGCGAGTCGCCCTAAAATTATATTTTCAATCTAATCAGGCTTTGTCTAATATATATATAGAGGTGTATTTTTTCTTGTATCTAGTAGTAGAATATTAATAACAATTGAAGATAGAAAATAAAGTGTTCTTGAAGAGTAAGTTACACGGTTATTGTCTCTAATTTTAATAAGTGTTAATAACACTTATTATATACATTGTGAAATAAATCAGGTTATTTAACAAGATTCATCATGGTTAAAGTTAAGAAAACGAAAGAGTTATCTGAAACAGAACTTAATGATGCAATATCTAATACTGCACGATATTTGTTGGTTATGTTTACCACTACTAACGATATTGTGAAAAGTACCAATATTATTAAACATTGTTTCCATGGTCACCCAAAGAACTTTGATTTCATAATGAATGCTGCTAAGGACCATTTATCAGAGGTAAGAGTCGTTTAAATTATGTTTTTGACAGCAGCGCCATTTTTAATAATATATTGCAATATTTGTTTGTTAGATTTTAGACTTGAAAATAGTAGAAGTTAAAGAGAAATCAAAACGTGTCAAAAAGTATTTTGCTGTATACAATAATCCGTGTTACCGTGATTTTAAGTTTACTGATAAACAAAAGGATTACAGTTTGCTCCTGACTTTAACACTGGCACATATTTCGTTGGAAGGCGGACAATGTTCTGATGGTAGATATGTGTTGCTTTGTATACTTCATTTACTTTACCTCAAATGTAGTACATTAACGAAATTCGCTGTTACTACCCAGTAAACATTTGGTGAAGTGCCCTATTTTGTGACGTTTCTATCAATATTTCACTTCAATTATAGTTCGCAACAACTTTATCTTCATTTGTATTCCGACATCTGTAGCCGATAAAACAGACATTTCATATGAACGATTGTGAGAAACTGAACTATAAATGAACTCTTTCATGAAAAAAAATCATACGCATCTCCAATATGATGTCAAAGTGACTCCAAAATGCTCCAAAATGTTTACTGGGTAGTAAGACCAACAGCTTCGTTCTTGTCATTTTGATCTAAAATACGCAGTGACTTTTATTTCTGATAGAACACGAGAAATTTTGCTAGAGAACATTATTTTTAATATTTACGATATATGATTCTTCCAAATCATCTCATCTCGGATCCAAATGTGGAATTTTGACAGTGTTCTTTTAATACAAAGCTACTGATATATGTTTATAAATTTACAGAGAGCCTTTGGAAGTTATTCGCTCCAATAAATTTATTGTCTAGGACAAAACATCCACGTTTTGGTGACGTTAAGAAGCGTATCTTAACTGACTTTACCAACCATCTATATCTGGAAATTGTTCCCGGAGGATCAAAGTATTGAAAATCATTTTTCACTTCATGTTAACTTATGGAAAACATGTTTACTAATTAAAATATATATTTTAGAAGAAATTTTAAATGGGGACTCCGAGCTTTGGAGGAATTCGATCCAGAAGAACTGGAAGCACTTTTCGACAAGGTATGTGCAATGGGCTTGTGAACTCATTTTTTAAGGGTCCCTCTTTTAGTGCTGATTGAAATAGATGTTAATAAATATATACTGGCGTGTCTGTTTTATTAAATATCTAAATGTTGACGGAGATATAGTAATTAAAAATTTGAATTGTAGTTTTAGCGCTAGAGATGTCGGCCATATTTATGACGTAACATGTCGGACTATTAAGGGTTCTGTGTTAAGTATGCTATCTCTTTTACGCTCTGTTGTATACAAGAGATGACAACTTAGCCGACTAACGTCTTGGTCTTTAACTGTTAATATCTCCTAAAATATAGCGAGTTATTAAAAAATAATTGGTCATTTGAGGTTCTAGTAACCAACTTTATCAATAAATTGCACAGTTTTATAGAAATTAAGATATGGTTCACAAGACCACTGGAATTATGTAACAAACATGTATTGTGATCATATTTTATTGCTTGTCTTGTCTACAGGTGTACAATGACAATATCCACCCCGGCACTGAAGACATAATCGAATTATCGGAATAAGAAAAGCTTTGTCGGAAGAAGAAAAAGCTTTGCGTATCGTGCGGTGAAGACTATTTACCTATAAATATTATATAATTCAAGTTAAAATCAGTGTCTTTAATAATTCAGTTTCATACTTTGTTAAAATTATTAGTGTCAGTACATTAAATTCAGTCTTTAAAAGAATTGGACTTTATTGTGTTTTAGTTACTAGTTGGCGATCATCTATACATTACGTCGCACACATTACTTTCGACGCATGCGCATAGAGAACAAACAGGAACATATACTTCTCTCTCTCGCACACATTTTGGACACACTAGGCTATTCACTCTCCATAGGCTGTAATGACCTCTTTAAAAAAAACTTTTTTTTTATATAGGATTAAGTGCTTTGGCAGTAGTTTTGAAGATATGGATCAATTTGTTTTCCAAAACTTGTAAATAATTATTTAGTAAATCCTTTATTCAGAAATTTATTGTTACAGATATAAATATTTTAAAGTTATTTATGTAACAATCGTTACATATTATTATTGCTTATTATTTCTCTTTTATTTAATTTATTTAATGTCGATCTATTTACGATGCCTTGATAACAACCAAACTCTAAAAATATAAATCGACACAACAGTCAGCGTCAAGCATCAATACTCTTACCCACTGGGTCCTCCCAATAAATCAGAGATGTATTTATTATAAGAAATTGCATTAACATGGTAATAAATCTAATCAATCGCTATCAATCACCCACTCTTGCTACCCTTCTTTTCCATATTTGTATGATAAATTCAATGCATAGACTGCTGATTAGTCAACGCTTACCTTTATAAAAAAGATTTATTTTTATTTGAGTAACTACTAAAATAAATCCGTAAAAATATTAACCATAGAACAAAAATTAATCTCGGTTATTAATTAGGATAAAAATAATCTTGAATAAAATATTTTAAGTATTTCAGCAAGTGTAATATGTACTTATATTTTTTCAGGATGGAGATTTAACACACTGTATTTGCACTTAATTAATATGTTGCTAATGGCGTGTATATATTGACTTGTAATTAAAACATTATCTACACTCTTAAAAATAACTTTATGATTTTTAAAACATTTCTAAAGCATATTTTAGAACCAGGGGCCCTATTCCTGACTCTTGCGAACAATGATCGAAATCGAACAGATCTGATTTATATGACTGAAACATCTTACGAATCATTTTTAAAAGAGTATTCCTTTACTATTCCTCAATTTTATTATTAAATATTATTATAGTTCAGAAATACTCTTTAAGACGCTTAAAAACTTAAAAAAAGGCATGAAATAGTACCCTATGCAACATATATACAATTAGGGTGGGTACTATGACTATGCTAAAAGGACGCAAGTCTGGGGGCTCTGGGTTCCTAACAGTATAGCACTTTCTGGAAATAACTTCCATTGTAAACTCTCAGTAAACTATGTTCATATAAAAACGTATCGGGATTTAGTAATATCGGTTGCGGTAAAATTTATCCATTTTTTAAAATCAGCGAACTTTTTTTAACCTCAACCGCAAATTATATTCTGCAGAGTAACAATTTATAATTAAATTTTTTTTCAACAACCTAATTCATGCCACTTAATAAAACTTTCAGAAGGCACGCTTTCAATTTACATTTTGTATATACATTTCACACAACCGTCAACTCAATTTGAAATGCCTATATGCAATAGCATGGTCTATCGAGCAAAGATACATATTTTAAAACTGGTGCAACAACATATAAACATACACTTGGAACATTATAATATAGGAACGATAGAAGAATAAACAAGTTATAAATATTTTGCTTGCCGTAACAGCTGAGTATAGTAATTTTTATTTTATGCTATAGAATTTTTTTTTATAAAACTATTATAGCTCCTTGCAGTGTATTTCTCACAGTATGTAATTAGGAATATACGACGGAAAAAACCATTATTATTATTAATAAAAAAATGTTTGAAGGAATGAAGAATTAAAGAGAGGATTGGAAATGTTGGGTATCCTGAAAGTCCTTCTTGATTAATCCGGTAAACCAAGGACCATGAACATATTGAGGTGAAATTAAAAATATATTATTTTTGCAAATGAAGTGCTACAATAGGACTTTGGACGATGAATTTAAAAAACACATAACACAATTACAAAACACAAATCAAAAGTTTATTATGTATAATTTAATTTCATTTCAATGAATTAAATCTAACACGATGGACGTCGTTTTATCATTGCCGCCAAAGATGTCTTGAGCATGAAAAAATGGCAGCGTTGGCATAGAACCGCATATATTGGTCATTAAGTAACTATTTTTCCTTACCAACGATTTATGGAAAATATTTCCGTAATATTTTGATCAAATTCAAGTTCACGGATTACTGAATATACTCGTAGCTTTGGGAACAACTACTAAACATTCTCCTTTTATTATACTCAAGACATTACAACTTCTACCGTCGCGATGATTTAAACAGGCATTATTACTGTAAAAGCACTTTTCTCTCTACACCTGATTTAGTAGTTACAATGATTTGGGAAGCACTAGTAGGAGGGTACGTTGTTAACTACTCGTAGGTCCCTTTACAACATCCACGTTGATCTGAACATCTGACCCAAAAATCTCTATACTCTAGAGCTAGTAAAAGCATTCGAAAGCTTATGTGATGCAACCAATACGAGAACGCCACGCATCCCTAAGGATTTAAGTGTCTTAAATTCAGAACTGCACCCTCGCAACCTGTACATTGTATAGGGACAACATCAATCTGTAGAAACACGTAGAATATTAACTCTTAGCCGGGATTATCGGGAATGTCCATTTAAATATCATTATTTATTTTATCATCTGCGTACATACATCCATTGGCGTCCATAATGCCCGAACACTTTCGGATACAGGTCTACCTTTAAATAGGCCTAACATTACTAACTGATACAAAATAAATACAATTGATATTGCCGAAGAACAATTCCCAGAAAACATTGGATTTTACATCCTATATTCAGGGTATATACATTCATGTATATTGCATTTCAATGTACAGGCTGTTAGGATGTAAAACCTACACTATATGTCATATGTATATGCAAATACAAAGGTATGTGGATACTTCAATATTGCTGCATGTACGTAGTATGTACTGTCATGTTTATTTATTTCACGCATATGCAATACAGGATATTAGTTTCATATTATGAAACATATATGAAAATATAAGAAATATCTAATATTATGTGACTAGATACAATTGATTTTTTGCGCCGGGCCTACAAAAAGGTTAATCCGGCACTGAATATCCACAAAAAGCAACTAATGGAACCTGGTATTTCATAAAGGTTCAATTTGATATTAAATGTATAAGAGTGGACTTTTTGAATCATAGTAGCGCTTAACCTATTTTAATTATTAGTGAAGCAGACCCAAACCTACATATATCATAGGTGTACATAACTCTAAATTTTATTTATATTCAGTCAGAATTCATGTCAAGAGCAGGAACCTTACAAATATTCAGTTCTAGCGACAGTACAGTTGAATTTATAATACAATATTGAACCGCAGCGTTTTTTCTTTTTTGATATTTATTTGAGGGTTTTTGATAGTTATTAGCACTAAAAGCAATACATACATTTATAAATATTTGTAATACATAATTTATAATCTATAAATACGAATATGTGTATGTATAATAAGGAGATTAAATTAGATTTATTAATAAAGTCAATCAACTTTTCTGACTTTCAAATATCTGCTTATAGCCTTCGGGAATATTACAGTTTTGTCTATGCGAAGAGTACTTGGTAGCATTGAAGAATAATATGCTTTATTGTGAGCTATTACAATGTTCACAGATTTGTTGAATTTGTTTTTTTTTGTTGTATTAATTGTAAATAAGATATTTATAGCTTATCGACGACGCAGTGACCGAGAGTGGTAATTGTTGATGACAGATCGCGCCGCCTTTCGGTTCGATCCTCGAAACAGTGCTAGATTTTTTGAGTTTGATTATTATCAAGCTTAACTTATTACACAGTGACAGTAGGAAGGACTCAGCATCGGAGATAGGCAAACGTTAAATAAATTAATTTAAAAAAATATGAATTTTGTACTAAATATAATGGATTCTTCTAAAGTAGGCCACTGTTTTGCGATTTTTACGTCAAGCATTAGACTAATTTTTAAATCAACGTTTTTCAAAAGTGTTTTATTTCTATCTTCGTCCATCGCACTCTTCTCTTATGTTTCGCATTAAAAATTCATAACGGAATTATTTCGTCAATGTCAAAAGCGAAAAGAAGATTAGAAATTCAAATAATTATTTATAGAGATATAAAATAAATTATTAAAATAGATCTATTCTGCAAAAATATTCATATTTCCAAGTAGATGTTTTCTTACGTGCTATGATTTATAGCATTCCTTTTTAATGTAAGAATTCTTACTTTTTAATGGTTTTATAAGGACCGAGGACCGTTTGATACAGTGAAAGTGTAAATCATAGAATCAGAATCATCAATAACTATTCCTAGGTTTTTGTTAAAACTTATAGTTCACAAAAGCGATCTTGACATATTGATTTAGTGAAAAACATCTTTGATGCGTACGAGGACGGAAGTTGACACATTTTAAATTGATTAGTACAAAAACAGTAACAATGTGAAGTTAACTTTATTTTTAAACAGACAGATATATATTTTAATCAAAAATTAAAAAGACGACCCCAATTAATATGTTCACTAAGTAGCACACCTTTTAATTGTATTGCACTTGTTAGAATGTATGTACTCGTAAAAGTATATAAAGTAACTAGAGTTTACCCCCGTCGCAAGAGACGACTGTCTTTTGTATGTGAATTGAATTTCATTTCAAATTTTAATTCCATTTTTAAATTGAAATATTTAACTCGTTCTGTATTAAATTTACATATAAAAACAAATAATTTTTTATATAAACTGACTAAAAATATATTTTTTTCAACAAAATATAAAATATTTTCAATTTATTCGTTATTTGACCAATTTTTTTTCGAAATTTGGGAATTTTTTTTCGATTTATAAATTAGATATCAAAGTCAGCCCATATACAAAATTTAAACTTTCTAGCACAATTTTTACCCTCGCTAAAAAGCGCCCCCATGCCCCCAAATAAAATTTTTTTATTTTGAATTTTTTTTTAATACGATATTCAATTATTGTGCAATCCAAAATTTGAGCTTTTTTCAAAGTTTCCTATCGGGCCCGCCAAATTTCCCAGCGCCTCTTTTATACATTTTTGAATTTCTCAATTTTGAAATATGTTCGCATTAAATACCATAATACGTATGCAAAATTTCAACTTTCTATCTTCTACGAATTATAAGTTTTTCCAAAATTACGGGTTTCCAGGGAATTCAACAAAAAATCTGTGGATGTGAAAAGCCTTAGAAATTTTTTCTCTACGAAATAGGAAATTTTCAAAAACATCGCCGGAGCCGTTTTCATTTTACCATATAAATTTCAGCCACATATAAGAATATAAATATACACCTGGAACATTATAATATAGGATTATTAAATTTTGGTATTTTTTTTGCCATCATATATTTATGCTAAAATATATTATATTAATGATTGTTAAAAAAACATCTTTTTTAATGATGATACTCCATTAACAACGCGACTAAAAGAACATGCACCTAGTACCGCTTTGTTGAGAGACAGGAGAGTTTCCTCTTCATTTCAGCTTTATTCTTTGTTCATTTAAGATATAGAAGAGCTTTACGTACCAGTTATACCAGTATATATAAATAAGTGAGCACGGGACAAATATTTCCGCAAGCACTTGCACAGTAAAGTTGCATTACGAGAGTTCATAATATACATATTTAATTAAATGTAATTGTATATTATACTTCGTAAAATGTTTCACTCATATAAATCATATCTGTTCGATCACGACCATTGATCGCAAGACTCAGGAATAGGGCCACAGGTATTAAAAAAATTCAGATCTCAGAATGTTAATTTTCACAACATATGTTGTGCATTTTCATGGAATTCGTTAACAAATTCATCTTAAAAATATTAATGCCCGGTTCATACTTTTAATACGTCTGTTAAATTTGTAATAAAATTAAGAACATTTTTAACCGTACGGATTTGCACCCTGTTTCCTTAAAATCCAGTACGTAATACAAAAAAGAAGACCCCCACCCCTATTCTTGATTGTGACGCCCTGAGGTTAAGTACGTTTTGAACGAGTTTAAGGTCATTGTGGGAGGTGTGATGGCATTCTATTCACAGTGACAGGTAATTACTTGGTTATCTATTACTCTGGGTACTTGATAAACCATTTCATTTATTTATAAATATACGAGTATTACTAATACAAATGTTTCGCATTAAGAAATATCTGAACATATTTTAAATTAATGATTGGAATACATTTCCTTTACAATAGTTATATATTGTTAACTTTATTAATTAACGTAAGTGTTATTAATATTTCAGAATATTTATTAGTTGAATTTAAAACATCCTTTAGCTTAGGAGTACTATAAACATGATCTTTTATTAGTCTTCAGAGAGCTAAACTGATCAAAAGAATAAATAGCTATTTATTTGTTGAATTTAAATTGTGAATTTCTTACTCACTTACTACACTGCTGCTTTATAAGTTTTCTAATTATGAGCCGCACGTAATAAAATTAATTTCAATAACAACCAAATCCAGGAAATATTGCGCTGGTCCGGAGATCGAACACAAAGACACAGTAGTCTGTCGTCGAGTGCACGTGAAAACTAAATAAATGATATTTGAAATGATTTTTCTATAAATTGTGCGACTGTTCTAATATATAACTCGTATTTCCTGGAATTTTAATCTAATAAATCTAAAGTCTAATAAATTACAAAATATTTTTTAAACATTTTAATTATTTATTGACAGAAGTTTCATGTTATCAAAGATTTATAAAAAAAAATTATTGAAATTTAATTAATTGAAAATTAATATTTTCTTTATTTATGAACAGGGTATATCACTGAAAATCTTGAATCAAGACAAGTTTAAAATATAATAAAGTTGGAAATATATTTTGGGGTACCCCTGTCTTAGAGGCTAAACTAAATATCAATTACAGCATAGGTAGAAAACGTTACGCAATGCAGCGCTTTAATTAGCTTGTACTTAGCTAGTAATTGTGAAACTGTATTTTTATATAAATTGAATTATTAAAAATAAATTTAAATACTGAATTAAATTTTTTATATGAAAAGTAGCAAATTATACTTGTAATTAACTTATGACAAGCTAGCAAATGTAAAACCCGCATTAAAAGACAATTTCTATATTATTAGTAGGAGATGCATCTTGGAAATAGCTTTTAACAAGTGTGCAACTTCATTGTTAGACAATTTCTATGTGAGAAGTAGTGAATGAACCTTAAAATTAGCGTGTAACAAGCTAGTAAGAATGAACTAATTTTCTTTGTGGTAGTTTTTATTTGTATAATTCACATTTATACAAAGTACCTTAGTTATTGTGAGCTGAACTAGCAAACTGCGCGAAAGTTTTCAGTTATCATAAAACTGTTATTTAGAATAATATATTATTGTAACAAAGATACAGATTTATTATGTAGCTAAACATCAACAAATTAATGTTTGTGATTTATCTTATATTGATTTTTGTTGTTCTTTCCTTAACGAACTAAATAACTGTTAAATGAATCTTTATGGTTTTTTTATGGTGTACGAGTATCGTATTATAGGGTTTACGGTCCATATAAACATTGAAATTCTTCTCGAGTATATCCAGTACCGAGTACACAGAACTCAGAGCCTCACAAACTCACGGACTCACAAACCCACAGTCTGCATTAATGTGGACACTTTTAAACACATTACTGAGCATTATATAAATTTAAACAAGGCGGCTGGCGACAGGGGCGGTAGGGCGACAGGCACCCCTTAAACCAGTTCTGAATATTAATGTGTTGTACTTCTTCTTATTTTACTATGCAAATTAATATTAAATGAAGTTTTATATTTTCATTCCTTATTTTTTTGTACTTTTGTGTTAAAAGTATTATGTTGTTTTTTATGTAAGCTGTTGAAAATAAATATAAGCTATACAAATTAAAAATAAATTTTACATGTTAAAACATGCAGATTAACTTTATTAATAAAAAGATGTAAAATAGCTCAGACTAATTTTTATTACTTTGTATTATTAGCTTTTTTTTGTTCATTTTTTCATTCATAAAATTGTCTCAGTGTCAATTATTAAATGTATTAAAGTTTTAATAAAAATGTATTACGTATATATTTCTTTATTCTGAAAATAGTTTGACAATAATGTAATTGGACGAAAACCAACACTAGCACCATCTACATATGGTCCAAAACATTCGTTTTGATATTTCCTGTTAGGAATTATAGATGTACCTGTCAGTTATATCCATCCCTTTACCCCCACCTTAAAACACTCTGATTCTCCTTTATCATAATCTCAGTCAATCTTCCCTACACTGCGAAGACATCGCACCAACAATCAATTCAATCCTAATCAAATTCTAATTCACAAATCATTCCACATTCCTTTCATTCTTTACAAACCCGTTTCTTTCCTGTTGTCAACAAACTTCATTGTTTTAGTTATAACAACTGAAATAAGGTTCATTAAAATTAAGATTTTATATAGTTGTGTAACACTGTTGAAAAATAATTAGAAAAAAATCATACAAAAATCAACTATAGTCATAGACAGATAAAAATTTTCGAGCATCAGGATGGGATCAAGCAGCTTTAAGATGAATTAAAAGTTTGGGTAATTTTACTTCTAATTTTTGAATAAATTAAGAGAAGTTTAAGTTTTTCCAAATAATTGCTTGATATATTTATTTGTATATATTTGTTTTATTGCATAATTTAAAATACTGTAAACAAATGTTTCTAATTTCTTTTTTTTTACCATTGCTTATTTACTTCACTTAACATCAAACTATTTCCGATGCTGAGTCGTACTACCGATGACTTTTTATT
Organism: Panorpa germanica; assembly: GCA_963678705.1. Classification (NCBI taxonomy): domain Eukaryota; kingdom Metazoa; phylum Arthropoda; class Insecta; order Mecoptera; family Panorpidae; genus Panorpa; species Panorpa germanica. The sequence continues at coordinate 43,926,496 of OY783203.1, forward strand.
TTTCCCTATATGTTAATACCTGAAGCATATCTCAACTTTAACCTCCGTGCTCCATCACTATTATACACTGTTTATATTTGTTATAGCGTCGTAATGCATCTTCATCACAATCAAGTTGATGCATCTGTTTCATGACGTAAATTATGACGTATGGGGTGATTTTTTGTTGTCCTTGTGCTTTAAGCTTTTATAGTTTCTATATACATATTAACACGAAGCTCTTCTAATATTTATTTAGAATGTCTAAAACTTACTCTACTCCATTCAGTGACTGTTACTCATTCTACACATTACAAATAACAATGTATACTCGTAGATGATATAAAAACTATTTCCGTGGAAAATGTAATTTTTTAATATGTAGTAATGATTATAAATATGTTTATTTTGTAAATACAAAATGATAAACTACATTATTTAGGGGTTATTAATTACATGCAACGTCACACGCAAAGGGAAGGAAGGGGGAGGGATCCACAGAGCATAGCAAGAGAGGGGGTCATAAATTTCGTGACGTCACATATCATAAAATTCAACATCCAAAAAAAAAGAGACAATTGAAAATATTTTTTTTTTATAATGATTGACGTCACAACAGGTTGACGTCTGATAAGTTTCATATTATGAATATAATCAAACTAATTCTGATAACAACCAAACCCAGAAAATATAGCGCAGATCTGTGAAATAATCCGAAGAAATAGTAGTCTGGTATCAAACGGAGTACGTAAGGTACAGGGTGTATAACTACACTGTGTGCACTAAATCATAATTTGATTTTTTTCTACTTCTAGAGTTTTGCGATGCCAGCCTATATTGACCAGAAACTCGTGACCAGAAATTGCATCTGCATGTGTACATGGAAGACGTAACTTTAAGTATGTAGTATGGGGAGATACATCCCAAACTAATATTGATCATTAAAGTGTGTTCGTCCTGGGGGGACAGGGGGAAGTTAGTATAGTGGTGAACCCAACACTGTTCGCCCTGGCACGCGGAGTGCAATGTCAACGGATTTACTCTAATTCGCATACCGCCACAGTCACAATCTGAACGGATGTTCTGCTCACTCACCAAACTGTGACCGGGCCACTAGTGCTTAACTTAAATGATCGACATAAGATCTGGTGGTTCAACATGGTATGGCCGTCTGGTATCAAACGCAAATCCTCTGAGCCACAGTCCCGTCTTTAAACTATTAAACTACATATAATAATTAATTGTAAAATTGAATTTTTTTTAACGTGAATGTATAAGAAAGAAAATGGTTAAAATCCTGTAATAGCTTTCCGTTATTTTGTTAAAATGATAACTGCTATTTTATGATTTTTGTTATATGAAGTCATTAAAATCGGTATTTTATGTGTCGTTATAATATTCAATGTGATAGTTTATAACTAATATATATTTTATTATTTCCTATATAATAAAGAGGTAAACAGACATTAAATTTTAAAATTTATTTGCATTTGATTTGAATTTTATTCATTAAAAAGTACAGTATCAAAGTATAATTTCCTTTACAGTAATTGAATATCAAATATCATTATTTAACATAAAAATGTATAGCGTATATTATCATTAGTTAATTAGGGTATTGATGTTGGCCAATGTGGCTCAAACAAATGTTATATGAAAAACTATATGCATTTTATTCCATAACGCTAAACAACGTAAATGTGAAAAGTTTAAAGCATAAATTATTAACAACATATAAATTGAATCGTTGTCAGTTATTTACACCACGTTACGTTATTTTTTCGGTCCCTACTTTACGCTAGGTTTTTCTCTCTTTTGTACATTCATTATCTTTAGTTTTCCATATCCAGATTTTTTTCGTACCGCGGACTACCTCCAACTGACCCCAATTTATCCGTATTTTATATTTTATTGTTTATGAATGATTTGTTGTTCGGTTACAATCATAAATTTCTTTAGGAAAATCTTTTCAAATATAGAAAATTATTAAGAAAACCATTTTATAGATTAAAGGATTATAAAGTACAGATTTCAGATACAAAAGAGACCTTCTTAAGCCGAGAGCTCTCATGTCAAGGGTCTTTATAGAATAGAATCAGAATCAGGCGAGAGCTTGACGCTGACTGCTATGTTTTTGGGCTCGATCTCCTGACCATATTTATATTTTCTCGGTTATGTACGTACATAATCATAAACCTATTAGGCAGCATATATAGACACAACACCTATTTCCTATCATCAGCGATAGTACTAAGAATTGGAAATATTCCAACATTAAATAAATTAAATTTAAAAAAAAATGATTAGAAGCTGGATGCAAATTTCTCGATTATTTTCTATTAAAGAAGATCTTTTAGAGAAATAGGGGAAGAATATAAATGCAAATTTAAATTAAATATGTTTATTATAATTGTTATATAAAATATACATAATATATTCATTAATCCCCGTAACCCAATTTAATTGTTGCCTTTGCATATTTTTAGGTTGAATAACATTTTTAACTCAATAATTCACTCTTAAATAAACAATGATTATTTTTCTACGCATTAGCAAAATAAATATTTAAAAATAACAGTTTAAAGTTTTTCATATCACGGTTTTCTTTTTTATGTATACAGATTGTCTTTGATGTACCTACAACAGAGGCTCAGCGAGGAGAGGCGCAGCCATAACATCATCAGTGACGTTATAATCGTATCATAAGAGTTGATACCGCCACATCTTTAATTGTGACACCGTTCCAATGGGTGACTTTGAACTCCAGCAACATATTATGCAGGTTTGCCTAAATTTACTTGCAGTTTTAATATTTTATTTCTGCGTTCTTTATAATAACGTTTGAGTTTATTTTATCAATAAGCATTTAAACTACAGTTAAGACATTAACCTAAAAAATGGGTTTTTCAATTCTAGTTTTGTCAGACACCGACCACAGTTAAAGAATTTTCTAGGTTAAATAGCAGTTATATTCAATTCGAAATAAATCTAAGCTGAGAAACAAAAATGTCAATTTTGACTTATTATAAACCACAGTTAACGGAGTATGAAAAGCGACCCTAATCATTTTGTCATTCTAGCAAGTGCGGAGTTTAAAGAAAACATATATTTTTAAAACTGCTCTATAGTAAGATTTTTTTTTAATTAGGAAAACGGTTCAATCGCAGTCGAATTATCGTAGTTCTATTTTAATTAATAACACGTCTTTAATGATATATTAATACACGTCAGTTAACTTCTAAATTTAAAAAGTTTTCTCAGCTTCCAAAAAATCCTAGTCTTATTTTCTACCTCTCACATAGAAATGGTAACGCATTGTTCAGGAATCAACTTGCTAAATTATGCTTCACAGTTCTCTCTGGACATAACTTAAAATAACATTGAATATTGACGGTGATTTAACAGTAAATTAATTAAATGTTAGAAATTTGTCTTATTACAACAGGTAACCTATCAGACATAGATTTATTCCGTGACTATATATTTATGCACAAGTTTTGCACTTTTCGTCATTTAATGGTATATAAATAAGAATTAGCTGTAGGCTGAAGCTTATACGTGTAGGGGGGGGCCACCCTCGTAATTGTAACTGGATGCAATTCAATTTTGTGTAAGACCAAGTTGCTGAACGCATAGTTAATCGTAAGAGTTAATTAATATGGCCAGTTAAACAAAAATAACAAGGTCTTCCTTTACTGTTGCTGGCCATGTTAACTAAGTTTGAGTAACTATGATTTTAGCAACCGGCCGTTATAGTAGTTCAGATTTCCTAAAAAATTTAGTTGCACCAGGCCTCATACTTTATCTGAGATGCTCTATATATATTATTGTATAATTCATACGAAAGTTATATCTTTTTCTAAAGAAACCTGCTTCTAACACACACATACCTGCACGGAACCCTATAAATCTATATTTATATAGAATATAAATTATAATAAAATATATTAGATCTAACATACACGTTTTCGACCTGAATGTTTTCAATGTTCAATACAACTCCCTTTTTAGTGTCTATGCGAGGGTGGTTTGAGATGGTTCGGGGTGGTTTAGGGTGGTTTAGGGTGGTTTAGGGTGGTATATGGTGGCATTGGACCTAGTTATACTTGTCAACATTCAACTCACAGACGTTAATAACGCATTCAAGAGACATTGGTTCTCGCTTTAATGTAATGAAACATGCATTAGATTTCTCTATAGCATCACATAATATAGTTTATCAAAAACACACTACTTCAAATTATGGGAATTCGTTCGTAGATTAAAAACAAAACTGACCTTTTCGTTGTACGAGGTTAAATGGATCGCTATTTTATTTGTAAAGGTATATTATTTTGTTCAGCACATTTCAGTATAATGCAGACAATAGAAGAGGATATAACTAATTAGAAATGTTTGATTTGCTGCGTTATAACGGAATAAAGAAGAGATGCCCTCTACTGTAGGGTGATCACTTCAACTCTGAGAATTATAACAAGAAAATATGTGTTATGAAATGATTTGCGCCAAAAATCAAATATTTCAAAATGGATACACATGTATTTTTTATTTATTTAATGTTGACCTATTTCTAATGCTGAGTCCCATAATATCGCTACGTTTTACGTATATAGCAATAACATAAAAGATAGTAATAAAAACTTGAAATGTAATAAAGCAGGTTATTCGTTATATAAAATTTTACCATTATTTTTACATTCTGCATTGAATGTACCCGTTCGAATATATTGATATTCAAATATATGTATTGTTTATTTTGTATGCATAGGACATAGGGTAACAGCCAGGGTTACAAACAGTTATCAGAAATGACAGGTTTAGGATAACTATATTTGTGAATATTCTAAACTTCATACATTGTTTTATAAGCTTTTATAATCATTTGAATAATGTCCAAGTTTGAAAACTTTCTGAATAAATTGAAAGTTTTCTATAAAGATAATCTTAGTTTAGTGAAAAAATTTCATATTTCTTCAAGCCTGTCAATATTAATATGTCACAAATGATTTATCAAATTTACATGATAATTTTTAGTTTATTGTGTAATATATAGGAAATATCCTTTCTTCAAATATTTGAAACAATTTTCTTTCCTGATCTTACTACTGTAAATAATCAAAACTTTCTTTGAAATATTGGAGTGACTTACCTTTTGGAGAGAAATAAAAATAATTAAAAAAAAAATACTTTTTATATGACAATTGGGTCAATATAGCACAAGTATTTTAGAGCTGTTGCAAGTGGGAGTGACTTTCCCCACTAATAGCTGTAAAATTAAAAGTTGAATGTGCGTAATACATTTTATTTTCATTGATATTTATTCATATTCACATTTTGTTGCAACAGTAAAAATTTTATAAATGATTATAAACGGTACAGACGTCTAGAGTACTTATGCTTGAAACTAGATTGTGTCTTCGGGTTCGATCCCCGGACCAGCGCTATATTTGCGTTTGATTATTTTAAAAATTAGTTTGAATATCTTAGAATCAGAAAAAGTTGACGTTAAATAAGTAAATATATAATTTAGCCCGCTTACTGACATTGATTCAAAACTGTCGGGGGGTTCTTTATATACGCTTCCGCCTATAACCAAGTAAATAAAGCAGGAACTCTTAATTTTATAGGATATTTGATAGGATTACTTTTATTTTTCATTCAAATTTATATATAAAAATTACAAGAATTTTATAAAATCAACAAGACTTCATTATCTTTATGAAAATGAGAATCTCCTACTCGTAAAGAGTAATCAGAGTATAAAATTATGTTTTTAAGAATGTTCAGTATTTAGTTTTGTAACACACGTCATATCCGGTAGTAAAATCTGTGCTTTACACGTAATATATTCTATAAAAATAACATATTGAAAAATAAATTTTCTAGCTAACCGCAATTTAAAATAATAACGTCATGATTACATATTTTATTTTCCCATATGGTGTTTGTTCATTTTTCTTTCTTTTTTTTTAAACCCAGCCAAAGCGCACTATCTTTAGAAGACAAATTGAAAACCATCTTAAAGATAATGCACGTATATTACACAAACGCTTTAAGCAAATACTTTTTGTAGACCAATTTTCACTTACCATGCACGCCCATGATAAATGGCAAGTTGTTTCATTGTCAGGACCAATTTAAGATAAAGCTTTTGTTAATTATTCTGTGATTAAATACAAATCGTATGAGTCTGATTATTTTTTAGCAGAAAATACAACCAATACTGACAACAATTTCTATAGTAATATTTAAAATAAAAGTAAAAAGGTTAATTATATATATCCTGTATTACATACGAGTATATTACATTTAGAATTAGTTTCATTTTTGAAGTATTCTATCAACACAGTCAACAACTCAGACTATTACCATATTGAATGTATATATTTTTCAACACCTCATAAAAAATAACTAAGGTTCTTTATTCTATATGCGGAGGTTGCATTTATATTTAGTAATTGTGAAATCTATACACACACACAAAGATTTTCTTAACAGACTCCAGAGTAAATGATCCTTAACATGCGCTATACTTATGCACCTAAAATTATATGTTTTACTCAAAGAACTAAGTATAGGACTTTTGAGATTATATGTTTTAGTTTTAAGTTTCAATTTTGAATGTATTTAGTATGCATGCATCGCTTATCAGTAGTACACTTTATTTTATATTAATCATCATATTTACTTTATATAAATTTATTATAATGTAATATTTAATATTAATCTAGGCAAAATTATTCAGATTAATCACTTAATGCGGCAAATGGACGGATAAATTGGTAAACAAAAATTTTCTGACTGATTTGGGTGTGATGATTTCGCATATTTTATTTACCAGTCTCAATTTTGATGATTTAAGCCTCCATCTTGAAAAAGTGGCAGCTAAAACCGCATCTTGAGATAGTACAGATCGTAGATTTAGTTACGCCGTACTGTTTGGCGAGATCAGAAATACGAATATCAGCAATGCTGAATCATGGCAGCCAAGGTTTGTGAGTTTGTATCTCAAAGCAGTGTAAGCAACTCGAGTTATATTTTTTTTGGAAATTGTGTTCATAACTCGAAGGAACCACTGTATATATTTTTTATTAAAGATATTTAATCGCCTAATCTATTATCTATAAATATCAATAACTTCACTAACTAATTTATTAAACCATCATAATCAATATACAAGTTCTGCTTTCGGTTTTACATTTAAGCCACCTTCAGGTTTGTAACATTATTTGTTTTACAATGAATTCACATTAAAATTCAACTTCAGCTCTACAATTTTGGTTAGTTCTCTCTCAAATATATATATATATATATATGTATATCTCTTACGTTGAAATATTCCTTAAAAAAATTCAACAAGAAAATAGAAATTAAAATGGATTTAATACAATTACACATTGCACAAAACGCTGTGTGCCATAGATAAGTAAACAGACTGGGGGTTATCCATGTCTGAAATTCCTTCAGTAATAGTATTCTACTACGTCTGAATTCCTACTGTGTTTTAATTATTACAGGGACAGGGACTTAATAATGCCATGACTTGCATTCTATAGGATATATACATACAGTACACATATTAAAGTAACAATACGAGTATATGTATATTAAATACATAGATAAGAAACCAAGCATCCTAGCATAAGTTTCTACTATTTATTTTATTTGACAACCTGTCTTTTGAAAACGCAAATTTTGTCTTAATTTACGTCACAGTTAGTAATAATTGTCGTCAAAAGAGGTCAACCGTGCATTAGTAGACAATATTCTTTTTTGTACCATATTTCACGATGGAATGCGACCCCACTCGGCTGCCACCTTGAAAATAAGGGTCTCATAAGTTTTATTCGTTTATCTTTAAAACTATAACATTCACAAAAATTTTGAGAAGAGCTTTTTTGTATATCACAATATTATTTATAACTTCTATTAATACTTTTTGTTGTATCTTTTACAATAAAAAGGTTACAAGCAAAAATAACTTTAAATTTTCAACTAAAAATGTATGAGTAGTGTTAAAAGATTTAAAATATATATGAAAACTGAAAATAATAGAAAATACTTTAAAAGTTATATGCCAAAAGCGTTTTTTTAAATTCAGTAAAGGCTTTTTTTAAAAAGCTCATAAAATCGCATGTATATATAGTTAAAATTATGAGAGTTCGACAGCAACTCAAACCTAAAACAAGTTACTAGGAGACAATAAAAAGCATTACCTCACTAATTTTTTTTACAAAGTATACGTTTACAATGTTAACAGTATATCGTAAGAACGAATAAGATAACATCTCAATCGTCAATTCTAACCTGTTCTAACCTCTTAAGTATGGGACGTAATTTACACTATACCACATAGTACAAAAATATGACAAAAATGTGTCAATTATTATCGGACAACATTTGCGAGTACGAGGAGTATAATAATTTTGAAATAGTGTCAAAAAGGAGAGAAGAAATAATAAACTTCATGACGTCACATCTAATTTAAAGTTTGACTTCAACAAAAAGTAGCGTTTGGATGACCTCTAACTTAGAATTAAAAAGTAATTTCGTTATTTTTATATAACGTTATATATTATACGTATATTTATTTATATAGAGTATTTACTAGGAAATAAATTCAATTAATAGTTTAACATGACTCTAATTATGAAATAAATTTAAAAATGATTTCCTCTAAATTATAGTCGTATATAACAAATTAATATAAACTACTTACATGACATATATGACCACTCGTCCATTAAATTTGGCAACAGATCTAAGACATATTTTAATATCCAAGTTGCGGCGTAGTTGGATCTTCGTTCTGACTGATACTATCTCAACCACAAAACTGTAGTACTTCCTCATAGCATATAGGTGTTGTTTTTGCAAACTTAACCAAAGTATCGTCATTGTTTTATTGCAATGCACATATACGAATATTACTAACCTACAAAATATTTCTGTGGTTTCTTTTTTAGTTTTATACGTTTAAAAATAGCGCGCATCTTAAGGTAGCATTGGTATAGGTAGCTAAGTGAGAATAATTCATATCGTTTTTTGTCTGCTTCTCTTTCAATATTTAGTTATTTAGTATGCATTTGTTATTAGTTTAACATTTTTAATGACTATGTGACGACACGCTGACTACTTGACGCAAACTGATATATCTTCGGGTTCAATCCCCAGATCGAAGTATATTTTTTTTGTCTAGACTCTTAGTCTAACACATATGCTGATAGCGTATCAGTCTGAAAGCTTCTAGGGCCGGTTGAAGTACTTATAGTTATCGCAATAGGTTAGTTAACTAGGACAGTCAACGAGAAATAACAGTAAATCGTTCTGCTGACGTTGAAGAAGAAACTGAATCGGCAGAACGATTTACCGTTATTTCTCTTTAACTATTCAAGTCAACTAACTATTGCATTAACTATGAGTACAGCAACCGGCCATTAAAATACTTATGACATAAATAATTTCTATCATATGACAACACTACTGCAGTTCACAACTATGCTGGCAATAGTAATGCAACATACTTCATTATTGTTAGGCTGATTTATGCAGATTCTCAAGTAGGAGGCGCTAATAGCTATTACTTAATTAAGTATATTTATCAGTTAACATTTAAAAATAAAATTATTTAAACAGTAGTATTTATTTAAATATTACATTCATTTTTTATTTATTAGTCTTTTAAAGTAGGTAAGTAGTTTCAATTACTAAAACCATAAAAAATCTTTAAGCTTAGGAATTAATAAAGTTATACTTGTACAAAATATTGCAGTATGAAATAAATTGTTAGTTTCTTTTTTTTGAATTTAAATTTCCGATGCTGAGTCTCACAGACTGAGAGTTTCATAGTTGCCCTTATAAATACTGGTCTTGGAAACGAACTTAAAACCACTGTCTTCTATCTTCAAGCATCAATCCTCTCGCCTACTGTATCGTCTATAGATATTTCATTATTTAATTTATCTAATAACGGTTAATTTTCGATGCTGAGTTCTATCCTTGACCACCACTATGTTGGCAGTTTGTGGCGTCGTGGATTCATATATACGAGCTATTGCTTTGTCTAATAAGTTTATGATTATGTATGTACATTATAAATTTAATTTGATTTGATAACAACCAAACACAGAAATATAATTATGGTCCGGGGATCGAACCCAGAGACACTGCAGTCAGCTTCAGAAACCAGTGCTCCCGCCCACTGTGTCGTTATTGATATTGTAATGTACAATATTTTCGCATATATTTATAAGTATTATCTGTAACAGTTTGAAAGGGAGTTACTGTTAAATATATAATTTTTTTATTTCAATACTTTACTTTTATTATTCATTATCAGTTAAATATTTATTGTTTATATATTTCATCATTTTACATAAAATATTTGATCATAGTATAAGTGTTATAAATAAATATACACGAGTATTACATATGATATATTTTATAAAAATTGTGACAATTTTATGATTGAAATCATTGTTAGTTGAAACGATGTATCCATCATTGATACGCCGTAATTGACATACTTTCAATTAAAACTGCAATTATTTAAAGCAAATACTTCATGTCGAGGAGGAAATAACGTTATATATGTTTCCATAAAATACGTGTTTTGGAGATTTATAATTTAAAATTGGCAATTATCGGTTGTGTATACGAGTATCTACTATTACAATATTCCCGATATGTGTTTTGTATGGTGGCTCGTAAATGGCATATTTTTGAAAATTGAATATTTCGTAGAGAAAAATTTTTGGGCCCTTTTTGCTTTATAATTTTTAATCCGAAAGAGGGTGAAATTTTGCATATGTATTTCAATATTTAAAATATAAATTTTACTTATTTTACTGACGGTAAAGTAGTTGAATCTTTTTGCGTATACTAACTTTGCTAAGTAATTTACAAATCTAATAAAAGAAATTTAAATTTTAAAAAATGACTGGTTAAATTACGCATAAATTTTGAATTTTGAATATTTTTTAAAACTTCTTTGATAAATAATAATTTCTGTTAATAAATAAAATGCTTTATAAAAAAGGCATTGAATTATCAAACTAATCTCGTATATATACACGTATATTATATATACGTATATCATATTATTAATTATCAAAGTTTATATTAACTATTAGTTATCCAAGTTAATTAATATATTAATATGATCTATAGTAATAATTATTAATAGTTTTAAATGTAAATACGGTTTAGCTGACATTTCACTCACTATGCTGAATAAGATATTCATGTTTTGATTACATATATATCCTACAATACAGTAGTAATTAATATTAATATGCATGGGTAGAAAATTACGCATAGATGACGTAGAGATCAGCATATATCACAATTGTTTAAATATACAGAATATAGAGGTTTATATAAACAATGAATGCTTACGAAGATACACTGTTAAGTTATTCCTGACGAAAATCATATTATCAACCAAATTTCTCTAAAGCATATAACTATCAAATGATTCTTTGTAACTATGAATGAACAGACGTAGCCGGCCAAGATTGGCGCCCCTCTATCCCCTGAAAAATCCCCATTCTGCAAAATTTTCAAATCGCAACCTAAAAAACTGATTTAAAAATTATGCCAATTAATTAAAACTCTATTTTGGTAAATAATTTAGAACGCAGCATAAAATCTCAATCATGAATAGCGTACTATGTCCTAGGGTGATATTTAATATTGGAATCTTCTATTTAGCTCAATTGAAAAATATACTTTATCTGTTCCTAATTAACCACAAACACATTTTTTCGAGTCGTATTTGCCAGTGGGGCCTTTTACCGCGGTACGTCTATGTCAATTCTTTAACTATACACTGCGAAATTTACATATGCTAAACGATTTCAAAGCAGCACATGATTTTGTAATTTTTATTAAAGAATTAAAAATAACTTGACAGGTTTTTGAGAAAATAAACATGGAACGTGTTCCTTTATACTCGTATTTTATTCTACACTAGTGAAGTTTATTTCAGCGAGTTATGTAAAGGTGCTACTAACAGTATGTTAACAATTACGAGTATACTTATTTGTATTATAACGCCGATTGAGTGAAATTAATACTGAAGTTTTCACAGAGTATTACATAATCCAGTTATCGATTTTAATGTATTAGTGTAATTGAAATCAAAATTGTTTTGTTCAACAATTAAATTGTTCTAACTTCTCCCATTAACTTTCATGAATATTTATAAGAACAGGATTGGTATAAGCAGAGCCGTTTTTAAGCATTGGCAACATAGACAAGTGGATATGAGCCCACGCTACAAAATCAAATTGTTTCTAAATGGTTAATTATTTTTTTCAGATGGCATAGTGGTCGATGCGATTGTGATGCACGAGACAATTGTGTCTTCCGGTTCGATCCCAAGAGCAGAGCTATATGTACTGATTTTGGTTGTATCAAAGATGATGATGTTAGAGCTCACAAATATCATGAAATAATTAGGCAGTGGTGTCGTGTAGTTCACATATGCGAGGTCACTGCCAATAGTAAAATCAATAGTAAAAGATAGTAAAAATAATTCGATAGGAAGAATTCTTAACTTTTTGGAAGAAATTACTATTTTATTCGTGAACAATTCCCTGTATTAAGGGGGAGGAGGAAGTTGGGTGTACACCACAAGTTGTGCCAAGGGTTCAACCGATTCTAAAAGCGGCCCTTGTTATACGGTATACTTGTATATCTTGAATAAAATAAACAATATTATTAATCTTGTTCATTATTACCTGCTTATCACAGGAAACCACATTTAATTTATTTATTTATTTAAGACGAAAACTCTACCAAATTTTGAAATGTTTTTAGGCTTCATTTATTATTATGAAAATACGTTGTTAATACTCGTATCAGGTGTTGATTTAAAATCTCTTTGTAGAATGATGTTTATTATATATTAAAATTACCGTTCATTAGAAATCTGCGAGTTTTATGTAAGCCTCTCAAATGCCAGAACGAATTAACTCTTAAAACGAAAATTAAGGAAATTATTGTTTTCTAAAGGAAGTATTAAGCGTCATAAGTAGCTATGCATAATTTAGTCAACACGGCAGGGCTGTAGCTAGAATCGAACTTGAGATAGGGCATCCGATATTTGAAGACGTTGTTGGTTTCAGGTAGAGCATGGTCACTTTAAAGACGTTCCCAATGAAATCACATATATTATCTTGAAATATTATATACTCGTATATATATATATATATATATATATATATATATATGTTTATTAATGTTCTTTATATGTAGAAAAAGTTCAATACTTCTTGCGGTATATGGCGAAAATAGAACTGGGGTCCTAGAAAGCCTTTTAAATTATTAAAAAAAAAAAAATTTGCATGAAATATGCGTTTATTAATTATTTAATCAGAGTTATTAACGTAGAATTATAAAATCTGACAATTGTAAAATCAAACTTTTACTGAAATACTACACGTTTCACACGGTTCACACGTTTAGATTTTGTTTATCATGTATCATTGATCAGCTAAACTTGCTTCGTTACGTATGAATATAACACATGGATAACTTCTTTCTATTTTTAAATAATGATAATGATTTTTTTAACCTTATAGCATATTTATAACTACTACAAATATAAATAGCTTTTATACATTTTGTACTACGACAATAAAATATCTCTGCGATGTTTCAACTTTGAATGATTCATAACATACAAAATGTTCGTAATATTTCAAAATATTCTGTTATGTATTTTAGATGAGAAACATTTTATGAAAATAATTAATTAAATATTTAATTGAGATAAATGCTTTAATAATTTATTTACATTTCTGAGATTTACAAGTATGAGCATTAATATAATTTTCATATAAACAAGCAATTAATTAATTCCATTCCTTTCGAATGAACAAATATAAATTACAAACATTCTAGAATTTAACCAACTGATCAACGTCATGTCACTTCCGTAAATAATTGACGACATGCTTTCCTTTGTTTGTCCCTGAAACATATTTATTGTTATTGTGATTTTGACGAAATATTTATATATTATTAAAGTCTTAAATTCTATAAAATTCTATTATATTGTATTGATAAATACATCAGGATTTCAGAACGTACATTCGTACGAATAATACAAAATAAATTGTGGGTTTTATACCAAGACGACCGATAGATTTGGGTTACTTATGAACCGAATTTTGTTTTCAATTTCTTTAAAATAACGAGTCATAACACCAGTAACCGCAATTATTGTTTTCGGTTTTATTTCATTTCGTTTACGGTTAGGTTCTTTTCTGTTGTTTTTTATTTTCTCTATTTATTTAACGTTAGCTTATTTTCAATGTTGTTTGTTACTTGTTTTCACCGACATCCTCCTACTATGTTTGCAGTTTTTATGGTGATGTGACTTCATATAAATAAACTACATCCCTGCCTAATAAGTTTATGCATAGAATATGTATATAAATAATCAAATTAAATTGATAGTAATTAAAATTTGCCGTTGGAAAAATCGTTTTTAGAAATGCCTAATAGAACTAATGTTTAATAAAACAAACAATTAGGAAAGTTAAAAAATGAAAATCATTTTTTTTATCGATTTGTTGAAAAGATATAAAAATTTCAAGTTGAAATTAAAAATAACTGCCGTATAGTGGTAGACAGATTCTATAATTTGGCAACTAGAGTCTATAGTCTAAGATCTAGTGGTCGGCAGGATAGAACCGCCGGCGGAACTAACGAACCCTATTTTATATAAAGCAAGTATAATATAGTAAATGAAAAAAATATAGGGTTTTATAAAATACAACAAGTCTGTCAACCACTGGCTCTTAGACTACTGGTGAGATGGTTTTATATTTACATACACGTTTACATACACAAGTATAATTTTTTTTTTTTTTAAATTAACACTTATATACAATTTATAATAAATATACCTATATATATAGTACTTCTATAGCACACTGCATTGGGATTGTCAGTGTTGCCACATTCATTTTCATTAAAAGTGTGATTGTTTTATGTGTATCTGCATATGAAAGTTTCTTTGTATCGAGTACAATCTACGAACAAAATATATTAGTCATTAGGAATTTTAAAGTTTTCGTATTAACTGTCGGACTATACTTTTCTCTCCGATTGTCACGGACAAACTACCATAAATGTTAAAGATACGTGTTTTCATATTTATTTAATTAATAATGTGTACATTTATATAAACGGAAAAACAAAGTAGTTTTTTGCTTATAAATTTAAATAGGTTTACTATAAAATAAAATATTGTAAAATGTCTTAACTATTATTTTATATTCAATGCATTTTCACAGGTATTTTACGATGTTATTTCATTTTTATACAATCTTTTTATTATTAAATCGACTATAACTAAAATGTAATATATGAACAAGTAAGGTTGGAAAATTGAAAACTGTTTAGTGCTATTGAATAACTACCAGGTCGTTTGACTTGATGCTAGACGTTCAATATTAAATAAATGTATTACTAACATATATAGCATACCTGGCACAATTTTATTGATGTGTTATCTAAGTACATATATGCATATGTATATCTATATTGCTAGTGTATAAAAAGTGACGCTACTTCTGTCTTAAAAGAATGTAAATGGTAAAATATCATAAACATATAAATAAAATATATATACATAATATTTTATTTTTATTACTTAAAATATGGATCAAGGATAGACACCATAGCCTTGAGCTTTCAGGACGTGACATACACCTGTCATAGTTTTAAATTATATAAGAGTTTCGATTGTTTCTTACCTAGGCAGAAAATTAATCTTGGAATTACCTTGTAGCAAGTTAGCAAGTCTGAAACGTGCTTTGTAAAACCAATGTCTATCTGGGGTAGTTTTGAAATTTGCATTTACCGTGCGAAAAAAGTAATAAATGATAATATATGCATTTTTAATAGATCTACAACTTTTGTAAAATACTTATAAATATTTCGTAAGATAAATAAATAAAAAAAAAATTCTGGAATATTTCGATATTCAAAGCTCTTGGGGCCCGCTTTTCCGTTAACCGATTGACCTGAAATTTTACATAGATTATTTTTTTACGTAATGGCATTAAGTGGAAGGGTAGCGCATAAAAGAATCGCAAAAAAAATTCATCAAGAATAAATAATGGCCACTTTATCATAAAACTTATTAGGCGTACGTATGGTGTAGTATATATACGAGTATATATGGGACCACGACACTCTAAAACCTACCTAAAAAAACAAATAAAATACTATTAAATACTAGTGAATTATTTATAATTAGTATAAAGCCTCAATGAGTAGAATGGCCGCGGTGATGAGTGCAGAAGAGTTTCTTAAGATACACACCTTCTACCCCTACTATCATACCTTTTTTCAACAAACAATTCTTTTAAACAAAATTTACTTATTTAAATTAAAATTAAAATAAAATATAGGATAAATACCCTTATGTCAATTAAGTGCTCGTTACAGTTGAATAAATTTTAACCCTACAAAATGTAACAAGTTTATTTAGTGGAAAATATAAATTCGATGTAAAAGTCAAACTTTTATAAAGAATTCAAGGGGCCACTGAACATTTTATTTGGAGTTCCATAACCTGTTTCCATAAATTGTACAATTATTTCTATAACTCAAGGAAAATTTTATAACAAAGAAAAACCAGGTTATGTGACTTAAACGACATTTCGAATTAAGCTGTAATTTTAAAGAGTAACATAGAAAAATTTATTTATGAGAAACATGAAATTAGCATGAGCGGATAGTTGTAACTAACTAAGGGACGATATTTTTACATGAGTAAAACAAGCTATTTCAATATTTTTCAAGATATATTAATTTTTCTTTTAGAAATTTAAAATTAAAAAAGAATTGTGTTATCAATTTTATCCAGTAATACATTGTTATTTATAAATTAAAATTATGTCAAATATTTAAAAAAAAAAGTTATAACATACAAATTCTTTTATTTCTCCAAGTTTTCGAAAGGCTGCCAATTTGGAATCTTACCCCACTTTGAAAACAGTCTAAAGCCGCTTAAATTTAAAATTGAAATTGTTCATTTTGTTGATAAGTCTGATAAATGGCATCTACCTTATATTAAATTATTATTTATTACAAATTATATGACACATCATATAAATCAGTGGTTTCAAAAATTTGTGTGACGTAATTTATGGATAATCTCTTATGTTTACTCAATATTAACTTTTAAAATGTTTATTATTAAAACAGCAATAGGCCTTTTCTTTGGATATGTGTCCCGTGCCCACTTAATCGTTTATGTTCTCCTGGGATTCACGTTTTCCACTGCCATAGCACATGGCTTATAATATAAAACCTTTGATGTAAAATGGTGTTATTTTAATTGGGTTATTTTTGATTTGATGTTAATAATTTAAACAGTTCTTCTCTTGCCTTTTAATCTATAATTCAGGTAACTGACACAGGAAATCGCCCACTTTCTATGTAATTCAAAATATAAACAATTATTCAATAAAATGTTGTTACAATCACAATCTTAGTCGACATATAAAAGTCCTTAATTCAAATAGTCAACTTCACGGTCAAGGTGAAATACATTTGTCTGTTCTGAATTACCTTCTAACACGCTACATGCATTTCTACCTTCAAGATTTTATGATCATTTTGAGAAGTACGACTATACTCGTACTGGACGTAGATTCTAAAAGACGTACACCGACCACAATCGATCCCCTAACAATGTTTTGCAAAACAATTCAAAGAAAACACATTATTATAAAATTTATATAATATTGAATATATTCAACTAGTTATTGTTATGAAAGAAAAAAGAAAAGAAAAGAAAAACACATATTGTTTTCGTTAGTATTTTATAACAATTGTAAAAATAAAGGTATTTCCCTTATTCAATAACTTTATTATTTCTCATCATACAAGAACATTTTTTGTTTGTTTTATACAATACATTCACCATTATTTACAATACATATGTACGGAATCAATTCAAATTTGTTCTTTATTCATGATAAGGCTAAGATTGTTAATGAATAAGTGTTTAATTAATAGGTATTTCAAAATATACAACCCGCGAAACGCAGTTAATGGTATTTACAATTTATCTAACATAACTAAATTTATCTGTTACGTAAACAATTTTACCTAATATGCAAAGTTTCTTAAGAAGACCATTGTAAAGATTATAAAGTCATCAGATACCTTTTTAGGATTTAGGACTAGGTTATGTTTAACTAAAATATTATATGAATATAAAGTAATGTTCATATTGTGTGTTTACCGCGAAATAATATGAGATTGACTTCTTTCTTATAAATTAATTTATTTATCGTCAGCTTATTTCCGATCCTGTGTACTGTCATCAACGACCTGCTGGTATGTTGATAGTTTTTGTGGTGCTGCCTGATAAGTTTATGAATATGTATGTACATAATAGCGATTAACGCCATTTTATATTTTGTATGTTATGTTTAGGAGTCTGTTGTAAGTGCGTTACACTCAGTCTTATATCTTAGATCATATTGAGATATATTTAATTAAAAAAAACACAACCATCAGTTAACAAATTTGATCGGGGAAGTTGACTTTTGTGACAAGAATTTTGTGTGTGATATTTCTACGTAATTCTATTTAGTATATCATTCTATAACGCGTGTTCCTACAACCCAGTTTCGTAAATAGGATCAGGTGTATAATAATGACTTTTTATACAGCACGATTTTCACACAACGTACAATATGACAATATGCTTGATTTTTTGTGTTTTTCTTTATAGTTTATGAATTTTGGCAAATACTGTATTTAACTGCCAGCAGAAGGAAGGGTAGGTGACAAGACTGAAAATAGGCTGACATTAAATAAGTTAAACGAAAAAGAAATAATTCAAAATCATAAGAGACTAACGTAAATGTTTCGAAATTTTCTTACATTAAATAATACCGAGAATACGCGCCGGATATCCCGAACAAATTAAAATGTATTATGTATATTATTATGTCTTAAGTACTTGTATATGAAGAAGAAGAACTTTATCGAGAATACTAGAATTCAAATGGAATTTATGACACATGCTGTCACCCAGATAGATGACATGTAAGTCACGACGTCCATAGTCAATTCACAGCGAAAATTTGAATTACTAATGCATTTAGTCGTAGATACTGCGTCTCGGTCTAGCTCTAGTTAGTTTTATGGCATGCTAGGTATTCTCAATGTGTTCTCTCAAGTCGTAACTTCTATTCAAGAATAGAATTAGTTATTAAAGATTAAAACTTAATTTTCAGCATAAATTAAAATAGTTGAAGAGATATGAAATGATATAACACGTCTCCAAAACACTAACATTAACTTTAAAAAATTTGTTTGTAAATTTCTTATATTTAATTTCATACTATTCCATATCATTATTGCTTACAAAGAATGTCAGATTAAAATAATGATGAATTATTGCATTATTCTTAGCTCGATCAATCATTTCAAGGAACTTAAAGTAACATACTTCAACTTTCTTATATACACACCCCTGACTATACCCTTGCCCGCAATATATAATACACGAAAATGTCAACAATAGTACTAGTAGAACTGAAAATATATTTTTATGCTATGCGTTTCTATATTATTATGATTCTTAATACTACATTGTGGTTGAAAAAAAATGCGAGGGGACAAAATACAATCATAAACATGAGATTATATTAAGACGATATCCAAAAATGTATTATATTATATTTATATTAAAACTGGTCTATTTTTGGATTCTATGGTAGCATTAGAATTTTACATATACGCATAATATTTTCCAACTAAATAATAAGGTATTTCTTAACTATACGAAAAATACACATTCTGTACAGTAATTATGTGTATAAACATTATATATATATATATATATATATATATATATATATATATATGTGTGTGTGTGTGTGTATATGTATTTGTCTACTAATCGATGATAAATTATGTAATAAGTATAATAAACTAAGAATTGATAAATAAAATTATTTTAAAACAATAAATACAAATTAATTCTACACGTAATGTAAAACTTATTTATTCGTTCTTTTGTTTTGCTTTGTTTTTTGAAACAATCTAAGTACTGGGTGTTTCTAGATGTTCTTGATGTGATAAGGATTTAATATGAGGCCTTTCATAAATTACGTCACACAAATTTCCTGCAATTCCGACCTCCCCCGTCCTTGTCACACTTTGAGATTTAACCCGAAGATAGAAGATAGATTGACTTAAAGCATAAAAGTTCCATATTACTATGTTCTCTTTTTTATCCTTATTTTACCAACCTCTATATCACTTAAAATGATTTCTCATCTATACTTTCTCAACATCTTTATTAATGTTTTCATTATTGAAAGTAGGCTCCTGCATTAAATCATGGATTTTTTTTTTTTTAATATTTATTTTTGAGTATATCAATTGGTAGTTATTAGCACTTTAAATCAATATAATTAGGATTTATTACAAAATTTACTAGTAGTGCATCTGCACACTTCATAAGATACGAGTATATACAAGCGTATTTATCATAGTTATATGAGACGTGCAGAATCAAAGTTAACTGCTTGATGTTTTTGTGAAACTAAGAAAAGAGCCTTGAAAAATAAATCTTGAAACTTTTTTGTAATTCTGTTAAAAAAGCATAATAAAATGACTATGATATAAGGTGTTTAACAAAGTATTTATATTAATCGCCTGAAATTGCTATTTAAATTTGCAACTTAAGGTAACTAGTTTTGTTTTTGTATACTCAGTAATTAACCCGTTTTGCTCCTGTTAAGAGTAACAAAAGTAACATTTTTAAAACAACTATAATTAGTACTTGAGTAGCAAGGTAAAAGTTAAATGTATTATCTATGGTCATTTGTAACAACTCTAAAAATAGTTTATTTTTTAATTTGTCTCAAAATAGTTCTTATAAACTTTATTTTATAAACTCTACAACAACAGAAAATAATATGTTTATCAATGGCGTCTGTGTATTTCATTTATAAATTTAAAGATGAATCAGGAAGAATCGAAAGAAACAAGACTAGCCAACAAACGAACTAGCCAAGTTTGTTCCTGTTGTTTGCGGTCGCCATTTTCATGAGACTATGAGCCTTTCAATAGTAAAAAAATGTAACTAGTCCACTTTGTTTCTGTAATATTTTTGACAGATTATGTCAAAGTAACTATTGAATAACGGTTTACGATAACTTATCATATCTTTTTTAAAAAAAACCTCATTTGCCATCATATCTAACTCAATTTTTAATGTTTCACAAACTATCCAACTAGTGTCGGACGACTTATATACAAATATATATGATAGGCAATGCCGGATTAACAGTGGCGCATTATCGTCAGGCTTACCTTTGCAAAAAGCCTACCATTGTTTGAAATAGGCTTACCGTAAGGCAATTATGACAGGGTGCAATGAATTTTTTGTGCCCAAGAGCTTTTTTCTGTTAGCTTTCATGTGATAAAAGAAAATGTCCAACGCCTATAAAAAGGTCAATGCAAACTAACGGTAGGAATCTACTTTCATTAACGTTTAAATACAGACAATGACTGATTAATTCATTTGCAAAGATCATTTATACTCCACTGGTAATTCTATTAATATTTATATTTAGAAATATTTTAGGTGCAAATAGGGTATTTACATATGTGGTTGCATACGTAAAATAAAGACAAATTTATACTCTATTATAATAGAAGAATAATTAATAAAAAGTACACATATATCAAACATGTTATCGTATATAAAACATAATAGGAAGGTAAACATATACCTGTCGAAATGTATTGTGACAATATAAAAGATAGTATTCAGCTTTAAGCTCTAGTAAACATTTTTTGTCTATTTGATATTTTTATTGAACACGTAATGTTTGAACAGTTTGATTGTATTTTGGTTTGTTTACTTATGTTTTCATGTTCAAATTTAAAATATACAAATTGTATATATATATATATAAAACGTAACGGGAATTTGTAATTTAAAAAGGTCTACGCTAAATATTTTTTGTAAGTTAGTAAGAGTTTGTTTCAAATTTTCGTTGTGGACGGAATTTCATGTGTATATTTACTAAAAATGTCATGATGGAATTCGTAATAGAGAAACAAACGGTCAATAAAAAATACTATTTAGTCGCATTAAAGCGTTTGAGCGAGAAATGGTCTTATGGAATTTATGGAAGAATAATTCGAAAGAATAGAGCGATAATTGTGATAAAGCAAAAGCCATAAAGCAAAAATTGCATTAAGTGGACTGATTCAACAAGCTGTTAACAAATGGGTTGTATGATCTTGCTTATATTTGGCATAGTAATTAACAGTGCAACTAATTTACGGAAAAAAAATATTTAGCGTGGGCCTTTTAAACCTCTAGAAATATTGAATTACATATTGTCCAGTAAATATTTTTTTTTAGAAAAATAATTCGATCGACTCAATGCAATAAAAATGACTAAAATATAGCTACGTATATCTCTGTGGTAATCAATTGAATTCTAAACTATAGAACATCTACTATATAGAAATTATAACTTGTTATTTTAGAAACCATTCATAGTAATTAATAATTACTTCACCAGCATACCGTAAACTAGTTTTAAAACTCTTCTACTTATATTTCTAGTAACCGAGATTTACAATTAACAGTTGGTTATAAATAGATAATTAAAATAATATATAAACTAGAAGTAACATCTGTCACTCAGTGACATAGTCATTTGCAAATATATTTAGTACATATTACCAAGCACACACACATTCAAACACAGACGCCAGAGACGTAGCAAGGAGGAGGCTCTTTTCGAAAAATAAATTACCAAAATTACACTAAATATAATGAAATCAATCTGCTCGATAGCAGAGCTTGAAAATGTTTTGTTTCGAAAAAGATATAAGTACCGGTTTGGGGTTATCCATTATTTACGTCACACGCAAAGGGGGAGTTGTGATAATAGGAGACGGAAGAGAGGCATAAGCCTCACATCTAATCTAAAATTAGACATTCATAAATGCATACAAACCAGACTAAAAAAATCAACACCTACTAATTCCTTTTCAACACCGGGTGCATATTGTGTGACAAAGAAGACTTGACAGTTTTTTTAAAAAATGGACACAAGAAAGAATTTTGTTTTACAAATTATCCTTGAATATAGTAAAATTTCGGGAGAAAACTTTTAAAAAAATGTTCTCAGACACTTTATAAATGTTTTTGGTAATAAATATAAATTTGGTACAAATCATAAATATTTGTCAATGCTACATAACACATTTTACCAGTGTAGCAAAAACGAAGACTTGGTAACTGAATTTGGCAAATAGAGTGTGTGGGGGGGGGGGGTGTCCAAACTCTGGAAAGGTCCCGAATGACAAAAGCTCTAGCTACACCACTGACACATACAGCCATACTTACATATACATATATACATACCCTATACACAATAATTTATAAATATAGTATAATATACACATGCTCATATGTATAAATGTATATACGAGTAATTAGGTGTCAACTAACGTTAGACATAGCTCGTCATTTCTTGTTATATGTTATGTCAGATGATTATTGAATTTACATATAGCCGAATAATTTTACTATTTGTT
This sequence comes from Panorpa germanica, assembly GCA_963678705.1. Classification (NCBI taxonomy): domain Eukaryota; kingdom Metazoa; phylum Arthropoda; class Insecta; order Mecoptera; family Panorpidae; genus Panorpa; species Panorpa germanica. Next base: position 43,950,091 of record OY783203.1, read on the forward strand.
TATACAAATCCATCAGTCTAGAAGTGTAGTAAAAGCAAATACATGTTGCAAGACAAATAAATATTTAATCTTGATCAAAACATTATAAACGTTTTATGTAGTTTTGCATTTGTACTTTCAAATCTTTGTATTTTCAAACGATAACATGTAGATAGTAAATTAACTTTAAAAATTTATCTTATTTTTAGATATTTGTTCATTTCTCTCACCAGTGTTGACTTCTATAACCTTCTATTTTATGGTGTTGTCGCCTCATATATGTTAATAACAACACTGCCTAATAAGTTTATATTTTTGTATATATGTAATTAATATAACTTGATAACAACCAAAGTCAGAAAATATGACCATCAAGCATCAATGTTCTCGCCCACTCGTATACATATATATTAAAGAACTTTTATAGAAAAAACTTTTTGGAAACGGTATCGATACTTACATACAATTAGCATAATACTTCAGAGTTTATAAGTTTTCATAAACTAGTTGTATAAGTACAACATTTAATAACCAATAACTTTAAATGAATTGTTTAGATTCCTAATTTATTTTATTGGGTACTTTAAAACTATATTGAAAGTTATGTAAATTTAAATTACTTTTTAAGTTCTTCAAAATAAAAATAATGGAAGCATTAGGAATTAGGTCTAACGTAATATTTGTTATAGATATTATAATTTTAATAGAACCTGGTGTGTAAGCGCTATGGTATTTATTTGTTACTTGTTTTAAGTTTTTAATTCAATTAAATTAAGTTAAATCGGTACTGTTGAGATAAATGTGATAAATTCACAAAACCATATTTCAAATATTTTCTAATAATTAATCGTATTATAATTTTCTATCTATTGATTGTTGTTTAACTCAACGTCAATCTATTATTAGCATTAGAGGACCTATCTCCGACGACCTCCTGCTAATTTTGATTATTTCAATTACGTTAAAATCTCATATATATGGCTAATATGATTGTCATATAATCGATATTTATCATATAACCAATTAAACGAAACCGCAATAGGAATTGAGCTCATAAAGCTGCTTTACTTAAACATATCAAAGATTGCTAACGTCTGCCGTTTATTTATTATGTAAATATATATATCGATAATCCAATGTCTCACTAATGAACTGGACGATCGAAATATATAAATGTGACTTTATATTTTACATATTATATTGAAAACATTACGTTTTCCTGTAAAATTGCGCTAAATATCTATACGTCTGCGAGTCAATAATTATTACCGTCAAAATATAAATAACAAAAAGTTTTATCAAGATTAAAACTGATTTTGATGGTTTTATAAAAAAAACATTCTAAACTCGGAGATATTACAGTACTTAAATTTCTGTATCACAAGTTCTAGTATATCATAGAATAAAAAGCATTTTTATTTTTATTTACAACTATCGTAACGCAAGGAGCTTTGTAAGCTCTGTAATGTTGCTATGTAATATGTAATATGATTTTTTAATTGATTCGAATCGAAGTCTAAAGAATCGGTTCAGAAAAACATCGAAAGACCGAAGATCGAAAAGACACTAACCCAAAAAGAAATAGAAAACGGTCTTTTATCGATTTTATTTTTGTTAAATTTGTAAAAACATACAAGCCTTTCTTATAGTTAAAGAATAAGTGAAGAGTGACCTTTGATTAATTAATAAAATCATGTACGTTATTTATTATAGAATTAAATAATTATAATTCCCAATATTTCATATCCAAGCTTATAAATAAATAATGTAAATAATTTTATAGTTGCATTCTTATAAAAAAAAAAATTGAATCTCGTTTTTCGAGTGTTTGAGATCGATTCACGGAACCGATCCATTGTTTAAAATCGTTCAACTTAAATTTCTTCAACTCAAAAAATCGATCTCAGATCGCCATCCCTACTATGTAGAATACTGGTCGTAAAATATTTGAATGTTTTATTAAATGGCGTTAAACCCGAAATAGATAACCACCCATAGTTATGTAAATCAAGGTCAAGGTATCGCTCGGAACAATAAATTTTCAATCATTTTTCATTAATTCTTATAAAGAGATTTTAAGCTTGAAATGAAAATTAAAAGCTTTGCTTTAAGTAAATATACACCACTTATAATAAATATTTTATTTTTAATGACTTTCTACTGATTTTGGTAGGTTTAATGGTGTCGGTAGTTTAATGGGGCCTCATATACTCGTATGTGCACTACATCGCTGAATAATTAATCTGTGATTAAATTTAGAATATAATTAAATTTGAAATGAAATTCAATTCGCACACAAAAGACAAACGTCGCTTGTGACGGGGTAGAGGCTAGTATATATATATATATATATATATATATATATATATATATATATATATATATATGTATATGTTTGAGTACGGATCCCCTACGTTTAAATCTAAGGACTAACACAAGAACATACGCTTCTACTGTTATTAATATTTATGGATATATTATAGCTAGTGCTATAGCCAGCAATGTTTTTTTACATATTCGAGGTTTTCACCCAATAAACTACCCATATATTGAACAAAATGGTCCTGAAAACTAAGAAGTTATTTACACATATTTACCGTAAAATTAACTATTTGAAAGACATACTGAATTGAATAGTAAACTTTTATTAATTAAATAAATAATAAGATAACAATAAACAATTTTGACGTAAGCTTAATTAAGTGATACATATTTTCTATGCAATAGCATGCCAAGAATCTGTTAAATGAAAGCTTTATCTACATGTTAACTGTAATTGCCACTATCTTTAATCTTATGGCAGCTCTACCGTATATCTATAGGAATAGGAGAATAATCATGTATTTGGAATACATGTATATTGTGTGTATACTGTATAGCCCATTCAAAGCGACAAGGCATTTTATATTATTGAGCTATATGTTATTGAGAGTAGTAAATATTTCAGCGGAATTTAATATCTGCTGCTTTTGTGCAATATATTAATTAATATAATAAATATGTACTAATTAATTTTACCTATTGCAAAACTTTTTGATTAATTTTTTTAATTTAATTTAATTTATTTAACATCCTATTAATCTGTTTTCCATGCTGAGTCCTTTCATCGTCGACCCTACATACTCTCCTGGCAGTTTTTATGGTGTCGTGTTAACTACACCACTGCCTAATAAGTTTATGATTATGTATGTACATAATGAATTTAACTTCATAATAGCCAAACTCATATGTGGATCGAAAAATACTACAGTCAGCGTCAAGCATCAATGCTTTCGACCACTGTGTCATCAATATTTCTTTAACATATAAAATATTTTTACAACAACAAACAACATGAAGAGATTCCTCTAATTTTCCTCCTGTAGCCGACGACCCCCTACAATGGTGGCAGGTTGTTATGGTGTCGTTTTTGTATATGTGGAATACACCGCCGGCTGATAAGTTTAGCCAGGTAGCAAATGTGCAAAGTTACATTTTAATTAGCTTATAGGAAGCTAGCATGTGTTAAACTGCACTACAAGCTAATTTTTCTATATAAGAAGTAGAAAATGAACCTTGAAATTAGTTTGTGGCAAGTTAGCTAATGTGAAACTGCACAACATATTTTCTACCTTTGAATATATTTAATTTTGATAACAACCAAACCCAGAAAATATAAATAAGGTCCAGATATTGAACCGGAAGATACAACAAGTTGACATTATGCATAAATGCACTATGCCGTTTGACATTCGTTTAAAAATATGATTTTCATAAAACAATTTTCATGTTTTATTAAATTCAAATAATATTTTCAATTTCCGTTTGATATTGTGGAATTATTGTAATGAAATTCTTTTAGGAGGGGAAGAGTATGAATACTGATATATTATTAATTATTTTATTTTAATTAATATAATTTCTATGAACTGTGGTGTTGTTTAATTATTCATTAATATTTAATTATTTACTACATATATCTGTACACTGTACTATAATATTTGAACTGGATTTTATTGATGTTGAACTTTTATTTTAATATTAATATTTATTTCACAATTATAATAAACAATAAATTAACTGTTTCAGGATGTTAGTGGTATTTTAGAACTTTAATTATTATTGAGTGAAAAATGTAATATAATTTTCATTATGTTTAAAAAACTTTTATATAGAAAACTTTGTATTCATATTAAAATATTTAGAAAAATAACAAAACAGGTCAACCTTTTTTATATTAGTACACAAAAATCTGTGTTTTCGCTACAAGAACTTTTAAAACAATTATATAATAAATAACTCAGACGGATACATTGCATGCAACATTAACAATAAAACATGTGTCCGTGTGAGACATCACGCAAAACAATGAAATTTCTGAACTGGACAGAATATATCACGCATCGGGAGGCCCCCAACGAGCAAACCAGCAAACCGACAACAGAAAATGTTTCAATTACTATGAAAATATGCCCAGTCGTGTGGTTTAATTACATTGATCACGTATTGATAATTGTTAATTGTTAAGTTATCAGTTGAAAATATGATTTGACAGCTTTTAAAAATAATTAGTGTAATATTTACGCATACATATACATTTATACATATTCAACAAAAGTGTGTATAAATTATATTTTTCTACATCTAAATTTAAATTTATACTCAAAATCCTACCTCAAGAAAACCCACGTGGCTCAAGGACTTTCACGCAGTTTTAAAATAGTCTTTGAACAACTATGAACTTAAAAAACCGTTGTTAAAAAGTTAATGTTTTTTTATTTAACAACTAAAGTCTCTATCTTTTTGAAAAAGTGGCGGGAATTTTCGCGAATGCTTTTACAGCAACGTAAATAAACGGGTTCTTTCACGCTGCGAGATTTCGAGATTGTGAGATTGCGAGAATACGAGATATTTTGGTTCGCGGTGCATCAATGCGCGTTCATCCGATCGAGCACAGACGACAACTGACTCGACGCCGCGACGCGTTCGAACTTCTGGTATGCTTTCAATATATACCATACAGGATGGTTCACTCTTGAATTGTGACTATGGTTCTTGCGCGATACGCCTCATGCGTTTATTTTCTCGCTCTTTAGAGCGCCGCGCGCCGCCGCCGGTGTAAACACCATACCTTCAAACTTATAACAAACCCACACCTTCATTTAATTCTATTTTTCTTATGATAACATTTAAAAGTTTTAAATTTACTTCATTTTTAAATATTTTTAATAAAATGTATTTTTAATATAGATACTATAAATAGATGATATCATTTTATACTATCCCTTCTATTATGTGCTATTGATTTTTAACTAAGTATTTATATAAATGAAACGGTTTTTTTTCATTTGATTCATATCACGCACATTGGAACTTCTGGAATCAGACAAAACGATAAAGCAGTTAAAAGACAAAGCAAATGAAGAAATGCAACGATCTATTATTATGGTTTATTTGTTTAATGTATTTATAACGTCAGTCTATTTCTGATGCTGAGTCCTATCATCGACGAGCTCCTACTATTTTGATAGTATTTGTGACGTAGTGGCTTTTGATGTTTTGGACTGATAAGTTTATGAATCATAAATACATTCTCTTTCAAATACCCTTTTTAAAGTAATTTGTAAAATGGTTCACTCATATAAATCATATCTGTTCGATCACGATAATTGCTCGCAGGACTCAGGAATAACGCCCTAGATACTGAAAAGAATTCAGATCCCAGAATATTAATTTTCATAACATATACAGTGCATTTTCATAGAATTCTTTAAAAAATTCAGACAAAAATTAATAACCGGTTCTTAATATTAATACGCATTTGTCTATTAAATTTGTATTAAAATTAAGGACATCGTCACGCGTCGACACTGATGTGTGCATAGACCTTAATTCTACGATGCATTGAACTGGTACTGTCTCACTATCTTTTTTATAATGTATATAAGATCGAATAAGATAAAATTCCCCTTCGTATCGTAGACTATTACTACTGCTATTTACATGGCTCTTATAACCTCTTTTAAGAATGAGTCGCCACAAACTCTAGTAATTTCAACTATACATAACTGTGTTTTATGTGAGAATCACTTAAATGTGTTTGTGAAAAATTGTACAAATCTTCCGTACTGCTTTATTATGTAGTGTGATAATATATTACGTATATTTTATTTTTATCTTTCACACTCAGTCGACTAATGTCATTGTTCGAGCCCCTATTCTAATGCGCGCCGCTCCCCTCTTAGAAATAGACAACTGTGTTAAATTTAGACGTAAACAAACTGAAGAGAAAAGTTTAAAAGTCAAGAATAAACAATAAGAAACTACTAAAATGAAAGTTGAAAGGTAATTTAAAGTAGAAATATATATATATAAGTGTGTGTGTGTTTGGTGGTAGTTATTTGCTATATAAAATTTACGTGGTTTGTTAAGTATTTATTACGACGCCTAGAAATTCTAAATCGTAGAAATTAGTATCCAAGAATGTTGCATTGTTGCTGTATAAAGATAATATATTATGCTTTGATAGATCTCTTTGGTAAACTTAAACATCAAAATTTAAAATAATTTATTCTATTTAAAGCTGAGCTGTAGATTAAGAAAACACCTAAATTGTATCGATTAAGAGTGTTCACGTGATCATAAAGTTATTAGGCAGTGGTTTTGTTCACAAATATGAAGCCACGACACCATAAATACTTCCAACATAGTAGACGGTCGTCAGTTATAAAAATCGGCAGAACAGACAACGCCAAAAAATATATTTACAAAATTGTCAAACTGCAAATAAACAGTTTAAGGAATAGGTTTTATAGAATACTAAGGGAAGGGATCTTCAAAGTGTGACAATATGTGACAAGTGGGGGAGGGGTGTATGAATCATAAGCTTCGTGATGTCACATCTAATCTAAAACTCGACTGCTTATCTTTTTTTTCAAGTGTGTGATGTCACAACAGGGAGAGGTCTACATTGTGTGACTAGACATGGCAACGGAAAGAGTTAGAACATCATGAAATTTGAGTGAATTAATTTATGGATGACTCCTTAAAGTATATAACTCCTAAGGTGTGACTTATAACAAAATTTCTGTGACCTATTTTAATGCTTTTTGAAAAATTGATCTATCATTTTTCCGCATTAGAATACTCACATACATCCATATTTTTTTTGCGGGTTGCTAAGTTATCAAAAAGGTACGTTAACCAAGAATTTAAAAAGGTTATGCATATACTATTCAAAATGGAAGCTCAATAGTTAGAGTAGCATAAAGTCTGATAATTTTTACACATTGCGTATTTTTTATTAACTAAACAATTACATTTAAAGTATTTTTTATTTTATTGAGCACTACCACCGACGACTTCATAACTCATGTGGACCCATATATGTGCTAAACCACTGCCTAATAAGTGTGTAATTATGTATGTATAATAATGAATTTAACTGCATAGCATTACTTTTGCCATCCTCTAAGACGTCTTAAAATAATAAAACAATGAATATTTTAAATTGGGACGCCAGTCTGTAGGCAACAAAATAATATTAATACTGCTACTATATACAGATATAAATCAATAAACTAAAAGAAAATGTTTCAACTGGTAAAAGATAAACATAAGTAAAGATAGAAATAAGAGCGTACATATTTTGTTCTTTTTTCTTAATACATTATAAGTTAGTATCATTTGAAACTTCAAACGATTTATTATTTTCAAACAGGTAATGCTAATGCCCAATATTTCATTAAGTTTCACCGTTTCAGTGTACGCTTCATGATTCACAGTTAACGGTTCGCTGTTCACGCTTTTTGTTAGACCTGTCTAAATGTACCCCTGCAATTCAAATATTTTCTTCAGTTATTTTGCAATAACGATGTTAATTAATTTACATCATTAGACTCGTAGTTATTATCTGGAATTGTTATATAGCTGCTGTTTTTACTTTATTTGATCTACAAAACGAAGCTCTACATGTAGTAGCAGAGCTAGAGTGAAATATAGATGATTTTTTTAATTAATATATTTGTATATTTTTATAATATATTGGTATAATTTTTATATCACCGATAAGCTTGTAATAACAATTAAACACAGTTATGTGTATTTCATAGTTTATCCAACATTACCTGTAAGGCTTCACACGAGCGCGAGACTTTTCTCGTCTCTTCTCGTAAAACCCCTGCAGACATAAAATTAATAAATAAAATATAGTATAAATGATCTGTGAAATTAATATATCATCAAAAATAATAATAAAATAAATGTTAAGTATCATTCCCACTCATTGTTTTAATTTTGTTTTGAATTTTGTATTTAATTTAAATTGTATAGCATTATGCGTAATCATTTCCTGCACCATTTTTAATTTATAATTCAATTGTTTTTTTTTTTATTTTTTTGGAGCCTTACAAGGTGTTTCTAAATTAGAAAAAAATATATTATATTATATCCTCCAAAATGTGATATTCTGTCAAAATGCAGTAGGATTTATATTTAAAAGAAGTTCAATGTCAGTATGTCAAAAATAAAGAAATAAAAACAATTTATATTACTAATTGATATTAAAAACAGTAATTTTAATTATTTCACATTCAATTTTGTTCAACTGTCAAATTCATTTTACAGACTTTTGCTCTCTTTGAATTTCTGTTGTCTGCTCCATCAACAAAGATATAATTACAAATGTAATGCGGTGTATCCTATATATATGATACCATAAAAACTACCAACAAACGCGTCAGTGATAGGACGCAGCATCAGAAATAGACTGATGTTAAATAATTTCAATAAAAAAAAATTAAAATAACTTAAATTAATATCTAATTCTAATTTCAAGAAACTTATAGCATTACCGCCCCCACTACAAATACTTGTACTGCAGGTCACTAACGTAAATAGTACATAAAGTAGTATATAAAAATACGAAGATAAATGGTTATAGTTTAATAGATGGCGAGTTTAATTCTAGTTGCCATAATATTGCAAGTAGCAATATACTCCTATATTTTCAATTGCATTATAATTTTATTTAATTGAATTTAATTTTACGTTATATATAATACAGCAAATTTAAAAGGAAAATATATTTTCTACATAGTATTTTACGAGTATAGTATATTCCAACAAGGGGTAGTTAATTGCATTTGTAATAAATAAGTCATATTTGTACATATATTTCTTTGTTGAAACTGTACCATTAAAACAAGTTACATCTAATTTACGTCTAGTTATATATGCACTATTTATACACGTTGTATAAATAGATTATTGCATGAAGTGTGTCATTTCCCTGTGATTAAATCTAATTATTATTGCATCTTCGTCCTTGTGATGGTGGAAACGCCGGATTATGAATTATAGTACCAAGTTCTATCGTTATACTCGTATGTAACATATACACATACAGGGATCGGCGCTCGAAGTGTTACCAATTTCACGCTGCTCTAACAACCAAACGGCTAATGACAGTGCGCTCATTTTTGAACAAGCATCATTCTGTTATGTTGCCTACAAAAGCATATCGTCACAGTTAAAAAAGTTATCGAAATGGAATTCAAACGCAGCAGTGTTATTGCTTTGGCTGGAAAATCGCAACCAGCCATTGTTATTACTCTAACATTTACATGTGAACAAAATGTTTGTGAATCGGACCATTACTCGTTATAATGATACTGGTAGCATAAAAAAACGCCATGGAGATGGATATCCAAAAACAGCAACATCGCCAGAAATGGTTCGAAAGGTGAAAGCCAGAATGCACCGTAATCCACGACAAAGCGCAGTTCAATTAACGAAAATGTTAAAAAATAAACTACGGTTGATACCCTACAAAATACAAAAAGATTTAACACCTGCACAAAAGGTTGTTTGCCTAGCAAGAGGAAAGGTATTAAAACACAAAAACGTTGGTGGCGATCTTCAAAATTTGGTCTTTCTTTGGAATTTGTTTTACGGTTTAGCAATATGTAAATAAATAAAACGATTGTGTATGGTTAGACTGCAAATCAAAAGACAATTTAGATCAGCGAATTAGTCTGCGAGCAATGAAAGGGATCCTCTGCATCAGTGAAGGTTTGAGTCGCAACAGCTGCCAAAGGAGGCTCACCACTTCTACCGTGTTCTCAACAAGTCTCAACAAATCTACCGTGAATAAATTTTAAATTTCACGCTACACAGCAGTCGGTAATACAACTTTGGCGCATGTGTAGTTCGAATGTAGCAGCAGTAATTTCGTTTAAAAATAGCCACACCTCGTATATAGTTGTATATACATACGGGCACTTTAGAAGGTTCAAGAGCAGTTACACGAAATTGGAAACAGTGAACGAAGTAAAGTACATAAGGAGTGATATATTTCCGATTTTTTTTATAATAAAAATATACAGTAAATATTACTATCTCAGTGACAAAAAATAATCTTTTTGTCATAAATCTATTATGGCACCCAGGTACTATATTCACATAGTAATTTTTACTCTGTATAACTCATAGTGTACGAGTATAAGATAATTTTCTGACAATTATATTATTAATTTTAGATATCAATTTATTAAATTTACACAATGCTTCTTAAAAGCTCCAAGTATAATTTATTTACTTTGAATATCGCTTATAAATCGATTCCATTTTATTCGGTAATGTACGAGTATTATTACATTTTTAGTAAATAACAACATTCTCAGACAACAGATTCAGAGAACACTAGATATTTCTTTATTTGTTGTAGTATCAGATAAGTATTTTTCCAAATGGTTGAGAAGAATAAAACAAATGAGAAAATTTTTCTGTATAACCAACGTTATCATATATCAGTTCAATCCAACAATAGATTCATGTTCATAGTCTATCGGTTAAAATACTCGTATCAATAGTATATCAAATATGTGTATACGAGCAGGGCCGCTTTTGGGATTGGCATTAATTGTGGTGCGAACCCCTCATACCCCCTATATACTGCAAATTTTTCGTAATCTATTTTAAATTTTTCTTTTAAAGAAAAATAAAAACTAGGTTACTTGTTCCTAAAAATCTCTGTCAAAGCTAAAAAAGAAGTAATGAATAATAAATTAATAAATTATTGAACATTTTTTTGCGGCCCCTAAACACGAGACCATGTGTACGTGTTGCGGCCCTGTGTACGAGTATATTTTATACGTTACACATTCTAACTTATGTATGTTAGACATTTTGCGAAACCTAAGGGTGTGTTTTCGCTGTTCCTCAGAATTGCAATCATAAACAATCTTGACAACTGTCATAAGCAAGAGTCATTCGAATCCTGTATGAATCTGTATGAATAAGCGCGTGTGCTTCACATACCATATCACCATTAAAATTAGCTTAAGAAATATGAAATTGTAAATTATAACAAACACATTTGGTCTTGACAGCTAATATACTAACCTTCTGCTACATGTTTTACCATTTTTAAAAATCATTGATGTATTATAAATGTATCAGGGTATTGTATTAATCGGGTGGTGAAAGCTTCCACATCCCCTCCTCCCATATAATTTTCTGAGCTTTAACGTAGAAGAAAAATATAGAAATTAATCATAAGATACAATAACTGCTTATTTATTTTGCTGAGCATTCTTATATAACGGCATTAACAATTCATATATTATTTTTTATGTACTTTATCGAGATGAATACTAAATTGAATTACTGAAAAAAATTAAGTTGTGGAATAGAGGAAATTATATAGAAATTGTATTCAGCTATGATACTTATAATTAAATTATGTATGTATTTAATTGATGTTCGTCTTGGCACTTTAATGTTTGCATTTCTTACTGTTATAATTACATTTAATTCTTCATTCTTAACTTTACTATAATTATAAACGGAAATATACGTGTAACCAAACTAAAGTGATAATATTGTTAAACTAAACATCTCCGGTGCTTTTCCTTTTTCAGTTCCTTTCCTTCTTTTCTGGGGCATTTCCTTTTCTTTGACTTCACATCCTATCCAATTACCATGTAATTTCCAATTACAATCTATTTTCCTCCTTCCTCTTCTTTTTTTTCTTACAACCTCTACTTATGCTCTACTTTCCCTCTTTCCTTGCAGTATCTTCTCTAGGCGTAATCTCAACACATGCTCTTAATGTGCTCCAATTTCTCCTCTTTCTTCCCACACATTGTGCATTTTTTATCTCTTTCTTTCCCCAATTGTGCGTCCTCTTTTTTCGTTCCCTGGTCTAAACTTTCCGATAACTCTGATTTCTTTCTTTTCTTGTTTTCTTAGATACTCCGGTAACATCCTCATTCAAATTGTCTGTAATTCATCCTTCCTGTTGTTGTATTTCTGTATCCCTTTCCCTTATTACTTCTTGCCTCACTTATTCGTAGATATTTAAGGTATTACTTTTTTTAAGCCTGTGCAACTGCCGAAGTTCAGCATAGTAGGAGATCTTCGGATATAACAGTCTTCATCGGAAATAGACCTACTAGACCTACGAATGAAGTATAATAATCTAAAAATTTGCATAAATCTTTGCTTAGATATTTTATAAGATTTTTTATCTAGCTTATAAAATGTCAAAACAAGTGTTTATACAACTTTTTAATTTATTTTATTTCATTTCGGGATTTACCCTTTCTTTCAACATAAATAATTAGGTTATACGTTAAATAGAATAAATTTAATAAAAAAAAATTGATGACAAAAATTATAAAGTACTCCAAACAATGTTAAATGCAGTTTCCACTAAATTTGATACATACATAATTTGATTGTACACTGTTAAATTTTTTACATATTTAACAGACATTTAAATAAACAATGCGTATTATAATAGTAATTATACTCTTACACGAGTATGTTATGAAAACTAATATCTGGATCTGAATATTCTTCAATACCTGGTTCTAAAATGTGCTTTAGAAATTTAAAATCTATAAAGGTGTTTTTAAGAGTGTATGTATTTATATAAGTTACAAAATGCGAGTACAAAATTGAATTCGACCCAGTTTAGTTATTGAGTTCCGTTCCATTGCAGTTTTAGTTGTTGCAGTCGTTTTCCACAATTGTAGTTAACTTCAGACTAGTGCATTGTTGTTGAACTGTTGTGCAGGACGGCAGAACGGCAGCCGCTGACAGGTGCCGTTGTTAAGTAAACAAACTTTTGTGAGTCACCACTTATGGTCAAATCAATTATCGTTAAAGTAGATGTAGACATACAGGAATCATTTCGGGTACTTAGAAAATTTAAAATAAACTCAAGTTGCATATGACTAAATTGAAAGTACTTATTATAAATATTGAGTTGTGCCACTTATCTCCTACATGATGCCTAACATAATATCACCCCGATTAGCAGTAATGTGGAAAAAAAAAATAACGTCAGACCGCACTTGTTCGATTCATAAAGTACATACATTTGCTGGATTTGAGTGTAGTCTCGCTCAATTGGTTAGATGTGAAGGGTTTAAAGAAATCATAACTTGTCATCAGGAAAATGGTGGTTATTTGAGAGATGTTATTTTCACACACAGCACTACAAATATATTAAGCAGCAGCGGATTTAACAACAGGCGCACAAGACGCGTTTGGGGCTTCATAAATGTTCACAAAACACAAAACTGCGTGTTCCAACCGACTAAAAAACAAGAAGAAACGTGTTTTCCTATCTTACCGACTCCAGATGGGAATGTACTTTGTTTACTAAAAAGCAACAAAAGACAAAAATGTTTTAAGAACTGTCACTTTGGTGTTTTTGTTCAGAAAAAATAGTTTATGTTCGTGTTTTGTTGAACTGTCTCTCTGGTGTGAAACCGGCATTATATACTTTTATTTAGTGATTTTATTGGTTATTATGGTTAGCCTTATAAAAAACAAATATAAGTAACACTTTAGTTAAATTTTGTTCGCTGTTAAAGAAATATTTATAAATCTTATTTGCTTTTCGATTTACATTCAAATTTATAAATTTCAACGGCAATTCTTGGTAAAACTTGGCACTAAAAATTGAGCTCCTCTTTTTTCATGTAAACGACAATCCCATGTGTCCTTATGCGAAAGCTGCCTTTATGTAAATATTTTATAACATTCTGACAGAAACATTTAAGGGCTAATAATATAAATAATATGCGTCATTAAAATAAAGATCTCGTGTTAATAATACTCGTAGCATTAGAAGAAAAAAAGCAATCCAATTTCTTTTATTTGATCTATTGCAACATTTTGTTAATATGTTTAAAAGCATACGTGTTTGAAGCTTACGTGTTACAAGCTGCTGTTTCTTTGCTTCATACGAGTATATTGGCTTTCGATTTCAAGTTCATATTACTATATAATCAGAAATAACGAACAACTTCACTTCGGTTCAGTTTTGCTAGAGACTTTGAAAGTTACTCGTATCAATATCTGTCAATAATGAAAGATTTAGTTCAAAGCGTGTTTAGTTACGCTTGCTACATACAAATTGCTGATACGAGCATCAAGTAGACATCTTGTAGTATACTTAAATGATCATATATAAAGTACATATAGTAATCATTTTGTAACATTCTTTCTATCATGCACGTAATAGAGTGTATGTAGAAAAGAGGTTAGATAGTTTGTGATTAGGGGTGACATCACTCTGTGGCCAATTCTCATTCTAGTATATTCAGGTAACATATCAGTCATGTTATATTCAGTGATAGCCGGAGAGGAAGGTAAATGGAAGAGTACTGGTATACTAAGCTACAGATCCGTGTTCGTATCCCGGCTTCGATGGTGATTTTTTCTCTTGGTTATCATTCATAACATAATAACAACTTTAAAATATAATAAACAGTACTTGATTAATACCGCTTGTTTATTTCTTATGGCCATTCAAACCGTTAAACGTTTCAAGCGATTTATTAATTTTTTACAATATTAAACTTTTACAATATTAAACTTTCTGCATATTTAGTAACAATCTAAAATAAAAATATAAAAAAAGAATTTTGAAAATTAAAATTGCAAAATAATAATAAAAATATATTATAAGAAATATATATTTTAAATTAGAAGCAAAACGGGGAAGTGCCATAATTTTTTCAAAATTCTATCGAGAGATTTCTTGTATATAATGGGAGGTGATTAATCTTCAAATGGGAGATGGTCCTCAAAATTTTTAACTTTGTTATTAATCTAAAATAGATTCTTATCAGTCAAAAATTCTAAAGCTTCGTTATTCTTAGCCTATAAAGATAGCTTTTAAAAATATGTCGAAAAGTGGTTTCACGCTAGAATTACCTTAATGTGCAAGCTGCTATTTTGTCATAAATCGCAGAAGATCGTCGACTTCACTCTTCTTCTGAATGAAGACATGATTTTGAATTTTTCTCATTTTAAGAAATCTGACATTTTGGATCAGCTTCAAGCCCGCTATCTTCAGTGGAGACAACGATTAATTGCGACAACGAATTAACGACTGCATCCAAGCATCGTGTTCACAACTACGTACACAAACCACGAATTTTTCCGCCACACAGTGAAATATTTGTATTCGTGTACCCTATTTCCCTGTGAGCACGAATATTTTCACTGTAAGCTGCTACAAGTACAATCGCGTTAAATATTTATACACCGACAGGAATGTGTTACTACACATGTATGTGTTTACTTCTGTAAACTAATGAAGTATCAAAATGAAACAAATTTGAATGTATACCTATATTGATTCTACGAAATACGTCAAGAGCCGCACTGCCAATTAAATAAATATGAATTTAATTATATCCAACAATAACAGTATGCATTACAATGTAGAGTTCGTTCTTTTGTATCTACATTTTTTTAGACATATTATTAAAATATATGAAACCATAAAATTCCTCTACTTTACCACAGCAATACAGCATATATACATTTTTTTAAAGTTATGTAAATGGTTTTAGCATATTAAATTCCTTTAAAATAAAACACGTGTGCTATGTACACACGTGTGGAGTACTACTCGCAATACAAACGGGATTTTATATTACATTCCTGAACCAATAAAGCATAATAAATCATTGATCTGTTTTCTTGGTACAATTTTGCAAATCAACTGTACGTCAAATATATGTATATTTTGAAATGTGTACTGAGGAGATTTTGCAAGTCCCGCATATTAGCATAAACTTTGGAGTTTATAATATTATTCAAATGATTACGGATTAAAATGTCTCGACGCTGCCAATTTTGGATTTAATGGATTTGCAACAAATGCTTATAAGATGTTAATACTTCTTCAAATAAAACTTAGTTGTTGTATATGGAAAGTTTATAAATGGTTTTTAATGATTAGACGTTTTCCAAAACTCAAACGTCTATAAAAATGCATTATTAAGTACTTAAAATGATGAGTTTGAAGAAGTTCAACAATATGAATTGTTAAGTTTATCATTATACAGATTCAATTTTAATAATGGGAAGGTAGCAAAGAGTGAGTGAAGCATTGGCTAGAGGTTTGCTGTGTCTTTGAGTTTGATGACCTGACCAACTCTAAAAATGCTGAGGTTGTCTGCTGTATTGTTTACATGATGTACAACATGTATATGACGACACAAGTAGTCGAGAGCATTGATGCTTGACTCTGACTACTATGTCTCCGGGTTCGATCCCCGGGCCAGAGTTATATTATCT
This sequence comes from Panorpa germanica, assembly GCA_963678705.1. Classification (NCBI taxonomy): domain Eukaryota; kingdom Metazoa; phylum Arthropoda; class Insecta; order Mecoptera; family Panorpidae; genus Panorpa; species Panorpa germanica. The sequence goes on from OY783203.1 coordinate 43,966,657, forward strand.
GAGTTTGGTAACAATCAGATTTAATTGGTTATGTGCAACCATAATCATAAATATGAACAAAGAAAACACGATAACAAAAAGAAATAATCGATAAAGAAAACAGACAGAGGAATAAAAACGAAAAAGAAGAAAAACTGCTTTATAAAAAGAAATAAATTATAGTTGAAAGAACAGAAGAGTAGAAGTATACAATTTGTAGACAAAGAAAAAATGCTAATAGAAGAAAGAACCAGAGAATGCAATGGGTGTCATCATAGTGAGAGCGATAGAAATAGAAAAAGATGGATAATAGAAAGAAGCAAAATTGAAGAATTTTAAATAGAATAAGTGAAATAAGCTGATAAAATAGAAAATTATAAAAATGTATAGTAATGTCCTATAAAATGTTGATAAAATGTAATATATATTAGTTTAAGTGCTAATAACTCAATAGTTGATGGAATGATGTTAAGTAATTAATTAGTTATAAGTTTTAATATTATTATAATTATTTCTTAGTTTAGTCTATGATAGTTTAAGGGTTTATTATTTAGTAGGTAATATTTTCAAGTAGTACTTAAAGGATTAAAAGAAACATTAAAACGTAGATAGAAATAACAAGGTTTAATGTGGGTCAGACTAATGTCTAGACATCGCTCTGTTTCTCTCTTGTAAGTTTGTCTGTTACAGAGTAAAGACATAAGATAATTTAATACTCGTAAATAAATTGGTTATACTTATTTATATTAACAACTTTACTTACTTATAATATTTACAATGTGTTTGTTATCATAAAAACTGCCAACATAGGTTGTTTGATAAGTCGTAATCGCAAATAAACGCACTAGAAATGTTACAATAAATAAAACTTGAATTTATGTATTATGTTTAACGAATGCAAATCACTTTTGCATGTACGAGTATGTAATTCCAATGTGAGTACACATTTATTTCCACGTGACAAAATCCACAAATTTTGAAAGTTTTTTGCAACTTCTATGAAATGCAATATTACTTTTTTATGAAATAATAACATATGTTTTATTTGATTTAACTTTGATGCTTGTTATATAACAGTATTTAATTAATTAAAGTAAAATCTCTTCTTTAAGCTTGTTTTAATCTCTCGACTTCGTTATAAAATATATTAATTAAAATGTAACAATGAAAGAATTTCTGAAGTAGAGATAATATTTAAAATGAATAGATATAATATCATTATTAAATTGTTCCAGATGCTGCAGCTATGAGATAGTTCATAGAATTTACTTGATGCAGTTAGATCGAACAAAAACAATATTAAAACGTTTATCTCCGAAACCAGTCAATAAAAATCTGTTCAAATATTTTATGGTACGTAGAAGTTGAAGCTATAAAAACTAAATTCGAAAGAAAATTCTTGGAAAATAGAAAACAATTTACCCTCTTTATTCGGTGATGGTAAGCTATACACTTTATTTAAAGATTTTGACATTAAAACTCCTCTGCGTTGATATGGTATCAACGAAATTGAAAACTCAATTTCTCTTTACAGCGTTGACCAAATGAAATGGAAAAAAATTAAAAAAATAAATAAATCTGAAAACATTGCATAAATTTTATGATTATCAAAATTTCCTACCGTTTTTAAAATGCTTCTTTTTATAATAATTTTAAGTCCTTACAAGATTTGTTGTTTTTTTTTTTAATTCTCGAGTCGAGAGTATTATTTTTCCTATTTATTCCTAGGTCGATACACGAGCGTGTATGCGTATTTGTCGCATAAAAGACTTTAAATCCCTTTAATGATATAAGGGTCAAAACTAACTATTTCAGACTTACTTCTGCAATAACTCAAACGGCTTGCTTTACTTGAATTCAATACATAGAATGATTTCCCTCAAGAGAAATCATCTTATAATGCATAAACTACGTTCATTGAGATAGCATGAGAATGTTAGAAGCTATCGAGTAGACCTTGAACAAGCGCAAGGTGCGCTGGCACTTGCAAAAATTATCTCCTGCGAAAATGTAGCGCGTAATGCCTGGAAGTCTTAAGCTTAAAATTATTGTTCGTGGAATGTAGGTGTTCGTTATTTATTTTCTAAGAATTAATATTGTGTTATTGTATGCGTGGGCAATATTTTTCAGTAGCTACGGCTCTGTTTCATTACATTAACATTTAAAAGCCTCACTTATTATTATAGTACAAACGATTCAATCTCTGCTTTTGATATTTAAGATATTTAATTTAATTAAAATTTCAGTGAATCAGTTTTAAGCATCAATTTTACTTTCAAATCAGTACCATTCATGTGGAAATTATAATTATGTAATTTATATTCATGGTTTCAGTTCACATATATTGTATTTCCTTTTTGTTGATTTTTAATATTTATTTTTTTATTAAATTTTGATTACTGTCTCTTTGATATATTTTCTAATATTTTTTTAACGCATGATTTACCGTTGCCAAACAACCGAATAATAATTACATAAATTATTTCAGCTGTCACATCAAAGGTGAATTATTTTCATACCTTGTTTTTGATTTTGTTATTATGTTTTAATCTACTTCTATACTGAATATTTCATAAAATTAATTACTTTTTATAACAATATATTTTAACTAATTATTTAGGAAATAATGTGATATGAATGCTCACTTTCCACACACACAAACTTATCTATTAACGGGGATTAATTCAGTTAAAAAATAATTTAATACTGCGTTTTATAGTATTATTTCTAAAGTTAATTTATGACATATATTTATTTAACGTCGGCATATTTCCAATGGTGAAGTCTGTACCACATCTTTCTCCAATTTTGACAATTTTTATGGTATCGAAGTTTCATATATGTGAACTACACTACTGCCTTATAAGTTTTTTATAATTATGTGAGCACCCATAATGTATTAAACTTTAATAACAACTAATCTGAACAAGTATCGTGCTGGTACAGTGATCTAATTCGAGTACACATCCGTCTGGCGTCAATCATAGATGTTCTGGGCCATTTTGCCTTTTAATAAAGTTGATTTAATCTAAAAAAATTATAATTTAAAGGACATTTAAATAACCATGAATTTATGGATTATCTTACTTTAAATTACACAGGTAGAAAATGAATCTTGGAATTATCATGCAGTAAGAAAGTGTGAAATTTTCATTGCAAGTCAACTTCTATATAAAGAATAGTAACTAAACCTTAGAATTAACTTATAGCAAACTAGCAAGTGCAATTTTCCACTTTGGGATATATTGCATCATTTTGGCTTATATCTGGACAAAACTGAGTGGAATAAATTGGCTAATCTTACTCGCCACAGATCTTAGTTTGGAAAGTTGTGAGAAAGAATTACGAATATGTTATCAATTTAATAATTCATATATTATAATCCATTTATTTTTCACTTAGGCTCGAAAAATTATGAATGAAATACATAATATATTTCCTAACTTATATAGATATGATACTAACCATTTAGAAAGGCCGGAATATTATATTAGGTCACCATCTGTGGGCTAAATCCCATTCGTCAGCATAACACATGCTGCGTTGTATATATATATTTACCCGTGTTTATTACAAAATAAATACACATGCCTCTAAAGCATTTGAAGACTTCAAAGTAGCCCTAGGCCTTGGGGTAAGCATTCTAAAACATAGGCCATTCCTGTTATTATGCTCCCACATGGTATAGGAGAAGAAGGTAATCAATTGTGTCCCAAATGTCTACACGTGCCGCCTTAGGAAATATGCCATAAAGATAAAGAGTGTCTGCAAATATTATAAACTCTATAAAATATATTTCATAGAATAATAGCAGGCAGCACACTAGTAGGAGAGGACATCTGACTCCTGTGACTTCGGGTTCGATCTCCGGAACAGCGGTTTATTTTCTGAGTCTGGTTGTTATCAAATTTAATTTGATTATGTGCTTTCATAACATATATGAAACAAATAAATACACCATCAATGCTGTCCGATATTATGACTCGGAAAAAGGTTGACATTAAATTTAATAAACATCCTTATGATCCTTTTGAATTGACACTAAAATTTAGACTGAAATTAAGACCAAAGTAAGACTGAAGACAAGACTTTCTATGAATACCGTTTTTTTTAAATTACTCGTATCTTTTTGGTACAAAGATTGTGAGACAGCAGTGACTAGTACAGCGGTTCTCAAAAATTTTACTTCGAGTCCCCCAGCATAATCCCACTGTAAGCCGGACCCTCTTACATGTAATCGTACTATATATTATAAGGAAGTCGCATTTGACATTTCACAGTCAATTCTTATTTGGTTAATTTTTGCACATTCTATGCATACTCTAATGGGGCAATAGGTTTAATCGTAATCAAACAACAAATTCTATATAAAGCATTACAATTTATTTAATTATTTTAGCTACTATAGTACATAATTGTTATTTGTAACTCAAAGCAATAATAAGAAAAAGAGCTTCAGTGTGAAGGATGTGCGTGTTTTTTTTCTGCTCATAGTTTCTTGAAACGCGGTGTCAGTTCTGATAACGCTACTCTGAGTTCCTTGGTCACATCCAGTCTTGAGCGATATTTACTCTTAAAGTAAGTATTTTCAATGCCCTTTCACTCAAAATTGAGTGTTCCTTTTGTACACCAATCCAGAAGGATGTGAGAGAAGATTCTTTAAACTTCATTTCAAGCCCAGTGTCCCCTTGGAGGTTAATGAGATTTTCTTTTTCCTTCATGTTGAGGAAGCACTCATGGGCTAAAGGTTTGAACGGGTTTTGAATCCATATCAAACCATCCAAGTTCTCATTAAAATATTTTTCAAAACGAGATTTGAGGATTTCTAAGTGTTTAAGAAAGCATTTCTTTGCATTGGTTGGAAAAGTTTTGAGATCCATTTCTTCAATCATAATTTTAAGATTAGGAAATAGCTCTAAATTGTTACTTTTCAGACCGCCCTCGTACAAACTTAGCTTCATTACAAACCATTTTACCTTTTCAGTCTTTTGCATAAGGTTTGCATCTGTATTTTCTGATAAACTATTGATAACTGATAAATATTCGGCACTCTTTCGACGTTGACTAAAAATAATACACTTGTTGTAATTTTAAAAATAAAAAGTTTGCTTTGTTATTTTGTAAGTATATTTAATTAATTTTTCAATCAAGTTTTGGGCCCCCTGAGCCTTCATTGAGCCCCCCTTGGGGGGTCGCGCCCAACGCTTTGAGAAACGCTGGTTAGTACATACCGCAGGTTTTCCTACACAAAACATTTTAAGGAATTTTTTTATAAATTGATAAATTAAAAAATAATGATGGAGTCATTTTCGAAGAATTATAACCAAAATACACTTTTATCACAAAAATTAGTTTTTAGTAAATGTAAGATAGACTTACCGTCGAGCAAGTGTGCGCTTCTACTTATGTTTTTTTATGGCCCGGAGTGATTACGTAGACTATCTAAAAACTGTCTTGTCTTCAATGTTCCTTTAGCCTAAAACCGTACAAGCTGATCACTGATAAAAATTGATCATAGATCAAACTCATTTAAGTTGAAATCTAGAAAGACATTTTTATCAATTGTAACATCTGTTAGAGAAGACTTCGAAACTTTATTTTTGCTACTGTTTATTTTTTTCTTCTAAATACAATTTTATGTGAAGATTTATTATTTGTAACATTTTTTACTTTTTTATCGCGAAGTCAGTTTTCTCTTTTATCATGAGATAAGATTGATTGTAACGTTTTATCAAAATCTACACATTCCATAAGTAATTGCTTTGGTTATTACAGTGAGTAGAATTTCCTCAAATCTATGCCTAATATACCATACTCGTAAATCAAAATAAATATATTTAATCTATTTAGCCGGGATTACAATGTATAAAAAATATCTATTAAAAACAATCTAATTCTTTGGTGTTTTTAATATCGGTATAAAATGAAAAAGGGATTTTCAATAAGTGAACCATTTTCTTTGAAATTGCCAACGATAAATACAGCAGCTTACACATAGAAGTCATTATACGCATCGTATCAAACAAATTCATTAATCGTACGCATATATCGGTACCGCAAGTATCGGTGCTAAGTGTCAAATTGATTTTTGTATTGTTTCTATGGATGGTTACTTATTTGCATTGGATCGGGAGCATGTTATTAGTGGAGACAGTTTTTCTTCTTTGACCAAAGTTTGGAGGCATGTAAGTTTTTTTATAGTCCTCTTCCCTTTTAGTAATACGCAAGTAAGCATAAAAAAGGTCTTCATATTTTCCCCCTTTCCCTGACTGCTAAAGGACTAACAATTAGTGCATTGCGTTTGTATTGAATTTGTTTGATACATTAAGCTGGTGGAGAATAGCTTATTTATTCTCCTGTTTTTTCCTTCCTTCTTACTATTTCCGCCATCCACCTCTTTCCTTCACTGCCTCCCTTTAATAGCTGGCCAATATTCCTTTCGCTCGCTACTTTTTCCTTACACTCAAACTTAATGTGCTCCAGTGTTTCGTCCTCCGCTCCACACATTCTACACTTTCTTTCCTCACTCTTTTCCCGGTATCTGTTTCCTTTTTCCTCATTTCCCAATCTAAACCTTGCTGTTCTTCTTATGTGTTTTATGTCTTTTTCTATAAGGTACTGAGGCACATTATTTTCCCATAACCTTTTATATCTTTTATTGTAGTTACTTTTTTCTGTTTTTCCCATTCTCTCCTGCTGTTGTATCTCCTTATCCCTTCTCCTTAGCTCCTCTTCCACACTTGCGCCACCTTCTCTTCTCCTCTCTGCCTCCTCGATCGATATTCCATTCCTTTCAAAGTACTCCTTTCTCTTTTTTGGACCTCCTCTCCCCCCATTCTTTATGCTATCCTCTCTTATTTTCTTTAAAATTTTGCTTTCCGCTCTGTTCAATTTCTCCTCGTATTTTACTGCTCTTTCCCCGGTTTTAATTCGTATCTTAACCCTTTTTAGCTCCTCCATCACCATGTATCCTGGCGTGCACCGGTCCTGCCCTAGTAACCATTTAATATATCACACCTGTATTCTTTCCAACTTTTCTTGCTCCTTCCACCCCCAAACCTCTGCTCCATACAACATATATACCAATACTACTAACGCTACCTATAGACCAATATGCCTGATGAGAAATTGCACATGATTTTTCGTCTCTAAAGTTGGTAATAATTTCAAACATTTTTTTTAAATAGGTAAATTTAAAAATTTAAATGATTATTTCTGAAAACTAAGATATTTTCCGTTTATTTTAAATACCCGTACTTTCAATATATCAAAGTCGGGGCTGTTGAATTTATTGCAACTTTTCGTTTTCTAAAGTTGGTTAGAAATATAATATTTCTCAATATATAATAGTACGAACGGAAGTCAATATCATTTCCTACTTTTCATAAGGCTCGCTTAATGTGGTGTAAGGGTGTTTGATAATACTTGCGTAGACATCGTCCATCTTGGTAAATTCTGGATACTCGACAAATCTTAACGATAAATCAAATTACAATTTATTTTATTGATAAGAATAATTATAGAATAAGAATAATTAGACCTGCTCTTTCTATAATTGCTATTTTCTATATTGCTTTCTATAATTCTTATAATTAATTAATAAGTAAGACAATCCAGTTACAATGAAAAAAATTAATAATCCTAACCTAAAAAATGAAACCATCATGATCAGGGTAGTGCTCGTGTATCTATAGTGTTACTTGAAGATTGTTGTGTGATGGCTGATAATCCCAAACGCGGAAGTGATGCTACTGCTCAACCTAGTGGATCTGGAGCCAGCACAAGTGCCAACAGATGATATTAGACGGTTTAATAAATACACTGTGTATGACGGGGATCCTAAAGCTTCTATTATTCAAATCATCTATTCTCGTCCGAGTGATATGCAGCCAAGTACTAGTATGTTAAATGTAGTAATATTTGTGATTGTTTTTATATTCTTACTTGATTCAAACTATTTTATTTCAGCAGCAAAAGGAAAAGGAAAGGGAAAAGAAAAAGGAAAAGGAAAAGTTGACACCAAGAAGGCTCGCAAAGATGCTGACAATGATGTGTTCAGCGACAGTGAGTTCGATTGGAATGGGATCTTCTCAGATATCAATAAAACGGTTCGACAATCCTGAACCTGAAAAGGATATGTCGTAATGGTACTAATAACTATTGTACAATTACAATAAATAACGTCATGTGAAATATGTGTATTTATTTTGTTTTCCTTTTTGAAGATTTCGTTCTCGAAAAGCATATCGAGCAGTATTCATTTTAGGAAGATCTTTTTATTTTTATATCCTTTTTCTTTAGGAAAGGATTGTGTTCTTTTGAAATCTACTTTTGTTAAATTTTGACACTTTCCTGAACAAAACAAAATTGTATTATTCTTAAAAGAATCTCTTCTCTCAAACTCTTGAGTCCAGATTCTAACTGAATATGATGTAATAATTATATTTTATTTATTCCACGTCGGCTTATTTCCGATGCTGTGGCTTATTATCGACATGTTCCCTACTACGTATTTGCAATTTTAATGGTGTTGAAGCCTCATATACGTGAACTCCATTACTTCCTAATAAATATATGATTGTCTAAGAACTTAGTCAAGTAAAATAATATATATATATATATATATATATATATATATATATATATATATATATATATATATAAAATGCTAAACTTGTTTTCCATATCGTTTCACCTAGTTCCGAAGCTCCACCACATTTTACTCGTACATCTGAGAGAAGTAGTTTGCATAAACAGGACTTTATAGTGGCGCCATCGATGCACGTACTGTTTTGATTTTAATACTGCAAATGGCGTTCCAAACGATTTTTACAATACGTGATTCTATAAGATATGAATAAGTTTACCCCTTTTTTATTTTTAGTTGAAAGCTAAATTTTATAGCATAACAATATATTACTTTAAAAGCAACAACAATTTTTAGAAAAACATAATATTTTCTCAAATAGAAATAAAGGAAACCTTTTTATCAATTGGAGGAATATATAAGGTAATACAGTTTTATTTATTACATGTAGAATATCGTATCGTAGACGGGATTCATGATTGTAGTGATACAGAATGTTTTTCACGTAAGCAATTTGCAACAATTTGTTTGGAATTATCTATAGCAATTCTGCGGTCGGACTATAAAATAAGACTGTATCTATATTGCCGTTAATAAATAAATATATTAGATGCTAGTTTGGAAGACTAAACTTCAGGCGCAATTATTTCTTAATATGTAGTGCACAATCGCTATGGCATAAATAGACGCATTATAGTTCAAGTGCTTAGAACAGGTAACGGGTAAGGAGACAATTTCAAGAAAAGTTCGTCTCAGAAACTATCTCATTCGAATTTAAGTTAAAATTATGCTAAGTTTGTGTTAAGCCTTCTGACAATTTTTTACTTTAATAGTCTTGACTTTCAAAATTGAATAATCGTCTCGAAACCCGATTTTTCGATTTCTTTATCGATTTTAAAGAGTTTATTAACCAATCATATTTTTTGAATAAGATTTTAACGATTAAAAACGACATAATTTAAGATAGCAATACATTAAACATTAACTACTTTAAAATAAGTTAAAACCAGTATTTTTTTAATTATAAAACATTTATTAAACTATTTAATAAAATAAAATTTAACCGTTCAATAAAATTGACTAGATTGATTAAGAGATAAAATAGTAGTTCGTGACCACTCTCGCCGGACACTCTAACAAATTTAAATCATTCGACAAGTGGCGGTCTCATAACTGGAAATCAGAACTAACAGATTTTTTAAACGCGGGTACAACTATATCGCATGGGCAATACTGAATAATATAATTATCGACATTTATCTGCAAGAATCGCGAACAACCGTTAATATTCAAATTCAAATACGCACATGGATACTTATGTCAAAATTCAGCTAGTGCGGACCTTGTGTAGAAATATTTTAATATAAGCGACACTAGACTTCTGAATAATGTGGTTCCTTTATCAGTGTTATGTGAGGACCCAAGCACAAGAAATACTGGTAAGTACAAAAATTGCACATTTCATTTTTCTATAATCAAATCACAAAAATAGAATCTTCTTTGTATGATCAATGACAATTCTTTACAACATGATTATATTTCTATATCTTGAATATTAATGTATAACATTCTTTATTTTCAAGGATTTATCGTTGTTGCAACGATATGACCAACTCAAAGTCAACAAGAAAGCCATGGAGTACTTTATGGAAGAAAGAATAATTTCAGGCACTTAGTATTTAAAGTAATACATTAAAAACAATATATAAGACTTTACTAATAACATAGTTTATCATTTTTATCAGGTGCACTATTCAGCGATGACAGTGGTTCAATCCTTTTTATGAAGTTTCTCATATTATGAAGTACATCAGAAATGACATTTTTGGATAACAGTTTCACATATGCTTTAACACATGGAAATCTATTTGTGCAGCATATGAAAAAGTCATAGAAGAGGTTCATATACCCGAAGAACATTCCCGGTACTAACTAAGCGACACGTCAAGAAGAATATAAGTCCAAGATTGAAAACACGTAGTAGACAAGCACTCTTATTTGACTGTTTTATTTGTCAATGTATGTCTGCAAGACAACTATTTGAATAATATACTAACGAAACTGGAGAATTCCTGCTCCTTTGTGATCGTCTGTTCGATAGTTTAAATGGTTTTACTCAGAAACAGCAGGATAAAGTGAGAATACCATCCAGAAGCCCTCTAAAAGGAAATTCACCACAGAAAGCGTTTTGGAATAAACATCTAACAACTAATAGCAATATGGAAGCAATACTTTTAAACACTGGCCAACTTAACAATAAAATTACGTGTCTTAAGAATTTGGCATCGATAATGTCAAGTAATTGAAATGGGCCGCAAAGAACTTTTGGTTTTTATAAACTTTTATAGAAACATGTAAACCAAGACGCTCACTTGAACATTTCTTTGTACAGATAAGGTCCCTTAATGATAGGAATGTTATGCCGGGTAGTTATCAGTTTTGGTTGTCCTACATTAACTTTTAATAACATATTTAACTGGACCTAAGGTATTTCGTACAAATTGTAAATATAATTATGGCAAATGTCTTGATAAAGTTGATACTTTTCTAACACAAGCAAATTCATTATGGAACGACACTGATAACTGTATTGTCATCGAAAATCCGATAGATTACTGTGCCACTCAGCACCACTCGGTGTACGATGCTATTACTATGAAAATTATGAAAGAACTGAAAACATCATGTGACAGATGTATTGAAGACTCTATATCTGGTGAGGGTTTGATTAATATAATTCAATAGACCTATTTCTTTTTAAAGGTGCTACATGTGATATTTATTTAGACGAATATTTGAGTCCTTGATAATGATATTTCTACAAATTTTGCCGCTGCCAGAAACCTTATAAGGAACCTGATATCGAATGTTTGCTACTACAAGTGATCCAGTCTAACTATGCAGTTCCATATTTGGAGAACAAAGCAGAATATGAAACTATGCTCAAACTATATAAAAAAATTTAAGCGGCTATTAGAACTATGTTAAATGAATGGTGTGGCAGTATGAACATCTTGCTGAAAGGAAATGTACGCTTTGATTTAGACTAAATGCAAATGGAGGCTAGAGATTTTTATAAAGCTAGAATTAAACGTATACGTGCCTAACTTAGTATAGTAACGTTTACATTATTATTTTCTACTTTCTATTCGCTTCATACTTAATTTTTTTTTGTACACACTTTCCTTTAAACTCAAAATGTTTACTGATTTAACGAACGTTACGTTTTATTATTTACCGAAATTTAACATTAATATTATCATTAAATAAATGCAAAAGACCTTTCTTTACTACTTTAAATTTTAGTAATTTTATAGCAACATTATATAATCCTTAAAAGGTATATTAATGTCAAAAAACTTAAATTGTTGCTTATGTATATAAATGTATGGTATATAAAACATATACCTTTAATTATACGTCAATGTTTTAAGTATTTACATGTTTTTGAGTTTATAATACATACGTTTTTAATGAATTTGGATTACTAACCGAATAATGTAATAGTTAGTGTGTATGAATAATAAAGAATATATTATGACTCAAATTAAACTCTTTTACAAAAATAGTAATAAGTTTGAATAAGTTGTAAATAAATAGAAATCCTCCTACAAAAATCTATGTTTTCTGTTATGAAACCTGTTATGAGACTTATCGACATGATTGAAATTTTATACAAAACATTTGTTAGAGAGTGTCCGGGCCCTGGTCCACCCTGGTCAAATTTAATATGTTTTATCCGCGCTGATACGAAAACAAAAATCTAATCAACTTGATCAAGGTCGTAGTTCGTAGAAACTCATGGTCTATAAAACTATCTTCATTTTATTTAGTTTTCTTTACTTAGAAAATGGTAAAATTTGTAGCACAATGTCTTAATAAAATAAATAAATTTAGTCTTAATATATCTGGCCTTTTAATATTTTTAAAATATTTGAATTTGGTACCTTCTATAATACTTATTTCGATTCAGTAGAAGTGTACGGCAAATTTGTTGTCAATGTGTTCTTTTTGAGAGGCATCTGTTTGGAACATGTAAATATTTTTTGAATTCAGTAATACTGAAGACGGTACAGTGGTGAAAGAATTGATAATTGACAACTGTGTCTTCGGGTTCGATTGTCGAAACTGGACTCAAGAGTTTGAGAGAAGAGATTCTTTTAAGAATAATACAATTTTGTTTTGTTCAGGAAAGTGCCAAAATTTAACAAAAGTAGATTTCAAAAGAACACAATCCTTTCCTAAAGAAAAAGGATATAAAAATAAAAAGATCTTCCTAAAATGAATACTGCTCGATATGCTTCTCGAGAACGAAATCTTCAAAAAGGAAAACAAAATAAATACACATATTTCATATGACGTTATTTATTGTAATTGTACAATAGTTATTAGTACCATTACGACATATCCTTTTCAGGTTCAGCTTTGTCGAACCCTTTTATTGATATCTGAGAAGATCCCATACCAATCGAACTCACTGTCGCTAAACACATCATTGTCAGCATCTTTGCGAGTCTTCTTGGTGTCAACTTTTCCTTTTTCTTTTTCTTTTTCATTCGCTTTTTCTTTTTCTTTTTCTTTTTCTTTCGCTTTTTCTTTTTCTTTTTCTTTTTCTTTTTCTTTTTCTATTTCTTTTTCTTTTTCTTTTTCTTTTCCTCTTCCTTTTCCTTTTCCTTTTCCTTTTCCTTTTCCTTTTCCTTTTGCTGCTGAAATAAAATAGTTTGAATCAAGTAAGAATATAATCACAATCACAAATATTACTACATTTAACATACTAGTACTTGGCTGCATATCACTCCGACGACAATAGATGGTTTGACTAATAGAAACTTTAGGATGCCTATCATGCTTAGTCACTTCATTAATCCGTCTATCATCTGTTGACAACTTCTTGAAAAACTCAATTAAATGATCAGTCATCGCACTTGTGCTGGCTCCAGATCCACTAGGTTGAGCAGTAGGATCACTTCTGCGTTTGAGATTCTCAGCCATCACACAACAATCTTCAAGTAACACTATAGGTACACGAGCACTACCCTGATCATGATGGTCCATGTTCCCGCACCTGTTTCAGATTCAGTTTTTTGATTAGCCCGGTTAGTATCATTTTCTATGTCTAGCTCATTTCTAAACTCTTCATGCTGCTGACCTAATTTAGGGCTTGGCATATTAAATTCATTTTTTAGGTTAGGATTATTAAATTTTTTCATTGTAACTGGATTGTCTTACTTATTAATTAATTATAAGAATTTTAGAAAGCAATATAGAAAATAGCAAATACAGAAAGAGCAGGTCTAATTATTCTTATTCTAAAATTATTGTTATCAATAAAATAAATTGTAATTTGATTTACCGTTAAGATTTGTCGAGTATCCAGAATTTACCAAGATGGACGATGTCTACGCAAGTATTATCAAACACCCTTACACCACATTAAGCGAGCCTTATGAAAAGTAGGAAATGATATGCGCTTCCGTTCGTACTATTATATATTGAGAAATATTATATTTCTAACCAACTTTAGAAAACGAAAATTTGCAATAAATTCAACAGCCCCGACTTTGATATATTGAAAGTACGGGTATTTAAAATAAACGGAAAATATCTTAGTTTTCAGAAATAATCATTTAAATTTTTAAATTTACCTATTTAAAAAAAATGTTTGAAATTATTACCAACTTTAGAGACGAAAAATCATGTGCAATTTCTCATGAGGCATATTGGTCTATTGGTAGCGTTAGTAGTGTTGGTATATATACCAACTTTAAATAGAAGTATATTATACTTCTAGTTGTCAATTTATATTTTTATTTAAATAAAAAATAATCGCTATATTGTTGTATTTATTGCATATCAATTTTTATAAATATAAATAATTACAAACATTGAAAATAAATAAATTTAAATAAATTCAAAAATTTGAATTATTGTTCCTAAAAATAAACAGCTACCATTATTTCAAACACCTATACAGGATATAATATACCAACTTTAAATAGAAGTATATTATACTTCTAGTTGTCAGTTTATTTAAATAAAAATTATATTTTTATTTAAATGAAAAATAATTGCAAAAAAATAAAAAGTATTTATTGCATATCAGTTTTTATAAAAATATAAATAATTACAAACATTGGAAATATATACATAAATATATATATATACGATATCCGTACAGTACCGTAGTACACTAGATTACAGATAAGTTTTATTTTATGTCCATTTTATTTTAGATTGACGTTTATCGCAGTTATTGGATTCCATAGTACAAATATTCACCTCAAGAGGCACCCTGCAGCTTTGTGTGGCCTACCTTGTGCCGACACTACCGACACTGTTGTTTACATATATTTACTCGGTATGCGAATATAATGTGTAATATTATGTTGATAGGGCATCCGCCACAACTATGCCAGTTGTTATCAACATCACAACTTACTATTACTAACCAAACTAATTAATTATCAATTAGTGTATTTCTCTGTTCCGATACAATTACCATTTTGTAATAATACACATAACATAGATATTTGGCTTCACTTGTATTGTTAACAGGTAACATTAAACCCGAATCTATAATAGTGTTTATTTCGCCCAGTTTAGATTGAGACTTTCTGCTAAAAAATTAGCGTAAATATTACATAAAATGTGAATCGTTTACAAATTTATCCAACTGAACCACATACAAGAATTATCTGATTCAACATACTACGTTTGCCAAATTGACGTCTGACTTGCCGAAATAAAACAGTAATTTTTTTTAGTTTTACGATGTACGTATTTTTAATCTATTATGAAAATATTCAAAATAATTAAAAAACTATGCAAATTTCCTTATTTTTAAACCATACTAACTACAGTTTACTTATACTTAGCATTTACGTCCAAACGCATCTGCTACATAACTATTACGCAAATATTACTTTCGTTATTACAGAGACACTATACTTAAGTAAATAAATATTCTTATTTCAAAGTATTCAAACTGTAAAATGGCATAAAATTTATTATATCAATATTTTCAATTTCGTATGTAAATCTATGTGAATATCTTGTCAAATGATTCTCGGACGACAGAATTGGATGGCAGCCAAATACTCGTAATTTGAAGATGTAGGAATTCGAATCCGAATCCGAAATATAGGTTGCAAAACGTTGAAGAGCGATGTACGTGCACACTGCGTCAGTGTGCCCCTACACAGTGCATATAATGCATACGAGTATAATGCACATAATGCCGCGGATAAATTGAAGAATGCAATAAAACTCTTTTCTGCTTGAACTTATTTGTTGATATTATGCAAAAAAGTAAATCTCTTCTATTTATAGAAATTCTATTTAGAGTCATTTTTATCTCAATATTTATTTTATTGTTGATATGTATTATGTAGGTATTCTTTTCAATAACGCCTATATAATTATGGGTAACAAGTATTTTTAAATATGAAAATATTGCGGAAATATTGCTAATATAAAATATAATAATGATTTACTAATACCACGTGGCCGAGGAGTTTAGCCCGTTGAATATAACCAAATATATTCCATTGCCAAAATCAACCTGTATTTATTTCCACACAGGAAAAAGATGTTAATGGTCATGCCGTTTGCCGAATTACAAAGATCTTACTATTAAAATTACTTACATTACTTACGATTTATGTAGAGTAAGTTAATACTTGTACGAAATAGTCAATAACAGTGAATATATACTAAGATAAAAGTTGGGAAGTTTGCTAATTTATGAATCAAAAGTTTTATACAGCAAAGTAAATGGCGATAAAAAGAACATTAGAAAAAATATAATAAATAGTACACATGTTGCTCTTAAAGCACCGTAGTTTCTAATGACAAATATCTTGCGGTTAATTAAATAATTTTCTGATTAGTATTGTGCTGCTGTATAATATACCAAAGTATATTTAATATTTAGTACTTTAATTAAATTTATATATGTAATAACGTAATATTTCTTATTGTAACTGTTTAAAGTCTGTACTTACCTTTAAGTAATAGCCAACACTTTTCCAGTAACAATAACAAAGAACTATAATAATGAGAAATGCACAACATATTTATGTAGTCTTATATTTTTCTTGAACAATATAAGTACAAACTTCTCCTCCTTTTCTTTAACTGGCATTATATTTATCATGTCTACATATATATTTCAATGTATAACAAGTTATTATTATTTATTTTATTTTAACTTTTGATTAATTAATTCACATGATTAGAAGAAAATAATGACCACTACTTGATTACATCAATATTCATCACTAGAATCAATAAAGTTATTTATTTTATATTTGGCACTATAATTAATCAGTATAGAAAACAGAGGTGGTTCAGAAATACGGTAAACTACTGTAGCTCTGGCGTGATTCAACAGAATCTAGCACTAAATTTATGTATATATTTTTCTATAGTGAGATATGTATATAAATTGCAATAGAAAACTCTTTTATTTGAAAGTTGAAAATATTGATTGCCAATGTTTTGTATAGATTTGATTTCAAAAATTATATTTAAAAAAAAAGAAATATTAAACGTGTTTAACGCCAAACTGTTGTATTTTTGGGTTTGATATCCGAACTAAAGTTAAATTTCCTGGGTTTGGTTGTTATGAAAATTAAATTGATTATGTGCAGACATAATCTATATATACACGTTCAAAATGGTTTTTAATTAATTAAAAATTTATTCAAATAACGTTCAAACGTTAAATAGTTTTCAATTTTTTTATTAATAATGACTAATAAAATAAATCGTCTTACATATATTGTTCGAAAATATTTCAAATATTGTTATGAATTTGTAGTTTAAAATCTGATACTGGATATTCTCATTAATATTATATTCACGTTTTATACATTTCACAGGTATAAGCATATGCGGAAGCCAATGTCACTACAGACCACCAATAATGTTAGTTTCAGGCACCTTGTTGTCATTATAACGTACCACAATATAGAAACATTACATTCAAATAAATTTCATTACTAAATGACATTTAATATATAACTTTTGTTGTACATATTTAGGTGAAAACATAATCAAAAAACAATTATGTTCTTACAGGTGCAGGTTACAGGTTATTTGTACTTAAATAACATTTAGTGGTTAAAAACTATTCTATTACTAATTCACCAACTCAAAAATATTGAGCAGAATCAATCATTTAATTATATTGTCGGCATGTGTAATTACATAAATATACATTTTGCAACTCAAGTGTCAATTAAAGTTCTGCTTTTATGCTAGTATCAAATGCTCTAGTTCAATTATATTGATAGTTTTGCTATTAAATTGTCATGTAATTTAGTTAGTTTTAATTATTCTTTGTTATTCTTAATAGTAAATGACACTTTATGTTGATATTTTAGTACCGAAAAGAATAATTGATAGGTACGCAAATAACATAGGTAATTAACTCCGCAATGATAAATAGTTTGATAACTATATAGATCATCCTGAATCGTTATTAAATGAGCTTTATCTGAAATAAAGTTTTCAATAATATCAACGATGGACAACAATCACAGTTAAACTAGTTTTCAAATTAACATGACGAACGAATTTAATAGGCTCTTCATAACCCTCTAAAGGGGTGTTTTGAAAGAAGAAACCCATTTAAACTATGCTATATGACATATTTCTGCAATGTAAATTGCATCTAATATAATACCTTATCTTATTTCAAAATTCTATTTATGCTTACTGTACATTTTACCATTTAATAAATTAAATTAATTAAATTATTGACTTTCGAACGAATAATACTATTATATTAAAGTAACAGTTACCTGCCAACAATACTATTTTATATTCAAAGCTGCAATTGTTTTGATGAATATACCCAGTAGTGCCCAGTAGTATATCCAGTAGCATATATGTGGCGATACATAGCGCCTGGTTGTATACCACTATTTACACCTCGGCCATATTTACCTACTAACAACTCGGTTCTCGTAAATATTTAAACGCTATATTAGTAGTTAATATTGTTAATCACATTTAAAGACAATTATCTTTAACGAGAGACGTTAATTTTAAATTACATGTCATTTTCGTCATGTAAATTAATGTTTTCCGAAGATTCAGTGTTTTTAGCAAATTTGTCGAGATCCGCTTTCATTTGATCTGTGATACTACCATATTGATCAATCTGGAAAAATATAAATTTTTATGTTAATTTTGTACATATAGGTGTAATTTTTATGTACGCTATTCATCTTAATCATCATAGTGTATATAAACTATATACAAACTATATTAGACATATAGTTAATATATTAAGACAGACAAATACAATTTTAAACTTCATGATTTTTTTGTTTATTTCATTTATTTAACGTCGGCATATTTCACATGCTGAGATCTACTCTACAGAGAGAATAATATAAATGATAGGTTTCTTACATCATTGACTTTGATTCTAAGACACCATACAAGTATTTATTATTTTATAGCTGGTGAAATATAAGAAAACACATTTATATTATTATCTATATATGTAATAATCTATCAATCAAAATCAAAAAATGTATATGTATATTTCTAAAAAATAATTCATTGAATACAAAACAATCTTCTTTCAATTACCTGCTTTAGAACTTGCAGCGCTAATTCTCTTTCCAGCTCTTGATGATCTGAATCAAGCGTAAACCAAAGTCCTATAGCGCATCTGGTACCTCGTCGAACTGCCTCTACGCCATGCAAGTTTTCGGGTCCTGAACTGAAGCCAATCAAACGACCACAAGTAGGAGATATTTTACTCTAAAAATAATATAAAATATTGGAAAATAATAAATACCGTGTGACTATCACTGCTGTTAGTTGTTATATTGTTTACATTGTCTATATGATTTTGTTATCATTCACTGGCCATGTCCAAGTCCAAGCATCCTTCCCAACATGAAAGAACAGGTCCAGTCATGTGGAAAAGAACATTACTTTAAAACTGTCTACACACGCCATGATTCTATATGGTTAGGTATCTGATGTGCTTCATTTTAACGTCGTGTTTCTAGGTTATAATAGTGTTAAGAATAAGGCACCGTCAAATCTTATTCTCTCATCACTTGCTGTTACGTATTTCTCCGTAACGAAAGTACGGTCGTTTCTATATTTTATACGTTTTTTTCTGTATGATTTCGTAAACAATTTTATGTAAATACAGTAAATAAGAAGCTACAGTATTTTCTCGTGATCATTTATGTAATGTTTCTCGAGTAATATTTCTTAAAATTTATTTTATGTTATTCTTACATTAGACCATTGACCATGTTTAATAGTTCATTCAATGTTTTACTTAAATAGTATTTGTCTCATAAAAAGTCAGATCAGATTTATTATCGTGTTAAAGCGAAACCGTGTTGTAGAATACTGCGCTTGTAGGATAGATATTTGTAAACGAGTACGCTATTATGTACGTATTGTTCTCGGGGCTTCCTTTACTCTTCACTTTGAAGATTGACATAGAAATACTTAGCATATATACAACAGACAGTATTATCTTGATTATACCATTTCTGCGCAAACGTTTTGCTGTGGCTTCTGTTTATGTTGTGTTTTTTAAACATACAAACATATCCTACATATATACATTCGTACATGTATACATTCGTTATTTTTGACTCCAGATATGTTTAGACAAGTACACAATACGAGGTACAAATATAATTGAACTCATTCTTCTTCTCCTTTCATGAAGATAAATTGAAAAATGAGAATAATAAAAAACAAGAGAACAAAACTCAAGTTATATATTCCGGGAAAAATATTTTCTTTCACGGTTTGTTATTTCAGTCAAATTGTTTCTTGGAAAATTGTTGTCACCGCCGACTAATAAGTTTGTGATTATGTAAACACATTATCAATTAAACTTGAAAACAAGCAAGGACACAACTTTCTGGTATCAAGTATCATCGCCGTCGGTCACTGTACCATTAGGCAATGGGCTTGTGTCCTATGTCTTAATTTCTATAAAAGTGTACTATATATTGATAAAGTGGGTTACTAGAACCTCAAATGTTCAATTATTTTTAATAACTTCTTATATGTTAAGAGATATTAACAATTAAAAAAGTCATTTTGTCTCTTTAATTATTAAAGGGATTCAACGTTGTACACATTCCAAGTGCATGTGACATCACAATCCTTGTGTAAGGTTACCAACCTTACAGCTCATAAATCTCTGCTATATGTATTTATATATCAAAATATCAAATATTATTTACAGCTATTTCAAGGAACAATAAAATTTCTATATTATGTCTGCCGTAACAGGGTTAAATAAAATAAGAACTTATTATTCTTTGATTTGATTTGATTATTTGACTACCAACAGCTCCAGAACATTACCACAGCACTGTCCTACTCAACAAATAACTGACGTTAAAATGCATTTCACGTCATACAAATATGGCCGACCATTTCTAGCGCTAAAACTACAATTCAAACTTTTAATTGCTACATCTCCGTCAATATTTAGATATTTAATAAAATAGACACTCCAATACACATTTATTAACATCAATTTCAATCAACAATTGAAAAATTGACCACTAAAAAATGAGGACACAAGCCCATTGTTCATTAATAAACATGTCATCTTTTACCAACAAATATCACATTTTACACGGTTTTCCACATACACCCCTGATACAACAATAAATTAGCATAAGCATTACCTGTATTTGAGTTCCTTTGGAGTCTTCGGAGAAAATAAAATCTCCTCCTTGAAAATCATCATTGAGATAGATAATGACGCTGTAATCTCTCCAAGTGAATGCAGGGGGCTCCCTGACGCACTCACCGTTCGGCTGGATGACACAGTTGTCTGCATGAACTGCGTGGCTCCAATCAGTACGGTTCAATGGAGCATCTGTAGATATTAATTAGTTGTTACGGTTACCGAACTCTTGTGTCGATGGCAACTTAACAAAATTAGGTACCACCATGAAATAATAGTTCCCTTTAATAAATAAGTCAAAGTATTCATTTATGAACAATATCTTAATTAAAAGAAGTCGTTGTTACAGAAGGATGTCATTAAAGACTTTTTTTCTTCTTTTTCTTTTGTCACTTTGTCGTTACTGATGTACAACCCAACACAAATTGGTCTTTTCTTTAGGTTTACAATTAGTAACAATTAAATAAAATTTGCCCATCCCTCCTACCATTTTACCATAGCTATAAGGGCTGTTTTTTTTGGTATTGACGTGTTGTGCCATTCTGTGATTTTGGTACATTTGTTTAGATTTTGATTTAGATTTTGTTTACAATTATTATAATTATTCTGTAGTTTACGAAGTATGCTTCTTTAATATATCTATGTTATTTTATGAATCTATCTTATGTAAATCTATATTAGTTGAAGTCATTATTATTTATTAGTAGTATTTCATTTAATAGGTAATTGGAAATACCAGGGTTTATGAAAGTTATACCGATTGGATTTATTTGGTTAATGATATATATATATATATATATATATATATATATATATATATATATATATATATATATATATATATATATATATATATATATATATATATATATTATATATGTAATGCACTAAAATGAAATTAATAAACTTACTTGGAATAGCTGATCTGCAAGCTAAATGTGTGTAAGTAAAATATAGTTCAGTTTTTAGATTGAAGTGCACTTGCACATAATCTTTGGCCAATAGACTTAAACTGAGAAATAACTTAAGAACTGAAGCGTCCATCAAACCAAAATAAACCAAAAGCGCAGCTCTTCCAAGAGTAACTCCAGAGAAGTTTTCCATCGTTGTGTGCGGCGATATATTCCCATAATATCCGTCTCCTTGAATTGCAGCTATCTGAAATACATATATTATTATTTACTTTATATATATTAAGAGAAGTTTCTACTTTACTAGGTACAAAACATAGGAAATATTACCTACACAAAAAACTTATCTTTTTATTATAGATAATGTGGTATTTATATAGTTCTTGAATTGATATTTTTACAAATTAAAGCCTTCGTTAAATATAAGCGTGGCAATTAGATCATTTCATTTATTGTGTTTAATACTGCACTATTTACAAACAATAAACTAAATTACAATTTTAGTCATTTAACCAAACGGATTTTTTTCCATTACATTTTCAATACAGGAAAACTAATTTCCGATGTACTTTATTAGCGCCACAGCGAAATAAGTTTCCTGACTTCACAAAAATTATATTACGTAAAATGTTATTATAAACAGCTGACTGTAATATAATTATTTTATATTTAATTTACCAATAACCAGGGCCGGATCGAGTTGCCATTTTACAGTGACGCCTAGTTTATTAATTTCATCATTTATTGTTGTGATTGTGTTGTTGTAACTTGTATTTATGCAGTCTTTAATTTTATGTAGCAAATATCTAAAAACAATAACTTATAAAAATATATACAGATGACGGAACCACTCCACCTGTCGGAATACAAATGAAGATAAAGTTGATGCGAACTATAATTGAAGTGAAATAGTGATAGAAACGTCACAAAAAGGGACACTTCACCAAATTGTTTACTGGGATGACTTGCCACACAAAAAATGTTTGGGCCGGCACTGCCTCTGTTTCTATTGCGGATGAACATAAAATTTAATTTAAATTCATCGCAGTAAAACGTTGCTTCAGTTTCCTGGACAGAGGTAAACGAAATTACGGAATTGAAAGATAATATTAAAAACAAACGAAAACTTGACTGTATGGCTTTTATACAAAATTCAATCACAATTGATTTGATATTAAAAAAACATCTATAGAATTAAAAACATACGGCACAGTGGTCAAGAGCATTTATCAAAGACACTAGATTGCTGTGTCTTCGGGTTCGATTCTTGGACCACCGTATAATTTTCAATGTGTGTCACGGACTACAAATATTTGGAGATTTCTGAAGTATTATTATATTGCATGCATTTAAAGTAATATCCATATTTAGTAGATTGATTATACTAATTACCTATTTTACTATTTAACTATTTTACAATATCGCTTCGTTTTCACAAAATCAATGAACGGTTTTATTCTACCTTAGAGTAAAATTCTTATGATTAAACTAAAAGTATGAAGTTCAAAATAAAGTAAATTTAATCTATTCCCTTTACAAGAAGCTTCATCCAAGCAAACTGCTCCTCTCACTGTTTTTCTCTCTCCATCACACTCTCACTAATTCACTCTTTGCTTTGCTTTGTATCTCTCTCTCTCTCTCTCTCTTCAAAGGCAACTGTAACTCATATAAAGAAATACACTGACTTTAAAAATAACTTATCTACAAAAAATGCCACAAGTATTTTCTTATTCGTTTCATCTACTAGTATGTTTGATGTACCAGTACGTATGTACGAGTATATGATATCTTACCTGAGCTAACGACATCAATTCTTGGCATTCAAAGTCAGTAGCAAAACCATCTGCCAGGAATCTCAATGTACCGTTCAGATCAATTTCTTGTTTATTCATTTTTATATTTCTCGATGCCATTCTTTTTATTCGATTTATTGCTTGAATTTTTTTATCTTTATTTTTATCTATTCGGTTGTGACTGAAATCTTCTTTTTTGTTATTCTCGTTTTCAGCTTTAAATATAAAAACACATATTTGTTATTTCTAAAATTGAGTAAAAGTTATGTAGAAAATATTGAAACAGACAAAAGCACAATGCATCGCAACGAAAGTCCTCCTAAAAATACTATTGACACGCAAGTAGAAAATGTGACGCATTGTAATACTTGAGTTAGCTAAAAGTAAACGTGATACTACATTGCAAGATAATTTATATGTGAAGAGTAGAGAATGAATCTTGGAATTAGTTTGTGGGAAGTTAGCAAGTATGAACCTTGCGCTACTAAATTTTCTGTCTGTGCAGCTTTGTACATTTGTGCCCAAATACTTCTCAATTTTAGTTTTTGTAATCAATGCACGCAATTTTTATAGAAGTCTCAGTTCAACTTATGTGGCGTAAAACGGACTGTGGTCCTGAGAAGTCATTGAAAATATTACAAAAGATAACACCTAATTTTCTAAACATTACTCTTTTTTCATTTGGGTACTTACTAAAGTCTTAAATTCCTAAAGTCAGCAGAAGAAAGTAAAATTTAATTAACTTGATATAAAGCAATTCTGAAGTTACATCGCTTCATAAAAATATATTTATCATAATATATTAACTGCGTATTTTTCAAAGATATGTTTTTCACTTAAAATTAAAATTAGCCAAAGATTTAAATTAAGTGGAAAGGTATTTTTAAAGATATGATGATATTACGAGGAGCTATAATATTTAGCTTATTATATGCAGAGGTGTACCGAGGCCGAGAATGTGGGTTCGATTATGACTAGATACAACTGATTTTGCGTTAAATGTAAAAGAAAGGTGTCGGTTTGACAGATAGAGTTGTTTTCGGTAATTATACAAATTCCCGTGAGCTAAAAAATAAAAACAAATCTAATTTCAAATAGACTACAGAGTAACTAGAAAGAAAAAATTCCACTATTTTGTGTATCACCCCTTATACCCCTGAGGTTTGATACGCCACTGCATATACCAAAATAACACACGATAATATCCGTTCTGTTGAAATTTCTGCCTACGTATTTTAAGAGAAGGTTATAAAACATAATTATGCGTAAAACTTTAGAAGTTACAAGTTTTAATCCTATAAGGATATGGATTCTTGTATGAAAACTTATGCTATTATCTTTAACATTAAATGGAAGTACGCACTACACTATCAAATACATAGTTTAATTCATTCGGAGGGTCTAAATGATCTAATAAGTAACACTTACCTTTAATAATCGTTAGTTTCAAATCATTGGGCTCGAACATAGTCGGTGGCGGCAGTAATTGTTCTCGTTCTTCAGTCTAAATATCATCATACCTTTTAATATTGTATTATTATGTATTAAGACAAATACAATATATATTAGTATATACCTATATATATATATATATATATATATATATATATATATATATATATATATATATTTATATATATATATATATATATATATATATATATATATATATATATATATATATATATATATGTTCAGCCGTAATAACTAATTTATAAATAGTTATAAACTGTTACCGTATGAGAGTTATTTTAAGCTCATAGGAAGCTTACTATGACCACTACGATAACTACCCTAACCACTGAGCAATACTTATTACTTTTACAAATGCATTTAGTTCACAAAAGAAAATTGGATATGATTTATATCTAAATCCAAATTTAATCCAAATTTTAAAATATGCAGAAAGCTCCGTCAATTTAAAACCATTACGATTTTGCAATTTATGGCATAAGTTATTATAAAATAATTTATTTATGATATATATGACTCTCGTCCATTTATTTTAGTTATTTACCTATGACCTTCTTCTACCGTTATCCTATTTAATCTACTTTAGCATGTTAGTATCACACAATAAAAAAGCACTGTCACACAGTAAAAAAAATTTTTTTTAAAGAGTTCTTTTCAAAAAGATATTTTTTCTTACACGGTTCCATGATTAACCTTTATATACGAGTATAATTCACCTATATATTATTTGAATTAATTTTTCAAAATTTGAAAAAGCAAGTAAGGGGCCATCCATAAATTACGTCACACGCGTAAAGGAAGGAAGGGTCAGAAGTGTTGTGATGTTACACGCAGCATAAAATATATTTTAAAAAATTCTAAAAAAAGAGTTAAAGAAATAGTAATTTATTCCAAGAACAATAGAATATTAAAAAAAATAATTATTAATTGAAACGTGTGACATCACACCAAAGGGGGGCGTGGGGTGCGCAAAATATGACAAGGACGAAGAAGGGTCAGAATTCTATTATTTAATAAGATTAATATTCATATTTTGAAGATTGACGTAAGACTGCTGTGTCTTTATGTTTTATCCCCGAACCAGCGATATATTTTGGGTTAGTATCAAAGTTAATTTGATTACATGCTCACATAATTATAAACTCATTTCGCAGCGGTGTTACCATAAAAACTGGTAGCATAGTACGAGAACATCGGTGATAGGACTAAAAACGTTAAAAAAAGTTGAATAAATAACTTTGTCATTCGTCTAACCGTGCTAATTTTTGTTTCATGCACCGTATTGATTGATAAAAATTTTATTTTTTAAATTTAGACTCTATACAACCAAAATAAATAAGACTGTATTTCTTTTTGACTCTACATCTTTTCTGAATTCTATATAATTTTGAAAGAAATGTATCACTTTTAATATAATTGCGAACAAATATAATTTTGGCAATACCCAAAATGTTCGAAACTAGTGTTTCGAGGGTGCTGTTAGTCAATGTTTGTGTAATAATGAAGTACATCATTATTGCACGCACGAGTGTCGGGTTAATATTGGTAATACAGTATCTGTATGGTATGTACGAATACGAGTGCGAGTTAGTCAATATTGATTTTATTGTGCAACTGCAAAATCATCGCGGTAAACAGAAGTAAAAGCAATGATGTTATCGCCACTGTGGCAGGTAATTTGTAACACGCAATTCAGTGGTTTGATTATGGGTAATATTAATTCATTGTTAAAAATAAATACATCAATATATTGTTACTAAACCACTTAATCAATAAATGTACTAGTTTAGTTGTTTAAATTTTTGATTTTGAAAATACAATAGACCCTTTATAACGCGGTTAATGTGTTATGCCTAGCATGAAATCGCGTTATAGAGAATGTATTAAATGCATATGTATGTGTATACGACCAAAAGACATTTGGTAACATCTAACTGCACAGTGTAATGATAGAAACATGTTTATTAATTTCGAGAAATGAAGTATATGATACGAACACAAAGAAAATTTATATAGTCTGTAAATATGAAAAAAATGTGGATGTGGCCTAGTTATTTCATTCAAAACTTTATTAAATTTTCTCTTAAATGGACCCCAGGAAAAAACATTGTAAAATTAATAAACGTCGCTGAAGTTGGCGAAAAGTTTCAGCGAAAATATCGAAAATGAGCAGTACTAGTGGTGTCCAACTGACATTCGCGCAAAAGTCTATATACTTGTTGGATTTAATATTTGCAAGTGTATTATGTCTTCTATTTAAATAAATACATTACAATGTGTACGAAAAAAAATAAAAAAACATAAATAATAATAATATGGTAAAAATACCATATATTTGAATCGGTCAAAAAGTGTTTATAACACACATGGCAAATGTCAATTTTCTCTAAAACAAGGAAAAATAAACTGTTTAAATTTTGCAGGGGGCTTATTAATATTACAACTAATTAAATAAATACAATTTTATTGACGCTTAATATATTAATCAAAAAACTACAGACATCAGAATTCCCCCAACTCAAATTCGTTCCTTGCATATGAACAGTGTTTGTAGTAACTTCGAAAATGTCAATTTTCTCCAAAACAAGGAAAAATAAACGGTTTAAATTTTGCAGGGAGCTTATTAACATTACAACTAATTAAATAAATACAATTTTATTGACACTTGATATATTAATCAAAAAACTACAGACATCAGACATCGATTGCCATTTATGTGAAAAATTGCACGTCAAATTTAAGTTCCTATTCCTAAAATTCCTATTAGTTGTTCTCTTTTTACTTTCTAAATATAGTAAGTATTAAGGATATTTAAAATTGATTCTTAATTTTAAAATCAGCATAAAAAAGTACGTTAGAATACATCTTTTATTTGTCAAAACAAAAAATTGACTTTTTATCAAATTTTTAAAGGTTATACTCTTGTTAATTTCATAAAAATCGCAGTTTGAATTTCATAAAACGGGGTGCACTAAGTACGGCTGCAAATTTCTTATTAGTTGTTCTCTTTTTACTTTCTAAATATAGTAAGTATTAAGGATATTTAAAATTGATTCTTAATTTAAAAATCAGCATAAAAAAGTACGTTAGATTACATCTTTTATTTGTCAAAACAAAAAATTAATTTTTTATCAAATTTTTAAAGGTTATACTCTTGTTAATTTCATAAAAATTCAACTTTTGATTTTGTTAATTTTAGAATGGTTATTAACGTACATTTTTACGCTGATTTCAAATCTGCAAATTGTTTTTTTCTAGGTGTCCCGGTCTTCGAGATATCGACATGATTAGGCATAAATAATAGAGATATTTAAAAATGGATTTCATTTTTGTAATCAGCATAAAAAACTACGTTCGAGTACATCTTTTATTTGTCAAAACAGAAAATTGACTTTTTATCAAATTTTTAAAGGTTATATATACTCTTGTTAATTTCATAAAAATCGCAGTTTGAATTTCATAAAACGGGGTGCACTAAGTACGGCTGCAAATTTCTTATTAGTTGTTCTCTTTTTAGTTTCTAAATAAAGTAAGTATTAGGGATATTTAAAATTGATTTTCATTTTTAAAATCAGCATAAAAAACTACGTTCGAATACATCCTTTATTTGTCAAAAGAA
Organism: Panorpa germanica; assembly: GCA_963678705.1. NCBI lineage: Eukaryota > Metazoa > Arthropoda > Insecta > Mecoptera > Panorpidae > Panorpa > Panorpa germanica. Next base: position 43,995,716 of record OY783203.1, read on the forward strand.
AAAATTGATTTTTTATCAAATTTTTAAAGGTTATACAGGTTAATAAGACAAGTTAATAAAACAAGTTAAAAGGTTATACAGGTTTTATAAAGGTTAATTTCATAAAAATTCAACTCTTGATTTTGTTAATTTTACAGTTAATTTTAGAATGGTTATTAACGTACTTTTTTACGCTGATTTCAAATCTGCCATTTGTTTTTTTTCTAGGTGTCCCGTTTTTCGAGATATCGACATGATTAGGCATAAATAATAGAGATATTTAAAAATGGATTTCATTTTTGTAATCAGCATAAAAAACTACGTTCGAGTACATCTTTTATTTGTCAAAACAAAAAATTGACTTTTTATCAAATTTTTAAAGGTTATACTCTTGTTACTTTCATAAAAATCGCAGTTTGAATTTCATAAAACGAGGTGCACTAAGTACGGCTGCAAAATTCTTATTAGTTGTTCTCTTTTTACTTTCTAAATATAGTAAGTATTAGGAATATTTAAAATTGATTCTTAATTTAAAAATCAGCATAAAAAAGTACGTTAGAATACATCTTTTATTTGTCAAAACAAAAAATTGACTTTTTATCAAATTTTTAAAAGTTATACTCTTGTTAATTTCATAAAAATCGCAGTTTGTATTTCATAAAACGGGGTGCACTAAGTACGGCTGCAAATTTCTTATTAGTTGTTCTCTTTTTACTTTCTAAATATAGTAAGTATTAAGGATATTTAAAATTGATTCTTAATTTAAAAATCAGCATAAAAAAGTACGTTAGATTACATCTTTTATTTGTCAAAACAAAAAATTGACTTTTTATCAAATTTTTAAAGGTTATACTCTTGTTAATTTCATAAAAATCGCAGTTTGAATTTCATAAAACGGGGTGCACTAAGTACGGCTGCAAATTTCTTATTAGTTGTTCTCTTTTTAGTTTCTAAATATAGTAAGTATTAGGGATATTTAAAATTGATTTTCATTTTTAAAATCAGCATAAAAAAGTACGTTAGAATACATCTTTTATTTGTCAAAACAAAAAATTGATTTTTTATCATATTTTTAAAGGTTATACTCTTGTTAATTTCATAAAAATTCAACTTTTGATTTTGTTAATTTTAGAATGGTTATTAACGTACATTTTTACGCTGATTTCAAATCTGCAAATTGTTTTTTTCTAGGTGTCCCGGTCTTCGAGATATCGACATGATTAGGCATAAATAATAGAGATATTTAAAAATGGATTTCATTTTTGTAATCAGCATAAAAAACTACGTTCGAGTACATCTTTTATTTGTCAAAACAAAAAATTGACTTTTTACCAAATTTTTAAAGGTTATACTCTTGTTAATTTCATAAAAATCGCAGTTTGAATTTCATAAAACGGGGTGCACTAAGTACGGCTGCAAATTTCTTATTAGTTGTTCTCTTTTTACTTTCTAAATATAGTAAGTATTAAGGATATTTAAAATTGATGCTTAATTTAAAAATCAGCATAAAAAAGTACGTTAGAATACATCTTTTATTTGTCAAAACAAAAAATTAATTTTTTATCAAATTTTTAAAGGTTATACTCTTGTTAATTTCATAAAAATCGCAGTTTGAATTTCATAAAACGGGGTGCACTAAGTACGGCTGCAAATTTCTTATTAGTTGTTCTCTTTTTAGTTTCTAAATATAGTAAGTATTAGGGATATTTAAAATTGATTTTCATTTTTAAAATCAGCATAAAAAAGTACGTTAGAATACATCTTTTATTTGTCACAACAAAAAATTGATTTTTTATAATATTTTTAAAGGTTATACTCTTGTTAATTTCATAAAAATTCAACTTTTGATTTTGTTAATTTTAGAATGGTTATTAACGTACTTTTTTACGCTGATTTCAAATCTGCCATTTGTTTTTTTTCTAGGTGTCCCGTTTTTCGAGATATCGACATGATTAGGCATAAATAATAGAGATATTTAAAAATGGATTTCATTTTTGTAATCAGCATAAAAAACTACGTTCAAGTACATCTTTTATTTGTCAAAACAAAAAATTGATTTTTTATCAAATTTTTAAAGGTTATACTCTTGTTACTTTCATAAAAATCGCAGTTTGAATTTCATAAAACGAGGTGCACTAAGTACGGCTGCAAAATTCTTATTAGTTGTTCTCTTTTTACTTTCTAAATATAGTAAGTATTAGGAATATTTAAAATTGATTCTTAATTTAAAAATCAGCATAAAAAAGTACGTTAGAATACATCTTTTATTTGTCAAAACAAAAAATTGACTTTTTATCAAATTTTTAAAAGTTATACTCTTGTTAATTTCATAAAAATCGCAGTTTGTATTTCATAAAACGGGGTGCACTAAGTACGGCTGCAAATTTCTTATTAGTTGTTCTCTTTTTACTTTCTAAATATAGTAAGTATTAAAGATATTTAAAATTGATTCTTAATTTAAAAATCAGCATAAAAAAGTACGTTAGATTACATCTTTTATTTGTCAAAACAAAAAATTGACTTTTTATCAAATTTTTAAAGGTTATCCTCTTGTTAATTTCATAAAAATCGCAGTTTGAATTTCATAAAACGGGGTGCACTAAGTACGGCTGCAAATTTCTTATTAGTTGTTCTCTTTTTACTTTCTAAATATAGTAAGTATTAAGGATATTTAAAATTGATTCTTAATTTAAAAATCAGCATAAAAAAGTACGTTAGAATACATCTTTTATTTGTCAAAACAAAAAATTGATTTTTTATCAAATTTTTAAAGGTTATACTCTTGTTAATTTCATAAAAATTCAACTTTTGATTTTGTTAATTTTAGAATGGTTATTAACGTACATTTTTACGCTGATTTCAAATCTGCAAATTGTTTTTTTCTAGGTGTCCCGGTCTTCGAGATATCGACATGATTAGGCATAAATAATAGAGATATTTAAAAATGGATTTCATTTTTGTAATCAGCATAAAAAACTACGTTCGAGTACATCTTTTATTTGTCAAAACAAAAAATTGACTTTTTACCAAATTTTTAAAGGTTATACTCTTGTTAATTTCATAAAAATCGCAGTTTGAATTTCATAAAACGGGGTGCACTAAGTACGGCTGCAAAATTCTTATTAGATGTTCTCTTTTTACTTTCTAAATATAGTAAGTATTAGGAATATTTAAAATTGATTTTAATTTTTAAAATCAGCATAAAAAAGTACGTTAGAATACATCCTTTATTTGTCAAAACAAAAAATTGACTTTTTATCAAATTTTTTAAGGTTATACTCTTGTTAATTTCATAAAAATCGCAGTTTGAATTTCATAAAACGGGGTGCACTAAGTACGGCTGCAAATTTCTTATTAGTTGTTCTCTTTTTAGTTTCTAAATATAGTAAGTATTAGGGATATTTAAAATTGATTTTCATTTTTAAAATCAGCATAAAAAAGTACGTTAGAATACATCTTTTATTTGTCACAACAAAAAATTGATTTTTTATAATATTTTTAAAGGTTATACTCTTGTTAATTTCATAAAAATTCAACTTTTGATTTTGTTAATTTTAGAATGGTTATTAACGTACTTTTTTACGCTGATTTCAAATCTGCCATTTGTTTTTTTTCTAGGTGTCCCGTTTTTCGAGATATCGACATGATTAGGCATAAATAATAGAGATATTTAAAAATGGATTTCATTTTTGTAATCAGCATAAAAAACTACGTTCGAGTACATCTTTTATTTGTCAAAACAAAAAATTGACTTTTTATCACATTTTTAAAGGTTATACTCTTGTTACTTTCATAAAAATCGCAGTTTGAATTTCATAAAACGGGGTGCACTAAGTACGGCTGCAAAATTCTTATTAGTTGTTCTCTTTTTACTTTCTAAATATAGTAAGTATTAGGAATATTTAAAATTGATTCTTAATTTAAAAATCAGCATAAAAAAGTACGTTAGAATACATCCTTTATTTGTCAAAACAAAAAATTGACTTTTTATTAAATTTTTTAAGGTTATACTCTTGTTAATTTCATAAAAATCGCAGTTTGAATTTCATAAAACGGGGTGCACTAAGTACGGCTGCAAATTTCTTATTAGTTGTTCTCTTTTTAGTTTCTAAATATAGTAAGTATTAGGGATATTTAAAATTGATTTTCATTTTTAAAATCAGCATAAAAAACTACGTTAGAATACATCTTTTATTTGTCACAACAAAAAATTGATTTTTTATAATATTTTTAAAGGTTATACTCTTGTTAATTTCATAAAAATCGCAGTTTGAATTTCATAAAACGGGGTGCACTAAGTACGGCTGCAAATTTCTTATTAGTTGTTCTCTTTTTAGTTTCTAAATATAGTAAGTATTAGGGATATTTAAAATTGATTTTCATTTTTAAAATCAGCATAAAAAACTACGTTAGAATACATCCTTTATTTGTCAAAAGAAAATATTGATTTTTTATCAAATTTTTAAAGGTTATACTTTTGTTAATTTCATAAAAATTCAACTTTTGATTTTGTTAATTTTAGAATGGTTATTAACGTACTTTTTTACGCTGATTTCAAATCTGCCATTTGTTTTTTTTCTAGGTGTCCCGTTTTTCGAGATATCGACATGATTAGGCATAAATAATAGAGATATTTAAAAATGGATTTCATTTTTGTAATCAGCATAAAAAACTACGTTCGAGTACATCTTTTATTTGTCAAAACAAAAAATTGACTTTTTATCAAATTTTTAAAGGTTATACTCTTGTTAATTTCATAAAAATCGCAGTTTGAATTTCATAAAACGGGGTGCACTAAGTACGGCTGCAAATTTCTTATTAGTTGTTCTTTTTTTAGTTTCTACATATAGTAAGTATTAGGGATATTTAAAATTGATTTTCATTTTTAAAATCAGCATAAAAAACTACGATCGAATACATCCTTTATTTGTCAAAAGAAAAAATTGATTTTTTATCAAATTTTTAAAGGTTATACTCTTGTTAATATCATAAAAGCAGCAGGTTGAATTTCATAAAACGGGGTGCACTAAGTACGGCTGCAAATTTCTTATTAGTTGTTCTCTTTTTAGTTTCTAAATATAGTAAGTATTAGGGATATTTAAAATTGATTTTCATTTTTAAAATCAGCATAAAAAAGTACGTTAGAATACATCTTTTATTTGTCACAACAAAAAATTTATTTTTTATCATATTTTTAAAGGTTATACTCTTGTTAATTTCATAAAAATTCAACTTTTGATTTTGTTAATTTAAAAAAGGTTATTAACGTACTTTTTTACGCTGATTTCAAATCTGCCATTTGTTTTTTTCTAGGTGTGCCGTTTTTCGAGATATCGACATGATTAGGCATAAATAATAGAGATATTTAAAAATGGATTTCATTTTTGTAATCAGCATAAAAAACTACGTTCGAATACATCTTTTATTTGTCAAAACAAAAAATTTACTTTTTTTCAAATTTTTAAAGGTTATACTCAAGGTTATATATCAAGCGTCAATAAAATTGTATTTATTTAATTAGTTGTAATGTTAATAAGGTCGACCTAGGTAACACATATTAAGTAAATTGTAGCTGTTAAGAAATTTGGTGTTAAGACAAAAAAAGGACATTAGAGACAAAAGAAAAAATATTGTTCGGAAAATGAATGGTAAAAGAACTCGATCAAAGTTTCAGCCTGCACAAATATTAATTCTCTCAGTTATACACATTACTCGGTTATACACATTATTTACTTGATGGATATATAAAGTATAGTTCAAATTACGAGAGTTCGGCGCCGACTCATACTATAAAACAAGTTTTATAAACTGCCGATATAACTAAAAATCTAGAAGAATAAGATAAAATTCATTATTGTATTACAGATTTTTACCGCTCTTATAACCTCTTTTAAGTATAAGTCGCCGCCGAACTATCGTGATTTGGACTATAGACAATTCTTAAATTTTATAATTATTTATTCAATTGACCTCGAGATTAAATTAGCAGTGAAGTGTTAGTAAAAACTATAGGATCTTAATCATAGATGACTCTGATAAATATACTAAAAACGGGTGTGTAATCTAACTAATTATTTTAATATTTAAATATAAACAACGCGTCGAATTAAGGTTTAATAAATAAAAGCAAAAACAAACACCAAAAATGTTTACATTTAAAAAATATTTATTCCATGAATATAGCTAATCTAAAAATAATATAAATTTAAAAGGATACATATAATAGGGCCCATACACGATTAACTTGGTTACCAACCTTGTTGTCAATTTCCCATGTCTGTAGGCAGGTTGACAATAAGTCAGAGAAGTAAGGCAGACAAGTTTAACATCAAAGTTAATCGTCTAAAAGCCACTTAAAATGGTAGGTTATGATTACATAAACATCAAATATTAATATACACATTAGGCGTAGAGGTCAGCAAGGTCAGTCTAGGTCAGTGTTATCAGCAGAAGAGCACAGATACGAGAATGCACAAGTTTGTAGTTAGATGCTACATGTTCCGCAAAATCGTAAAGCGGAATAGTCATGATGACTCGTCCTGCAACAAGCATTCCAATAGGTAAATCATTAGCAAGACATTAAGCACGTTCCAACAATTGTTTGTACAAGGTGATTTAGTATGAAAAATCCCATCTTAATCTATCCCATGCCTGACAATTTACATGAAAAATAAGCATGATCAAATTTAATGTTGCGTGTATTAACTGCAAATGATCATGAATGATTAGGCGAGAAATTGTTCCGCATGAAAATGTTTCACCCTTAAGTTACGTGATCACATACATATTTAGCAATCCGAATTTAGAGTGTTATAAAAGTTAACAGCTAATAGTATTAAGCCGAGACCTTTTATGCTCATGCTACTGTGTCTTCGGGTTCGAGTCCGAGATCTTTTCTTGGTTTTGTTGTTATCAAAATTAATTTGATTATGTGCTAAGTAGTTCGCATACACGAAAAATTGCCAACATAGAAAAAGGTCTCAGCAGCGGAAACTGGCTCACAATAAATAATTAAATAAATGAAATTTATAATAGTTCGCTCATCTCTATATGAATAGAAAGGTTTTATTAAATATGAATCTGTGTAAATAGATTTTAATATGAATAATTTTACGTATATGCTATGTATTACCCGCTAAACACAAAGCATGAATATTACCTCTTACATTGATGTAATATTTTTTACTTAATAATAATAATTATATTTTATACTCATTATACTTTAGATACATTATTTTATAATTATTAGTAATTATTTTATTCATTTTTTATATAATAGTTATTCTTAAAGTCTTTAATCTTAAAACGGCCTCCTTAAGAAGTTTTATAATAATGTTAAGAAAGATCTGAACAAAGATTAGAAAGACCAATTTTTCAAAAATCGAAGAATAGGTCATAAAACGTTGTATATTATATAAAATTGTTTATGTAACAGGTATTGTACGGGTTATGTTACATAAACCTTGAATTCACATCACTGTTTTTAGCGGGTATATTTACGTAGGCGTTTAACGGGCAGCTTTTAAACATTACAAATAACTTTAAAAATTTCGATTATTTGAAATATGTTAAATTAAAAAAGATACATACTTTCTGAATAATTAGTAACACAAAGTTATACAACATAATTATAACTTTATACAAAATTCAATATCCTCTACATTTAAAATGCTAGTATTCTAAGGTGTACGTAAATAGAAATACTGTAATATGTAATAATTGAGAAATTCTAATACATTTAGATCACCTTGTATTTTGATATATTATTATATGAGCCATCATTTGAACATTGTACAAAAATAAATTTCAGAATTTATATTTTTATGATAAATTATTACATGACAAATAATATTCCTCACGAATTTCATCAGATAAGTAATATTTGATAAATTAATACTGATAATTTAATATTGATTCGCCTTTTACGCTACGCTTTTGCGGTTTAAATGTCACTATGTCGTGACGGATATCGTGTTCTTAACCGTAGAAAGTGTTACCGACAATACTATTACAATATTAGGGGACGCATCTAATAAACAAAAAAAAGCTAAACAAAACAAAACTTTTATCTTTAACCAACATAAAACTATTTATAGATTTATTATTTCAGTTATAAGTTTTAGACAATAGTGTTGTTACCATGCCATAAATTTGTAGCAAAATTAACGAAATAAATTTGTTTTCTACTTCTATACTTATATAAACAATAGCATAATGTTTATAAAATACTTTTAAATGTCACTTAACTTAAAATTACCTAGTTTTTTACTTTTTAAATTTTTAAGTAAATAGATATCTAACACATTGAATAAGAAAGAGTCCCCTACATCCAGGTCGCTAACGCTAAGTAGTAGACTAATACCGAACGGTTTAACAAATTACCAAAGTCAGGACGTGAGCTTTAGCAGCCTATACTTCATTTAATTATATCTTATAATGGGCTTGTGTTCTATGTCTTAATTTCTATAAAAGTGTATTATATATTGATAAAGTGGGTTACTAGAACCTCAAATGTTCAATTATTTTTTAATAACTCCTTATATGTTAAGAGATATTAACAATTTAAAAAGGCATTTTCTCTTTAGCCTCATTCAGTCTCTTTAATTATGACATCACAACCGCTGCCAACCTTACAGCTCATAAATCTCTGCTATGTGTATTTATATATCAAAATATCAAATATTAGTTACAGCTATTTCAAGGAACAATAGAATTTCAATATTATGTCTGCCTTAGCAGGGTTAAATAAAATAAAAACTTATTATTCTTTGACTTGACTTGATTTATTTGACTACCAAGAGCTACAAAGCATTACCACAGCAATGATCTGCTCAACAAATAACTGACGTTAAAATGCATTTCACGTCATACAAATATGGCCGACCATTTCTAGCGCTAAAACTACAATTCAAACTTTTAATTGCTAATCTCCGTCAACATTTGGATATTTAATAAAATAGACACGCCAATACACATTTATTAACATTAATTTCAATCAACAATTGAAAAATAGACCACTAAAAAATGAGGACACAAGCCCATTACACGAGATCGAATCGTACCAACGACTTTCTACTTGTTTAAACCACTAAGACTAGTTTTGACACGGATGTTAAAACATATAATAAACAGCTGAGTTTTTGTAATATTATTTACAACTAACTCCTTTTATCGATAACACTTTCATATATAGTTTATACGTGCATAATTATGAATATATTTACGCTTTAAAATATAATTTGTTAAATGTACAACATTTCCTATAAATTATTATTCTCAAATAGAAAAATGTAACCCCACAAAAAAGCAATTAGTCATTACACATAAAGTATGAAAAGCTCAAATGAAAATTGAATGCATTAGGTAAGATACGAGTATAATAAAAGGAAAGCCATGTGGAATAACGTGGAAATAGCAAATTATTGTACTTAATGTTATAAATGTCACTTACAGCTATCTCGTTATCAATCTCTTTGTCTTCTTCTTCTTCAAACCTAAATTCCTCGCCGATAAATTTCAATAGCTTCTGTTCATAATGCATCCTTTGTACATAACGAATCGCTTCCTGCAATAATGAGTAAAGTTAGTAATAAATCAATTATCGGTGGCTTAATAATGTTCATTACATTATTTATTCATGTACACATGAGTATGAAATTAAGGTGTTGTATATTTGTTGAGATACTCTACAAAACTATAAGCAATTTATTAAAAACGTACAGGCAACTTATGTCGGCGCTCGAAATGTTACCAATTAAAAATGCTGTAATTTTGTCAATTTAGATTTTTTTTATTAAAAAACTAAAGTATATTATAAAAACATTTCAAACTTAAAAAGAAAATATGTTTTAGTTCGACGTGGCCATCTAGTATCATCGAGGCTGTCCGAGTTAGTTTCATTTTACTTAACGTCGGTCTATTTTTAATATTAATCCACTTACAAAATGTGCATAAATAAGTGTCCCTAATAAGTGTGTGGTTCCTATATTTTACTGGTCTAGGAATCGAACCTAAAGATACAAAAATGTAGCGTAAACGCGCTAACATTTTTCAAAACTCTGCCCTTAAAAGATATATGTTGATAATATTTCTTCTTAAATACTCAAATTATTAATAATTCTATATATAAGCTATAAAATAACTTTGAGAATCAACAAAAAAAAAATGCGATCATTTAAGTAGCCTATAAATCAAAGCCAGAATTTAACTTGTATCAACAAACTTTTAATGACTTTTTTCTATCCGATTAAAATATTATAAACAAACAATACGATTTAAAAATATGTTCTCTTTTCTTTGACGATTTACATACAAACTTTTATGCCTAACTTTCTATATCTTTCAATTATTATAAAAATATCACGTATTGCATAGTCGTCCTTATAATGAACTCCTTAGCTTCAATTATTCTTTTTTAAAGAAAATAAAAGAAAAGACGAGTTTTTAATTTGCTTTATTTAAGTCGCATAATTTTGCAAGTCGTATCACCGATAATGTCTTTTTTCGAGATCTTGTCCGGATAAAAAATACGGATAAAAAGAATACCGAACTAGGAAGCGTCGAAAAAACAATAATTTACTTTCATTTCATTTTAATAGTGACTGAATACAATTGGATTTGCCAACCTAAACAAAAGGTTTACTTTACTTTTAGACTGTATTTTACTGGAATAAATCTGGTAACCTCTAATAAATAAATTTGAAGCATACATACCATTAGGCATAAGAGTATTATCAATTATATTAAACCTAGAGCCACTTATAATATAGCGCTGTTCAGGGAATTAATTCCGAAATGCGAGCTGCCTGGCATCAATTTCATAACCATCGTTATTTCTACGAGCTCCTTAAGTGGAGTTATCCTTACAGTTACTTATGCAAAGTGGCGTAACACCAATAACATGTCTACTATACATTGATTCTCCGAAAAAATTATTCAATAGAAATGAGTTTTTTGTCTTAGTTGAAGACTTTTCTTTTAGTCTCAAATCAATGTCATTTGTGCCCAGTCACTGCTTCGGTCAGGAAACTCGACGATGGATTCGCTCCAAAGAATATACGGCACTGCTTATATAAAAAATAAAATGTAATGATATGTGCTTACTTCATTTTAAAAAGTTTTCTGACTTCTACACAGAAAATATAAATAAATATAAAATTTTAAAAAGATTAAATAACATCTTATGAACAAACAATTTCCATGCTTTTGATATTTTGATTATTAATTCTAAATCCAAAGTTATATCATTTTTAAAAAGTATTTTTTATTTATTTAAAAGTATACGTAAAAAAAATAATTATAGGTTAAATAAAAAACCGGAAACATTCACTGTAAAGTTCAAATAAAATATTACTGAGAAAGAGAAGCTTTATGAATAATACATAAAGAACAACTTAAGAAATATTTAATTAAGATAATTGTCGTATAGCTTGTAGCAAGGTAAAAAATAAACTGAGGACGCTATTTAAATCTGATAACTAAATAGAAAGAAAATGAAAAATAATATGGACACAATAAAATAAATTGCATTGAATCTGACCCACAAATATAGAATTGCGTATTTTAATTATTAAATTTATTTAACTTCACCCTATTTCCGATGCTGAATTCTATCACTTGCAGTTTTTATGGTGTTTATGGTGCAGTTGTATGGTGAGCCCTTATATGTAGCTTATAAGCTTGAGTAACAATCAAACCCGAAAAGTGCAGCGCTGATAAATGATCGAACCCGTGACTCTGGCTTTTATTACACTTTGCAAACTTTGCACTTTAAAGAAGTCGATTTTTGTTATAAATAGGTTACAAAAGTTAAGGCAATTGCAATTTAGTTAAAAATATAGAAACAAATTGATCAACATTGACATCTCTTCATGGGACAGATATCAAAGTGCAGAATGTGGCTAACGTTAGCGAACGTTTAATGAAAATATTTATCTTATGGTAATTTTCCAGGTTTGTTTGTTTTTTCCAATCTAATTCAATTTACTTACTGGTCTTGGTGTAAAATATTCTTCCGTTACTTTTGGCATTCCACTATAAAATTCTCTATTAGTAATCATAGTAACGTCATTTGGATAAAATAGTAAATAGCTCGTTACAGCTGCACAAGCAGCTCTTAAGTTACCAACTAAAAAAAGTTTAAAATATATCATATATTTATATTAGTATATGTACGTACAAATGTAATACAATAGTAGAAATAGAAAGTAATTTTTAATACTTACTTTTATAGTACGCATATTGCAGGAAATGATAATGACTGCCTAAGAGATCATCGTGTTCCTCTCCATTTAACGTATTTAAATTTGCAGCACATTTACTCTTACATTTTAAACAGTAGGTAAAATGATCTGTTGATTAAAAAGCAATTTTAGAATATATTTTAAGCGAAATTTTATATCTCTGTATATTCATATTTCATAAGGTTGGTTGTCCTACTCAAAACTATGACAATGTACACAATCTCTAGATAAATCGTATAAAGAAAGCACTATACATTTACAATGACAGTGTTGTCTATACAGAGCTACGCAGAAAGCTATGCAGCAACCCTCGTTAATTATAAAATAGCACAATAAAAATCAAAGTCACAAAGATAAACAGATTACAATAATCAACATTTAAGAAAACATTACCAATTATTTTGTAATGTCATGTATTTTGAAATGGGTTCCGCGTAGCCTATGGCAACTCCGTCGACCGCTCCGATACCTCGGTACGCCTGTGATGCTACCACCATTCTTTCTTGAAAAACACATCACATTTACACTATCGAAAGTCATCAAAAAAAACAGATTCAGTACGAAAATAGGTTCAATCCCAAAATATAGACTTTTCAGTATAAAAAGACAGAGAGAAATACTGCACTAGTAGGATTCTCGATATCGTAATTTGGATAGTTGTATATATCAGTCGACTTCCTAAGTCTGTATATCTCATTCTGCCATAACTTTGCAATTTATAGTATCGATGTCCTTTTATTTATTAATATTTCAATAGTACTAAGTTTGTCATATTTATTATTTATTAACGTAAAATAATTTACTTAAAACGGTTTATGTCAAATAGTTTCATTAACGTAAAAAAAATTCATAAAAAAATATTGCCATATTTGCGTACATGAACAAATATTTTATATAAAAAATGATATGTCAAAATTTGATTTCATGTATTTAAAAAGTGTATGTAATATACACGTTTTGTGATTATTAGTTAATAATAAGTAAATTTACTTGATATTGATGATGTGAAGTCAGGAAACCATCCTTGATTGAACGATCCTTCACAAAATGCTCTGCATTTTTCTTCAGAATCCAAATAATTTATTAAAGATTCTTCCATATTTGCAATAACTGCAGGCCAATCTTCTTGACTATATGCATCAGATCCATGAATGTACATGGTAACATACGGCTGAAAATATTAAATTATTAAATTAAAATTATATTTAAAAATTATACGAGTATTTGTTGCTAACTCTTTCGGAACAAGGAACAAGAGTATAGAAATTTAATCATCGCTCCGTCGCCGATTATGATTGATTGATTACAGCTGCCAGAACACTTCGTGTACAGTAACTCTGTTTAAATACTCGTTTATAGGTATAAATTTAAAGAAATGTGTTATAAATTACAATTCTAATATTTTCTTGTATCAAATAATAACGTATTTCGTAAAGTACATAGTAAGGAGTTAAAATATGACATAGAAATGTATGTTCGCCAATCCATCATCGGGGTGTTATACCACCTTCAAAGTTTCATAAATATTTAACTAAAAATGTTCCCCTATATCGGTGGTACACTGTACCCTTTAGATTAGGGTTTCTTTAAAAAGTCTTTCATATTTTAAATTGATTAAGAAAATATATCTGATTAATTGTTGTACAGTATTACGTTGTCAGTAAACTGTAAATATTTAAATGAAGACCGAATGACATGTAGCAATTGCTGAGTAAAGCTGGAGCTTGTCTGTTACAATGTAATTTTACAGTAAAATATACATGGTATTATACATGATTTGTCGCTGTAAAAATATTAGGTTTCGACATATTCTAAAGGTTTTAAAACCGTTTTATCACCACCATCTTCAGATAATAACGATACATTTATATATTTTTTATAATCTAACAATGTTTTGCATTGTGCTTATTCCCTCTAAAAAAAATAATTGAATGAAATCATTTTGATTGTTTAATTTAGTCAACATCAGCATCAATCCTGCTGGAGTCAATGACTGAGTCCTCTGAGCCACTGTACTTGCTGTTTTGTATTTAACTTTTACCTAAGTTAATTAGTTAAGTTTTTATATCAATAAAATTTATTGTTCGATAAGAAACATTAATTGCAATAACGGAACGTTTCGCTTAATATAAAATAAATCAAATGTAAAATATTAAATACTTCTGACTCGTAGTTGACAATAGCTTCTTGATCTACTTCTGGAAGAGTAAAGTAGAATTTCAAATTCTTTAACATTACTTCATTTCCAGGATTTCGAACTAAAAATGTAAACGCTGAATTTGCGCTCTCTTGAAGTTGATTTGTCTGAAATAAAATAAAATAATGCATATTAAATTTTACTTAAAGAGGTGGAAAATAAAACGTGGACAGAAGGAAGGTAGAAGACAAAGGGAAGAAATAGTACAGAGATAAAATAAAATATAAAAGTTGGAGAGGATGACAGAACTGTTTACACCTAGTAGGCAAGAGGTTGTGGCCAAGTGAGGAAAACAACCCAGACTTTTAAATTTCTCTCTGTTTAAAATGAATTATAAATTAATGAATAGAATGAACAAATAAAAGGAATTGTTTAAAAAAAAAAAAACATTAATTAAAAGTAATTAATTATGTATAAATTTATGTTTTGATTTAAAAAACAGATGGACGTAGTTCACGCACTCCGATCTTAGACTATTTGGTTTCAGAACAGAACCAACAGAGTGATAAAGGTTTGAATATCTGGTAAATCTAGCGCACCATCTGCTAGACAAATCCTAAACAATCTGTAAAAACTTAAATGGAATTGAAACCATAATAAATACTAAATCTATGAGTTTTTCATTTATATTAGTTATATATCTATTAATTATATATATTGTTCTGTTCTAATTTATTAAATGTTTACTTGTATTGTTAATTACATTTTTCATATACCTAGATTTTTTAGTTACCTTCCATAACCAAAATCCATAACAAAACACTGCTTTTTCTAAATACTAATACCCTCATTTGAGTATCGAATCTCTTTTCCATAAAAGATGCCATATTGTTATTCAAAATACTACAATTATGTTTTTTCCTAATAGTAGTTGATTAAAATTTAGCTTTAATATAAGTTGTAGACAAAGATTTAGTGTGTTTCTTGGATATATTAGATTTCTACTTTCTGTACAGTAAACAACATCAATAACATTGTATAAAATATAATGTATTTGCAAAATTGAAAATAATATTATCGCTATAAGTAAATTTTTTATAACCAATCAATCTTATTTATTTATTTATTATTTATATGTTGATTACGTCGACTATTCTACGATGCTGAGTTCTATCATCTACAAATTCCTACTCTTTTGAGATTTATTTTATGGGGTTGCCGCCTCGTATACTGAGATACACCACCTACGTTTTTGTGATTCACATGTTTTTATAGCACCTAATTAATTTAACTTTAAACCAAGAAAATATAGCACTAGTCCGGGAATAGAACCCGCATTAAAAATAAATGCTCTCATCCGCTGTAGCGCTGTAAGTCGAAGAAACGTTAAAATTAAATATATATGAAATGAAATTTGACGTATGTTTGAAATGTTCTTGGAAAAACAATCCCACTAACAAGACGACTAATTTTAACTACAAGTAGAATAATCATACCAGGTGGCAGTCCAATAATACCTCACTCGGAAATAGAAAAGGAATTAAAGATATACTCGCTTAAATCAATCATTCAACAGACAATTCTATTTAAATATTGAAAAAGAAAGGATTTTAATAATCTAAAAAAATTCATACAAGACTGACAAAGGAAACGAAATAATTAAATACTCAAAAACTTATGTGAAAAACCCAGTAGATATAGCTAATACACTATGATCTATATCCTAAACTACAGAGCAGTAAAATGAAAACAAATTATAAAATAAAATAACATCAAGCGAGTATGACCTTGATGTTGAAATCACGTCAAATTTTAAATAAAAAATGCCCACATTTGTAATTATTTTGCCAGTTCAATTTTAATGATTTTTATACGCCGGATTTTCATAGAGAAAAGGAAATAGTAACTTTTATAGTTACATTTGTTGACGAAGAAGAAAAGGTAATTTGGAAAAAGAAGTACAAAACGAGAAAAGTCGTATGGGCAAACATTTACCAGTATATTAAAATTACGAAATGTTACGCAATTTAAAAGAAAGTAGACACATAATATTATTATCAATTTATATTATATGTACAACATTTCATTTTAAGTGTAATTAAAAAATACATTTATATCAAACAAGTTCAAATGTCTTCATCTACAGATAAAACCAATAAGTGATACACATATTTAAAGCGAAGCGAAGATCATTCGGATTCAACTATTCACGAACATGTGTTAAAATGTGTTGAACTATGATAAAATTGAAGATAATGTTTGCTTCTGAGTAACGGAGTGGTGGGGATGAATGCGTACAGAGGCATGTTTAGATGATTAAAAAATCATGGTATGACATAACCATGCATATACTGATACTCATAGCGTAGGAAATGAATGTACACACCATTGCATATATTTGCGAGTAGTGTCAATATTTTTATTTGTTAAACAAATTAAAGCGTTACCACAATATATGAATGATATCATAGAAATTATAATAACAGTACTTTAATTGCGGTTTATGCAGTGAGTAATTTAGCAATGTAAATAATTATTTGAGAATAGATTATTTAATTCTTTTGGTATTAAGTACCTACATTTCAAATGCAAACGTAGATGCGTTTCAATCCCACGCTCTTTTAAATTATGTTGTACTTATTAACTCTTTGGATCAAATGCACATATATACTCACTCATGCGTATATATACGCGTATACTGTATGTACTATATTATATTTTTATTTAACATTTATCCATTCCTTCACTGTCCCTCCTCATTCGCCAAGAATTAACGATGTACTTTGTTGTTAATTGACTTAAATAATCTACCACCTGTAGCAGTGGATTAATCTTTAGGTTAACTAAGCTAAAGCCCAGAATTTTGCAATTGTTTTGCCCTCAAATTTACACATTTGCAGTATGCATTCACTATATTCCCATACACTTTCGTTAAGACCAAGTAGGAACAAAAAGTTGAAATGAGAAAAGGTCATCTTCACATTTCATGAGGTCATGTATGACATTTCAATGGAAAGATAGACGGCACAGAAGCGAGAGCATTGAGACTTTTTGAAGCCGTTTCTTTCGAGACTGTTGTATCCTCGGGTTCGATTACCGAATAGTGCTATATTTTCTTGATTGTTATTGATATACATCATGTGAACATATGATGAAGATAAAACAAGATATTATAACTAAAATGAAGCAACTTTTAATTTTTTTGAAATATTTTTCTTTTTCAAAATATTTCATATCTCAATTAAATATTAAAATTACATGATGCCGGTAATTTAAAATATAACTTACTTGATAATAACACAGCTGCAAAAATTCATACGGTTTTCTTTGTTCAAACAACTTTTCAGATTGTTTACTTAAAATAAAACCTCTAGGAACATGTTTAATTTGTGATTGTAAACATTTTAATATACACAATGTTTTTTTAACCATTTTTTCATAAAATTGTAAATTTTCTACATTATATAAAAACATAGTATCCATTGAATCCACATCCATTTGGCATTTTATCCTACAGTTCACTGTTATTTCTTTATGTTTGTTGTACAACACAATTGCTTTTTGGAAGTATTCAATACACTCTTTCCACTGATTTTCTAAATACACATTTACCCCTAGTTGATATAATGAATCACATGTTTCTAATTCGGTTTGATTATTTGCATTTATTGGGTTTACAACAAACAAAAGTAATATCACTTGTAACGCACGGGTTATGTATAACAATTTCATTTTTACACAATATAACAGAAATGTATTCACAGCACGCTTTATTATTTTGGTAATAGAGTTATTGAGACAACTACAATCAAAATAGTATTAATAAACTAGCCTATATGTCCAATCTGGACCACAATTTGGAATAGCACTGCATTTGCTTTGATGGCTGAACATAAACACAAGAATTAAAAAGAAACATAACTGAAATCTCGAACGTACTAACGTGGGTACGCGTATTTGTGTTTGCATGTGTTAAATAAGAGTCAAACACACATTCAGAAACTGAAAGATGAATATTTAAGCAGGGGCTGCTAACTTGACATCTCTGTACCACTATTTTTACATAACAGACTCTAGAACCATTCATTAAAGTTAAAATAATCTTATAACACAAGGTCATTTCTACTCAAATATAAAATTATGAGAAGTATAGAAGTATGTAGCAAATGTTTTTGCTTTAAACTATCATACTTACTAATACATAACAATTAATATACACCTATATCTTTACTCATTTATTACCATTTAGTTTATGCCTAATTACCATAGTCATCTATTTCATTTCTCACGAGAAGATTTTTAACAAGAATCGAGTTTGAGATAGGACATTCGAAATTCACCTTCTAAAACGCTAGTTGCTTAAAACGATTCTGATCATAACGGGCTTGTAAACCATGTCTTAATTTCTAAAAACAGTACTATATATTGATAAAATTAGTTACCAGAACCTCAAATGTTCAATTATTGTTTAATAGGTCCCCATATTTTATAAAATATAAACAATGGTTGTAAAAAAGGAAATATAATCTCGAGCACTCAATTTTTCTGTGACGTCTTATGCAGAGTTAAAACATGCGGCAAAACTTTAATTCATGTTTGATATAATGAATAACTCCGTCAACTTTAGGATATTTAAAAAAATTAAAACGTTAATTTAAATCAAAAATTAAAAAATCGACGTCTAAAAAATTGGTTCACCATACCATTGTCACCTCTGAAGAATAAAACGGCATTGTGTTAATTTCAATAAAAAATAGAATTAGTTGTAGTATATATTTTATGTAAAATATTAGTTATAAAAAAATGTAATATCTCTAATAAATGTAATAAAATGTAAATATTATCTTTATATATAAATATTTTATGTGAAATTTCAATTTCAGTATTATTTAAGTTTTTACGGTTTAACATGTCAACTGAAACTGTATACACTATATTTATAATACGTATAAATTTATAATCATTAAAAGTGTATTTCAAGTTATTAAACTATTCTAACATGTATTTTCGAGATATAATTTAGCTCCCCTGGCAATCGACGAGTCATCTGTTGGGTTTGGTTCTTTTAATGAAACCGGGAGTGTGTTGGTTTGGTGCTATAGTATATATATGTAGTTAAACTTCAAAAGAATTGATATATGCATGGATGCATGTGTACATGTGTGAGTTCGTATACGAGTATCTAATAAGAGTTGCCAAACTAAATAGGAAACTGTGTGCTTGCATTTAACAAATGATAAATTATATTAAATAAAAGAGATGACAATGAAGAGTTATTAAAATGTGAATTTAAATATAATATACAAATTACAAATGTTACTTAAAAGTTTATCTTGCGAACATTGAATATAGCGATGTTTGTTTGCTAATGTTTAAGAAATTTATGAAATTTGTAAATACCTTTTAATCTGCTGTAGTTATTACGTTTAAATATAAATATGGCTTTGTATTACAAAATAAAATGAGGTAATGTTTAACGGCATATATTTTAAATACAAGAAAAACTTAAGAAGTTAATGACTTTTTAATGAATTAGTATCCTCCTCTACTCTTCTCCTTTAAACACTGAGCACGCACGTCACTGATACAGATGCACTTCTCTGAAAGTAATCCTGCCGGCGCCTATTATTATGCTGACGACATATCTCAATTCTTAATTTTTGTTCATTTAGATAAAGTCATAAAGTTCTTTTCAAGTTTGCACAAAATCTTAAATACTTAAAAGTAATAATCAATAATAAATGCAGTTTTAGGTTGCTGTTATATATAGATGTATTCAGACAACTCATTTTATAAGCTAAATATTTAACAAGAGCCCTAACTGTTTATAACAATGTAATAATATAAGTTAAAAATAAAATGTATTAGTTATATAAATTAAATAAGAGAATAAGAATTACTAACGTATTTTTTACTAAGCTACATATATTTTTCTTCTAACAAGGTAATTTAAACATAATAATTCATATTTTTAATAAATTCTAATTGTTAAAAATATGTCATCATGAACTTAAAGCAATTTTGTCAAAAGACCAACCAAAGCATTATTTATTTATAGTTTTTTTTATATATATATATTATATATTAACAAGTAATAATAATTTTAATTTAATACGAACATCTTATATCTAGCTTTATTTATATCTACTAAAGTCTAATTACAGAGCAATCTTCTATAATTGGCACTATTTTCATTAGTATTACAAAAATCGGTTCAAAACTATTTGTTGTAGACATGATACGCCTGCATTATATGCAACAACGTCTACATAAATAATAATATATTGCAGCACACTCAGTTGGCTTTGGTAACTTAATTCAAAACTTAATTATAATACAATACTTTAAAATTTATTGAACTATGTTTACCTTATTATTTGTAGGTAGAGAAAGTGTTAGCGCCAAGCGGTATTAATGAACATAAATAAGTATTTTTACTTAATTTTATCTTTTCTTTTATACTTTAATTTTACACATTTATTTCGTTAATTACATTTAATATCCAAGTTTAAAAAATCTTGCTAAATCATACTATTATGATATAAAAAATAAATATTACGATAATAAATAATAAAAATAAAATGGTTTGTATAATATCCAGTATGGTATATATTATAACATTTTCTTTTTAAAGTATATTTGCTATAATATTATATTTATTAAAATAGACAAAAAAATTATGCAGGATTTGATAATGTTACGCATTTATCTAATGTTGAGTACATACAAGGTTTTAAGTGTATTTTTATATTTATTTAATGTGGTTGTAGAAATAAAATTGTACTAATATATTCAGTTTCAGTAAATAATTATATGAAACTTTGTGTTGAGTAAAAATAATACATTAAACAATAAATGAATGTTCGGTTTGTGCTTAGTGGGATACATCGTTTTAAGAACTAAAACAAATTCAGATTTCCCAGCTATAATATGATGGAGAAATTGTAAAACTTTTATTATTACCAAATATAAATAATATCAATTAATAGCTGATAATAACAAACCCAAAATATATATCTCTGGTCCAGGGATCGAACCCGAAGACATAGCAGTATCAAAAATTACATTTTCATGAATGTATAATAAATAATAATAGTAAATGTAGTTTTTAAAAGTAAAAATATTTCTCTAATTCAACAATATATTTTGTATTTGTAAACAATAAATATATATTTTTAATTTGTTAATTACTATTAAAGAAAGACGTATACGTAACTTATTCGGATACTAAATGTTATTAAAAGACAGTGTATTGTCTGCGATTTGAACTCATAGAGACCGCAATCAAGTATTTTACGTTCATTTTTAGGGTACCGATATATTGCAAACTTTATGAATTGAAAAACAATTATAAAAAGAATGTAATAAATAATTAGATTTGTTTAATTGCCACGGTGCTCCCTTGTTGACCTCACCTTTCGCGGTTTAATACATCTATTTAATATATATTTATCTATTTACTATATTTAATATAGCAAATAGAACTATAAGTAAGTTATATATATATAAGAACCAAACGGTTCAAATTAAAATTAGTAATAAATAATTTTTAAATAACTACCTATACTTATTGAAATACTATATTTATAATATCTTTTAATTAAAATTACTAACTCGTATAATATATAATTAACTTTTAATATAATATTTATTAATTACTAAGCTCTATTATTATCATTTCTAACAATAATTGCTATAAGTTACAAGTTATTAAAAACTCATTATTAATTATTGTTTAATTAGTTTAATGAGTGCCTTATTTATTTAACCACTAGATTTATTTACTGTCTGACTAAAATGAATTTGCATTTCTTTTACGCGAGATCCAGATGCGGATGTTGAATTAGGATAGGTGCACAATTAAGAGAAGAGTGTCTACGGACATGCTTCTGTTTGTCTCAAAAGATGTTAAGAGTAAGCGCTAACAGCTTAGTGTAGCTCTCTTTAAACGCAATTGGATTTATCGTATCAAACTAGGAAGAGAAGGGAGGCGGGAGGAAAGTCCTACGCACGAGTATTACTATTCTTAGTGGTATATGTAAAGCTAATAGTACAAATGTGTTCTAATTGGTTTTCAATTTATCAAACAAGTCTCTTCAAAGAGCAACAGACTCTAAGTCAATTTCAATTCTTTCACTCAATTTGTCTCAGTAGCCTGAAATGCTCTAGTATACGCCTTTATTCCCCTTTCCTTTTTTCCCATGTTTGATACGATACATCCGATGCACTTAATGTGAGTCATGCGAACCTGTAACTTTTACCTTAAGATAACACCATTTGAAAAGCCTGAGCAAACAGAGAGAACTCTGACAGGTATCTAGAAGACGTCTAGCTTCAAATGTGCGATGCTCCATTTGTTTTAATAGCTTGAACTGTCTAAAGATAGCCTTGTCTTCAATGTGCGCCTAGTCCAGTTAGTATCATTAAAACAATTTTTACAAATTGTGTTTCGTAATTAGTGTTTGAAAAAGATAAGAGAGAAATTTACATTTTTAAATTAAAGTTTACTTTAAAAACGAATAATGAATACTAAATGTTAATGGAAAATATAGGATACATTCTCGTTTTTTGTTTATTATTTATAAGATAATTAAATGAAATATTTACTTGTATGAAACGTAATCAGTTTATGTGATAAAATGTTTGTTATGATTCTTATTAAGATATCTATAAAACGCTTTGGAAGCAAGCTAAGCTGAGCTATCTATCATCTTACACTTATTTCTTGATAATGATAAATGACCTTATGATTAGAATTTCATTTAAAGTGCTGAAATACCAGTTGATTGCGCCTGCGCCTCTGCTTGCATCCTTGCCCGAAGTGATGCCACGTCGTCGTCTATTCGTACCAGTAATCGGATTTTCTGAAACAACAAATATAACATTAGGATTAACAGTGGTAAAGTAACGTTCCCACCTATTGTGTACTTTTTAGTTTTTAGTTGTAAGAATATTATAACTGCATAGCATTCCGTTTTCATCCAACTGTAGTTTTATGTTTTAGTTTTCATTCTAATGCCATATTTCTACCGAAATAATAATCTACAATCTGTCATAAGAAAAATAAAGTTTCAGTTTGTAGAAAATAAATAAATAGAAATAATAATATTAAGTATATTATTTAATATATAATTTATATTAAATAAAGTACATGACTAATGAACGATCCATACAAGAAAATAATATTATGTTAAACATAAACATTATTTCTGGCTTTAAAAAATTCTATTGTACTATTCATAATCACAAACAGGCAATATAGAAGATTTGGGTAAAGTTCATGGATGTTGTTAATAATGATAATTGTAATAATAGGGTAATAACACAATAAAGAAACGGAATGGAAATCGAACCCATATTATCCTAATCAAGCGTTAATCATTTTACATAGGTAATTTATAATTTTGAGGGAAATAAAAACTTTTCGCAAGAGTTTTTTTTAAATCTTGTTTACTGTATATTATTTTTATGCCTTCTGGCTTTTAGTTAGCAATGCACAAAGTTAAATATTTATTTATTTATTGGTTATAAAGTTATGGAAGGTAATATATTGTTTGTCAGAAAATATCAGTATATTAAAGTTAAACTTGCTATACTCGTATATTCTTAAAAATAATTACTTAAAATATAAGTTAAATTGTATTGTTTTAAGAACAAGTAATACTTATCACGTATCTGTTTTTGCTTTTGGTAACTTTTGGTGTTATCTTGGTTGCTATATCGAAGGCGCGAAAAAATACTTCTATATAAATGTAATCAAGAAACTATTATGTATAGTACAGACATAACATGTATGAGTATAAAGGTTAATGATATCTTAAAAGTACCTTATTTAAAGTTCTTCTTACGTTTTTATAACGCTTACTGAATTTATCGAACTATGCTTTACTTTAGACTGCTATGTCTTCGGGTTCGATCGAATGACCAGTGCTATATTTTCTGGGTTTAGTTGTTGTCCAAGTTATTAATAGGTGTATGTTTACATAATTATGTAACTTTATTCGGCAATAATGTAGCTCACATATATGAGATTACACCACTACTAACATTGTAGGAATGATAAGAGTCAGCATCAGAAATACGTCGACGTTAAATAAATTACTTAAACAAAACAAACAGGGAATTTCATACCGTGCTAATTTTTTTAGTAAGGGTAATATTCTCGGACTTTACATTGTAATCAACATAACGTATTAGAAATGTTTGAGGAACAAAATATAAAAGTCGCATAACTCTTGCATTTATTAACTTTTGTACTTTAGCAGATATGCAACGTAAGAAAAAAATTGCATTAGTTTCATATTTAGGAGTTTCAGAATTTTCTAAAATTATATTTTATAAACAGTGCTGTGATAATTTGCATCTAAATATAGTATCTGATACAAATACGGTGTACCGAATTTACTTATGTGTTCAAATATAGAGAAAATATCTAAATGCTATAAGAATGCATTACAAATCTTAAAATTTAATAAATGGTTTATTTGATAGTGTTGTCTACATACCGTTGCCCGATCTCCAGGTGTTTTCATCCAAAGCCAAATCATATATCCTGGAATACAAAGCATAGAACTAAGAGCTGTGAACCAACCGAAGACATGAGACCACCATGGGTAAGAGTAATCCAAATATTTTACGGGAGTCCACTGTACAATGTTAAAGAAGAATACGCCCTGCAATGTAAAAGTGAGTTAGATATATAGTAGAAAGAAATTCTGAAGTGAAAGTATTTTCTTTATTAATTTAACTCCTGAATTTTTTACACTTACAATGCAAATGCATGGGGTTGTTATAGTCCAACAGAATTTCCACCACATCATTGGATAATATCCAATCATATCCTTAATTCCATCGTAAAACCTGTTCACTCCAAACGCCCAGGATATAGAAACGCATTCAAAGAAGATTAAGAACAGCAAGCAGAAACCACTGACAGCATATGAATCCAAAATTTGGAACACATACATACCACCCTGGAAAAAAACACATAACTTGTATTATTGCTCTATATTATAGTGTTATTTTGTATCTAATCGTAGACAAATTATGAAATTATTTAAAAACAATTAGCCATTAATCTACATTTGTTAATAGTTGTTGAATTAATATAATTTAGGTTACCTGATAATGGAAAAGGTAAAGAGTAAGAGAGGAATGAGAGCGATAAGGTTGGAAGGAAAAATGGAAACGGAAGGCTGCGGACTCTTGAAAATGGAGAGAAACTAGTAGAGAAAGGAGGTAATATAAAATGGGAAAAGGAAAGAGGAAGGTATTGCGAAGGAAGAGGAATAGCAGTGGAGGGAATAGAAAGGTTAAAGGAGAAAGGAAGGGAGACACAGAGACTGATAAGGGAAACGGTTGTAGAAATGCAACAGCAAAGGGTAAAGTGGATTATTGAACCGAAATAAAATACAAAATATGGACAGTTGTGGACGAGAAAGATGGCGGAATATTTAAAAAACAGAGAGATAAAGAAACTAAAATGATCACTATGCTAAGACCAGGGTATGAAGAAAGAGGAAGCAGATATTGGAGAAAAGAGGAAAAAGAATGCAGGATTTGCGGAAAGGAAGAGGAGAAATTATAGCACATTAAGTGGAGGTGTCTGGAGAGGATAGTGGAGTATTTCTTACGAAATTCCTATGGAAATTAGGAGTAAGATAAGGGAGATAAAAGACAACGAAAAGAAGCCTAATATTTAGAAATGAGAGTCTAAATTAGACTAAGCAATACAATGCAACATACTCAATAGAATTAATATTGAAGAATGTAATGCCTAATGGCACATATGTTAAATTGGTGAGTACAACTACATTTTTAGTTTTTCTAGAAAGCTGTTGCATATTTAGTTCCTTACATCAAATTTAGAAGGTATCATCGTTGTTTTTGATATGCCACGAATTTTAAAATAATCTAAACTGGAAATATATCAATGTGACCATTAAAGCAAATTTGATGTGATTTAGATTAGATATATAATCTAATTGTCTTTTAAATAATTCCATAATATGCGCGCAAAGTGAATAATTTTTACAATAAACTTCACACTTCTTTGCTAAACACCGACTGCTTGTTTAACATGTACGATTTAACTATATATATAAGATGAAGTTTTTCATTCTTTTAAATACTATCTATTTACTTATTGAGTTAGATCATTTACTAATTGAATATCCACTCTCCTTTTTAAAGCTTGAATAAGAATTTCTCTTTAACAGCTTCTTACAAAGCAACGTGTTTAGTCAATTACTTGGTACCGTTAAATTAAGCTATACGCTAAACGTTAAGTTATGTATTATTTAACTTACTGCATTTATACATAAGTATCTTGCACAAAAAGTGTCA
This sequence comes from Panorpa germanica, assembly GCA_963678705.1. Classification (NCBI taxonomy): domain Eukaryota; kingdom Metazoa; phylum Arthropoda; class Insecta; order Mecoptera; family Panorpidae; genus Panorpa; species Panorpa germanica. Next base: position 44,022,419 of record OY783203.1, read on the forward strand.
TTTAAGGCAATACGTCAATTTATTTCACAGAATATAATCGGTTAAGACAAAGAGTAAAGCCCCATTCCCACTCATAAAATTTTAGTGTTAATTTAAGATTTTAACCTAAACTGTAAGTTTCTGATTGTGAAATATAAAGAAATAAAATTAATTATATTAAACTTATATTACAATTTGTTACTGTCAAATATCTAGTCTACCATCACGCTCTTCAATTCAGATATACGATATTTTAACGTTTTGCCTTTTTTGAACTTATATGCGAGATTTCCAGTTGATACTGATCTCAATTCTACCCAGTGTACAATTCTTATTTGTATCTATTCACAATTGTATATTTTATTTTAGTCTTCATTTCTGTTACTATGTGTAGAACTGTCACTCGCTACATGTACTGTGAGTTTTACTTATTAAAAAAAGGATTAAAAATGTGCTAACAGTTAGAATTTCTATTTGTAACTCTTCATCTCATTTTAATAAATATAAAATTTTATAAATACAATTTGTATAATTTAGAATCATCATGGAAAGCATTACTTAAGCTTTTTGCTTAAAACAATGTACAGTAATTTTTTCAAAATGTCTTATTATTAACTAATATTTTTTCCAGTTTAACTTCTATGAATGTACTAAACATTTTCCAAAATGAGTAATAAAAATTAGTTCTCCAATAGCAGAGAGAAAGGAAACCCTGACAAAAGCTCAGTAAAATTGTAACTGGATGTAAATTAACTATGAAGAGTTATCGAAGTTTTACATTTACATACATTTTCTTTATAACCTACCTGTGATATACAAGATAATCCAACAATATATGACAATACGCAAACAATGGCAATGAATATCTCTTTACGGCGACGGAGGAGTTGTGGCCACTCATCAATGACTGCCGTTATAAATCCTTCCATGGTACAAAACTGTGAATCTAGACCAATTAGTAACAGCATAAAAAAGAAGAGACATGACCACAATGGTGCTCCAGGAAGTTGCAGTACTGCAGAAGGATATGCCAGAAAAGCTAATCCAGGACCTGCATATTGAGTAAAATAATTTTGTTATTATGCTGTTTAACATTAGATCGAGAACAATTTTGCCCATGTTGGTTGTTTATGTAAGAGCAAAAGAGTTCTCCAACCTGACAATCTATAATGTAACAATTGAGGTTTTTACCTGATGCCGCTACTTCAGCGACGGGTCTTTGCTGCTCATGTGCCATGAATCCAACAACGGAGAATATTACAAAACCAGCAAACATACTTGTACTCGAATTCACAGAACATACGATTAAAGCATCCCTAAAATTATGTTCATTATTATAAAATTACAATTTTCCGGAACAATTATTTGAGTAACTTGTTTACTTACTTGTATACATTATTGTTAAATTTATTGTAACTGCCTAAAGCTACTAGCGTTCCTAAACCAAGACCATATGAGAAGAATATTTGTGTCACAGCATCTATCCACACCTATGAGCAAATAATTTACTTGATCATTCGAATCATATAAATGACATAATAATTATTTGACTTACTTCGGATTCTGCTAGCTTTGATAAGTTTGGACTAACATAGAATTTGATTCCTTCCATAGCTCCAGGCAACGTAATACCACGGATTAGGAGAATTGTTAAAAGGAAATAGGGAAACAATGCAGTGAAATATACAACTTTTCCTGTCCATTTAACACCTTTCCAGATACAGAAATAACACAATATCCATACTAAGAGTAATGTTCCAGCTAATTCCCATCTAATTCCACCAACATATTCAATTCCATCGGAAATCATTAGCGCTCTTCGCCTAAAAGTTTTAGTGAAAGGTGAGATTTGTTTTAAATGCTGTAGATGAGGTAAGGTATGTACGACTATATATATAGAGCATATTTATATAACTTACTCCCAGAACTCTTTCACGGGATCTGTTAAATCTGATACTGATACGTTAACTTGATTTACGACACAGACTTTCGAAAAAGTGTTATTTAAACCAATTTGTTCCCAACATAAAAGAGATTTACGATCATAAGGGTTAACGCAGCTCGCAGTATTCCAATAATTACTGCAAGTTCTCCATGGTACATCTTAATTGAAAGTAAATATATTTAAGATACATATAATACCACAACTGATTATATTGAAGCATAACTCACCAGCTCGCATTGACATGAAGAAATAAAATATTGCCCACGCGAGGATAACGATATAATACACGTTCATCCAACATGACATCACAGCAGCGGCGTATCCAATACCTTGAATGTATGAATGGTAATGTAATAATCAAAAATGCATCTAATTATTATTTTGATTATTATATTAGTTTTGCTGTACCTTTAAATAGCGGTGCAATTTTGAATACACCTAAGCCTCCAATAGTAAGCATTTGCCCAAGTGCCAATTCCATGAAAAACATAGGAATTCCAGCAAGAATGAGGGTTAGAAAATATGGTATAAGAAATGCACCACCACCATTTTTATAACATAAATATGGAAAACGCCAAACATTTCCTAATCCAATAGCAAGACCAACTACGGATAATATAAAGTCCAATTTGCTTCCCCAAGTTCCTCGTTCTGGAAGATCATTTTGTACCTTCACTGATTGGCTGGTTGAGTCGATCTTGTTGGTAATTGCTGGCATCTCTATTTCTTCACCACCATGAAGATGTAAATCGAGTGCAGTATCTAATAAATCTTTATTTACTACTGTTTCTCGATGTTCCGTCATTTTTACCCCGTAATACCGCTTCGGATGCTGTGAACGGGGTGATAGTATCACTCTGACTTGACTGTAGTAACAGTCAGCTCATTACCCCGTCCAGTAGACCTGCATTTAAATCAAAATCCATTGCAGCTGAGATTTGTACTATTCATGCGGTTTACGATATTTTGAACTGAGATTTTACACCCTTACTAACGATTAAATGCTTTGTACGATAGACATATTTCCCGAATTAAGGAAGTACTTAAAATACTCAATTGTATGAAGATAAACCAAGGCTTCTTTGTTGACAAGTTTCCAACGATTATGTGTACATAATCGTTCACCAAGTATTAAAAGTAGTAAAATATTGTATACGAGTTCCTGTTTGTAACATAATGGGAATATGTCACGGTGTGCTATACAGTTCGGTCTGAGATAATGATATCCGAACAAAGATAGCGAAGGGGAAGGTTTATTTTCTGTATAATTGACCTCTTATTTCACTTAAATGAGCAATGTATTGTTATATAAAGAACATCATTTTGTTCTGCAGCATTACTTTATTGCTGATTAAAAGCAACATAATAATCTAAAATATTTTATACTCGTATATGTGGATTAAATTAACCTAATACTTAACTAACAACAAAATGGTAGGCCAATTATTTCACCCACAGTACTTGGTGTTGCTAATTATCTATTATGGATGAACTAATAATATATGCATGTGGGTTATCCAACGGCCCCTTTTTACGCGGTGTATCAGCAAGGCATTAAGCAGTATTTATAGTTAGCTGTTAAAACGTTAAGTAGAGATGTCCGGTGTTTCAATGTAGTATTATTTGAATATACGGGACACGAGAGTACGGGACAATAGGGAGTTGTGTGTCCCATGCCCCATGTCCATGTCTCATATTTGAATTAAACTAGGGCTATTGTAAATAAACGGTAAACAGTAACCATCCTGCGTTTGGAATTGAAGTTGGACTAATGACTGACCGCCAGCGTGATATGATAGGGTCGTATAATGTAAACATTGTTAATTTATAATAATGAGGATGATAGGATGTTAACAAGTGGGAAACAGATTTTGTTGAATATTTCATGTGAAGGGTTACGAATTTTTTATGATAATAATTAAATGCAGATTATAATGATATTTCTTATACTACATAAGAAGATATTAGAATACTCCTACCTAGCGGATAAATCCTTTTTCAGTAACTTAAAATCACCTGATCACAAATATTTTCATTCACCGTATATTAAAGCTCACTAATCGAAAGTTTTATAGTAAAGTCATCTAGTAGACACTTTCACCTTTCACTTCACTGCACACCTTCAATCGTCAGGAGATCTAATGACGATTACTACTGACTAAACTTAACTCAGTGATTATCATTGACTCATTGAACAACTAGATACCAACCAAACAACCAAACCAACTAGCTCGAGGTCTGAGCTTCGACTGATTTTAGGTAGTGATTGTTATATACTTGACAAAACGATGGGTGCTGGAACAATTATTGCACTTGTAGGTGGCCAATCAGCGAGCGGTTATCCACCAGGATTTTATGGCGGGGATAATTGCACCAGAAATATTTCATCTTGAATAAGGTTTAGAATATTTGTATTTCTATATACGAGATGTCTCGTCTTTACTACCAAGTAACATACACACATGGATAAATTGTATATGTACTTGTGTAAATATGTATACATCCTTTAAAGAGCAATTATGAATGTATGATATAGAGCACAACCTGACTTTTGATCACTTAGAAGCTTAAGATACAGATCAAGGACTTTATAGTGAAGCTTCGCATGCGCATTCTTTTGTAAGTCTTTAACAATAAGTTACTTAAGATTAATGTAATTAGAATGACTACCAATTTACTTATTGTTAATAAAGAATGTTTCATTATAAATATACGTGGTTGATAATTACGACGAAACGACCTATTTAAAAAACCAGAAATTTTATTAATTTACTGAACAACACATAATACGGATGGAAGGATATTTGAATTGTGCAAGTATAAAAAATTATAAATATAACAGCCATAAGTCATCCACTGTCAGGTAACGATTATAAAGTTTAAACTGACAAAAAATATTCCCGCGCCACTTTCTGGTGACTTAGCACATCCTCTTTGTGAACGTGAACATCGGGCGTCCGCTTAAATGCAGTAGGGAAACTAATTGGCACTGTAATTGATGCGTCTTATGGAAAATGAAACACCACAAATTAATGCTATAACCTATAAAATTACCACAAAAAATTAAAGGATTTAGTTTATAATTGTTAGTAGATAGGTGTTAAACAGGTTGCTTATATTAGTTACATAGGCGTTTTTCAATAGGAAGGAGTACGCCGTCACTGGTGGATATGGAGAATACTAGGGCGACGGGAAAGGAAGTAGCAATAGCAGGATAGTATCACGTGACCGGATATCTGTGTTCATTGGACACGATTACCTATTAGTGTTGGTGTATATCATATGGGTAGCAGTTTATGAATACCGGGCATACCTAGTGGATGCCGTCTGTGGAGGGGCGACATTCTCGGTATGGCTATAATATTAATATGTCGGACTGTCTGACACTGTTCTTTTAAAAAATATGGGGTCTCTTGAAAATGAAATGAAATGTTTTAAATGAAATCATTTTAAATACAAGTATACTCGTAAAGCTCTTTGAAGGTCGATGAACTTTGCAATTTTTACAAACTTATATTTAACATTTTTGGATAATTTCAGTGTTCTAAGTTGTAATACGTTTGTTCCGACACATTGGCATACACGTTGCCTAGAGCTGCTGCGATTTCGGATTCAATTTCCGGAAGAGCACAATATTTCAATTAGATTGGCATGATTATTTTATAGATTATATGCCAAATCGTATTGAATGACATTAAATTATTGTATTATCTAAGATGAGATTACAAGATATCATAGAATCATAGATACAGTAAATGAAATAAGAATAATTCCAATACTGAAATAAAAATTAAATATCAATTTTGTTTTAGTAAATTGAATTTTTATTTCATTTTATAATTTATACATAATTAAATAACGTTTTAGGCATTTAATAGATAGAGACACGCAAATGTTGTTTCATATATAACTTTACAACATTGTCGGCACAGTGGTCGACAGCCAGACAACTGTGTCTTCGGGTTCGATCCCCGGACCAGAGATATATTTTTAGGCACAACACCATAAAAACTGCCAATAATAGTAGGAGGTCGCCGGTAATAGGATCAGCATCGGAAGTAGGCATACGTTAAATAAATGTATTTAAAAAACACTTTACCATATTGTTAATACTAAGAATAAATTGTTTATTTTTGATAAACACCTAAAATACGATATACTCGTTACAAGTAGTGAACGCATAACAACAAAATGATTAAAGATATACCTAAATTTAATATAACAAAAATGGAATATAACATAGCTGACATCAGTGCCAGATTTATAGTGGCGCCAGGTCTATCGTTGAAGACAATTGTGCCTGGATGCAGATGGTTTTTCTTTTGCATGAGACATTTTTTTCTCTTTAGGTCTCACGAAATTTTAAATTGTGTTATCAATTGTGACTGCATACAATTGATATTTTTGGCCAGAGATCTTTTTATTTATCTCTGTTTGCGACAGGCCTACAGGTAAATCTGCCACTGAATGACATTGTTCATTAAAAACTATAATATAATCCAACTAAATATCTAGAACTAAATTAATTAGCTCATCTAAAGAAGAAAGAGTTCGAAAAGGTATTCATCTCTCTCCTTTTCTCATGCAAGTAAGCCAGATATCTCTTTTTTTATTAATTATATATAAATTTGTTAGCAAACTATTGTGATAATTACTCGCTAAACAGTGACATGTAATTAAGGAGTATACAACATAAAAAGTTCCCTTTTACATAAAACTTTCTTTAACATAAGGTCAGAAGATTATATAAGAAAAATGTAAGTAAAACTTTTTATAAAATTATATAATGTCACAGATTAACCTAATATATTACCAAAAGATTATAGGTGCATTTATTTTATGCTGTTTTGAAAAAGTATGTAAAAATTAGTTAATTTTTTTTTTAAAATAATATAACATAATGTAACACTCTAGATAAAATGTATTAAATGTAATATAAAAAGTATTTAATGTAATATAATACTTGAAAATTGCAACAAAAATTATCGATTTTTTAATACCAGTTAACTCAAAGTTCAGTTTTTCTATCTATCAAGTACGCTTTAGCAAATGTTAGCTTCATAAGCTAACGTTTCCAACCGTTAGCAAATTTCCATATGAATTTGAGTCGATGAATTTATTTTGAAATTGGACCAATAGTCTCTTTATATTTTTTACTATTAGAGCTATTCGTAAACGACAAATATTTTCAATGTATACTTCTAAATTGTTATACATATTTGTAGAGCTGATTTCATAAGAGGAAACACTACTGTAACTGAAAGTAATTTTTGGATTGATTTAGGAACAGCTTCAGATTTTAGTACTATTTATATGGTATGGTTAGTTATAAGTATTTAATTTGTTTTGGAGAGTAACTTTAAAGTAATCCTAATTGGGTTCTGAATCTTAACTGAATTTATATAAAACTGCACTGTATATTTTTTTAAAATTTAATTTACAATATTATAGAACTTATTAACGATCGAAATAGTCATTTTGAAATTGCCATCGCCTTTAAATAAGTATAAAAGAGTGCAAAGTAAAACGTCACAGCGTTACGGCCACCCAAAAAGTTTTCATATACTGACTTGCTATACAACGACAAATAAACTAAATATTTTATTATATTCTACCTCTATTCGACTTCGTGACGTCAAAAATATAAGGCGGTAAAAATAAAGTTAAGCAATATACAATAATAGTAATATACAATAGTAAATGGACCCTTGAAAAGTCATTTCACAACCCGATGAACTATTTTTAATTTTTGGTTGAGATAAAGATTAATATGTGTATACTGACATTTTTATTTTTTATAAGTATCCAAAAGTTGAGTAAATATAGTTGAGTTAAATATTCATAAATTTATATTTCAGTTTTGCCATTTGTTTCAGTTGGCATCACAAAAGAAGTAAATAAGTATTTGAGATTACTTTTCCTTTTTCGCATTCATCGTAATATAAAACTTGATGGGATACTTAACTAAGCTGTTAGTAGTAAATGACTCGTATAAAAGTGACATCAAAAGGCAGATTTTTTAAAGTAATTTTAGATTTTAGAATTTTAGAATTTCGTTAATGACTATTTAAATTGTTAATATTTCCTATAATATTGCGATTTATTAAAGAATAATTGATCATTTAAGGGTCTGATAGCAAATTTTATCAATATATTCTACAGTGTAATAGAAATTAAATCATGGATCATGAGCAGATTGTTGTCACTTTTTTACAGTTAAAGTTACTAAACCAACAACAAGTCAATGTGGAAACGATCTACCTGATTGACTGTTACATTAACTCAAAAACAAAAAACAAATCCATTTGTGAACAAACCCATTGACTATGTTCAAATTCAATTTTAACTAATTTGTCATGTAGTAGAGATATGTTATATTGATAATTGTAAATTAGTTTTGCTTAAATCCAAATAAAGTGTCTTAAAAATTTGAGGTGTTACAGTTGTGTTACTCCTTAAGCTCTATAAACTCTTTACAATAAACAGATATAGAAAAGAAAAGAAAATCTAATCCTGCTCTGTTTTATGTATATAATACCAAAATGTATCTCCTTACAAATGCTGCGATTCTATAGTTACGATTTCAATCACATTCATCGGGTCGTTGACCTCTTCTATTTCTTCTACAATATTCAGCACAGGATCGAAATTAGTGAAGCAATATTTAACAGCAGATGTAGAATTCCCATCCATTGAAAAGAATTCATCAGGTTCTTCAGCAGGAATTATTGTAGGTGGCATGTACCACCAGAACGACAGGAAATTTTCCATCTGCGATGTCACCTGAACGTGAAGAAATATTTAATATTATGATTCCTTTATAAATAGAAAGATCATAACAATTTCTAATGTAAGAGGCCATTAATTACGTGACACACACAAAGGGGAGGTCTTCAAAGTGTGACAAGAACGGAATGGGGGTGGGGGCCTAAAAAATCAGGAAATTAATTATTTATAACTCACCATATACAGTCCAATGGCAGCTCCAAGACATAATCCTCCAACGATATCAGTAACAGTGTACATCTGATTAATAGCCTCCTGTAGGCTAAATCCAACTGTCAAAACCAAAATGAGGAGGCTTAGGACAGACTTGAAAGTGTTGAATCCATTGAAGATTTTGGCCATATGTATTTGGGCAGTCAAGTAAACAGCTGAATAGGCAGTAAGACCAGCGAAATGATTGGGGAAAGATCTTCTTAATATGTATTCTTCCTTAGAGCATACAAGGTTATATATTTTTTCGACGCAGTACTGATTATAGATATCAGGATAGGAAAATATAGTTGGACTCGGTTGTCCAATCAAATTTTTCATTACGTCAATAACAATAGAAACCAATACGAATCCATGCCAAAACATCCCTGAAAATCAAAATAGTAAATTAAGTATCTCAAAATGTCAAATATAGATTACATATGTATAGATACAAAATTTTTAACAAAATTTGACTCGAGTTGCGTACAATGATTTGAAATACGAACTCACAACCAAGGCTTAGACGCCGCCGCGATATTCCAGCTTTGTTGAAACATAGATTTAGCTAATCTACGATCTGTACTATCTTAAAGATGCACTGATAAGATGACAGTTGATATGGCTAAAGGAGTAACTATGTTATCGAAGCAAAGATCTCAAGTATTACAAGAATGTATAAATATTATTGTTAGTTTTGATTAATGAAAAGTAGCTTGCTGGATTACGAACTTAGTCAAAGAACGAATTAAATTCGTAATTCGAGTTACCAGTGTGTATATAAATATAGAAGTATTTGTTACAATTAATTATAATTGGTATGAAAATTTTCAAATTATTTTTTTTATAAATTTTCATACAATTTAAATAAAATTAAGAATGTAAATAATTAAGAAAGAAATGCTACAAAATAATCGTTAAGCATTAAGCAAAGAATGTGAACAACGGCAACAAATTAGGTTCAAAACCAATGAGTGTTTTAGAAAGTAAACGGCATAATGGCCGAGAGCACTAAAGCTTAATAATATATATTTAATTTTATTTCAACTTGAAAGAAATTAATTCGGTTTTCAAATTCGAATGGAACGTTGTTTCAAAATTTCAAGTCAAGTTTCAAGTTTGGAGTTACTTAGATTTGTACTTAATAGAAATTGAATACAAAAATTATAGATTAGACTAATATGAGACAAATAATTTCTACGAAATATATATTTAATTTTATTTCAACTTGAAAGAAATTAATTCGGTTTTCAAATTCGAATGTAACGTTGTTTCAAAATTTCAAGTCAAGTTTCAAGTTTGGAGTTACTTAGATTTGTACTTAATAGAAATTGAATACAAAAATTATAGATTAGACTGATATGTAATAATAGTAATATTAACAGGATTAAAGTAGGTGTTAAACTTACACATGATATGAGCCGTTTGCTTCATGAATTTCTTGGCTGCAGGTCTGAAGTCAGCCATGAAGCACTTGTTAATCTCAGTGCTGAGAAGCTATAATCAGAAAATAATGTTAATAAATTAATTAATAAATGAAAAACATATCAAAAAGTACAATTATTATTTATATTAGTTATTTTTATAAGACATTTAATAAATTATAAAATTTAGTGATTTTATAAATATGAAAAAATTATTAATCTATGTGTATAACAAGTAAAGTATTTTACTAATAAATCTACTGTGAAAACGATGCTTTATGACCTTGGACACATAAACAATTCGGCAGAAACTATGGACGTATGTTAAAATAAATAAAAATGATAAGATATATTCTTGTTATTTTTATAAATTCTTTTACAGTTTATATTGAGGCATCCAAACAAAAAATACGTGATATTTATTGATTGTTATTGTGTTTCTTTGAGTCTCAATAATATTTTTCTTAAACTTTTAAGCTCTAGTCAAAAACATGTGTCTCTTATTTAGGTCATTGTAGAAAACTAATCCTGTAGGGGGTCCTTTCATCCCTTGCTATTAATATTGTGTTTTCGTGTGAAAAATATAAAAAAAACATATGTATATGTCAGTCATAAAAGAAAGATAAAAAATAGTAACATAACAATTTAATACGTATTTGAGATATACTTACAATAAAGAAGCAGATTACCAGATAGAACCATAAGGGAATGCTGGTCGAAAATTTGAACCCATACACAGCTCTCTTAAGTTTGTATTCCTCGTAGTCGCAGTAAACAATCAACGACCGCATCGCAATTGGGAATTGGTGGTAGCTATTTAAGTAAATAACATATTAAATAGTCACTATACGACATTATAAAATTGTAACATACTACCTGGAAGCTACATTGAATTTATTACTAAAATGAATATACTATTTTATTTGAGTGTACTATACGACATATATAGTCGAACAACGTAAAATACGTCGGTAAAATAACTTAATTAATTCATAGCATAATATAGTTCAAATTACGAGAATTCGACGGCGACTCATATTTAAAAGAGGTTATTAGAGCCATAAAAATTGGCGATACGACGTTGAATTTTATCTTCTTCGTTAATATTTACATTATAAAGAAATGTTGTGCTCTTTGCACAACTTGTTTTTAGTATAAGTCACCGCCGAACTCTCGTAATTTGAACTATATATATAATTTTACTAATAAATATCCTATAATCAGGGCCGGCCCTCTAGAGTTGGGTTTAAAGCATCCACTTTGATCAGGTTTGACTGGCTTTGGAATTAATATGCATATAAAATTCGTTTTATCAACAAGTGTTTTTCTAATAGACATTTCTGAATTAATAAACCGATAAAAGAGATGGTAGTTGGATTTTCTAACTAAGCAATATAACAATGTTAGCAGATGTTATGATAAATATCTATAATTAGGGAATCCTGCTTGTATAAAGTATTTAAAACCACAAAATAGTCATTCGTATTAAGAATAATATGCAGTTGGAAAAATATTTCATCTGAAACTCCAGTATAGAAGCCCAGTATAGCCCATCGTTATGTATAATGTTTATTTTACGTAATATTTAAGAACGTGGATGTGTCCAGGACAGGTAAACATGCCACGTGCTACACTAGACAGAATGGATATGAAAGAAATCTTTGCAGACATTGTGTCCGTTCTATTTACGTAAAATTTTTATATACATTTATTTATTATATAACCGTTTCAAAAAGAAGACTTATTATTACTGAAAATTGTATGTTTAATTTACATATCATATACTTAAAAATAATAAAAACATATTAGTAAAAATCTTAACTAAACAATACTTTAGTTGTTTTCGATACGTAAAATATTATTATTATTTTATACAGGATGTAATTTCAACTACGTCAGGGCCAGCGAATTTTTGTATAAGTGCGTGCAAAAATAAGTAAATAATATTTTTGGAATTGCTCACGTGCCAAGAACTCTTTTATATTAACAGTTGTTATTGTATCTAGTTATCTTTTTTTTTCGAGCCATATATTTTAAGTACCTAAGATTCGCTACGCCTGAACTAGGGTGTTCCAATAAGAACATCAGGTTTAGTATCATCTCATATAAAACACTATGGTACAACTTATATAGATATGCAGGGTGCATGTTTCATATGAGGTGCTACTAACTTCGGCGCTCTTATTAGAACACTATTTACTAATATTAATAACTGTCTTAATGAATTAAGAATTAAGGTATACTATGCTAAAGGGTTAAGTAAACAAGTTTTGTATTTTAAATAATTTTAAAACATTTCATTACGTAATGAGAATACTCACTAAATGTTTTAAATTTTATTTACGAATAATTTACATTTTTATTTTTGAAAGCCGGATGTTGAAAATTGATCAGCGCATAATGAAATCATATCGAGCAAAAATGAGCCACTCAATAAACATTTCATGTATATTTTATTTTTACTTTAAAATAATAATTTCCAGTGCCATGTTAATACACATGATATATTGTGCTTATAATAATTTACCTTAATATTGTATTATAGATATTTTAAATATTGTGTTGTTTTAAAAAAAAAATTGAAAAAGAAGTTGAAACTTATATGAAATTATCTAGATTTTGTGTTCAATGGACATTTTATAACTCTATATTACTGCGAAATGCTGTTAGGTATATTTAAGGTTTGTTTAACATAACAAAAGCTACCTGTTACTTAAACAATAGTACTGCTTTTTAAAAACACCTATGTAAGTATTATAAAATCTTAAAAGGTCTTTGTTATTAATACTGAAAAAGGTATATTTATTTTCAATAAAAGTAAAATGAGTGCTCGAAAAATCTTAAGTACAAGTCACTATTTTTTTAAATTTAATTTATTTAATATCGGCCTATTTACGATGCTAACTCCTATCTACGACGACCTCCTACTATGGTAATAATATTTATAGTGTCGTGGAGTCATATATATGTACTACACCTCTGCCTATTAAGTTTACGATTATCTAACTATTTATTAACGGGAAATAAATACTTATCAAAAGACCAAAGCACATTTTTTGTGTATTTAATTGAAACAATTCGTGTATATATTTAAAAATGTATTACTTACTTGAGTCCATAAGCCAAAACCGACAATAAAACAGTGGTCGTAACATCAATAAAGAACCGAATATTTGAAAAACACTCCTTTACTTCCAACATAATTCGATCAACGCTCTGCTCAGAGTTGAAACGAGTACGGTTCATATTTCAAATCGTCGAAAATATTTCACTCAACTAAGTTCGAATAAAAACACGTCACGAATTTTCTTCAGACAACTGCTTAACGAAGTGCTATCCCCGGATTCGGAAACCAGTCTGATAGACTTATGCAAATACAATGGTAATCAAACATAAATATTATACCTGTCTCATTCTTATACATTTACCTTCTTCGTTTACTTCGGATTGGTATATTGAAGGACCCAGGATGTCTGTGTTATGGTTTGTAGCAAATCTAAAGCGCATATGCAAAACATGGCTATTGTTAACAATATTGAAATTCTCGTTTTTGTATTATCCATTGTCATTCGAATTAAAATAAACAAAATTAGTGATAAGAAATGTTGTACACGCGCTGTTATTATTATTTTATATATTAATTTACGTGGTAAATTAAACCTAATGAATAATTAGTTTTTACACGTCGTTGAAGCTCACAAGTTCTATATGAATAGCTCGAAGATACACCTTATTAGTGGTGTCAAACATAACGCGGTTGAAAAAACTAAATTAGAGTTGAAATTGACTAAGATAACTCATAAATGCAATTGAATAAAATTATAATGCAGATACGCTTATCTTGAATATTTTGTTCTTTATACATACAGTTAAGGTGTTATGATTTGAATGGTTCCTGTTTTCGTGATGAAACATTATCATCAATATTAAAATATCAGTTAGAATCCGGATTCGATCCCGGGTCTCCCATTTAGTACACCGGTATTCTTCAACTGAACTACTTCTCTTGATAAATGAAACTCATTTTGAATCGAAGACATTGTCTAGGACGTTTGTACAAAGGAAATATTATCTATAGCATTCCTAACCCTATTCATTGGGTACAGACAGTATCGCTTGAAAATACGATCTACAGGTGATTGTTGAAAATTGTAGCATCGCTAGAATGCATTCTCAATAGAGCATAAAAGTCTGTCTGTTTAAATTGTGAAAAACAACGTTATTTTAACATAAACATAATGGAATGGGATATTATATATTTTACCAATTAATAAACTTAGTTAAATTTTAGTCTCGCACAATTTATGCTATTGTTGTGAAGAGCGTAAAATATGGATGACAAATGTTGACATTTATCCAATTACACACAATTTGTCAATGTTTAATAACGAAGAATTCTTGCTGAGAACTGCTGGCTGTTTTTGATTGATAAACTCGTAATTCTGGCGCATCGATGGCATATTGTTAGGTACATTTCTGAGAAATGAAATTTGTGTCTATCTGTCACATCCAGATGACCAGCGTTATTAACGCAGCGATTGATACAGACAAAATCAATTTATGAAACTTGCGTTTAAGATGGTAGGTAATACTGGCAACGATTTCTATGCGTTTGCATATTTGTGCACATTTTTGGGAAAATGCATATTTTTCTAGTTTTTACATAGTTTTATTACATATTTCATATTTGATTGGTTTACAATATTCCGGTAGAGTATTAAATTCTCACAGACAGAGTTTTTTTGGTTGGAAAGTTAACAACATATACCATATAAAATAATAATTGTCAAAAGGAATAAGTCGTTAGGATAACTAAATAATAATAATTACAGTTTTGTAACTTAAAATTTACTGTGGAATGAATAATGCATATACATAAATCCTTTCCATAATCATAGCTTAAAACTTGGGTTTTCAACAAACTGTATAAGGAAACCAAACTTTAGAAAAATCCATGTAAGATTCAGTGAAGTTAAAATTTTAATAAGAAATAATATTATTGAGGTGATGAGTTAGTGAACCATAATCATATAGTTTGAAAAAAATTGACATTTCTTTGACTAATTCTAAGACTATTTCTTTGGCTGCACTGTGCAGCCAGTGACAGTGACTCTAGTCTAATAAAGAGGCGTCTAAAGTATTTTTTAAACCAAGATAGTTGACAGAATGTTGTATACTCGTGTTCTGTTAAACTATTGCAGTTACTGGCAGATGTAGGTAAAGGAGAATTAAAACAAGAAAGAATTAAAACACATTAAATACATTTTATATATTTTTATTACATTTTTTTTAAGCATTCATAATTTTTCATGTATTTTCTTGATTTCACAAAAGTTAGGCGACATTTAGATTAGTATTTCGTATTTTAGTTTATATTAATAAAACTTTTAGGGTTGGCTTGATTATTGTTTTATTTTCAAATTTTTGGTAATTTAGTTTTTTAAAATGGTTTCTTAATTTGAAATTCTAATTGTAATACATTTTTTTATTACTTCCTTGTAGTTATTATTCAAAATATAAATTGCACTTTTTAATGTTGTTAATAAATAGCATAGAAATTAAAATTTATTTCATTTTTATTAAAACTGTCTATTGGAGACCCACAACACCCAATCATTAGTAGCAACTACCTACTATTGTTTATATAATAACTTCCCAACTGTCTTGAAAATAATTAGTCATTTTGTGTCATTAACTACGAGTATATGACGACATGTTCTACTCAGATATTCGTTTAAATGTACCGAGCTTTTTATAGATGAGTAGTATATAATTAAGTAATTATTTAGTTCCAAAAACAAATATAATATATTGTAACTATTGCATGTATTTAATGTTTAACTGACCTAACAAAAGTTACCTGTTACTTCAATAAAATCTGCATAATATACAATGTTTTGTGACCTATTTTACAGCTTTTTGAAAATAATACAAATCTACATATAAAATAAATTTGAAAATAAATCTACCTTTTTGACCATTAACACAATCATAAAACTTCTTAACTAAACTGCATAAGGATTCTACAATTGTGAGAAGTAATTTTTACGGATTAAATAGCATTGTAAAATTAGCAAGTTTCATTCAAGTAAAAAGTTATATAAATGTAAAACAACATCCATTTTACTTCTTAAAAACAAAAAAATATGGTGCTTCGGTTTAAATAGTTCAAACCGATTTTCTTTTAAAAAGAGTAAACATATCGTCTTGACTTAAGAAGGAAGTTCGTTGTAGATAAGTGAGTCAAAAGGTGTGAGAATTTAATATAAATTTTAATGTTACTATGTTATGCAAAAATACTTATTATATGTAAGATTTTTGTTATTTTTAAAGACACAAACAAAACAGTGATTACGACCGAGGGTCCTTTTCCTGAGTCTTGCGCTAAACTCCGAAAGGCGTGCACTTGTAGATTATAAAAAAAAAAATTGTTGGGGAAATGACTTTTTTTGTCTTCACAGAGATTGTCGGAGACAACTAACCTATTCTTTTCACCAATGAAAGAAGGAAAATTAAAAATAATAAGTTCGAAATATTCGCAGTATGTAGGTGGCGCCAATGTCAAGTTCTTGCCCGGATCAAAAAAATCGTAGATCTGTTACTACAGAGAGTACAAAGCTTTACTGCAACTATGAACTAGTTTACCGTTTCGATGCTGATATATTGTATTGGATTTCTGATCAGTATTTAACAAGTTTTATATATTGATTTTTGTATGTATATGGATTTATATATCAGTGGTAATAATTTACCAAAGCTTAATGACTCAAATAAATATTTTAAAAACTCTGAGACCTTCAGCAAAACGCAAATGCACTATTAGCAAAGTTTCAAATAATACTGAAACAATAATGCTATCATAGCGGTCTTATTGCAAAAGTATGAAGTTGCATCGCTCAACAGAGTGAAACATTGTAGTGTTACTTTCAAACTCATTTTCTTTGTTTTTAAAAAAACAATAAACAAAAAATAATAACAATAAACAGATTGACTTATCTATATCTAGTTTCTGTGTATAATTCTTTCTCTTTTATTGAAAAAAAAAACTTTTAAAAAGTAACTTTAATCCGTTGAAATGTATCTATTACACTATTACAGCATTCACACGCGCAGTTTTACACACCGGAAAACCGGTGCCGGTCGTTTATCAAATTAGTAGAACGCATGCGCAGTAACGAATTTTTGAAATGGCCGTATATAAGTATTGTTTGATTCCCTTTTTGAAGACTTACTTCGAATTATAAGAATAAAAATCAACTTGTAAACGATCGAGAAATTTGGCTGCTACTTTTCTTTAAATGATTTACGATCAGCGCTGGTTTTCCGAATCCAGTATCTCTGATTTAATTAAAGTTAGTGGTCTTATATTTGGAATAATTACTCTCTCTTTTGCTTTTCAAGAAATATCAATGTTGATTTTTATGTAATTCATTTTTAATGAGACGATATCTCAGAAATACGGTAATCAAATTACCATTTTTAACGACAATATTTATATTATTAATTATTCATACTATTGTTAGTCAAAGTTCTATTCATTATGATCTACAGTATTTTTATTAATAGTTTATTTTACTATTCTTTAGTTTTATTATTATTCTATTTATTAGAATCAGCCAACCCTTTTTTAATAAAATAAATATATTTTCTAATTTTCAATAGAAATAGAACTTAAATTAATGTTTCTTCTATTTTACTATAATGTCTTAGTCAGTCTCTTAAAGAGTTTCTGAAGCTAGATCGAAGTAAAATATTTAAAAAGCATAAAATAAATATTAGTGCTTATTTACTCTCTAAACATCAACAAAAAATTTAAACTTGATTTATTTTACTTTAATGTGTTCTTATGTATTTTAATAAATTTTTTGTTGAATTTTTACTAATATTAAGTCTATTTCTTGCGTAAATTCATTACATATATATTTGATGAATCTCTAATTATAAATGCTTACTTTTATAATTTACGATATATTTTTAATATTAACTATTTAGGAATACATAAATATTTTTGATTATTTTCTATAAGCAAAAACAATCTTATTTGGGTGAAAAACTCTATACACTTTACTAGATTTTTGTAAGTGAAATAAGTTACCAACTTTTGAGATTTAATTGAGATAAAAAGTAAAAATATTACATTAAAAACAATAATATTAAATTTGTAGTTGTATTACCTCAAGCAGAAAGAGACCTACAATAACTCTACTTTTGTCCATAACTAAGATGGTGTTAATTTTTATGTTTATTTTATTTTAACGGAACCAGTTTTAGGGTTAGCGAAAATTTTGCAATTTTTGGTGTATTTTTATGTACTATAATTGTAGTGTAAAATGAATGTATTCAATTGATCGTAGTAATACAAATTAGCGAGCTCTATCTTATCTTTTAAAGTAGTTCCACCTTGAAATCACTTCCCCATAGATTTTCAATTTTTTGTTTATAGGTTAAGAATAGCGTTTACTAATAAAGTTAGAAGTTTCTGAATTTTTGACAGTTTAAAAACTGGGTTAATTAATAACTATTAGTTAGCCATTTTCAGGCTCATCTGCCGTTTAAGGCATATTAAACTTCCTGTCCGCCCAATTATTTTATATTATACACAAAAATTTCTCTACAGAATTTAGAAAAAATTTAGGAGAGTAAAGAAAAATGTTTTTATATTAATTACAAAAAATAGTACTAGTAAAATAACATTTTTATAAATTTTAAGTATGTATGTATTGTGTATTTTGAATTTCTATTCTGACTATACTATACCACGTTGGAACGTTAATGTAAAAAATCTCTCTATGAGTATTTTTTCAGAGTCTATTCAATCACACTTTTGTGTTTGCCATTGCAGCTAACATTTTTTAATTTCATATTGTATGCGGTTCGACTTCAATCTCTCTTTCTATATGGAACGCGTTATATAAATTCTGTAATGTAATATTTTTAATTTTATATATATAGAGTGAACTCTCTTATAACACTTATTCCTAAAAGCCGAATTTGTATGAATCTGAGATATTGCAATAACTTTTTATATAAAGCGATTCTCGAACAGCACACTATATAATAATCTGTAGACATTTTTAATATTTTATCTAGCTCATAAGTGTTCGTTAAGAATATATTTAAAAAGTCTTTTTTCTATACGAGTTCTTATAATGAGGTTTGATACAATGCAGAACATACTACCCGTGTTATACGAGAGATCACTTCATTTTTAGATTTTTTCAAACCATTTTAATTTTATTGAAAGTAAACATACTGTTTTACAAGCATTAAATATTTGGCAAAGATGTTATTTTTTCTTGTTTTCATTCAATGTCAGTACCTATATTACATAATTTGGTATATAATCAAATCTGATTTAGCTTTATTATTATAATTAGTAATCGCATCAACAAACATGGTTTAGAAGATATGTAATACTATACTTCGGTTTATAATTAGTTATCTCCCATAAAAGATTGTTAAAGCTCTAAAAAATTTATAAATACCTAACATCCATAAATGAATTATATATCTATAGTTTTTTAATATTTTATAATGTATAGTATTTAGTAGTTACGTGGCACAAACATTTATGTTATATATGTTAAATTGACGGGTTTTTCTTTTGTTATTTGAACAAAATTTCGAAAAAAAATTACTCGAAATTTTTTGTTTTGGCTAGTAGGTGTCTTTGCAAATTGAAATTGAACGAAACATTATACCTTACATCTACATTGTCGTAACACGAATTTATAAGTAATTACATTTAAAATGATTTATTACTTTTCACATTTATTTACTGTGAAAAAATTAAAATGAAATTATTATTACTGTGAAGTAAATAATATAGTTGAAGCTATGAGCATTTAACTAATTTTATGGTTTTACACGAATATTTTTACTTGATTCCATATCCGGTTTACATATTTATAGAGACTAAATACTTTGGAATAATAATCACAGGTTTATGAATTTTAATAAGACATTACTATAGACTTCTAAGTTTTAGTTATCTCTAGTAATTTTTTCAGATTTTTTTAAATTCTCTACAAAGAAATATCGTGTTTGTTTTCGTGACCCAAAATCAAATACCGTTTAAAAATATTTATTCTTTAAGAAATGAATTCTTCTGTTTCTATATAATATAATATTTTTGTTTGATCAAATTACTTATGTATTATAATAAATCAATTTAAATATTCTTACAAATTTATATAAGTAACATTTAACATTCAGAACATGTATTTTTTGATTATATACTTTCTGTTACAGTTAGTGCCGTTATTGGCTTGACTTATATATAACACAAATTTAAAATATATGTTTATTAATAATATAACTTAAATAGTAGCACATGCATTGCTTCCTAGAACTCTTTTCTTAAACAAAATTTAATTGAAGTAATCTATAGCTGATACTAATTGTAATAACAGAGAAATTCTAATTATTTATTTGCACAATTTCAACTCATTCTTCGAAAATTTTGATGTATAAGTATATATATTATCAGGTGCAAGTTTATTGTTAAAAACTAAAAGTTAAAAAATATTGTGTCGGTATCATTAACAAAAGAATCTTCTTTTCTTAAAAAATTCAAAAGTATTCGACGCATGCATGTACTATATTTAAATAATTCAAATTTATTATTAAAATAAGTATTGTTTATAATAATATGTCTTCATATTTTCATTTCGACATCAAGGTCATGTTCGCCTAAAATTATTTATTTTGGTTAAATTCGATTTTTTGTTACGTATGTATCAGTTAGGAACTCTAACACTTATTGAATTTCTTCTTGATTGTCTGCAAAGCATGTTTGTCTTTATATTAAATCATATCAAACAATTTAGATAATAGTTGTAGTTATTTTATACATGTTCTTGCTTGCTTCTCAATCTGCTGCTGCCGATGCGTAAACTTTAAAAAATATCCGCACTGATGCGACATGCTAAATTTAACTGCAACAAATATAAAGTTGTCGTTTGGTGTAGTACGTCTACTAAGTTTTGCAACTGTTGTTATTGGATAATAAAGTGCATCTCACAAGAAAAGAGTCTGTTATTTGTCTTTTAAAGTAGTTGGATGCTTGAAAACGTCTTTACCGGTGTAACATTCAAGATTACACCATAAAAAAGAGATATATTTACATTATATTTTATTGTTTATTAACTTTATTATGAATAGTAGTCTGAAAACTACGTGCAAAGACAATATTGACAATCTGCTGTCATTTCCATTGACATAGACAGGACAAAGTCTTGAAGTTACATGAAACACATGTTTATGACGTACTTAAATTCTCAGGATTTAAATCCCCTTCATTTCGCATCATCCCCAGATTCATTCGCAGTATCTGGCGACACGTGGCACAAGAAGTTTATTACTTATCAGTGTTTTTGACAAGAATAAGAATAAGCTATGACGTAAACTATTATTTTTGTTTAAATACGTAAAAAGAGGACTTTGACTATGACGCAAGTGTCTTAATGCTCGGTGATGATACTTCTGAGTTTGTGTAACAAAAACTCTCATATTTAAATTTAATAATAGATGCATTAGACTGCATTCAATTCTTTGCAGAAACAATTAGTCGTAATGCAATCGGAATTTATCGCAAAGTAACTCTTGAGGGTCGTTGCTGTAAACTTCAAAAAGGTAAGATACAGTGCTGTGTGTTTAGGACAATACTAAGTATTTTATTAAGTTTTACCAATTCTTAAAAAAATTCCGTATATGAATTCGGGAAACAACCTGAACCCAATATAGTCGGAGCAACAACCGTTTCATTCAAGCAGCAATGCAACAATATTGTTGAACGTGAACTTGAACGTGAACGTGAACGTGAACGTGAACGTGAACGTGAACGTGGAATGCATTACCAAATATGACCGAATCCTATTTTATATTTAATTTATTTTACTGTTTGCAGTTTTTACTGATAAGTTTATGATTTTGTGAGCACATAAACATTTTGACAACATCATGCTATGGGATCGAACCTGAAGACTCAGCTGTCTGGCATCAGGCATAAACGCCCACTGTACTGTGTCATCTTTATTCATTATACCATCAAATATCTTGTATTCAATTTGAAATGTATACCAATTTTGCCGTTTTATCGAATTTCTTTTCAATTGCATCATAATAATGAAGACGTATTATTAAAACAATACAATATTTTGTAGTTTTTAGCATAAGACACACATAGATGGATGTGATATTGATAATTTCTAAATATTATCTGTAATATTTTGACAATATTATAATAATACCTTTCAGTAAACCGTATTAACTTAAATAAAATTCGCAGTTACTTCAATTTAACTTCAACATACGAAATGTGTTCAAAAAGTAACGAGGTTTTGTAATTTAAAAAGACCCGCGTTAAAAATTGAAATATGTTCTTTTCTCCATAAGTGGTAGCACTATAATCACTTACTAAGCTTACTGTGAGCAAGATGGATCAACCTGTTTGTTTACAGCAGCTGCTTGAATCAGTCCACTTTTTGTTACTTTTTGAACTCACTATATATTTAACGAATTCGAATTCGTAACGATTTCAAAGAACTAACTTACTGAATTCAATGTTGAGTCATCAAAGAATCTTATTTTCATTTCATTTTATGATTTACTAAGCTGCGTCATGTGTCCTATGCTTTTTTCTGTTTTATTATTTCATTTTATTGTCTTTATTTTGTTAAAAACACGTATCCTAATAATCGAAATATATAATAATTTAAATATTATAATAATTGTAGTTTTTAATTTAGTAACGTATATATATGTTGTCTTTACTTAAATATAACATTTATGTTTTTTTTGTTTTGAACATTAATTTTTCAAGTTTACAACAATAATATTTTTTTTTCTTTTTTATGTTTTTATAATTTTTTGATAATCTGCTGCAGAATTATTGTACCTTAAATATAAATGAATACTGATACTTTTAATACTGTTATGTTATTCTTGGATGTACTTTTATATTCATCTTACTATAATTCTACAGTATTGTAAATATGTTTATTTAATATACTTCTATTTTATATATACTCCTATCTGTATATATTTCCAATTTTAAACTACTCATTTTTTTAAATTTCTGATTTCTCATACTTTGGTCTATTTCCATTTATAATATAATTTAAATTTATATTATTTACTAACAATTTGATGATTTTTTAGGTTCTAGTTACAATCCCTGTTAGCATACATTTTTGATCATTTTTACAGTTTTTTTTAACTCAATTATTTTTAATTACGTAACAGTTTCTAAAAATTGTAATTTTGTTTTCTTTATAAATACCTACTTTACATTTAATTCGTTTCTGTGGATTTTTTTAAATTTATCACGGCAGTCTAACATTGCAACATATGAATCGTATAAACAATTCTTTGTCACAAGTTAACAATAATTGATTTTCATATTTAATTTCTTTTAAATGAAATATCTTCATTACCTGCTAAATTCTAATTAAATTATTTGTTTAAAAAGTATGATTTATTTGTTCTAGTTTCTATTAGATTAATTTGTCACAATCTAAGCCGAATATCTCACATTCTAAGAAGCAAATACAACAAAAATATTTGTCTTAATGTAACTTTGAGATATAATAATGTTGACACTATAATTATGAAAAAAATTATGAAAATTAAATATTTATTCATTTAATTCAACGTTGGGTAACTTACCATGCTAGTCTATTTATCGATGATTTTCCATTAATTTTGTATTATTATGGTCTTACATATAAGGTCTAAACCGCAGTGTGATACTCAATAAGTTCGTAGGATTTTATGTTTCTCATTTATTGATCATTTTCATTGTCTTTTATTTTTGCTATGTCATCCTTCGAACATATTGAGTGATATATAAATATTAAATAAATACGACAAGCAAACCTCGGAAAATATAGTACTGGTTTAGGTATCTAGCTCGAAAACATAGCAGTCTGGTGTCTACACATGAACTCTCTCAACCACTGTACTCCCTATCGGGATTGTAGATATATTCCTGAGGATCTCAGGATCAATGGATATATTGCTTTTATCGTACTATTAATTATATTATATGTCACCACCGTAAAAACTGACAACATAATAGGAGGTTGTCAATGATAAAAGGAACTAATGATCGGAAATATAATATGGACTTTTTTAAGGATAAAACATTGATGATTCATAATACTTTAGAAATGATTATATCATTAGTTGTTCCTCTAAAACAAAATGTTAATTCGGTTGTTACTCATAAATCTATGCCTCCTACTGTTGTCATTTCCTGGCTATAAAATGTATATATCACAATGGATATATTAATGCCAATTAAAATAATTGACCACGAGAATAAATGAGCTTAATAAATTGTTAATACATTTCGTATAAATATGACAACTGTTCGTTTTAATATTCGTTAAATTGTGTGCGTATAGTCTGTTAGATTTGCACCAAATTAGTTTTATCTGTGAAGTTAGTTATGTTATATGAATCTAGATTATGTCGTTACTATGTGGTCAATATTTCCTTTTTGTTTGGGGAAATATGTTATAAATAAACCATATTTTTTAAACACATTGAAACATTTAGGAAATTATTTTAAGAGTTAGTTAGATGCCGTGCCCCCTATAATTAGTTTACATATTTTATATTTACTTATCATAGATATATTCACGAATAATTTCAATATAGATATTTAGAATTATAATACTTTATCAATTCTATAAGTATATTACATACATTAATTGTCAATATAAATATTATGTTTTAACAAGAGGTGTCAACATACAACCATCATTAGGGTGACATTTGGCAGATGTTTTGTTCCGTAATTAACCTCAGAGTTTTTACTTTGGATTAAAACAAAAATATCTTAAAATGACTTAAAGTCTTAAAATGACACCTCTTGCTGAAAAACCCTATATATTGATTTCGTTGAATATGTTTCATTATTTTCTTGATATTTTTAAAAAAATATCTAAATAACGAATTTTGTAATATACTTATGGTACTGACAAAGTATAGTTTTATCTCTACAATATAACACTGATAATAAGTTCACGTTGTGCAGTACGTTATACATATTATACATAGTTACTAGCCTAGTTACTTTTTGCTGTATATGGACATTCATTCAATTAATGAATTTAACATTAACTTTATAAGACATTCATAATATCTTTATATATATATAGATATATATATATATATATATATATATATATATAATTATATATAAATGGTACTTAAGACTCGACAAAATTTGTATATACATAGGGATTGTAGGAGCATAATTTTCCTGAAATAATTAAGTTCTAATATTCAGTCAAGGAATAATTTTACATTTATATATAGGTACATCATAACACATATGTATTTTCACGAGTATTATAGCTAAGAAATCGAAATTCCATTCGATTCTAAAATTACTAATACCCAGGTAAGAAATTGTATTGCACTGCAAGATCTACACTTGCAAATTTGCCACATGCTAATTCCAAGGTTCTTTTTCTATTTCTCATATAGAAAATTGTTTTGCAGTGCAAGTTTCACATATGCTAGCTTACTACAAGCTAATTTAAGTTACATTTTATACCTGGGTAAATTATTTCATAAATTCAGATTAGTAATAAAGAATGCATCATTAGACCATCATTGTAATGATGGGTAATTGTGGTAACAATATCCCACTGTTTACAAACTGATTTTACTTATTTTAATCACAGTTACTTAACTTACATGTACTTGTTTTAATTAATATTTTTAATTTTGCGGTAACATTTATGCAAATCTTATTTTATACATTTATATATTCCGTCAAACACAATTACATATCTACAAGTATATTTCATCACTTGTGAAAATTGTTTCTTTCATTTATGATTTTCTTTACGTAATACAGTGCAAAATGTTAGTAAGTTTCACAAAGTAAATATTTTACCAATATTTGGATCAAACGGAATATAAATATATATAACTTAAGTTATTTATATACTTGTATGATAATAAATTGAACAACAATATGTTATTGTAGAACAGCAGAAAACTTTATGATAAAATTAAAGGAACTTTGAATTATAATATTATTAATTTTTTCTTCATATGAAATAAGACGTACAGGTAGTATTTAAAGTAACAATTACCACTTATACTCGTACATTAAAATGTAAGTGAAAAGTTTTTAGATCAATTACAGTACAGTTTTTTTTATAATAATGAAAGGTACTTTTTTTTGCAAACAACAATCACAGACAGGCTCTTGATATAGTAGTATTAAGCCCAATAATATATTTCTAGGAAATATAAGACCATACACTAAACTATAATGCGAAACAAATAATACTTAATA
This sequence comes from Panorpa germanica, assembly GCA_963678705.1. Lineage (NCBI taxonomy): Eukaryota > Metazoa > Arthropoda > Insecta > Mecoptera > Panorpidae > Panorpa > Panorpa germanica. The sequence goes on from OY783203.1 coordinate 44,049,063, forward strand.
TTAATTCACAATCTACACACAATTGATATTACAAATAACATTTTCAACCTTACATGAATGATTTAGTATATTTTTCTATTCGTTAGATATTTAAACAGCTGTTCATTTAGAATATTTGTATTCTATTAATTTAATATAGACTTTTATCTATTCACAACAAGCATAATTAGCTTTATTATTATATCTCTATTAATTAATTTAATAATTGATATATTTTACATAAGCTAATTAGTACTCTTACTGATTCCGTTAGACAAGGTGAGCAAAATCTCTTTATATTTACAAGTCATATTGTTATATTTACATTTCTCTTTTTTTTTTCAGTTCTGGCATAAATTGCTAGTAATTGAATTATTCTATACAATATTTAGTTTGATAAGTATGGAAAAAACGTTAAATTTCCTATTTAAAAAGAATTGGAAATATTATAAATACTTTTTTACTATTCTTATCAAACGACCGTAAAGTTATTAATTATTTGTACAAACATGAATACATCATATGACAGTTATCTACTAAACAGTACATCGATTGATTGGTTTTCCTTAATGATATATCGGCCACTTTTCTGTTACAAAACAAGTGTAAGTCATAGAGAAAGATAAGTCGATAAATATAAATTATAACTAATTATTAATTAAATTATAATTTAAAAAAATTATGGACTTGAACTTGAAACTATGAACTTGGACAGTGGCTAAGACTATTTACGTTTTCTGCCGGACTACCCAGTCTGCGAGTTCGATCCCCGAATAAGCGCTATATATTCTGAGTATGGTTATTACAAATGGTTAATTGATTATGGCCTCATGTAATTATAAACTCATTATGCAGCGATATAGTTCACATATATCACGATACGACAACTATAACTGGCAATACAGTAGGAGCTCATCGGTGATAGAACTCAGCATCGGAAATAGGCCACCGTCACATAAAGAATAAAAGAAAACTAGTCGATATACTGAAAATATTGTTCTAATGGATGTTAATTTGATATTGACACTAATTAATATTACATTTTTGAGAAGAAACAGCTAATATTTCCAATATAGACAAAAACATTGTATATTTTAATTTACACAATTATACTTTTTTTTTGATATTTTCTTTTGAAGAAGATTTTTTAAGGTATAGCTACTTTTATATACATATAAATATATATCTACAGTTACATTGATATACATACATTTAATAATTCAGTAGTATGTACAATTGCATTTGAGTTACTTCGTGAATTTTTTCTTAGTATTACAAAAAAGTATACAAAAATATACATATAAAAATTGTTATATCAAAAATATAAGATGATTTAGATGTTATATATGAAAATTTCTATTTAGATAGTTACCCTAAAATCCAAATAAATATTTCAAAAATATATAAAAAATATAAATTTATTACAAACTGATATTATCCATGCCTAAGTTTCAATTGGGAATAAAATATTTAAAAACAAAGTAAACAAAAATTACAAGATAATTTTGAAGAGGTAAGTACTAGCGTATTAGGGAAAAGAAAACAAGAAACACAAAGCGAAAAGCAATTTTTAAAATTGGAAAAGAAGAGAACGGTGTTCCGAATAAGAAGGGAGACATTGGAGCATACAAGAAAGGAAGACAAGCTCAGGATTGTCAGTGAAAAGAAGATACAGGAGTAGAGAAGACAAAGAAGAAAGGAGGTGAATGACGGAGGTACAGAGAAGAAGGAAGGAGAAAGATGAAAAGGAGATAATCATAGAATTGAAAATGAGTAGAAGAGAAGACACGGGGAGAAGAAGGAGTAGGAGGCATTAGTTTTAAGTTTTAATAGATGTTATGATTAAGTTTAAGTCAATTAAATGAAATCTACTTAACGATTTAGTGTGGGAAGAATGTGAAGAATACCAGAACGCATTAAAAGAATAAATATATATATTAATACATTTGTTAAAGTTTACATCCGAGTACCTACATTGCGCAGTACAGCGCAAAATGTCATACTTCACGACAAGTAATTTCATTTCACTTCGATATAAACAAAAATGTTTTTGGCGTCATAAGACAAATAAAGTTTATTCTTGTAACGCACTAGGATAATCGCTGTAATCGCGGAGTAATTTTCAGGGTCTCTGCGATCAAAAGTAAATAATGAAAATCCGACTAAAATAAGGAATTTGCCGCTATGAGCCAAGGCCTTGTTGACCTAGGCGTTAATGCGGAACCGGATATAGCTATTATACTAGTTATCGTATTCATAATGATTGTAACCCTACAATGCATCGCATCAAAACGAATTAAAAAAAATATTGTATGTGTAAGGGCTCTCTCACACTGCAACCAATACTGGAATAGTATGTATCGTTTTCCCCTCTCACCTATATGGTTAAAGTTGTAAACAAATAGAACACCGCGGTTGTTGTATACAAAGATGCATGAATCCAAGCATATTCAGGATATACACGTCTGTGAGTAAAACGCAGCGACTCTTTGATATACATACTTGTGAACCATATTATGATTATGAAATTATGGTACAATGGTGTATTGATAAAAAATAAAGTTGCATCTTCCTGTGATGATAAAGTGTGCTACTTCTAATTCTACTGAAAATGTCGAATTTCGTAATTAATTGGTTCCAGTGTGAGAGAGCCGTAACCATTCTTGTTTGTTTGAGTGTGTGACCTCCTAAATGTCTTTTTTATTATAAGTTGAAAAATAATAATAATTAGGAATTGCGTTTTATGCGCCGTTGTGGAATATTTAGTTGGCTTCATCATAATTCATCGTTAAGGTATTTTTAAATTGGACAAATAATTTTAATAAGGTATCTTGAGCAAATATATAAATTATGTTTAACATATACTTGTCTTTCAATAAAAGTGCCAGATATAGTATGATCTCATATAAAACATACACCCTGTATAACCATATAAATTGTATCAAAGGTGTTTTATATGAGATGATACTATATCTAGCCGTTTTTTTTTAAAAATTCTATATATTACCCTATAAACAAATTCAGTTTTCTTTTTGAATGCAACATATTATAAAAGTTTTTAAAAATATTTTTACAAATTTCTATGTTTTAATACTTTATTAATTTAAAATAATTGTCCTACGCAATTAATATGAATTGAAGTGCCGACATATAAAAAAGTAAATCTCATTAATTGTAAGATCAAATAGGGGAACCACCGTATGGGCAATGGGCTATAACATTCCATCAGATATGTTCGTGTGAAACAATGTGTTGAATCACTACCTCTTTCCTAGTTAACTAATAATTTTATACTTCCGTTTGTAATATACGAGTAGCTTTAGTAAATCCATATATAAATTATGTTTATGTTTATAGCGCAAGTTAGTTGAGCGAATTAACGTGAATATAATAAATATTATGTTTGATTTGATCATTTTTGTAATATTCTGCTCTAGCTTTTATATAAAAATTCTTCTAAGCGAACCTACTACAAAAATGTTAAATAAATATTATATTTGTGTTCATGATTTATATTTATATTTGTGTTTCTATGATTTATTTGTTGTAATCTGAAATACTTTATTTGTATTTCTAATTTATTTCCTTCAAAGTGTTTTCGATACACAGATGAGATACGAAATAAATCCATTATATTTTATCGTTATAATTAATCAACAATACTTAATTAAATTTAGATGTGTTCTAAGAAGTGCACAAGTACAGGGTTAAGATAAAAATAGTGCGAAGAGTAAGTACCTACTAAATAAAATTTTTACTCCGAAATGCATGCATATTTAAAATAAGATGATTTACAATAAAACTTAAGAAAAGAATTAATTTAAAAAAAAAAAGCAAATTAAAATGAAATGTAAGGAAATTTTTAATATATGTTCCAATATATATCCAATAAACACCGTTACTTGCTTATAATTTACATCTAACGTCGGAGCCACAGATGTGTGATCGTTTACGAATGGATAATACGAATATACGTACATGAACACGAATGTTTTTTTGCTCTATTTCTATGAGAGCTTGTGTATATGTATTCGTTTTACCAATTCGTACACGAACACGTCCTGGTATAACAGTATATGCTGCATAAATATTACTGAAATGCTATATAATAAATTGTAAGCGTAAACCTATGTTACAAATTCTCTATATGTATATTTTTGTATACACACTACTACATAAATAAGACAAGACGCTAATTAAATGACATTCATGAAAAACGACTTTTAGGATTAACTTTTCATATACTCGTAAGATTTGATTCTATACTCAAGAGTATAGAATCAAATCAATGATATAGTATTAACGTGTATAGTGTTATAGTGATGTGCATAGTGTTGGAGTTGTATCACATAGCTAGGGAAAAAAACACAGTGTTACATATCTATGTACATACAAGAACATAGAGTCACAAACGTTTATATATATAAATATAAATAAATTAAGCACCTTAGACCAGAGCGTAAATGGTACATTACAAAACAATTTTATAAGTTGTACATATAATCCTGATTAAATGGAAAATATCGTAGAAAAAATGGTATACGATAAGAGGAAAACCCACGCCTTTTATTTGCACCTTTTATTTGCACTCAAGGCTGCGGTTGGCATTGCAGATTTCTGTAACATTTGATGCGTATTCAAGATACGTGGGTACATCTTCAATCGCAGATAATTACTATTTATTTATATATATATATATATATATATATATATATATATATATATATATATATATATATATATATATATATATATATACACGTTTGTGTCTTGTTAAATTTATCATAATATTTACAGAATCTAATGATCAACTAATAGGTAAATTTTAAACCGTGTTAATAATATATGAAATTCTTTTATATTTGATCTACACTATGGCATTTTAAAAACAGTATTGCAAATATGTTTGTAATTAAAGTAATATATATATATATATATATATATATATATATATATATATATATATTTAAAAAATATAAATAATAGAAAATAATTTACTGTTACTAAATATTTACATTGTAAACTTTACAATACTGTTTTAGATAAAATTGTAGTGTGGCCAATGTAAATGCCAGATATCACAACCAATTTTCTTATTAAATATTACGACAAATATTTAAATAATTATAACAATAATCATTTAAAAAAAATATTTCTCTTGAAATAAATGTGAATGATATTTGATAATTGTATAATTAAACAAGGTTCATTTTCTTTAATTAATTAAACAAAAAGACTATTTTTAAAACAGGATATTAAATGTCGTAATAATAAAATAATTTAATATGATATATATCATATTAATAAAACAAAGGTTGTTGATATTTACAAATAAAATTTCTAAGAATTATTTACAGTAATTTATAATTATAATAAATGTAAATAAAATATGATTAACGAATAATTCATATATTTTATTACGGTTTCACATTTCCAAATTGCATTCCTATTAGCAAGCAATTTGAATTTTATTATTTAATTCACTCCGCCATCTTTTGGCATTTAACTCAAGCTACTTTCTTCAATACTGGGGCTGGCTAGAATGTTCGGATCTCCGTTGATGTTATGTTTATGTCCAAAGCGAGGACTCGAACGAGAGTTAGATGTCACAGATTGCATGGTTTGAGAACGTGGTGGAGCGAAACGCATTGTGTAGGCTGGTCGGTTATCATGGATTCCAATCTAAAAAATATTTAACATATAGGACTCAGTTTACATATTTATGTTTCATTAACTAAACATAGAAAGCATCACTCACATGCAAAACAAATATTATATGATGTAGTAATTAACTAATTAACTTTAAATATAAGCATGGTTGTCTTTCTAAGAAATGCAGCATCCCTTTCTTTATCTGGCATCTAGTTTTAATTAGTAGTTGTCACTATCTAATAATTAGACATAGCTAATTGTTCTAATATTACAAGTCACAATTCAACTATATAAAAATAGGCCATATTATTCTAATATACCGTGTATTAGTATGTTGCTTCTTGCAGCTTTTGGAAAAAAGAAAAATATTAAAAAATTTAATTGTGCTATATAAATTCAATTTTGTAAAATGCATTTATATATACCCGCTAAACAAAAATATAATTATTACGTAGCATAGACATAAAAACATACGTAATGAAAGCGTATTAACATTTTAAACTATTTTCAATTATTAATAATAATGTAATTAATTTGAATATCAAATTGAGATAATTGACAAATTATTTGAATATTCATTGAGATCGTGCGCCAAATAATTCAGGAACTCAAAATGTGATTTATTGTTACAGATTCTTATTTAAAGTTAAAGTATTGATATATAAAACACAACTAAATAAATTTAGCTTTTTTAGCTTATTTTTTGGATGCACAAGTATTATAAAGAAAATAGCTAAAACAAGTTTAAAATTAGGTTAAGTTAGTAAGGATTCCAATCAATTACTATTATTGAAATACACCAAAGTACAAAACAGCCTCTTTTAATGTTCGATTTATCCGTAGCATACTCTGTAATAGGTATTATTCCTTTAATCCTATAGGTTCCTATTATTCCGCACGGTCCCTAAAAACATATACTACATAATAATTACAAAATATTTTTTGCAAATTATTTACGGAGATCAGACCAATTTTTAAGTCAACTAGTAAACTATATTATTAAACTCTAGTAAGACCTCTATTTTGTAACTGTTTAACAGGCGTTCGTTAATTACTGACGACTTTTAAAAGGAATATATTTTCTAAATTAGGCTGCTTATATGCCCGCTCTGAGATAAGTGATCTATTTTGCTCTTTATGATCCGATGATACTTTTGTGTAAACTTACATAGCCTAATTTAGAAATATAGGCCTTTATAAGAAAGTTAGAAGTTAACGGGTTAGTTAAACAGTTACAAAACAGGGACCTTCGTTTACTTAGTGGGTATATATAATGCATGTAAACTAAAGAAAGCAATAAAAGTAAGTGTAGAAATATGAAGAATATAAAAAAAATTATATAACAAGCTAGATCTTATTTAATAACTAATTGGGTATACCTTTACTTCAATGTACTTTTGTAAGATGTTGTATTTAGATACAGATTTAGATGCAGATATATTTAATAATATGTATAGAAACAGTATCTAAATACGCCACGTAACTAGATACATTACAACATTATTTAATTTACATAATAAAGTATAATATTTATAACTGATTTGTCTGGTCTCAGAGATGACAAGGGTCCATAGTTTATCACGAAATGTAGTCTTATAGCGAATTTTACGAATGAAAGGTAAGAGTGAAGATTTTCACAATAACTGATAACGTGCACAAGTAGCTTATGTCACCATTTTAGTCAGAATGTACCTATAAAAAATATATAAAACAAATATCGGTCTTGCTCATTTTGTACCAGATAATTTTTAAATAGTTTTGTTAACAGAAAACACAAAATGTCTTCCGGACCTAATAAGAAAAAAACTACGTACCATCGAAGAGGGTAGTCATGGTAAAAGTTACGTTAGGCTACCTAAAATGGAACCACGTCGTTTCTGAACGCTCCCAAAGCACGAATTGGATTATTGACTCTTATATATAAGAGAGTTGGATACTACAGTATCCAACATTGCAACAATAGCCTCTTTAAGTTGTTGTGATACTACCACATCTATTTTGTAACTTATTTAAAGTAGATCGATAGCTTAGGGCGAACTTAATTAGCCAAATTGAGTCTAAACTAATTTATTAAAAAAGCTGATAGTCCGAGGTTAAAGGTAAGTTTCAAACATGAGCTCGCCAACTTGAAATAAATGTATCAGTAACGTTTAGTAAATTACTGAAGCAACTTGCTTGTCTCATTATGTTTTGTATCTTTTAAATAGTTATGCGTCTAGCATCTCACATTCCTCAAAATGGTTGTAGGATGGCATATAAATGACGTCATTATTGATAAATCCATATGATTTTCAAGCCATTACTTTGCTTGAACGGTATTTTTTTCATTAAAAATGCAATGCTTTATCAACATACGGAATTCAGATTTTTCTCATTGTTTATTATAAAAGTAGCGTCCTTAAAGCTATTGTAACTGATAAAATAATTGTCGGAATGTTATGAAATTTAGAGGTTGGTACTATCTGTAAATCATAAATATGTTTATAGTGGCGCCATCTATTCCATATGTCATGCTACGAACTTATTAAGTGATGGTAATATTTTTAGTTTCTCAGTTTAAAATTTTATAAAGTTATATTATGTATTCATAACTATGTATATATAGTTCAAACAAATTTCTTGAACACTTTGAAACTTTTAATGGCTTTTAATTTTTAACTTTAATGGTAAAACACTTTGTTTAGTTTATAATTAAGAAAAAACAAATGGAAAGTTGTAAAAATGTCGCTTTACAGTTAAATATAAACTATATTATTTTTTCATTATGTGATTTTTACTTTGTTATATAAACTTCATAACAGTTGTATTGTGTGGTTTGCAAAACTTTTCATAGAGGAGCTCTTCTACGATTTCAAACTGACAAACAAAACTTTCCTTCTAACATCTGTTATAACATGTAGTCAAAGTACAAGTTGCATAATGTTACTAAGTTCCGAACTTCATAAAGAGATGGCGCTGGTATATTAAAAGGAGTATTCGTCTTATACGGTTTCATCCTTTATATATTCGTTCAAGTATACATGTTCAGAACTTTTTAAACAGCCCTTGTATTAAAAAAAACGGACGAATGAAATACATACGAGATGTGTCAAAAAAGTAACGGGAGTTTATAATTTAAAAAGGCCTGCACTAATTATTTTATAGAAACATATTTTTCCGCAAGAAATCCGTCAAAAATGGCTAGATTTGTGGAAGAACAATTCCTGAATTTTACCTTACAAACACAACAATTACAATCGATCAACCGCCATATTCACCAGATATAGCCCCGTATGACTTCTTTTTGTTTTCGAAACTAATGTTGTCAATCCAGGGTACCTGTATTACCTAAATTAAAGCCATGAAGCAAAAATCGCTATGCACTAATGAAGTGGATTGATTTAACCAGCTGTTGTAAACAAACGGGTTGATGGATCTTGCTCATATCTGGCATAGCAATTGAGTACAATGCTACCAACTTACGGAAAAAAGATTTTTATAGAATAATTAGTTGAATAAATAGTACAAATTGTCGTTACTTTTTTAACACATCTCGTATATACCATAGAGTATATAGAATAGAGTACTATAAGTATAGAATATTACACCAAATTATATTTAATAACTCTTCCTCGTTGATAATAAAAGAAAGAATCTTAAAAGAAATAGTATACCCAATTGAAATAAATTAAAAATATGTGATTCTATAAAAGCATGCATTATATAAAATACATATAGTTGTAAATAAGTTATAAATTATATATTTGTTGATTACGTATAAATTAAAGAATAAATCAAATAGTTTTAACACTTGCGTGGGTTACAGATGTACAACATTCAGTATTTAATAAAATTTTCTTTTACAAATCCAACTTTTACTTGGTTGCCATTTGTAGACTGGCGGACATTTTTGTATGGTTGAAAGATCACCAAGTAAACCTTTGGAGAAAATAGGCAAGCCAATGCAACGGTAGCACTGATGTTGAGACACATACACATGCTGGCGATTTGAATCTGAAAAATAAAATATCTTGTTAGAAATATATTTTACACGTATACTTCACTATAAGGTCGCTTTGTATAAGACAACTTTTGCGGAACGAGCAGAAAAACATGAAACATATAACTAAGTTATATGTACGAGGGTCCCACAATTATAAACCGAAATATTTTAATACATATTTATTGGTGGTTTATACAAATACGGAACGGAAGTACATTTCCTCCATCAAATAAAAAGATTTTTGATCTCTTAATGAAAAAGAAGTCAATTGCATATGCTCTTTACATATTGTCTACGACTGCAGCGTCGTCTTCAAATCCCTTCCCTTCTAATGCCTCTTACAAGGGACCAAACATGTATTAGTCACATGGAAATAAGTCTGGACCGTAAGATGGTTGTGTAAGATGTTTCGAGTGTAATTTAGTGAGTTTATCACGAATTAGAGCTGCTGTATGCGACCGCGTGTTGTCGTGCTGAAGGAAGACATCACAAATCGGTTGCTGACGTCGTTTGTTGTGATAATAGTCTTAGCCTCATCCAGAAGCCATTGATTTTGGACCACTTGGGCTTTACTCAGAGTACCATAACCGAATTTTGCTTGGAGTCTCTACAAAATTTCACTCGATACTTTCGTTAGCGAAGAAACGAATGATAATTTGTTACACAACAACCGCTGTTACTAATAGCGATACCAAATTGACAAACGTAACGTGTGAATAGCTATTCCCTCTCTATTATCCCGCTGTCGATTCCCTTGCGCGCTGCACGTCTCTATGTGTGTCAAATTAACAAAATTCTGCTTTATATTTGAATCACTCTACTAACATTATGCAAATATCCTATTTTAAATATTCCATTTCTTAACCTTGATCTCCTTTCATTAATTGGTTTGCTATTGCAAGTCTGTTTTTCTATTTTTATTCTTATAGATAAAGGTCAAGTTAGTTTATTAGGTCAGCGACTAATTTATTTCGATCTAATGATTACGAGTACAATAAAACTGTTATTTTGTTTACAGTTCATCTGGTTCTTGACATAAAACTTATTTCTGTTATTCTAAATGATCTCAATAGTAAAGTTAATTGCGGAAATCATTTATTTTTGCACTGTGGGCAAAATAGGTTGTGCAAATAATTGCAAGTCACAAAGGTTGCGAGATCACCGAGCATCGAGTGACACTTAAAGGCACAAGAGTAAAGTGAAAAAGTATGGATTTTTTTATAGGATTAAAAAGAAATGTAGCTATAAGAAAAGTAACGCTGACTGTAATGTCAAAACATATTATTTAAACAAATATTTTTACTCAAGTAGAAAATGTTTTGCAATGTAATACTTGAATTAGCTTGTAGTAAGCTAGCAAGACAATTTTTGTATGAGAAATAGAAAATCAACCTTGGATTAGCTTAATAATTTTTTACTCGGGACTTGGTTTGGTTTCTACAACTATTGCAAATATAATTTTTGAGGAATATTTATATATATTTATTTAATGTCATTTCCGATCCTGAGTACATTTACTGACGACTTCTCACTTGTTGGCAATGTTTATGTGTCGTGTCATACATATTTGGATAACACTACTGCCTAATAATTTTCTATGAATATATGAACACACAATAAATTAAATTCCACAATAACCAATTAGCATTAGAAAGCACGTTTTTTATTGGGAAAATGTCAAGTGATGAAGAAGATATTATTATACCATACGCTTTTATTAGAACACGACGAATCAGGCGTAGAATGGATTGGCTTCATTCATTCATCGAAAAGAATATTAACCGCAGATTACTTGTTGTTGCAAGAGAGATATCAGAGGATGATTACTGTTTAATAATATGAACAAAATTGACTACCAAGCCCGTCATTTTTAAAAGAATATTACATCTATACGTCATGCAGTATACTAGAGCTAAGACATGTTGCAGCCCAGGCTGCAAGACGGTTGATTGAACAAAGCAAATGCGACGTTGAAGCTTCGTGAACAGAGCCTCGTTTATTTGAAGAAAGCGTATAATAAGCGGTAAATGCGAAACTGTGCGTATGAAGTGACGTTACGTGGACAGTATGTATACCTTACTTTATACGGGTGGTATAAACACTAACCAAATTGTTTGTATTTCCTTTTACGAGCAGCATTAGAGTTTATATGTTTCTGATTGAATGTTTTACTAAGAATGTTCTAAAATTTCTATGTCTTCTTTTAATGTAATTGAAGAAAGAAACTTAACGAGAATTACCTTGTAATCATTATTGGTTCCGAAGTAGATGGGAAGGAATGCCAACCAAACTATACAAGTGGAGTACATGGTAAATCCAATGTATTTTGCTTCGTTGAAGTTTTCTGGAATTTTTCTTGTCTTGAATGCGTACAGGGTGCAGAGAATTATAAGAATCATGTTGTAAACCAGTGACATTATCAGTGAAAATGTTGACACTTTGCAAGTTAAAACAGCTGTCAAAGGATATGGATGAATTTCTCCAATATTTGGACGTTCAATCACCAACCAAACGAGGGTACCAATCAGCTGGATGGAAACAATTCCTGAAACAACAAAAAGTACATATTAAAAACCTATATTACTCTTTCGTATAATAAATAGCACACGTCATTACTAAAATATTCGTACTTATAAAATGATGAGAGCTTAAATTTATCAATCCAAATTTGATGTATGAACTATGTACTATTAGTTCTATTGACGGGGACCGGAGTGCGTGTAACAATCGATCTATTTGTGCAGTCTGTATTATTGCAAGAAGGTATCGTTCCTCCTCCACCAATATCTAATATTATTAGTATGTGACTAATTAACAAAGTAAATGCAAAAAGCAAGATCACTAATAGGTAGTGACAAATAAAATGTAATATAAAATCAATAATCATTTTTAAAACATTTAATTTTCTTAATTTCTAAATAAATTATAAATACATGAAAAACATATGAAAATCTCGATATCATTTTTTTTGTTTTTTGTCGAACAAAAAATATTTTTAAATTCAACCTTATCACAATTGTTTTAATCTATTTATTGCTGAGTAAGTGTTATTACGTAAATAATAACATTATTTATTGTACTTGACTACTTATAAGTTAAATGTTATAGCTAAACTGGTTTGCTAAATTAATCGTTAAAAGATTCATATAATATTAAGGCTATTCTAACAAGAAACAATTTTTTTTAAATTTATTTAATGTTGGCCTATTTCCGATGTTAAGTTCTATCACCGATGATCTCTTACTACGTTGGCAATTTTTGTGGTATCATGATCTCGTATATGTAGACTACACAGTTGCCTGACATATTTATATTTATGTTTACATAATCAATTTAAGTTGATAACAACCAAACCCAGAAAACTAAGTTTATATTCAAATAAATAAAACAATAATTCAACTTAGAAAACATAGTATTGGTCCAGGAATCGAACTCAATATGACATCATGTTGGTATGATGTTGAATGATTAATTCATATCATTCATATTTGCTATATTACTTTAGGAATTATTAATAATACTTTGCAGACAATTAAATTCTCCTTTATTGGTAAATTTAAGAAAGAGAAGTAAGAAATAATTTTAAATATCTACTAAACTCAAATTTTAGTTTATGATTATCATTTATTTTATAAAAGAACAGAGCACATCTGTGTTTAGCATGTAAGACGTTTGTACTTGTAGTATGAAATATCAGTGATTGTTGTGAATTTACAAATAATACATTTTGCAAAACTGAGAGCACTCTGCAAATGTTGCATTACAATGCAACCGTGTGTAACGAAGAGAAAATGCTTTTCTGAATGCATAACAAATGCATATTTATAAATCAAGTTATGAAATAAAAAGAAAATTATTTGATAAACGAGATATGAGAAACGGTAAAAGTAGGAAAAATCTGGTTTATTTATAAAACCACTTCATCACTGCCACATTTACCTTCGAGGAAGACTTAAGCTAAAACACTTTATGTGCCCTAGAATTCTAAAATCTTAGTTCTTGTTTCAAAATTTTATAAATTATCGGTTTATCGGTTATGTATTTTTATTTGTCTACAAAATGAAAAGTATTAATTTAATAAGCAAATATCGATTATTAAATAAATACATAACAACATTTAGGATAGGTAGGTTGAGTATGACGTGGAATACAAGTGACGCACAATTTTTGAATCCCCCTTGGGCTTATGAAATTTAATAATCCGTTCGTAAACTTTTAAGCGTTGGTATAACTGGTATTTTCACAACAAGTATTAGTTGTAAAGTTGTTTTACGAACACAAATATAACCTGACTTACCTAATGCAATAGCAACTTGAGAAATAGGGGACGTGTAGACAGGACGCTTGATACTTTTGACACCCCGATTAAAGATTCTTGAGATCCTGTTAGTCTTGGTGAAGATAGCACTGTAGCAAATGCTGAGACATAATCCAAGTCCAATTCGTAGTAAAGCACAAGTTTCAACTGTAGGTTTTGATAGAATGACAAATGACATGCCATAGCAGCATAAAATTCCACATAATAAAACGTAGCAGAGTTCCCGTCCAGAAGCCATAATAACTGGTGTCTTGTTATAATGGATGAAGACAGCGGTAGTGAATATGGTCACCATAATACCAGCTATAGAGAATGAAAGAGGAACTAATGCCCAAGGACTCAACCAATCAATGACTTCAGCTTGGAGCTTAACACATCCGGTCTTGGTTTCATTTGGAGCGTAGCCAAGTCGGCATGGACGGCAGGTGTCGTTGTATACGTAGGCATCTTCACGACAGGCAACGCAAGCCCAGCAACACTGATCCTAAAAAAAAAAGTTTAATATATTATTATATACCGTGATATCTGGGGTTATATACAGTGATCTCTAGTTACGAACAAATCGGCTTACGAGCACAATTTTCGAAAAGATATTGACTCGACTTGCGCACATTGTCTTGGGTTACGAACGCACAAACGTTACGTTCCACTCCATTGTGTGTTTAAAAAATTCAAATTTTATTTTAGTTATTATATAATTGTTATTTGTTATTGTATAATTGTTATAAAATTATTGTTTAATATAATCTTTTTATTGTTTTCTTATTTGAAAGTATAGTAGGATTATATGTGACGTCACGAAGCATATGACTGCCCCACGCCTTGTCACACCTTGGTGACCAACACATTTAACTAAAAAAAAAATAATTAATCAATTTTATTTAAATGGAAATTATTTGATAAGTAAGAAAAAAGTCAACAAATAAATTATTGATTTTTTTTTGCATTATGAAGTTTGCTTTTTAGAGAGAAAATCTTATTTTTTAATGAAACCAACGCAAACAATATTAAAACGTTCGACTTCGTATCGTTTTCAAGTAAAATGTCTGAACTAATAATTAATTATAATACACTTATAAATGAAATTAATAAAAAAATATACCTCAGGTAACTGAAATTAAATTGGGCAGTATTTTATATTACCATATAAAATAAGCTTTTTAACTAATGACAAAAAAATCTAACACATTACATAACTTCAAAATGAAAAATAAAGGAAGAAAAAGAAATACCATTTAATATCATCATAAAGTTAAATTAAAAGTGTTATAATAACGTTGACGATAGTATTTGTAATTTAATTAAAAATAAAATGGTAGAACTCAATAAATTGCCGAGGTTTTATTCTAACTAATACTATAATACCTAATAAAATAAGTAGCGACCATCACACAAACACCCTCAGCTTTTTGGGTTTTCTGACAATCGCTTTTTTACATTAGACGTAACCTTATTACAACAAAGCACGGTCCATTACACTCTCAAACAATTCTACTCAAATCTCTACGTTCTATATATACTCGTACTCGTATTATAAAACGGAAAATGTAGAAATAAACCGAGTAAGTAACTGATTGAGTTTCAGATTCGAACATGATACTTTAATAGAAACCTATTTATCTTACTTGCACTGGAATAAGGCTTTATGTATATGCATATAAATCTAAATATATATATATATATATATATATATATATATATATATATATATATATATATATATATATATATATATATATATATATATATATATAATGACAACATGAATATACTGCGCTCTGATAATCATAAAACTTATAAGGCAGCGGTGAGGTTTACACTCATTAATTCATGAAGTTATAAATATTTCTCACATAATAAGAACACGTCGATGTGATAATGTTCAGTATCGGAAATAGATGTTAAAGGAAGTTAAATAAATTAGTAAAGAAGTATATAATTATACTTGCTATAGAAGTACTTGCTATAGCGCTTGCAGACTTTAAGAAATATATTTATTAAGCCCATATTTTTTATATTTTACTTATATATATATATATTTATATATATATATATATATATATATATATATATATATATATATATATATATATGTAGGTATAGATAATTTATAAAATCGATATACATATCTTAAATAACTACACACAGAATCTATAACTGTCCTAAAAACTTATCATTACTAAAAACTTTTTTATAACTTTCATTACTATAAACAAACGGAAAAAACAACTTTATAACTTCTACGTCATAATCATTTAAACTTATCTCTTGAGTTTTTATATTTACGTAAATTGTGAGTAAAACAATTCTAATTTTAAATTCTGCTATTTTGTAAGTTCTTAAAGGCGAGTTTTTAAAGAAGTGTATCTAACAAAATTCGGCAATTTAATTCGGTCCAATTCATCGAACTTATTTGAGATGAACCTTATTAGTTTAATTTTATCAAAAATAGCACTTTGTATGTCTAATATTGAAGTGCGTTACTAATTAGTTATGAAATAGAGGCTTAAAGCTTAATATTAACATTTAATTCCAGCGTTTTTGTATATATATATAATATAATGTATTGACCATAAATACAAGTTTTAACTTGCGAAGCGCCGTTCGTCAGTAATATACTTTATTTAAAATTAATTAGATAATATAAATTATCATAGGTAATATAATTATTTTTATTTCTTTACATTTCACAAACTGAACCTTATATTTAAGACTAAAACATAAAATTAAAACTAAAACTATGTAGCTAGGAATGGAACTTTAGAAAAACTGCAACAGTTTGAGTCTGGAATTAATGCCAGAATAAAATAACACGTTTGGTCTTAGAGTGATTCTATCAGAAGAACTGTTTAGAATATTTGTTGCAAATGTGCATATGTTAACGAATATGGAAATATCTACATGCAAATAGAATACATAATTATTCAACATTATATTTACATATTTATTAATAGTCAATTCTATACGAGTATATCCTTAATCTTGTCAAAAACAAATAGCCTAATGGGTTAAGAGATCAGTTATTATGTCTGATACGACACGCGAAAGAAAGATTACCGCCTTCCCCTTTCCCCCAAACACTCCGCAGTATTTGGTAGTGCATTAGGGCAACCTAATCCCTTTCTCTACTTTCACAGAATTGAAATGCTGAGCGCCTCTAATATAAAGTTCCGTTCCGTGTTCTAACAACATATCTTCGTAAATTTTGTTATTCGGAAAAGTTTGTGGTAGCCAGTGGTTTGTAAATAAGAAAAGTCGGTCAAATGTATCTAGGTCACCTACTCATTTTAGCATCGTTAAATGTATTACTAAATATTGGAAAGAATATATTTATTTATCTATATTCAATTCGTCGATGTGGTAGCCTCAAATATGTGTGCCACATCGCTGTCTTATAAGCTTTTCTAATTGTGTAAGTACATAAACAATTTTAATTAATTTAATTTTAAAAATTTAATTAAATTAATTTAACATATATAGCTTCTACTAACTACACAGAAAATATAGCACTGATCTGCGTTCTACGTCAAGCTCTTGGCCATTGTACAGTCTCTCTATATTTTATGCTTTACATATAAAATATAGTTTACATAAATAACTTTTATATAAAATAAGCTGTCAACAAAAATTAGGATTGGTAAATAATAAATACCTGATAATTCTTGATATGTCCAAGAGGGCACGCTTCACTGCATACTGATTTGGGCACGACATCCCAAGAGGTCTTATCCATACTGATGTTCAACCTGAAATTAATTGAAAACATTTATTGAGAAGTCATTTAAATATAACGAAAATAACCTATATTTTTAGGTTATGTATACAGTATACATCGTATACAGTTTGTTTCATGATCATTTCGAAACCAGAATGTTATTTCAAATTCTAATACGATTTGGTTTTCTGAAATTTACGTCCTACGGAAGTCACATGTTATGTCATATTCTGGCCTTCTGAATCTAAAAAGAACCGTTTTGCGACCGAGATTCGCACCTAGCGCACGTGGTGTTTTTGATTGAACGAATTAGAACCACTACAAACAACCTTTCTCCTCCTTCTGAATGTAATCAGCGCTCTTACATTGCGACGGAGCCGTGCAAATACGTACGTTTATTTCTAACCTACACTATACATATACACAATAAATATTACTATATGACATACTGCCAGGCTGCTATAATGTCACTATAGTATACTATATTATAGTCATATTAATGTTTAATTACAGCACCCAACTACTATGTTGTCATAGTTGTTTTTATTATATATTTCTCACAGTGTACCACTCAATTTGTATAGTAAAGCGAAAAAACTGTACTTGGTATTAATAAACTCGGGGTCGCAAGTAATCTGTTTTAGTGTGAGAACAGTGTAACACATGTAATACTACAACACGATGTACCACAGTTAACTTAAATGCCTTCTTGTGTTATACACGTTGCTTTATTATATTCTTCAGTTATATGCGAAAATCATGGCGCCAAAAAATAATGCGTGAATTTTGTGCGCCTTCTAATAATCACAGGTAGAAAATATATCGCAATTGAAGACTTTAATTAAGTTGTAATAAACTAGCAAGTATAAACTGTGCATTGCAAAACAATTTTCATGTGAGAAGTAGAAAATAAACCTTGTAATTATCTTGTGGCAAGCTAACAAGTGTAATTCAATACAATTTTCTATCTGGGATGATTATTCTTAACAAAATAATCAAGTGAAATAATAAACAAGAAATAATAAATAATCGTAACAGTATAACAAGTTTGAACTTGTGAAATATACGAGTAATATTGTACATTTATGATTTAATTTTATCATGAAGTGTCTGACACAACCGTCCTTTTCGTTGTTCGTAGTTCGTTCTTGTCAACCACCCACATTGTGCAATCTCTTATGTTTCTTAAGTTTCCAGTTTCCACCCCTACCTGCATGAGATCCAACAAATGAACGAGCTGGCGACTTAAAGACGCGTGTATTTCAACGAGGGGATCATGTCAGAGGGTGGATTTATGAGAACGAGAAGATTACGTCAATCTTCAGCCTCACGGATATATTTTAAATAACTTCATAAAATATTTAAACATCATTAATTACTAACATTATATAAAGTTTTGAATCAAAAAGGTACTTGAACAATCTTTAAAATAAGAGATATCATTATTGTATAAACATTTGTGGTACAGAAGCAACAGCAAATAAAAGGCCTTACTTACATCGTGACCGGCAGTTCTAATTTTTGTATATGTTTTAAAACTTAGGGTTCCTACAAATATTTCACGCCAAAATATCTTGAACAAACGGATTTTTGTATAATTCCTCCTTACCAGTTACTTCTATGATAAAAATAGTTATTACAAATCTGATAGACGACTCAATTTCCTACAATTTGGGCATACAACATTTTTTTAACCACTATACTCCAGCCAGTGGTTATTTAACATTATCAGGGTTATTAAAGTTCATAGAAGGAGATAAAGAGAATTAACTAATAGAGCGACTATTTATAATATTATTAATTAAAAGAACATTTATTACATAATATATCATCTATATACAAACGGATTCATTTATTTTCATCAACTCTCATTTTATATAAGGTAGAAAATAGTTGCTTGACATCGATACTATTGCAGTTAATACAGCCATGGTGAAAAAAATCTTTATTATGTTTCTATTTCCAATTAGAACTATTAATACCACCATTCTATTTTTTTAATTTCATTTTAACATTTTCCATGCTAGATAGGTTGCATGGAGTATACATCGTAGGCGCATGAAGATAAAATGATCGATACAGGACATTATCGATTACTGGACGTATCAGAGATACTCGATAGTATCGACGCCTCAGTAACACAGAACATTTATACTTAACGCCTGGCTACTGTATCTGCTGGTTTAATCTCTGGACGAGATTGAATTGATTATGTACAGTCATAATAATGAATGAGTTCACGACATGGTACACGATAGCTAACATTACATAAACCTTGCAGATTTAGCTTGTGACAATACAGTAAACAAATCTATTATAAAAATTATATATTATAATGTTCCAAGTGAAAGTTTATATGTTTGTTTGTTTATATGTTTACGCGATTCGTATGGTGGCTCGAAAAATTATCTATTTCGTAGAGAAAAAAATTCTAAGACTTTTAGTGTCCTCGGATTTTTCCCCGAGTTTTCTGGAAACCCGTAATTTTGGAAAAACTGAAGAAAAATTTATTACTTTTTGGTCCATAACTTTTAATTTGTAAAAGATTGAAAGTTGAAATTTTCCATATATATATTACGGCGTTCATTGCTAGCTAACATTTTTTGAAAATTTGAAGCTGAAGAATTAAAATGGGTGCATTGAGAAAATTAGGGGGCTCTGTAAGAAACTTTGGAGAAAACTCAAATTTTGGATTGTGTAATAATTAAATATGATATTTAAAAAAAAAGTAAAAATTCAAAAATTTTATTTAGGGGCATGAAAGTTAAAAAATTAGGGTTTGAAAATTAATATAGAACGAGTTAAATATTTTCATTGAAAAATGGAATTAAAATTTGAAATGAAATTACGAATTATTTTATTGAATTCAAATCATTCACACTAAAAAGACGTCGCTTTGAAACGGGGATAAACTCTAGTAATAAATATAAATTTAATAATTAAATTATTTATATTATAAGTCTATTTACATAAAATTTTACGTAAAGTGTAACATCTTTTCTTAATATTAATTAGCACTGCTTCTTTTCAAAAGTAGTTTCCGAATGTAATTATAAACCATTGCTTTTCTTTCAGTTGCTATTTCCGTTCTTTACAACTCTTTCTCCCAATTGTAAAGGTGAGCTAAGTAAACCGCAACAGTCATTGAATTGATGCATTTTGTCTTTAAGTAAGCTTTGGTTGTATCTTCTATTGCAGTCCCTAACAACGTTAAACTACAATAGCTAAACATACGAGTATACTATTCTCGTACAATGTATTGGAAATGTACTCGTGCTACTTAAAATGAACGTGAACAGTGGACTCCAGGGAATCTCATTTCCAATGGTTTCGTCTAATTGCAAGAAGCTTAAAGTAAGAATTACGTGTGTTAGTATCGATGCCAGAGCCTGTGCCGCCATCTTTATGTTTATAACGATACTGTGTAAGCATTAAAGTGATAGTAAAAAGTACTTTATATAAGTGGTTTTTACATATATTATGCAGAAGTCTTAATTCTGTAGCAGATACATCGATAGAAATATCAACGGATTTAACATTGTATAAGAGAAATATCGTGGTTCTATTTTCTGCTTTACTCTTCGCACTATATCTCGAAAACGCTTAATCCTATGAAAAAATTTATAAGATCAAATTTGTAGATAATTTTATGATCTATAAGTTTTATATAACGTCTAATGACATATGAGGCATAGGAAACTAGATATTTGCACGAAAACTATTTTTGTGACCTTTTGCTTCAATTATTTTCCTAGTTAGTCTTTGAAAAAGTTAAAACAAAGGTTTATACTAAAGGTTATAGCTCTCTAAGTTTTATTCTGATTTGACTGAGTCATAAATTCTTATTTACATTCAAGTAAATTATTGAAATTTCAAAACAAGATTTTTCAGATTTTACATTAATACTTATATTTATTACGTAATGTAATACAGTACAGTTAAAAATGTATTTAATTAAAGGTTGAAATACATTGATGTTGAAGAATTTCCCTAAGGCAAAAATAAATAATTATATTTTGAAAGCAGAGAAGTACTCTAAAGAATATTAGTCAAATCTATGAAAATTAAAATATTCAGAAATGAACATTAAAACGAATGACGAATATATTTGGAAAATTATGACTTATTATGTTAACTGGCTAACTGTATTGGATTATTTTACATATCTGTACTATTTTTAATATTTGTATTGTGTATTATAGTATTTTGTGTGTTATTGTGTATTATGTATTGATATACTTATACATATTAATACGTGAATCGTTACATTCTAGACTTATTATAAAAATGTTTTGTACAAAAGATAACAAGGTTTCGTAACAAGCCTTCTTCTTCTTTACACAAAGAGAGAGAGAGAGAAAGAGCGAGTGTAGTCTGTTTGCAAAATATCAAGCACTTTAGTAAACTTTTACGATTTTCAGAACTGTAAAATCTTCTGTTACACACTCTTAGACAGAAGGTGCCAACCTTTTGCGCGTTAAGTTAAATACTAATCTGGAAATAACAAAATGTGAGAACTGCCTACCAAATTAAATTTTGCCTGAATGAAATTTTGCCTAGTTATTTGTTAATTAATTAATGAGTTTGTTTTATTTAAGCGTAGCGCACAGTGCAGGCACAATTGTTTCTAGATATTTTACACTTGTCGAAATAAAGCTCAAGGAATAAGATTTTGTTTGTTCACACGGCAGGTCTATTATTATTGCATTCTAAGAGAACAACCATTGCCATAGGTTGCATATCCCTGATGTAAGAGGTATTAACTAAACTTGATCATGAAATATGTTTATCTTTATACACAATAATAAATTTTTATCATAAAAATATGTTGACGGTTATTTCGAAAATAGTACTCTCAACTTAAATGGAAAAATGAGGTTTTCCTTTGTACAAATAAGTAATTTGCTTTTGTAAATAAATATAAAAGAAGTTAAACTATAAAAGTAATGAAATGTATTAAATGTGTTATTTGTTTTGCAAATATTGTATGGTTATTTTGTTTTTTTATTTAAATGCTACTTATAAATTTATCATCCAATTTTGTACGTTAATATTTGTTTCAAGTAATACTTCAAATAAACTTAGAAAAACCCATTGATTGTCTTCAAACAGTCAGATATAATAATTGATAATGCATTACTATCACTAGCAGAGTATGCACTAGCAGAGTTACTTGTATTTAAGTTTTATGTAATATAATAAAATTACATTTCACGTTGAAAAATTAATCTACCTTTTTCTTGTGTAAAGTATCTGAAAAATATCGTCTTATCGATTAAAGAGATATAAAATTCAATTTTTTCAATTAAATAATTTCGGAAGTAATATGTTATATGTATTTAAAGTAATATATTTTGTGTTAATTTCTTGTATCATTATTAAGAAGATATATACAAGAAAGCGATTTTTTGACCTACAATATTTGCAAATTACGAACTGCGTGCACTAGATTGTATGAGAGATTTTTTAGAGAATGTCAAAAGAAATATTTATATACGTTTTTAGCCCATTACCTTTCACTGTGAGGTTAAAACTAGGTTCCTAAATAAGTTAATTACTACCCTCTTATTGAACGATTTATTTATATGTTTATTGATTCTATTATTAATTAATTCAAAAGAAATCATTTTTACTCCATATTTCAAAACTCCCATAATTCAGTAGATTCGAAACTGTTTAGCGTCTCTATGCTAGAATAATCTATGATGCTGTATTTCCTGTTAACGATAATACACATAGGACCACACATTATGCAACAACATATCCCATGATCACTTATCACATGTTATTTACTCTAAGCGCCACAAATTTAAATCAGCAAGGGATACATGCAGTTGACAACTTTAAGCTATAGATAATTCGTTTTTGCTGTGTAATACCTTATCGGTTTACTACAATCCACATGCATACGTAACTCGAACATATGAATGCAATTAGTTTTACACTGATTTGTAATTATTATTTAATCTTGTAAATAATGAAAAACACTGCTTTGTAATTGTAAAAGTGTAAATCGTATTTTATGTGGAAGCTCTGTCAATTTGCGATAATACAATTATAATAAAACAATTAAGATAGAAAATTGTCTTGCAGTCTTGCCAGCTTGCCACAAACTAATTTCAAATTTCATTTTCTATTTCTCATATAGAAATTGTCTTGGAATCCACGTTTACAACAAGCTAATTTCAGTGTTACATTGCGTTATATTTTCTATCTGGGTTTATGTTCTTGTTTAACTAGCAGAGCAGCGAGATATAATTAGACGAACTTACTTTACTCAAAAGGGATTCAGTGTAACATGACTACTACTACTTTATAAAAGGTCATTTGGAATAATTTGGAAAGGTCAATGGAATTTAAGTGGTACGCACCACGTATTTTTACGTTGCAGCGGGTCTGCATAAGGGTTACATGATATCATTTTGACTGTAGACTAATAAAATTATATGGTATAGAAACAACGTAAGACACAACGTGTGCTTCAGAGCATTTAGGCATCGGCAGCAGGTCTTTGCGATATCTGATCAGATATATATTTTCTTGGTATGAGTATTATTTTTTCATAATAATATTGCAATATTCTACTTTCTTATTAATGCTTCTTAAAAGGTTTCTTCAAATGCACTTGTAAAGTCTTCCGCTTAAAAAAAGGTTGAGAATTTATCGATACCTTTTGATAATACTTATTAGTAGTTAGAGAAAAAATTTGAATTAAATCAAATGATAGGTAATACGAATAGCAATTAATTTTAACGATAATGACATTTACTGAGAGTTTGTAGTTCGTGGGGAGATTACAATATGCCATTCTACTTAATTATAAATAAATAAAGACGACATATTGGGCGAGAGCATTGATGCTTGATGTCGACTACTGATTCTTTGGGTTCGAACCCCGAATAAGAAGCTTCTTTTTCTGATTTGGTTATTATCAATTTTTATTGATTATGTACATATATAATCGTAAACTAATTAGGCAACGGTGCTGTACACGTATATGTGGCCACGATACCACACATAATAAGAGGTCGTCGGTGATTGAAAATAAGATGACGTTAAATAAATTAAATATAAAAAAAATATATATACTATAATAAATATATAATACATATTTGTATAATCTGTACATAAATTATTATAAGAGCTAAACCAAAATCCGAGATCCCTGGATAGTACTTGAGCAGTTTAATTTGTAAATATTCCCACATTATTCCTTTCTGGTTCCCACTTCCCACAGAAACCCTTAATCTAGTCAGAGTAAGCGAACTGTAAATTAATTGCAACCCCTAAATGTAACTTCATGTAAATCCTTTATTTACCTCATGTCTTACTGAATAACAATTAACCAATTATTTTAATTAAACGCTTAAATTTATTTATAAGGCGTCTATAAAACGTGTTAAATAAATATTTGAAATAAGTATTAAGTTTAGGGATAATTCAAATTGTGGTTTTGCTGTTAATTTAGCTGCTACAATGTCTGGTATATTAGTATAACTCTTTACTAATAATGGACTCTCAGTGCTGTGCCGTAGATTTTCTCAGTATAATGCAACACTTCTAAATGCCGCCCGTTAATTTTTTTATTCTTTAAAATAACTTTAATAAGGTTTTAACGCATCTACCCTACTTGAATACGCAGTAATACTCAATGGTTTCACGACTAGATTTAAATATTTGTATTGTATTTTGTAGTTGCCACCTGATTACAGTGCCGTCTGATGAGCCACCTTCTGCATCATAGCAAGGCACGTCACCCATCTTTACTATAGAACAATATACGAGTGGGTCTAGATTTAAAAGTAAATAATTACATTTTTAGATAATCCAAAAATGGAGTTGTAAATTTGATGTTAAATTATTTTATAATGTAAAATTATATTATGCATATTGTGGTGACAATGCAAATTACACATTTTAGGAAAGTGAAATAACACTTAACTAGAACCTAGATGTGTAATTTATTTACTTAGCGTTAATGTAATTACATAAAAGAGCGATATCAAATAAGTTTGATAAAAACCAGACTTAGAGAATATAGTGCTGGTTCGAGACCACTGTGCCATCTCAAGCTAAGCAATTAGTAATATAAATTTATACTTTTGTTTTTATAATGAACATTATGATGAAATATTTATACTCTTAGCTGATGACAATTGCTACATATCTAGCAAAGTCTTCGATGGAACACGCTTTCCTGATACTATTTTTACATTCTAATTTAACTAAATTTGTAACATTGATTACTAAATAATCTTTAATTATATTTATAAAGCTTCATGTAACACTGAACAGTCATTTAAGAAAATTTTACCTTAAATTCTGCTTTCGTCCACAATAAGTAAAACGTGTTAATTAACTGCTATCAGCAGGATATGAACAAAAAAGAGAAAAAGGAATTTAATTATAATTAAAATATACTTACAATTCCTTCCATGTTCCAATCTGCACATAATCGAATTTTCCATCTCTCTTTTGGTACTGGTAGATATTATAGCTTCCATAAGCGTCGCCATCTTCATTAAAACGAACCTCGGTGCCTTGGCGTCCGGTAAAGGACACGTTGTGAATGTACTTTAACAATTGGGGTCCCAGTGGCGCCGGTTGTAGAGACTCGCATAAGTAGAAAGGATCTTCGCCACACTCATCACGGATGATATCATCAATGGCATGTGCCAGCGCATAAACGGCATCCACTGAAACAACGGAGACTACATGTGAAAATTACTGAAGCGGTAAATTAATATAGAATAAGGGTAAATGTTTTAACAAGAGGCTATTACATGTACAGAGTACAGCTTAGGGGTTTTAAAAGGATTATTTAGATATTTAGATGCATGGCTCCCTCTTATTTACATCAGAAATGACTCTTTATCACATATTTACATATTATATCACGTCTAACAACGAGGTATTGTTAACAAGCGCGTGTTAGAGTTACCGCTGCATACTAGTACTTCAATTTGTTTGTTTACGTTGTAAATTTGGTTACGTTGTAATAGAATCTTCAAGTGTTTACTATTACTTTAACTAAGACATTGATTTCTCAGAATGTTAAGGGGTAATTATAAGACTGAGACGATGTCAGTGAACTGGGATTATATTCGAGTATATAAATAGATTCATCGAAGCATACTACATGCACCGGGACACTACATTTACATTTTGGGGTGATAAATTTACATATAGCATCTTGATAAAAACTATCATTAGGAGGATCTTCTTGAGGATGAGCGCCCGCTCCCGCACCCACTCTCTGGAGACACGATTGTCTGGCTACTTGGTACGGAACGTTTGATGGGGACATATGAGAACTCGCGCACTTGCTACAAATCTTCTATGATACATAATTGTTAGCAATGTATCTGTTTGTTCAATGGGTAAATATGGTGTTGTCTTTATCTTTCTACAACAAGTCTTAAAACTGTCGAAAGTCGGTTATAGTATTTTTTTAAAAATATTTATTTGAATGCATCAACTTTCAAAAGTAATTAGCACTTAAAAGAATATAAACATTTACAATACATAATTTACAACTTATAGATACGAGTATTGGTACTTAAAATACAGAGATTAAATTAGTTTTATTGATAAAGTCAATAAGATTTTTCAGACTTTCCCTGCTTTTAAATATCTGTCTATATTTCTCAAGCCTATATTACAGCTTTGTCTGTGCGACGAGTACCTTTAATAGTATTTATCTCATTTAAATGTCATCATATATTATAAGGAGTATATTTATATGTCTATGTTTTTATTTGTTTGCTACTGAATTTTGTACAGTGACACGAACACTTTTCGTGTCCTTGGATTTTTCTTTGAATTTCTTGGAATCACGTAATTTTGAAAAACTGTAATAAATAGGCACATTTTACTGTATAACTTTTAATCCGTAATAAACAGAAAGTTGAAATTTTGTAAATATATTAAGCCGGCTCCAGACGATGCGGTGAACGTTTGATTCAAATACTTGCCTCCAACGTGTGAGTTAAATATTGAAAGATTGGCATGACAAGTTTCTTGCTACACGGTGGAACAAATGTTTGATCCGTATGATTTATTTATTTTATTATTTTGTTGATATTATTGACACTGACACTGTTTAACAAAAGCTTTCAAGTAAATAAAGAACGGGGAAATCACTGGTATAAATTTTATAAATTATATTTTTAATTCAAATAGTTATTAATGTTGTATGGTATTGAATATCTAACTACATCGATGAAACCCCGCCTGCAAACATTGTTTTTACCTAAATGATGAGTGTTAGTTGATGTTTTATTAACCCCAATGTGAAACATTACAACAGGTGCTTCATAAAATATTTATAGATGTTTTTCATCAATTTATATTCAATTTATTTTATAATGCATTACATATAGAAGTAATACCTTACCCTTAACAACCTACCATGTAATACGAGTTTATACATGTAATACTACTTTTTTATTTTTTAAATTACAATTTTATACGTATATTGAAATTTGCATTTGCTGGAAAACTGTCAGAGTATAATTATGGTAATGTGGCAATTTAAAGCAGGGGAGAATTGTCATACTACTTTGCGACAGCTGTATTCATAGAAATATGCATATATATATATATATATATATATATATATATATATATATATATATATATATATATATATATATATATATATATAAAATCTCTTAACAGGTATATGTTGTAATCTAACTCCAAGTATATTTAAGTATTTATTTATCTTTTTTTTATCCATTGATACAGTTTACTGTAACGGAAGTTAGATTTTATATAGTTTGATTTGTATGTTATAAAGTGGAGGTTGATGAAGATTATAAATCTTTACACCTAGATATTTATATATATATATATATATATATATATATACATATATATATATATATATATATATATATATATATATATATATATATATACTAACTAAACTATATATATTATTATGAATATGTATGTTATAGTCGTTAATTTTTTGAAGCACAAATTTGTGTAAATCCGAAAAAGAATATTTTATTTAAATTAAAATGCACTCTATGCTATTATACATATAGTTATAATTTTGAAAATATACAACAATAAATATGAATTATTTATTAGTATCAAATTAGAATGCCATGAATTTTTTTTGCCGACAGCGGTTTAGTTCGCATGTAATTCAACATACTATGAGGTCGTCGATGATACGAACATCGCAAATAGATAGATGTTAAACAAATAAATATATATAATAAACAATACAACTAGTACATATGTATATAATAACATTATTGTTATTATAAGCAAATGTTTTATAAGTACAGTAAGCGCAGTAAGCAAAAGCATTGTTCTATTTTGTTCAACGGTTTGAATTCTAGACTAGTGTAGTATTTTTTGGTTTTGGATGTTGATTCTTTTAATAAATTACAAATATGACAAATATAATCTAACATTTATAAGGTAACTTTAACTTTATATGAAGATTCACCACCACAAAAATTGCCAATGACGACACAGGTGGCGAGAGCATTGATGCTTGACGTTAGACTGCTGTGTCTTTGGGTTCAATTCTATTTTCTGGGTTTGGTTATAAAGAAATGGGTATAATTAAAGAAAAATAATAAAAAATTATGTACAAAAAATGACTATTTCAATCGTAGAAGTTTGTATAATATTGCGAATCAATATACAACACAGTTTTATATAAATTCAGTTCTGCGAAAAATATGGTAAATAAATTTTTCTGACCAATTTGGGTCTACTCAATTCAAATATTGCATTACATTCTTTTACATTAAATCATCCACTTGCATTACATTTTTTACATTGAGGACTTGCAAGTAACTCAAATTTTATATATTCTGAATTCAGATATTTTGTTTGTTCATCTTGAAAAATAGCGCATATAAACGATTGTTCTGCAATATCTTCTTACCAGTGGGTTCTAAGATAAAAATAGTTATAACCACTATGATATAGGACTCAATTTCCTACAATTTTTGCATGCAACATTTTTTTGTATATTTGATAGATATTGAACCACAATATATTGATAGATTTATAGATATATAGATATAAAGTAGTGAGACCTACCCTCAAAATTAGTGATGATTGAAAACAACGGCTGACACTCAACAACGAATGCGTGTGCTTACTTTTGACGATAATTCTTAAACTCATTATACATTATGTATAAACATATCATATTTCGTTTAAAAATATTTTAAATACAATATTAGAATAACGTTCTACACCTGTTTTTTAATATTTTTCTGACTTCAACCTATCAATATAACATAATGTTATAAAAAGAATATGTATAAAAGGAAGTAGATAAAATAAGTAGATTTAAAAAAAAGTCTACGATCTGTTAAATCTGTATAAATATAAATAAGAATATTTTTTATTCTGAGTGATACCTTCACCTAAACGGTAGAAGTTGTGTGAAGTTGTACATTTGATGTGCAACGTGTTGTCATGCCTGGAATTCAAGTAATTCTCTAAGGACAATTCAGACTCTAAAAAGACCATTACAAAGGACTAAAATCCTTAACGTAGTACACTTGTATAACTATATAGTAAGACCGTTAGAGACAGAATGCTTACTTGCATTTAAATTTGACATTCATATCTAATTCAAAAGTTTCTTCTCGTACGAGTATGTGCTAGGTGCTAGGTGCTAGGTATTCCATGATACCATTACGGTACACCTTTATTACCCGAACTATATTACACCTGTCTCATTACTAAACCGGAGCGGAGATATAAAATAGAAAGGTAATTGATAAAATCACGTGAAACAGATGGTTCTACCATTAAATTCAATTCTCTTTGGATTGTGTAATTGGATAGTGCTATAAAATTTCAATCATCGTTAAAGTTTAAATAGAAATACAGTTTTATGGTTCTCTTTTGAATAATTACTTCACTTGTAGTTGATAGACAAGTTCATGTATTTTTAAATATAACGAAAAGAAACTTGAAAGGATTCCATTCAAGCAAATAAGAAAATAACAAGAACTTTTACTTTAATTTTCTAAGTAATTTATAGATACAAGTTTGTATTACGTAGAATTTGGTTCTTTGTCTTAATGAAGTAAATTTACGTAATATGCAAAGTATCTTTAACATGAAAGATTATACTAATTAGATAGCAGACACGCAAGCAAGATAATTAAATGAAGATATTCCGAGAAAACTAATTTTTGTTGTTTGTAACAATTTGTTGTTGGGTAACTAATATGAAATTTCAAAATCGATACAAAGACACGTGGGATCACATATGAACAATATATAAGCAAACTAATATAATTTAAACTGAACTAAATTAATTTAATTTAAGTTTAGCCGTTAATTAATTCGTACTGTCAAATATTCTTTTTAAGTAATTATAATAAATGCTTTTAAAAATCTGTTTCCAATTGGTATATATATATATATATTAAAAACCCATGGTGTTTTCAGAAAAAAATCAACACCCTATTCAGAATTGAACCACGGATTTTTATCTTAGTACGATAACGTTCTGACTATGAGCTACAATTATCATTGGTGTTATACTACATATATATATATATATATATATATATATATATATATATATATATATATATATATATATATACATATACATATACATACATATATATATATATATATATATATATATATATATATATATATATATACTCGTAACTGATTTAAAGAATATTTCTTAGGTGTAATTGTAATATATTTTATAAAGTACACTGGTTTGTGATTAATCATATTGTTATATATATGGTAAGTAGAAAAATCTGAGAAAATTTAAAATGGTTATATGGAAAACTGAAAAGTTGATCTCTCTCTAAAAACTGCGTAACGACCTAAGGCAATTTATGACCTAGTTTTATAAAATATGGAAATCGTTTTATGAAAATATTATGTATCACCGTGTTCCTAACTAAGAATGAGCATTATGGTGATTCTGTAAAGATATACGACTTTTCACATACGAAATATCACAAACATAAAAAAACTGATTCAGTGTTACTTTATTATTATTTTGAATAGTTAGTAATATTCATTTGGGATCAGGAATTATATTTCATTGATACCATACGAGTATGTCTTAGTTTACCTGCAAACTGACTTTAACACATTAAAGACTGAACCCGCTTTACGCGAAAATGTAGTTTTCGGTTAGTCCCAACAGTCTACAAACATGTTTTTGATTGACGTTCTTCACAAGAGAACATAACGTCGTCGAGCTGTAATCGCTAGGATTGTTTCTTTAATATAATAAAGTAAGATCCTTGAGCCCCAGATTAACGTCCTTTTAGCAAAGTCGAAATTTTAAGAATAAATAGTGTAATATGTAGTTAACTACGTATATATACTTGCTACCTCGAAAGTAGGATCCTTTTACAGATAGCAAGGTACATAAAAACTTCATTAGATTTTATATTTGTTTTTCAAAATATTGTTAAAAACCAACATTCACTATTGTCATCGCCAGATATTTTAAAGTTCTCTAGTGGTTAAAATACTGTCGTCAAATTCCACAGAGAATTAACAACTTAAATTTACAATCTATCTATCAATCTATCAACAGCCATCTTTTATACCTAATTTTTTTACGAGCTGGTTGGTTTCGGTTCAAAATCCTATTTTTTGACTTTAGATCTGTTAACTTTTAAAAAAATACGAGTTCTGTGTGTTCTATTAGGTTTTGTTATACTTAAAACATGTAAGATGAAGTAATATTAGTATGCGACTCACATAACAGATAGAAACATAAAATAAACGATCTGGTTGGGGCTTGAGACAATAACGGCAAAGGCATTGTATGGGGCACTAGTATGGTATAGTGGTATATGGTACTCATAGTAGTCTGCTGTGGGTTTCGTGATTACGTTATAGAATATACGAAATAAACCACCGGAAGGAAGTCATATCTTTAATATGTTACAAAAACAATCAATGCCAATGTAACCTACTTTATTTTAAACAATAGCTTTTTATTTTATATTACAAGTTTTGTCTATTGAATTTTATTTTAAAGTTTATCTACCAGTAACGTTGTTCAATTGAGTAATTCGAGAATATTCTAGAATCGTCTAGTTTACACTTGAAATATTTTTATCTATGACAGTATCTATGACAGATTACTTTATAAAGTAGTAGAGCTCTTTGAATAAATTTCATTCATTTTATTTTGAGATGGAAAAGCTTTATTACGTTTAGGCTAACTGTTTGTGTAGTTGACTTAACTGTACATCAATTTTGCCGTTAATCAATTTTGCTATTAATCAATGATGACTGAAATATTAGATTTTTAATTGAATCCCCTACCCCCCACCCCTCTTTCTCTTTCTCTAAGTCATATGCTTATATTATGATAATATTTAAATATTATTAGTGACGATCGATTTATAAAGGAATTGAAAGCATAAAAGAAACCCTAATTTACGCATAAAATAGATATTTAAATAAGTAAACCTTTACAAATAATAAATATTGATACTAAAGAATCATTCCCACTCACTAATATTAGTTTTAATTTTATGTTTTAACCTTAAATGTAAATTTCAACTTGTGAAATCTTGCGTCGTTCATCAGTAATATACTTTATTTAATAATAATTATTATCTTTATTTAATTTAAATTATGATATGAAATATACTTCTTTATATTTCTCAAGCTGAAATATACATTTAAGGTTAAAACCTCATTGAGTGGAAATGGGCTTAAGACAACTTTCTTCTATATATTTATTATAATTTAAAATTTATTTCACGTTTTCGATACTGAAGTCCTATACAAACCTCCGACAATGTAGGATGTATTTCTTGTGTCGTGTCCTCATGTATGTAGATTACACCGCTGCTGTATAAGATTATGACTACATAATGAAATTTATTTTGGTAATAACCAAAACCAGAAAATATAACGGTAGTCAGGAAATCGAACACGTAGACACAGCTGTTTGACATCAAGCATACATGTTCTCGACCACATTGTTCTTTTTCGATTGTGTTGAAATGCATTAAACACGTTAATACAAATGGATGTCCAACCATAACCTATGAATCAATTTGAACTTTCGTATGGTGTCGTTTGACAGATGGTAATGTCTCGCTCGATTCACTCTCGTAATGCTTGCAGGGATCTACCGCAAACGTGACTGACCTGAATATTTATTGCAATTATTATACAAATATCAATAAATTAAAATGTTATTTCCTGATATTATTTTTCCATTTCCAAAGTTGTTCCAATTAAATAGTAAATCGATAAAAAAAATTCTTATCCAACTAAAGGTATATGTCGAGTTATATAGTATTTGTCTTCTTGCTACTAAAAATATCTATTTTATTTTGCTATTTGCATCATTAAAAAGTTCAAAGTAAAATATAAAAAAACTTGAAGATGGCGATTTATTTAATAAAACTTGTTTCGTCTTTGAGAGAAACTATATATTTACTTAACTTTTTCTTAGAGATAAACAATAATGTGATTCTTAACAATGGACAATTTATATAAAGCTGTGTTATAAAATATCTAAAATACTAAATAAAATTTAATTTTATATTTTTAGGTTATCATTTGAACGATTTTTTGGCATGGCAAGAATACTTATCAACCTCCTTGCTTGCTGTTCTTTATTTACACTGTGCTTAGCATTACTCCTAGCAAAACGATTTTGAGAATGTTCGCGTTTAATAGTGCGTATGTGCTCGCGTTTTGAATTTAACGTTCGTATTGTAGTGTTAGTTGCGAGGTTTTTAAAATACTACGTTCTTTATTTTTAAATTTAATTAATTTAACGTTGGCCTATTTCCGATGCTGAGTCGTATTACCAAAGACACATTCTATGTTTTTGTGATGTGGCCTCATATATGTGGTCCACACTACTGCCTAAGCATCATATATTTTAATGTTCCAAGTGAAAGTTTATATGTTTATTTGTTTACGCGTTTCATATGGTGGCTCGAAAACGGCTTCGCGCATTTTCTTGAAAATTGCCTATAGAGCCTATAGCGTCTTCGAACTTTTCCCTGAAATTCATATTTTTAATTGTTTAATAATTGAGTATATTCTTAATAAAAATAATTTCAAAATTTGAATAAAATATTTAGATTGTTTTAATATTTTGTTTAATATACGCCAAGTATTCATTTAAATAATTCTTTAACATTTTTGCATCAAAATAAATTTATTATTAAGTTCGGAAATGAAAATTTTAATCCAACAGATACGGAATTAAATCCTTTCTTTACTTAATCCAAGAAAAATATTTTAGATTCTAATTCTCAGAACCGAAAGAAACGTGAATGGTACTAGTACTGAATATTGGTCTGAAGAACAGCGCCTTAAGTAGCCTAATTCTGACAAAAATAATCCTTTAAAAATACGTATAATATTATAGGTTGTCGTTACAAAAATTACAGAATATGATGCTTGGTATCAGAAATTGACTTTAAAAATATATTTGTTTGAAAACCTCATAAATATGTTTATACAAGATTGTGTGTTCTAAAGACTCATAAAGATAAATTTGTAAGATAGGAATGTGGAATTATATTTCATATTATAGAATCGACAGGACTATACTCGTATATTCTAGAAATTCTCTGTTATATTATGACATACAGAGTGGCGACAGATTGGAATTATTGTCTACTGTACAGTAGGGAAATTATTGGAACGTTTAAAATAATGTCATACTATAAATTCTGAACTAGATTGACGAATAAAATTAAACGTATATTCAGCTTAGTAACTAATATACACAGTCAATAATATAAAGATACTATATTATATAGTTACGACGCATGCGCACCAACTAAATTAAAACTAAAATTAAAACAAGTTGAACAAGTTTAGTTTTGACTTGCAATGTTTTAACTTGGAGACCAATATTGATAAGGGAAAGTGTGCTAGTAGAGAGGGTAATTTTATAATTTGTTTTAACTAAAGATCACTTTGCATGGG
The DNA here is from genome assembly GCA_963678705.1 of Panorpa germanica. Lineage (NCBI taxonomy): Eukaryota > Metazoa > Arthropoda > Insecta > Mecoptera > Panorpidae > Panorpa > Panorpa germanica. The sequence continues at coordinate 44,084,664 of OY783203.1, forward strand.
AGGTCCAAAGCTGCTAGTTTTTTTTATAGTAAAGTAAAGTTTTCTATGATAAAAGGGTTGTTTTATTGATTTGAGTAATTGGATGGCGATTCTAAATCCTTACTCTATATATATATATATATATATATATATATATATATATATGCAACTCTTTACACATTTTAATTAATTACTCTCCCTCTCTGTAATTAGCTTATTCATATATTTACTGCTATGTCAACATATACAGAGAATATTTATAAATAATGTAATATTCGTACATTATAAAATATCTAACTTTTAGTAAAAATAAAATACTTTTTCCGCGTACGACATGGTTGTCTGTTACTATTATAATATAATTTATTACAACGTATATACTTAATCTATATATATATCTATATATATATATATGTATAACCATGTAATAACACCGTTTATTGATATCCCATTAGTGTTGGTTAGGTCTACGTGTGTATTTGACTAGTCCCATGTTGTGAGAAGCGATGGGATCCTGAGAGCATCTCTACTTACATGTCTGCATGTAACATTTCTACGGGCATGTAGTAGCTACAGTCTACAGTTACACACTATTACCTCCCAGTGTTCGAAACTCCACATCTGACACCAACCGTACTGGAAATAGAGCAAAACCTCCGACCTTATGACCTAGGGAAGAAATGTACCTATACTGGGTCACCAGGCGATATATAGTAAAGGAAAATCAAACAACAGTACTGAGTATCTTTAAGGTCGAGGTGCAACTAATATAATTTTAAATCCCTATTTGAAAAACACACAGTAAAATATACTTCGGTGTGCATTCTTCTTTTTATGTTATAGGATATTAAGTATATCCATAGATGTCCTTCTCGGAAAGGATGCTGCTGGATTTCTGAAGTCAAACGGTTGCTGTTTACCAGTTGAATTAAACCCTTAAGCTGATTGCTTTTCCTAGTATTCCTATAAATGCAATTGAATTTTTTTAGTACTACTTGAGTTCTGTTGATATTTAATCTTTACAACTAATGGATGCTGTATATGGATAGTCATTAATTAAATGAAATTCTCTGGAACTGCATTAACATTTTGTTATCATAAACAGACTGCGTTGAAGCTTAAGGCCCTCTAGCACTCAGTATAGTATTTGCACCACGATTTTCTGAGTAGGGTGTATTCGAGTTTTTTCGCATTAGTACATCTTATCTTCTTTAATATTTATAAATACACCAATGCACACTATACCACAAGTACAGTATTCCGCCTTCCCTAAAATCGTTACACCTTCAATGAAATAAAAAACACAGCGGATTGCTTTCATGATTATGTTCATGTTTTGAACGGATATGCATCTTCCCAGTAAGTTGGGAAAGATGCGTTCTTGACTAGATGGTCGATCGGTTCCTTTGTAGTCAAAACGTACGAACCATGTTGTGAATACGGACGAACGGACGAATACGGTCGTGATAAAGTGTGTTAATGCGAGAAAAACCCAAGTAGCAATAATACGATTGCATTGCGAGGGCCTTAAACTAAAAAAAATTAAGAGTTCCAGAATATTGAACATTTGTAATGTAAGCTATTATTGATATACAAAATTTATTATACATGTTCAAGCTGTAATTTAAAGTATTTTGCCGTGTCAATCAGGAGAGAGAAGTCAAGTGTATATAAATCTAGTACGCGTCGTTTCTTGCGTTTAGCGAGAAACATCCTCAGTGAACGTTGTTTCGCTAACCGTTCGCATAACTCATAATACACAATTCAACTATTATGTCATTCTGAAGATATCTTATTCTAGTTAAACTTAACAATATTAATTCTTAAAGCTAGAAGTCTCTAGTCGTAATATTATTGTTTGTAAATCTTTATAAATAATTATAATTAAGAAAAATCATTTCCCACATACATAAATTAAATTTAATGTAAAGATAAAATGTTTACTGTGAGAGATTTAGATTAAAAATAATGGAATCTTTGATAAATTTAAATTGGATATAAGAACACCTAAAATTTTGCCATCTGCTTAATATCAAATATTTTTGGAACAACAATTGATAGAGAAATACACAGGGTGTTTTCATGTACGTGAAAAAGGACACATTTACATTAACACACCCTATCACTGTCAAGAACTACTCCAAATTTATCACTGATTATTAAAAATAAAAATTTGTACCGAATAATATTATAAAAATAACCTTTGTCATCCTATAAAGTTGACAAAACCAAACGTTCATTTATAAAAAATGATGATACGATTATTGCTGTATTATAAAAAGTGAAATATTAAAAAAGTTTAGTTTTTGCACGTGGCTTGCATGACAAATATTATATACGTTATAATGGCAGTGACAGTGGCATGTTTCTGGATCGTTGACTCAATTTTCAATTAATTGTGTCATCCATAACGTTATAACAAAATAAATATTTTTAATGAAAATGTTTATAGCGAATTCCATCAAGGATATATTGATATTTTGCGGTGTTTTCTGAAAGCTGAGACAGATATCTTTTTCATGTGGGATGATATTAAATGGACTAAACACTGTTAATAAATTCACTACGAAATAAAATTTTATGTACACAGGGTTTCTCAAAAGTAGCTCGTCAAACTGACAGCGAAGGTGGAAGTTGACATGTCTCAGGCGTATCGAATAAGTTTAACATGACCTTAGTGAAAGTCATATGGTTTTCGAGATATCGTCAGTTTAAAGTTTTTTTTAAATTCTCCATTTTTTAACATTGTCAGTGCCAGCGGTTTCTTGGATAGCTCTCTTATTTAATTTCTCTTATTTATACGCTATCGTAAATAGTTACTTAAGAGTTCGTTACACAAGCATTATTTTCTCGATGACCTATATAACATACGAAAAATTTCTAATCTTGAGTTAAATTATCATTAAGAATATTAACTTCGTCTTTAACTAGCTGCGGTGCAAGAAGAACTAGACGCGAAATAAGCAAATCACTTTAAAAACTTGCTAACATAATCCGATTCAGGAATGGTTCAATACTTGTATCTTGACGATACCTCCAAAACCATGCGACTTTTACTAAGGTCATATTAGGCTCATTCAATTCGTCTGAGGCAGGTCTACCTCCGGTGTCAATTTAGCGTGCTACTTTTGAGACACCCTTTATATAAGTACATCTTTAAAATGATGTTTAACTTTACTGCTGTTTTAGTTTCCATTATACTTTTCATTATAAAAGGAAGGATAAGATTATCGAGGATTTTATAAATTAAAGCGTTGCTTTTTGCAAGGTAAGTTGATTAAATATCCCGGTATTGACAATGCAATCTAGCGTTTCCCAGTACTACTGCTGCTATGTAACCTTTGAATAACCAAACTGTGCAATGTGATATAACTAATGCCTTTGAATAACACATTAGCTAAATGAAATTCCTGGAAACTGCATTGACACGTGTGTTGTCACAAAGAGATCGAGGATTTACAAGGTCAAAGCCATGTTTTTCATGTTAAGCTGATTATATATCCTAGTTTCTTAGTACTACTTTTGTTCTGTTGATATTTATTCTTTACAACTAATGGATGCTGTATATGGATAGTCAATAATTAAATGAAATTCTCTGGAGCTGCATTAACATTTTGTTATCGTAAACAGACTGCGTTGAAGCTTAAGGCCCTCTAGCACTCAGTCTAGTATTTGCACCACGATTTTCTGAGTAGGGTGTATTCGAGTTTTTTCGCATTAGTACATCTTACCTTCTTTAATATTTATAAATACACCAATGCACACTATACCACAAGTACAGTATTCCGTCTTCCCTAAAATCGTTACACCTTCAATGAAATAAAAAACACAGCGGATTGCTTTCATGATTATGTTCATGTTTTGAACGGATATGCATCTTCCCAGTAAGTTGGGAGAGATGCGTTCTTGACTAGATGGTCGATCGGTTCCTTTGTAGTCAAAACGTACGAACCATGTTGTGAATACGGACGAACGAAAGACATACATTGGTGTATTAAAGTGTCTTGATAAAGTGTGTTAATGCGAGAAAAATCCAAGTAGCAATAATACGATTGCATTGAGAGGGTCTTAAACTAAAAAAAAATAAGAGTTCCAGAATATTGAACATTTGTAATGTAAGCTATTATTGATATACAAAATTTATTATACATGTTCAAGCTGTAATTTAAAGTATTTTGCCGTGTCAATCAGGAGAGAGAAGTCAAGTGTATATAAATCTTTTACCAAGGTCATATTAGGCTCATTCGATTCGTCTGAGGCAGGTCTACCTCCGGTGTCAATTTAGCGTGCTACTTTTGAGACACTCTTTATATAAGTACATCTTTTAATGACTTAACTGCTGTTTTAGTTTGCATTATACTTTTCATTATAAAAGGAAGGATAAGATTATCGAGGATTTTATAAATTAAAGCGTTGCTTTTTGCAAGGTAAGTTGATTAAATATCCCGGTATTGACAATGCAATCTAGCGTTTCCCAGTACTACTGCTGCTATGTAACCTTTGAATAACCAAACTGTGCAATGTGATATAACTAATGCCTTTGAATAACACATTAGCTAAATGAAATTCCTGGAAACTGCATTGACACGTGTGTTGTCACAAAGAGATCGAGGATTTACAAGGTCAAAGCCATGTTTTTCATGTTAAGCTGATTATATATCCTAGTAATGAAAATAAAACCTAACTTTTCCTAGTAATACTCTAGCTTTGTTGGTATGTTACCATTTAATGTAGCTGAATTATAGTCATTAGTTAAATGAAATTCTCTGGAACTGCATTGACATGATTCTGTTCGCGAATAGACCGCGGTTAAGGATAAAGCAAGTTATAAAATTATGAACCGGTTATTCATTTTAAGATGAATTTTTGTCATTGGCATTGTATATGTAATGAAAATTAATATTCTGAGATCGGAATTTTTTTTAATACTAGGTTCTAAAATATACTTTACACCTGTTCTAAAATTTATATTTTTTTTTGAGAGTGATCTGTCTTACCTTCAAATTTAAGACTCCATCACACCCCTTACCAACACTTTAATTCTTACAATACACCTACCAAGCTAATTTATCCCTTTCACATATCTTCCATTAAATTTACCCCCACCACTACAATAACAAACAACAAAATACCCCACACCAAAATTATGCAAATTTATCGCCGTATCCTTCTAGTTACTCTACTGGCATTAAATATATTCACTCTATAACTACGAGTATATAATAATGAAACAAATAAGCATGCTTAATGTATGAAAGTAAATTCAATATATCTTAATGATACGAGTCATTAAAATATAAGCCGGAATATTTTAATTGTTTATGATAGAACCCATTGAATTGATTATGTACATATTTAATAATAAATCTATTAGGCAGCGATGTTGTTCATATATATAGACCATAAATACTGCCAACATACTGGGAGGTCGTCAGTTATAAAACTTAGCATCGGAAATATCCCGACATTAAATTAAAAAAAGACAGTTGTTGCGAGAGTTGTGTATGACATTTTCCAAATTCGAAAAAAATCAAATTATTTTAAATATCGTTTTTGAGACTCATTATATGTAATAAATATAATCGTTACAATTATATTATACTGCGAGTATATTACATCATTATAAAATAAAAATGACGCGTACTGAAAATATAAACTTTTATTTTATCATCTTTCTGTTATAATGAACACATTTACATAAAAAAGTTAAAATTAACAAAACCATTTCATTTCCTGTTCATTTTTCCATAAAGCTGACTCTGTGTGATGTTCAAATGGTGAAATGCAAGCTACAATGACACAATGCATTGACAAAAATATTTAACGAGAAAATTAACGTTGTGGAAAGTGGTGTTCACGCAATTCAGCGGTTTGAAAAATAAATGTTGAGTGACATGTCGGAAAATGGAACCCGTGCATTTTGTTAATTATAAAATTGATTTAATTTCCATGCCATAATGTTACATTGATAAGTATGATTAATAGACTTCAATCAGTTGTGTGATTGAAAAGTGTCAATGTTAATTTTATAAATGTCAAATTTAATAAAAAGGGTAGAACAGGTAATCAAGGTGTCAGTAAAGATGACGTCAAGTCAGCAAAAATAATTAAAGGGGTCTCTTTAAACATTCTGTAATTTAGAAGCGGCGGAGAGGCAGTAATATATAATTCAATAAAAAGGACTCAGCCGTAGATGCAATAATCTCAATCAATCTGTATTTCTTTTTTATTACTTATTTTATTTAAAGTCGGCTTATTTCTGATGCAGAGCCCTATCACCGACGACCTTCTACTATATTGGCACATTTTATAATATCATATATGTTAACTACATCGCTGTCTAAAAGTTTATGATTTAACTTGATAACAACCAAACTCAGAAAATATAACTCTGGTCCGGGGATCGAAACCGAAGACACAGCTGTGTCGTCTATTTATTTATTAATATGTAATATTTTTAATTTAATTATTTAAGATAATTTTCGGATATTGTATTTGGTAGAACATTTTCTTACAGTGCAAGTTATACACTTGCTATAAGCTAATTGAAGCGTCACTTGGAGTTACATTTTTTATCTGAGTTACAATGAATTAATTAATCCATTATGATCAATATCACTTTAAATTTACTTATCATGTGTAGTTTATTACCATCTGATGTATTTCGAAAGTAATTTTGATATAAATAAAACCAGCAGTAATATTATCATTACATAATACCAGTCATTAATTGATATTAAATACAAATTGCAATTAAAGTGGTTGATCATTTATTTATTTTAATGACAATTAAGATGTGGCGTTAAGGTTAAATGTATTATTTAAACGGAGTTTTTAATAATATGCAATAAAAATATATTATTAATACATAAAATTAAATATACAGCAGTAAAAAAATAACCCAGACGGAAAATTGTCTTGTCAGTGCAGTTTCAAACTTGCTAACATGCTATAAGCTAATTTCAAGGTTAATTTTCTACATGGGAATATTTAAAAATACACAATAAAACTATATGCAATGGAAATACTTGTACATCAATCCTTCTTTAGGTAACCCTAAGGCCGTATTTTAGATTAGAAATTTGAAAAGACGATTCTTTTTAAATATTTTGTTTAGGAACGTTTAGGAATATGTCCCCAAAAAGATTTTTCAAAATTCGAATTATTTACGGAGTCATAGCTATTTTAGACACGGCAACTAATCCGGCTTTCTAATTAAAAATCTTTTTTTGTTTGTTTCGAATGACTAGAAGTTTTGCAATCGTGTCAACCCCATTATTTGTACTCCTCCGCATCAACAACCTGTAACTTTGTGAATTTTGAATATATTTTTGTATAATTTTTTTGTGCATTTTTAAAACATGAATACATGAATGGTAAAAAATTTATAGTAAAAATGATTATTGGTTTTTTGTTATCCAGCTTGAAAAAACGTGAAGTAACCCTTAAATAAATATTACCTACACTTTACGTAACGATTCCTAATAATACATAATATAAAAAGATTTTAATGTTTGTTACATTCTTTCTTCATTTATGATTCTCAAGATACATTATAATTTTAATAAAAAGTTTTCATAGGATTTTAAAAAATTTTAACGATACTAATCTGAAAAAGGGTTCTTTTATGATTTAAACAGTGAAAATAAGGTAATAACATATTCTATATTAGTTAACAATTTTTACGTAAAAAGTAACTTTTTTACGTTAAATAAACTTTTATATACAAATAATAGTTACTTAGCGCGTTAGCTTAACGCTTCTATAACATTCTACCAGAGATTTGATACTCGCTGTGTGTCAGTTATTTATTCGCATTTCATAAAAACGTTAATATAGTATTTATAATTGAATAAATGGCAATCCATTAAAACCCACAACGTAATTATATTTAATTTAGATTGGGGTTTATTGTACATAGTTAGTAATGATACATTGCATAACAAAATTATTTTAATGAATCCCAATTAAAGTGATATTTATAAACGAGTGTTTAACTTTTTAAATTTACATTGTTATTTTACTTTTGTTATTCGTATTATAATTTTATAAAATCATAATGCAATTTGTTTAATTAACACGACACGTGTAGTTTATATAATGCATTAATCTATTTTGTTTTGTGTAAACTTGTAAAAGACTTTTATGTTATTTGTAATTTATTATGTAATTCATTTATGTTTCCTAATCCGAGGGATTATGTTTTTTGGCGTCAAGTGTTTTTTTTGTCAAGCGCTCCTGTTTCACGACGTACGTTATAAGGTTAACAATATAACTACTTTGTAAGGCCCGTCTGTAGTATTCGGTAACTTAACATACATCTGGTTGAAATGGTTATAAACTAAGACACTTGACAGCTGGAGACAGTATTAAATTATTGGTTGTAGGCCAAATGAGATCACATTAAGAAACAAACCCATCATGACGTACATGATCGTACAAAATCGCAATTTTTTTCTTGACACTATAAACTAGTTCAATTCATGACACATGAAGTTATACAATGAGACACCTAAGTGTTGTTTCGATTGATTTATTTATTTAATGCCACATATTACCATCAGGCAATGTATTTATTAAGGACGAGTATAGTTAACACGGATCAGCCTTCAACATCATAGAAACTACAAACAATAATTGATGGTAGCCAATTAAAAAATAGTTTAATGACCATTTCTTTGAGTTTATTGTGAAAATAATACTTGATTTCTGAATCTTATTATTTAATTCGACTTGTTTCCGATACTAGGCGTAGCACCAACAACCAACTAAAATATTTGCGAGGTGATGTGGTCAACACCACTTCTAATAGTTTATTATTATAAATCAAACCGAGAAAATATATTGCCGGTTCGAAAATCGAACTCGATGTCAAAGTGGTTTAGCGTTAAATATTAAATCCCTCGACCACCGTGGTGCCGCTTATCTCTGAATATATTTGCATCAAATAAAGCATTGAGTTGTCATCATTTTGGGTAATATTTCCACTGATAATTCTATGACATCAATGACGAAAATCTACCTACAAATTTGAATAAATAATTACACTAATTATTAAAATTGTAACGTGATAAGTATAATTAATTAGGTAATAGCTAGTAGCTCCCTCTGACTGAGGATGTTGTTTAGCAACATAGCATCACAACACATCTATTGTGAACTACTGTAGTCTATAAGGCTTAAATCATACTGCGTATTACTTCCGCGCGTTCTTTTTCCTCACGGTTTTAATGCCATGTGTTATAGTATTGTAATTTCACAACATATTTAATAATACAAATTTGAAATATAGTACTCGTTATAAGGTTTTCCTTTTGTAGGCATATTTTTGGTGGTTTCCAAGGACCCCTGCTAGCTACGCTACTGTTTCCATCGATAATATTACATTAATTTAAATGATACGAGTAACTGAACTGTACATTTGTACCCAATTATTGGACGAGAATGTTCTGACAGACATATTCCTATGTAATTATTATAAGCTTATATGTTAAATGCCACGTATGTGGTATTTTGTGTTCAATTATTATTCGATGAATAAATTTTGCATGAATTTAAATGGAATTATTCATCAAATTCCGATGAAAATAATCCGATGAGATATCGATTTTTATAGTTTTTTCGCTAGCATTTAATTATTATTTTTTAAATCCTTTCATAATTGTTTACTATTCTTGAATATCTGAACAATTACTTTGTATCAGTATTTACTGATAAGATTTGAAATTAATTAACATAACATTTTTTTTGACGCCACATGGGGCGAGAGCATTAATGCTTGATACTGTTGTGTTCAGATTCCAGGAGTTATATTTTTCGAGTTTGGTTGTAATTAAGTTAAAATTATTACGTACATACATATATGAGGCCACGACAGTACAAAAACTGCCAACATGGAAGAGGTCGTAGGTGATAGAACTTAGAATTGGAAAAAGCCCGACTAAAAGAATAAAAATATTGAAAAAACACTTTATTAAATGTATCTAGCTTAAAAGAGACTATGTTGATAAATAAAGCGCTTTTTTGTCCAAAAAAAAAAACATATTGAGAAAAAAAATATCTTTTATTGAGAAATAAGTCGCATTTTCAAAAAAAAGTCACAAAATTATCAAACTACCCTCGTATAAGAGTTTTAAACGCGCTGTTGTAGCTGATGTATGTTTCATATGTATACAAAATATACTTTAAAAATATCATATATTTGACAATATTTATTTTTTTAAAGCTTGCACAGTATGTAAATTTTTTAAATTTATAAAAAGTAAAATATATAAAAGTTAACTTTCGTATAATCGTCCTCCATAAAAAGAATGTTTAAAATTAGCATATATAAAAGTACGATAAAGAATTTCTTAGAACTAGTTGTTATAATCGAATAAAAGAAGATAAAAGACTTCAATTGCAGATAAAAGAACGCTTTCACAAACAGTACTTTCATTAATTCTTTTATATTTTTATTTTTTTTCTAGTTCTTCAAATAATACCCATTGTAAAAGAATAATCAGATGGTACAGTATTAGCACGACACAGTGGACAAAAGTATTGATACTTTACGTTGAATGCTGTGTCTTCGGGCTCGATCCTCGAAAGAAGATGTTAATATGTACATACATAATCTTAACTTTATCAGGCAGCGTTGTAATAGTCGTCGGTGATAGAAATTAGCTTTGAAAATTGGCCGACGTTAAATAATTCAAATTAAAAAAAGGTATAGTAGTATTCGAGAGCATTCATATTTGACTGAACTGGTCCGAAAATTGAACCTAATGGCATTATTAAAAAAAGGACTAACACACTTTCTAATGGGCTTGCAAACCATGACTTAATTTCTATAAAACGAAACAATATAATTGATAAAGTTGACTACCAAACCACAAATGTAAAACTATTTTTTAATAACACCCTATACTTTAGGAAATATTAAAAATTAAACATGTCATTTTGTCTCTTTAATTATTAAAGGATCCTACGTTATAGAAAATTCCAATAAATGATATGTCACATCCGACGATTTGCCATTTTTTTTATACAACAGAGATGCATACGAGCGTGTGTATGTGTGTGTGATACGTCATTTACTACTAACAATTTGGTTGTGTATCTTCTGAAGTATTATGTTATGAAGGTTGGGAAAAAAAATTAATCCTAATTACTTATTTCTTCTGTGACGTACTGTGCATATCTGAAACGTAAGACACAACTGAAATTCAAATTTAAAACAGCTATATAACTTCGTTAAATTTTGGATATTTAAATACAAATATATTAAAATTTATTTTAATTGAAAATTTAATAAATGCCCCCAAATAAAGAGTATACAAGCCTATTAAAAAGGACTAATTCACTTTCTAATTATTTCTAATGACAGTCTCTGCAATCATTTCAATTACTCTTATTTGCAGCGCGTGGAAATTTTATTCATTAATACCATCACTTGTAAAATATATTTAATGAATTCAACAGATAATGCAAATGAGAAATTATATATATGTATATATATATATATATATATATATATATATATATATATATATATATATATATATATATATATATATATATATAATTTAATTTGTCAGTGATTTATGGCTATGGAAATATATTACAAAATTACATATTTTTTGTAATTGTTCTCACTTCCCCATTTTCCAACCCATCATTCTTTTTGTGACGTCTACACATGACTTTTACAACCCTGATTTTTCACTTGATGTCTTTTAACAATATTTTTTACGAAACAGAATTTCAGTGACAACAAAGGGTTTTAGGGAATGATATAAAATGTCACAAGTTGTAAGCAACTGATTTGACGAGAAAATCATGTATTTAGTATGTAAAAAATGTCACAGAATTTTTAAAATAATTTTATTATTAATATACGACGAATTTATGAATAATAGGAAATCTGTGGTTTTGATCAAAGAACATGTTAATTTTGTTTTCAAAAATATGTCATATGAACAATGCCGGTGAAATTGTGAAATTCAGTTTTTTCAGGTCAAAGTATTTTTATCGATATATAAATTTAATTGTACATTTCTTATGTCTATTTTAAAAATACCTAGCTAAAACTATTATTATTTTAACTTCAAAGTTTCTATTTATGAAATGGAGTTGGATAAGGAGTAGTTTTGTTTTTGTATGTGTAAAAAAGAAAAGAAGAACTTCTTATAAATGGTCTTAAAACTAACTTATATAAAACTATATAAAACTTATAACTAAAATTGGGTATTTACCATACTACATTAATTATTAAATTAATTTCAGGTGTTACTAAAGTATAGTCCAAGATCTCAGGGCCACCAGACGTCACGTATTTTCTGATGAACAAAATGTGTAAGATTGAGTAGTGTTAGTATGTACAATGATTGTATGCCTATCTGCTAACTTCACTAAGTGGCCATTTTCCAGGTATCAGTTAATCAAGGTATGTAAAATTCTACTCAGCTCACTTAAATTCTGATGGCTGAAAATCTGTCATCAGTACTTTTAACACTTCCGGTCGGCAGTATTACCTTGCAGACGCTTTAAAGCTCTCAAAAAAATACTTAATCTCACTTATTTTTATATGGTATATGTTAATCAGACAACTATTTTAAAACGTTTTACAAGCAGACCGATCTAAGGGGCCAAACATCTCCTAGACCCAATTTTAATATCCGCTATGAGTAGGAGCGAGAGGCCTTTATCCGTGCGCATGAGAGTGAGTGAGACATATATGAGTGTTATATTGACCTCTGAATAATCGAGTTTTTATTAATTTTCAACGATGCTACTCTTCCGCCTTGATTTTAGTATACTTTACATTTAGTACATTAAAGCTTTGATGCGATAATTGGGTAGATTCACTAGACGTTATAGATTTTTTTTTTAATTTTAGTGTATATTAATAAAATTCTCTGTTTACGACTTTACTCATTCAATTATATTTCAATTAGTCCCATAATTATATAATATATAATATCAATTAAAAGTTAGTTAATTAATTCCAAGAGGACTCAGCAACTTAACTGGAAGAAACGTTTTTGGTCGCTCATTTACAACTGTCCCTTATATAACAAAGACTTGTGTGGGGAAAAATTAAAGTATACGTAACTTTAGGCATAGTCAGAAGCGTACCAAAGGGGGCTGCGACCTTAGGCTCCGGCCCAACATTGGCATCCAAGAACTTGGTTTAATTATGAGTAGATGCAATTGATTTCCTGTAAGAGGTAAATAAATAGGCGCCCATCAGTCTCGGTATGCCATTAGTACAGTATCAAATGTAAACTGAGAATGCATATTAACTTTATAAAATAAATAACTCCGAGGGAAGTTTGATAATTCAGTAACACGCAAGTGTGAACCCAGCCTAACAATAATATATGTAAATACGGTACCAGTAATATTCGTAGTCTGACAAACATTTGATTGCGCAAGGTAGCTTTTAGCGATCAGCCACACAGAAGCATAAAACAACACCTGGTGCATTTATTAATTATTACTCTAGCTAGACCAATAAAGTAGTTTTAGTAGTAGTAGTATTAACTTAGTAAATTATTGGATCACTAATTTCTATATTGTTAAAATGAGTAATATAATGAATAATACCGGTATACAAATTAAATGCACCAAGCGGTTGTATTTACTGGTTCATCGCATTGCACCGCAGGCGCAGTCCACGTAATGCACAAGGGAGTCTTTAGCATTACCAGTGCACTACCAGTGGTGAACTATCGCAGTACCAATAACAAAACAAGTGCATTACAAATTTAATTTATTATCTAAATCAATAATATTTTTGATTTAACTTATAATTATTTCTAAGTTTACACTAATGCTAATTTAAAGATATTGTGTTGTATGTTATCTAAGAAAAATATTTAAGAAACCAAAATTATCTTTCCGCTACTTAAATTGCCTCCGTGCACCGTGTTCAGAAGTATTCTACCCCACCTTCGATTCATGTAATATTTTACTTAATGTGATAGGTATTATTTTACTATTTAGTAGCTATTATAAAAGCCTTTAATCTTTGAAGAGGTGTTTTAAATAGTTCTATGAGTATGCTTATGCGGAAAATGGTAGATTTATATTTCAAAAAGCAGTAATGTAGGTCCGAAAATGTTCAATATAATAAAATTGTTTAATAATAACTTTAATTTATATAAGATAACTTTGGAAAGTTAGATTAACCAATAAAGTACGTGCCTGTATTTGTGCGTAATAACGTAATAAATATTTATACCGTTTTAATTTCAGTAAATATTACAAAACAATAATTGCGAGTAATTTACTAATCTTTATTCTAGTTCACCTACTAAAAAATAATGAAGCGTTAGATCTTATATTATATAAGTTTCCTCATAATTTTTAAAGTTCATTGAGCTCGATTTTCTAACAGTAGCCTTATCCGAGACCCAGTCCCAGTCCCGGTATGCATTCATCGCCTCCAGACTTGGATATAAAGTTTTTGTAAGGTTCTAAATCGAACATAGTACAAACTATCATGAATATGAATTTAGTTTTACTCGTAGCTTACAATTTGTTTTAGTATAAACTTATTATCAAACTGTCACTTGCATTTACTGTTAAGATATTCTGTCACAAAAGATTATTATTATTAAACCATCTCCGTCATTTAGGGTCTTGTAAAGCTTTGTAAATAGCATAGAGAAAACACCCTAAATTAAACAGATAATTAAATAAGGGAGAAACACTTTAACCTCTTGAATGCACCCCTGCTAAAAAGAAAAAAAAACGGTTTTGTTGATTGAATAAGCTTATGAAAAAGGAGCACACTTTTTACACTGAAAATTGATTATTATATAAAAAGATCAAGTTATCAAAAATAATCTGCATTTTGCTTCGCTGTACACTGTAATAAATAAGGATGAAGATATAAATATAATTTTACGTAATATATCTAAATTTTACTTAAATGAAAACATGAATAAACGATTTTCCAGGTTGTAATATGCTGCGTCTAGAAGATTTATGAACAGTGTGTTTCTATAATAATGTGTTGAGTGTTTCGCTTAACACCTCGCTATCTCTCCATCTCTTTCTTTCTCTCTTTCCCTAGTACACGCAAGAAAGTTCTTTGCAGGACAATCCGTGGTCGCATTGTATATTTGACGCACAAGGATACTTTTATAGGCGTATAGGGTTTTGTGTTGCCCGTACACTACCTCCAAACGATTAATCTTACGTTTCGTAATTATATTACACTTTTTATGTACCATTGCCAACATCGTGGTTTACTGAACGGCGCACACCGACGTACATCGAGTCCACGTTACTCGTACAACACTACTAGCGAATTATTAATAAAGCACACGTTTGTTGGTGGGCTCGTGGGCTGGTGGTGGGTTAAGCCGAGATTTTGGTAAATTACAGTTTACTGTATATTAAAAAAAAGTTTGTAGTTTGTGTGAACACTGAACTCTATTTGAGTAATAAATCTTTCCAGAGATTTCCGTTGTAAATCATCTTAAAAACATGTATGGAACCCCATGTTGTTTAAGGTTACATTCTGTCCTGTGTAACAAGATACTCGTATGTATTAATAAAGTAGAATACCTATATTACTCAGTGTTGAAAATCTTTCTATGAGAATCATGAGTTTGGACATTTATCTCAAGAAACTACAATTATTTTAGAAGCTTAGTATGTGTAGTTCATTAATTATAACTTACAATTGTCTCTCTAAAACCAGGTATAAAACTGAATTGCGATTTCTATCTTTGTTTAACGATATTGTACTTATTTGATTTTCAGCAACAACATAACTATATTTTAAATCGAGAATTTTTTAATTTCGCTAGACAAACAAAATTTAAACGAATTCAGAAAACCAAAGAGAAAATGCAGCAAAAAGAATAGACCTATTTCCGATGTTGAATTCTTTATATTGTAGAGTACCTATATTTGTGCTACACCGCTACTTTATTAGTTGATGTTTATTTAAGTACATAATCAAATAAACATGATAATAACCAAATCCAGATAATAAAGCAGTGATTCGGAGATCGAACACGAAGAAACAGCAGTCTGGTCACTGTGTCATCCCAGCCAGTAACGGATCTACGATTTTTTTTAACCAGGGCAAGAACTTGACATTGGCGGCCCGCTTCCCCCTACATATTGAGAATTTTTCCTTTTTCATAGGTGAAAAAAATATAAATTAAAATAAATTAACAAAATAGGTAAGTTATCTTTGATGACTCCGTGAGGACAAAAAAAAGGTAATTTTTTTTCTGTCATTTTGAATTTAGTGCCCTTTTTCCCTTGAAATTATTGCCCGGCTGGGTCAAGTACCCCGGTTTGCCCCTTTTAGTTTCAGGAATGTTTTCAGCCTTATATAGAAACAAACTGCTGCACCGATCTCGGATATGGTACCAACCATTGTATCTTAGTTATGTCAATAATATTACCTATAACATAAAATATTTCTTTTGATATGAATAGCTTATTATTTCTTAAAAGAATACGAGTATACCATCACACACCAAATTTCTAATTACTTTATTTAAAGTAAAAAGTAAATTACTTTTGCCTATTTCATTCGCTGCTTCTACAAAAGGACGTGTTTTACGGTTCATGAGATGTATCTTTTGAGATTTTATTTGTACATTTGCAGTCAGTTTGTTTGGTGAAAAATACCGACAAGAGCTTTTAATAATCTTGTTACAACAATAAAAGGGACTTGGAAACTTTTTACAACTTTGAGTTGGTTTCCATGTCCTTTTAAGTTAAGAATAAAGGAATTCTTTAGTTTTCTTTAAGGATGATACATTCTGTATACAAAATAGTTAACCATTCATATTTTATATTACTATAAGATAAGATGTATACTGTATACATACAACCAGCAAGAGTGCCGCAAGCGTGCAACGAGGAATGTAAAGTCAAGGGAAGCGTACAGGTCAGCGTGGTTTGTACTTAACGCATTGGATTTATCATATCAAACAAGGAAAAAAAGAGGAAGGTGTAACGGGATTCAAAATTGAATCACGAGAGCAGTAGCAGTATATTTGTATAGTAGATTTTTAGACGGTACAGTGACGGAGAGCATTTATGCTTAATACTAGATTCCTATGTTTTCGGAATCGATCTCCCGCTATTACTACATTTTCCGAATCTGGTTGTAATCAATATTAAATTGATTATGTTTTCCCATAAAGTAGTGATGTAGACCACAGCGACAGGCCTCGACATTAGAAAAACTATCAACATATCAGTGAAATAATATAAAAAAATATGGATTTTCTTTTAGATTTAGCTTTTTCAGCCTTCTTGGCTAAGTATGCCAATTACAAAATATGTTACATTTCTTTATGTTATGTTTCATGTAATTTTAAAACTTATCTACATAATTACACTATACATTAAAAGAACAAAACAAAAAAAAACATTAAGTATTTTTTGTATTCACATTTTCTAGGTTTGGGCCATTATCTATTACCGTGAGATTATTATCTGTGAGCTTAATAAATCAATTGATCTTCAGTTTTCCGCTTCTAAAGTGTTATATACATTTAAAAAAATGCATAAGTGCGCATATTTTATTACACATTTTGAACCTTATTTCGCATCATGAATTGGACTAGTATGATATTCATTTGTTTGCCATTATTGGCAAATAAAATCATGAATTTAAGCTGCATTTTCACTACAATTTTATTTGCCAAAACATCTATACCTCGCTTTAAGGCCTAGGTACATTCCGCAAAAATTGGCCGTAAACAATAAGGCATATAACTAATCAATTAATTTGATTCGTATAACTATACTACAAGTACAATCTTTGCACCAGTTTGTCATTTTATTGTAGCCCCTTCTCTCGTTTAGCTTCAATTAAATAAAGCAGAAGATCGCTAAGACAGCATTTCTTGCTCTTATAGCGAAACATTATAGGCCATAAATCGAAAAAGTGTTATAATTAATAAATGCTGTTATATGGAAATGCCGTATAAAGCGGACGTATAGCGAGGTACGTATAGGTGTATTTCCAATCAAATGGATTTATGACATCAGATTATACGTTGCAAAATATATCCCTTTAATTTTAAAATTATCATTAATTTTTTGATACTCTGTACACACTCATACATATATAAATATAAATGCAATGTTTCACAACTTTGATAAACAACTAAACTCCGGAGAATAACAGATTTTAATTGAGGCAACTTATACAAACATGTTGACATAAGAGATATCGTCCTGAGATTTTGTCTAAGATAAACTGAGGATTTACAATTTAAAAGTCTTAAAAACTAAAGTAGAGCTTTCTATAATGTTAAGTCTACAACTTTAAGTGCCGTGTTTTCACCCTCGTACAAAGAATACTTTAGAGTAGTTATGTAATCTAGGTCCCAAAAAAAAAAGAATTCATTATTTATCGGTTTTTAAAACATCACGACAAAAAGAATTGGAGGCAACACAGTGACCCAGAGGCTTGATGTTTTACGCTAACTTACTGTGTCTTTTGGTTCGATCTCCAAACCATAGGAATATTTTCTGGGTTTGTTTGTTATAAAAATTAGACAATTAGTAGTAGCGGTTTCAATTACCTTTAGTTTCATAATACAATATTTTATATACACTAGTGCGACTCCAACATGCGATATCTAACATTCATATAATATATTTTCATTCATAAGATGATGTTATTTCAACTTAATTGATCTAAATGTATCGCGCTTAAAGGAGACTATGTTGATATTCATGATTATATATATATATATATATATATATATATATATATATATATATATATATATATATATATATATATCCATGAACACCTTATACAAAGGACAAATTAGTCAGTGTAAGCTATGTGGTGAGTCATATTTGAATGATAAAGGATCCTATTATATCTTTGACGTTTTTAAAAATAAAACGAAACGTAACACAAAAATACAAAAAAAATATGTAAATTTATTGTTAAAAAGTGTTATGAACTGAAGTATACCAGTGATTATACAGAATATTTAGAAATATGGTTATATGGATAATTACCACGCAGCGCGTATATGTCTACGTTACAGGAAACAGTATAAACTGATGGAATTTATTTCGACCCTTTTAGTTACCGGATATGACATGTTTTATTGACACATTATTTAGTTTATGGAACTTGTTGGCGAACGTACTCGTAGCTATAAATCCCATTATGAAAAATATAACGAAAAAACCTGTAACCATTCTGAATTAAACAATAAACAAAATTAATTTTTAGTTCATTTACATTTATGAATAATATCGTACATTCGCAATTACGGAGACAGGGGTTGTTAATATAAATATAAATATTCATATTCTATTTTATTTCATATTTAGCAGCGACATATGCTTCGTGTTTACATAAAAATCATTCAAACGTAAACAAATTACTAATATGTATTTATTTAATTGGAAATTTAGTATTTCGAGTATTACATATATTAGTTCAAAGGTCATCCTGTTTATATGAGTTACATAAAATAAGACTCGTAGTTAATATTAATAATTACCGCCGGAAATATGTTAGGTGTAACAATAGAGCAACGAATTGTTGTGAAATTTCACATGAAACTTTGAAAAATTGCGTGCACGTGTTTTTGAGTGGTTTAAGCGTTTTCAAAATGCCATTTCAAAAACGCAAGACGATATCGAAAAAATCGGTAATCCGATTCGATCTAACCGTCGGATAAGTATTCGTATGACTGCTGAAACTGTAGATGTTGATAAAGAATCCATACAGCAAATTTTACATAACAATTTTAACATGCAAAAAGTGTGTGCGAAAATGATGCTGAAAACGAACAAGATTTGGGTCCGTTGAAGCTGTAAAAAGGTAAGTGGCACGCGTCCTGAAGAAATTGACAAAAGAAGACTTTCAGCACTGTTTCGAACAATGAAATATTCACGTGGAGGGTTGTAGAGATAGAGTGTATATTGAAGGTGATAATAAGTAAATATGCATGACATTATAAGAAAAGGTTTTACAGCGTCAGTTTCATTATTTAATAGCTGCAGCTCGTACTTAAGTCGTAGATATCGTCACGCGTTGTATGATATACGAGTATATGATATATAAGCCATCCGAGAAAAACACAACTTTAAAATATAATTGCAGGATATCATGGCAGATGATGTGGTCAAAATTGCGAAAGTTTCTCATTAAAATACCTTATGAACAAGTTATAAAAGGAGAATGATCTCCGAATATGACGTAGTATTTGAAATCGTCGTAAAACAGGAGAGTGTTAAATAAGTAGTTAACGCTCATGCCACTAGACAGTGCGTATTATTTGCAGTTAAACCAAGTAAAGAGAAATTTACAAAAAAATGTTTTTATGATACTATCTGCTTTAAATTTATTTTGGATACGTGAAATAATAAGTTTCTTTAGAGCATTCTATTGCAAATTTATGATCCACTTTGATACTCGGCACTTCACATGAATTTCAATTCTTTGATACCTTTTACCTTAAGGTTAAGGTACAATGATGTTGGTTAACTGAAAGTTATTAGGGCTTCATTTTGGGCACAAACACTACACTTTAAAGAGGTCTGCTATTATTTATCGGATTCTAAAGTGAGTATACATGTTACCAGCCACCTTTGTTGTTCATTTTTTGTTATAGGAGGATGATGATTACGCTTGAAACTGTTCTTAATATTTTAATATTAGAAAAATGTTACTGACAGTATCTCATTATAAATAGCATAACCTAAAAAATATATGCGGCATCCCGCTTGAAACAAAACGTGATATTACTATAAATATTGATAGCATTTTACTTAAATGAAACCTAGTAATATTTTATTTATGTTATATTTATAAACAACGCTATGTGGTGCGCTGGACCAACCCCTGCCTCTGAGCTGCTTCGGCAACTGCAGCTGGCGGCAGTAGGAAATAATCGTCCTTCACGGGGATGTATTTGAGAGACAATAGCGCTTGCAGGAGACAGGTTAAAACTATGATTGATTCTCTTCTGGTAACGAACTTATCAATTATCGAAAATAATTTCAATTTTGCTTAAAATGGTTTTTTCACATAATTCTTAAGATACTAAAATGTATTAAAAGGTGATTTTGTAATTGTACTATTTAGAACTAACTAGGGTCTAGTTATAACTCTATTATTCCAGAAAATGGTAGTATTATTACAGGAAAATAAAATAATTTTTTCTTTGTTCGAAAAGGAAATTGTTTTTTATTAATTCTTTTTTTAAATATAGTTACTTTAATTTATTTACGATAAGGTTTTCCCTGTACTCCCACTACTTCATGTTTCTAACTGTATATATATTCTCGTTAAACTAACAATCAATAGGTGGCAGCAGTAGTTGATAATAGGGATTCCATTACTAACTACGGTGCCATTATTTAAATAATAAATAATTGCTTACACGAGTATGATTTTCATAATCATGTTTCAACTGATGGACCTTGACCTTAGAATCAAACGGATTCGAAAGTAGTAAATCCTCCTGATTGATGTCATCAGATAACGTATAAAAGCTTATACAGCGCAGGGAGCAAGCATTGTAGCTTGTAACTTCTAATAACATTGATCCAATCCGGATATTCTACAAAAATACCTCAAACCATCACACGGAAGCAAGATTCTATGACAATAGTAAAGAAAAAGCTACGTCTTCTAAAAAACTAGTACAAATCACAAAAGGTTATATAAAATATTGAATGGTCTGTGATAAATATTGTGAAGGGGTCATTTGACATATTTTTCGATACAAAAACATTTGCAATCAATGGCTTGATGTGAGGTATGTTGTGAGCTGGTATAGTCCCAGTGGTGTATTCGTATAAGAATGGAATCACATTGGAATCGTATACGAGCTTAGGTTAGCCAACTATATCGGCCCCTTTTGGATTAATACGCGCGTATATGGATTCAATGGAAATCCAGCTTAACGGTTAGATATTTAGAAATGTCCCAAGGAGCAGTAGTGCCCAACCTTCAGAAAGTTCCCCCTACGTAAACAATGTACAACAACGTACATGTGTACACAAAGATGTTCATGACATGGGACAATCGCGATCTTTTAGTCACTTTCCACATATTTTATAAGAAGAACGGAATTCCGCTTGCTTTATTTTCTTTTAATTTACTTTCAAATCTTTACAGGACAAGATTTACCATATTCTCAATTAATGATACTAAGTCTTCCAAAATAATCGTAAGAAAATTAACATCGTTATATCACAAAACATCTCCTTCAGTATAGATTGCCCAGTAAATAATTTGGTAAAGTGTACACTTTCACTATGTGTATTTCACTTCAATTATAGTTCACATCAACTTTATCTTTATTTGTATTCCGACAGATGGAGTGGTTTCGCCATTTATAACCGATGAAATAGACATTTCATATGAACGACTATTAAAAACTGAACTGTAAATGAACTTTTTCATGACAAAAAAATCATATGCATCTTCAATATGATGGCGAAGTGACTCCAAAATGTTTACTGGGTAGTGTATGGTTCCTATGTTAAAAATACAAATTTTACCAGTAAAAATCTAAAATTGTAACACCGCAAGAAATGATGAAGCTTTTCTACTGCTATGAAATTTTTTGACATGTTTGTAAGAAAAAATAGATTTTCTAATTCTACTTCTACTTAAAAAAATATAATTTATAAAAATATATTTACCATTTATCGTCCATTTTGTTAGTGAGACACTTCCTGTTCTATGTAAAATTCTATCTGATTTAAAACTTAGATTTAGCAACGTCTCGCTAACGAATTAACGACCGATATGTAAAATGTATTTCTGCCTGGAGTGAATCTCTTTTGTGCACGATCCAAGTACGGAAACAGTACTTCTCTTTAAATAATATTTTTTTAAAAGTACAACGATCTTAAAGAATATTTTATGTCAAATTGCAAAGCTTCTCTTTTATAGCTCTATATAAATTTCAATCGAGTCAGGTCATTCGCCACTGGGAAAGAACATCATTGTGATGTTATTAATTTCATATAAAAAACCTTCGTAATATTACAATAGAGACCACAGCACAGTGTTGTTGTGCTGTTATACTTGTACTATGGGTATATTATTCTCTAAACGAGATTATACAGAATTTAAAGGCAAAAAGATAAATGAAGTTATATGTAAACAATATAAAATGTCAACTTTATAGGTTGTATATGGTCAGTGACGATATGAACAACATTTTGCACTTTATATAAGAGCAAACTTAATATAATGTAAATAATTATTCACAGCATGTGCAAGTTCATACAATCTGTTTTAAGGTAGACTCCCTACATAAGAACTTATAACAAGTTATAGCATAATGTTGTGAGTAGATTCGAAGGCGGATGTTACACCTGACATCAATGTTGTAAAAAGAGGTCGGATTGTCGTTCTAGAAGGAGATTACTCAGCTTGCCAATACATCACGTTGTGTTGCTAGTTTCTGGAAGTAGACTCTTCAGTTGACGATCATCCACCTTCTTGAATTACTCACGTTGATAAGAATTAACTCTTTTAAGATGATTAATAGGATTCTTGTTAAGACGGTGTATTGTTGCAATTAGAGAATACTTGAGCGGCCTAAAGTATAACCTCGTTGCAACATACGACGGTTGAACAATTAGTATCTTTTTATTACTATTAATACAAACACTTTTATTAAAATATATCATTTATTCGTTGTAATATTATATCTGCTTACTTAATTACAATAGTATTTTATTAGATTAATGAAGATGTCAGATATAAAACAAAATGTAATTCTAGTGTTATAATTTGATTAATAGTTAAAATGTGCTCACTATTGAATACTTAGATGTTACAATTGGAGTATTGTACGAACGAAGTACAATTAGTAAACACTTGGTTGAGACTCAGGAGAAGACTGACTTTTTGACTCCAGTACAAAACGGTATATTAACAATTTATTTGTTAACTTTACATCATACAATACTAGTTCAGTGTTGCCAAAAATTAAATAACAATATAAAATATCCACAGACCAGAGTCAATGTTTACAAGCGCTAACTTTAAACAATTATTTGTTACAATATTAATACTAAAATTAAAGATAACATAATATAATTCTTATAAAATAAATAACATTTATATTAAAAATAGGAAGGATAAGTACGACTTATGCGTACTTACAACACCCTTCAACCCTAAAAAAGGAACGCATATTAAACAAACATATGCGTTTCTTTCCAAGAAAAAGAAAAAGGAAGATAGGACGATGTCGTACTATCGCAACACCCCCTTCCAAAAAAAAAGGGACACGTATAAAAACAAAATATACGAGTTACAATTCTGGAAAAAAACAAAAAGAGAAGCAAAGTGTCGACAACGATTCTGATCCCATCGTATAGAGTTAACACTGCTTCACAAAACAATCATCCCTGACAAAATCCATCTTATTCGTCAAGGTTTTATTCATTGGTACAAAATCTCTTCAATCTATTCCTATTAACTACCGTATACTTTCTAGGTGAAAAAAAAGAATTGACCCTTCTATCAAAATTTAATTTAAATTTTGGTTTATTACTAGTAAATTTATTTGTAGCTAAATCAATCGTAGAAGAATATTCTGCACCACTAAATTGGTCTAGTATGTCATGTACGAGAGGCAAAGTATAAACATCACTTGTCGTCTGTTCATTAAGTTTACAATAATCGATTACAACGCAAAATTGTTTGTTCCTCGACGCATCTGCTTTTTTTAGGTACCATTAACAGAGGTGCGTTAAACTGTGAGTCGCATTTTTCAATAATGTTGTTAGCCAACAGTTCTTGAATATGCTTCTCAACAATTTCTTTATGCGCATGAGATAATCTATGCGGCTTAATGTTTACAGGGTTAGGTGAGTCACTCAGTGCACTCGCACAAGATAACTTATCTACCGGGGAAAAAAATATGTTATTAAAATTATTACAGATTTCCATTAAATCTGTTAAGTATTTTGAATTAACATTTGAAAAGTCTATATTATTAAATAAAAGATGTCGTAAGGATCTTTTAGGATCGTTAGGATTTCTTTTCAAAAAATGGTAAAAATTAAATTTATTTATTGGAATAATATCTGGTTTAAAATTGTTAAGTATTACATCTTTTGCTGAGGAATTAGTTATTGATATATAAAAAGTATTATTAACAGGATTAATTAATGCGTTAGCTAAAAAAACTTCAGGTAGCAATTCCTTGGCTACACAAACTCCTACCGTAGAACCCGACATAGGAATTAATTTCCTAGTACGTGCTGGAACTATGATAATACTGTTTATGTTCAATAATGGTAATTCAAATATTTTGCCATGTTGTGAGAATTGTACGCTGTTTGTTTCCAAATTAATTACTGCTTTAAATGTACGTAAAATATCTAATCCTATAATTCCATCGTGTTTAATGGGGAAATCCTTTGACACAACCTGAAAAGTATGTTTCGACCTAGAACTATCTAAAATTATAGAAGTTTTTAGTGAACCTAAAGTATAAGGCGTGCCTTCAGAGATTCCCTTTAACAAAACTTTAGATGTACTATCTATTTTGATATTATTTTTTAAAATATTTTGTTTAATTAAAGAAATTTGAGAACCAGTGTCCAATAAAAATGATACAGTCTTTGCTTTGGCTGCGACTATTCTGAATTGAACAGTGTCAGCTGTTTGCTTGTCAATAACATTTTTATTGTTACAGTTAAAATTTGTTATATCATTGGTATTTTGTATTTCTTTAATCTCAATATTTTTATTTAAACTATTAAATTTACGTAAATGGTGATTATAAAAAGAACGTGAATTTTGTTTTGTATTTTTAGTAAAAGATACTTGAGGACCATCAGATTCAAGATGTCTCGATCTTTTACAATAAACAGAAGGTTTTGAAAATACCGTATCTCTCCTACAAATATTAATTTGCGCGACAGGATATACCGTATCCGCATTTTCCTTCTTGATAAAATAATATTTCTCTAAATGACCATTTTTTTTACAATAGTTACAAAAAAAAGTTTTAAATTTTGTTTCGACTTCGTTAGCAAATTGTTCACTTGAAACTGGTTCACTACTAGAAATAGAATGACTTGAATCTGTTTTAAATTCAACATGCCTTCTTCTTTCTAGAGTGCGCCACCGTGTTTCAAGAAAATTCGTAAAATCATTTAGGGTTGGTAATTCAGAAGTATTTCTGTTTTCCCATTCCTTTAATGTGTTAAAATCTAACTTGGTCTTTAAAAAATGTATAAAAATAAAATCTGAATGATTAGAATATATTCCCAACTCGGTTAATGCTCTAATCGATTCATTAATTTCGTCTAAAAAATTTTTGATATTAGTTTCTGATTCTAAACGTATAACATTGTAGTTTATCAAATTGTTTAAACAGGTTTCAATAAGTGCTACCTTATTGTCATAACGTTTACAAAGGATGTTCCAAACAATTTCATAATTATCGTTTGTTAAAGGATAATTCTTTATGAGTTTGAGTGGTTCTCCTGTCAAATTTAATTTTAAATAATGCATTTTTTCAATGTTTGATAGTTTGCTATTATTACGAATTAAATTTGTAAATAATTCCATGAAACTTTGCCAATTAGTATATTCTCCATCAAAAACGGTTAGTTGCATTGGACTTAAGTTCAGATTTTTTATTGAATCTATGCTTTTTGAGTCGTCTACAATATGTGTATCATTCTCAAATGTTTGCTTATAATTCAACAAGTAAATAAGAGTGTCGTCATAAATACTTTCAACTTCCATAGACTTACTAACGATAGCCGTAGCTTCTTCATTTTTTAGAATTGGAAGCAGTGCTTCTACGATACTACTATATTTAACCCAAGCTTTATCTAAGTTTTTGATTTTTAATTCAACTATTGTTAAGGATGTTGATTGGACTTCTAAATTTTTTGAAAACTCATTAATTAGATTGATTGTATTCTCAACTAATGTGAGGGAATGAACGTTCGGTGCCATTGTACTTAATTAAAGTTATATATAATATACAGACTAAAGATTATTTTGTACCAATAAACGACTCTCCGAAAAATAGGATTCTGACAAGGAAAAATTGTTAGCGAAAACAGTAACTCACAGGAAATTTCCGATGGGGCTCAGACACCGCAGTTGTAACAGGAAGGTAGTCTCTCTGATTGAACAGACTGCTATCTAACTGTTTCAGCTCTTTACTTCTCCTTTTCAAAATTTCCTCTCGTTCAAAAAAAGATGTTGTTCTAAAAAAATATTAACATAAATTAGTATAATTGCGGAAACAATTATAAAAAATATTATAGTAAATATGCAAAAGTATTGGATATAATACTATAAAAAAATTAATAGCTTCAATGATGGACAAGGATGCTACAAAAAAATACTTGGATTATAGCAAATATTCAAAAGTATTGAATATAATACTAAAAAAAAATATCAATAGCCTCATTAACAACGTTGCTACTAAAAAAATGCTTGGATTATAGTAAATATTCAAAAGTACTGAATATAATACTAAAAAAAATGATAGCCTCGTTAAAAATAATGCTATTAATAAAAAAAATACAATTATCAATTTATAATAATAATTATATACAAAAAGAAAGATACTGTCTTATTATACTTAAAGATTTTCTTATCAGTGATTATGATCTATAAACAGCTGTGTGCGAAATTCTGCACGCGACCAACATCGATTTAGATTATTCCAAGTGTTCTAGAAGCATCCATCCATTCCCGGGGCGGCAAAAGATTTCTTTTTCCAGGTTCAGCTGGCTGTAGTTTTGCATCCACCAGACTTGTAGATAATTATGTGAAATACAGATGATATGAAGTTCTAGGTTGTACTTTTCAGCAATTTTTGGAAATAATCGATCGGCGTAGTGGTATCCAGATTTAATTGATCTGCATCCAGGTGTAGAATATATAGAAAAAAATTTTGGGCGTACCTCTTGGATATTTATGTGTAGGAATATCTCTTCGAGACCCCACCTGACACCATTTGTTGTGAGTAGATTCGAAGGCGGATGTTACACCTGACATCAATGTTGTAAAAAGAGGTCGGATTGTCGTTCTAGAAGGAGATTACTCAGCTTGCCAATACATCACGTTGTGTTGCTAGTTTCTGGAAGTAGACTCTTCAGTTGACGATCATCCACCTTCTTGAATTACTCACGTTGATAAGAATTAACTCTTTTAAGATGATTAATAGGATTCTTGTTAAGACGGTGTATTGTTGCAATTAGAGAATACTTGAGCGGCCTAAAGTATAACCTCGTTGCAACATACGACGGTTGAACAATTAGTATCTTTTTATTACTATTAATACAAACACTTTTATTAAAATATATCATTTATTCGTTGTAATATTATATCTGCTTACTTAATTACAATAGTATTTTATTAGATTAATGAAGATGTCAGATATAAAACAAAATGTAATTCTAGTGTTATAATTTGATTAATAGTTAAAATGTGCTCACTATTGAATACTTAGATGTTACAATTGGAGTATTGTACGAACGAAGTACAATTAGTAAACACTTGGTTGAGACTCAGGAGAAGACTGACTTTTTGACTCCAGTACAAAACGGTATATTAACAATTTATTTGTTAACTTTACATCATACAA